>OY728159.1:1033822342-1035072342 GCA_963277665.1 Viscum album
TCTATGATAGTATGGAAACCCTTATGCCACTACTAACACCTATCACACCATAACTAGAATTTTTCCTTGAAATAACATGGCACCGAATTCTCATAGTTTATTCCACACATAGTGACACAATATATCGAGAACTAGGTAATGAGGTAAACTTTCCGTAAATTTTTAATTTATAAAACATATATATTATTTTCATATCCCTATGAAAATAAAAAAAGATGACTTTTTGACCAACAACAAAGGTATTCTTTAATATATTTTAAAGGTTATTATAGAAAAAACTAGGGTTGCTATACTACTAAATGGTAAAAAAATCCCAAAACCACCCATGAATCTCAAATTGGTCTATCATTCAATGTCAAAATTTACCCACCTTACCAAACCATTATAGTAATATCTACATCAAAACAATTACTAAAACATGACCATCCAATAAAAAATAAAGAGGTTTTATATAGTGGTTTGAATGTTTCTTATATTAACATGGAATTATATATTTCATATTCTAAATTAATTTATAATTATGATTAATTCTCTAAAATATATTTGGTCATTGGAATAATGAATCACCAACCTCAAACCAACACAATAAAGATAGACAATATTGATGGTCTCAGGTGGCATAAATAATTTCAAGCATGAATCAATGATTAAAATTTATATTTACTTATCCTAATACTAAATACAATGTTTTTTAATACATGAAGTATATGAATCATCCCATATAGAACTCACAATACCATGGATTATATAATATAATAACCTAACATTTTATGAATACATAAATATTTAATGTAAAAATACAGTATAATAAATACATAAAATTGATTTACTTATTTTGAAAATGTATAAGTAGTAAATTAATTTAATTAATGGTTTTGATAAAAATTAAACTCCATTAACTTATGAAGAAGGAATAATTAGTTAGTTTGAATATTAATATTTAATTTAGTATCCATTAAAAAAATAACTAATAATATTTAAAATAATTAAATTCCATATGTAGAAAAGAACGTACATAGATTAGATAAATCAATTCCAAGAAATATTTGAAAAATAATTACCAAGAATACTCTCATAGAAAAAATTATCTAATATCATATTTTCCTTCATCTACTATTAATAATTTTCTCATGGATAAATAGTAAGTTAATAATTTTTAATGGTAACAATATGATGAAAAAACAAGCATTCTCAACTCAATAGAATCACCAATAATGAATCCATCTATCTAATATTAATTAACTATATCTTAAATAAACCTATCAATTATTAGAAATAATAAATGTTTCATCCATTTATATGTCATCTTAAAGTAATTCAAATTCATGATGAAGAAGAATATTCCAAATAAATACTCATGGTAATAAATAAACATCACCTCTTTTCAAAAATTAATCTATGTCTTTTATGCAATTTTTCAAAACATGATTTCTCTATCCATAATGTTTAAAATTGGTAAAATCCTATATAGATTGGAAAAATAAAATAAACCATGTATAAATTAAAAAATCATTTAGTAATTCATAAATCTACATTATAATATATTTAAATCAAAATATTCATCAATATTTCCTCAATGAATATCCACTAATTATACCATTTAAATTTCTAGAATTAATATATCTTATTCTATTATATTAGTGGTTATGGTTTAATGTTAAAATATCATAAATCCAAATCTGGATCTGTAAATAAATAAGGAACATAACCAATTGATTTATTTGGACGTCTCCTTCATATTTCATTTCATTTAAAATCAGTTAAACCATAATGGTCAATATATTACCATATATTTATTCCCTAGAATATTTATCCATTACATAATTATCCCCTTATATCATTAATGCATATATTAATCCTTGGATTTTTATGGATCACTCTATGAGATTCATATTATAGTCACAAATAAATTACTTCATACATTTTTGTCATTTAGCTTTATAATATTATATCATATGGGGGGTATGAAAAGTTAAATTATCTATATGATTTAATATTATTCAATAAATTCCAAATTCGACTGCAAAATTACCATGGTATAATAAATGTGAATAGTTTCACCATTGATTATTGATGTTTTATAAAACATCCAATATTTCCAAAATTCATAATAAATTTCAATTCCTCTATAAACCCTTGAAAACAAATAAAATAAAGACATAATGATCTCCTCAAATAGTGTAATTTATATTGACAAAATACACATAAAAAATATGTTTAGCAAGTTTCTATCACACTTGATCATGTTCTCGTCTTTAATAAAAATATCTATATTAAATAATTATATAATTTTAATTTTTCATGGGAAACATCTAACCCATTTGGACCATAGATATGGAATTATACATTAAAATTCCCAAATCACATAAACTAATCTTATCAATTAATTAATTTACATATAACCATGATAAAATTTCATATATTTTATCTAATTACTTCATCAATCTGATCCCTAATATATATACATACAATTCATTATGTTATCATATGTTTTTATGGGTTTATATCCTTGGAATGATTTTATATATGAGGATGATGATATAACATAACCATTTTCCTAAAGGAAAGGATTGTTTTATTTCCCACCACTCTCTCACTACTCAGTTATCCTGTTTTATTTTCTTTTATATTACTAGTTTCCTTATACCACTCCCCCTATCAGTAACATCTTCATATTAGAAGTATATAACTTTCATCAATTCCAGTAATGTTATTTTTCGATAATATCCTATCAACATCTGATGTGTAATATTATTGTCCTTCATCGTAAAAATTTATTTTGGATCTTATATTTTCATTTCATTTATACTAATTGGGTGTGTGTTGGCACCAAAATTTGAGAAAGAGAAGAAGCCAAAATGAAGTCACCGTTGACTGCCTCGCGAAGCCATTTCGTGGAGTCCCCTCAGCACCGTGGGTGCTACGATGCAAGGAGGTGGGTCGCTCCGCTATATAATTTGACGTTCACGAGCCTACTGAAAAGCAAGGAGGCGGGATGCTCTTTGAACGTGATTGACGTTCCTGAGCCCACCGTGAAGCAAGAAGGCGAGATTCTCCGCGAACGAACTTGACATTTGTGAGCCCACTGTGTAGCAACCAAGTCCCTATTCATGCCACGAAATTTCCCCTTCATGGGGCCACTAGCCTATAAATACTGGACTCCCCCTGATCCCAAAATACGGAAAATCCGACTTTTCAACTCCCTAGCTCCCGAATCGTGAAGCATCATTCACCTCTATGAACCATGAGCTGTGTGAGGTACTTCATCTCTATGAAGTGCCTCCCCTTTGTCTCGTTTTGATCCCATCTTCCAAGAGGGATGCCTTTTGTGATGCCTAAGGGCCATCACGAAGTAAAGGGATCCCCAAGTGGACCCGAGTCATTATTGAGTGTTTATGCTTCATGATACACGGATCATGTACACATGATCCTCATGCTAAGGCAGGGTCATTGTATTTCGTGAAGCACATTGCTTCACAACACCTTAATTCGTGAGGCACCTTTACTCTACAAGATAGTGCTCCGTGAATGACTTTCCACTTTCTGAATCACCTCCCATATGAACCTCTGCACTATTCATAGGCTAAGGCACCCCACTTCACGAATCACACTATTTCACATGTTTCCCTCCACCACGCGGAACAACAGAGCTTTACAAGGCCCCTGCCTATGAACTCCTCTACTTGGAAATTCCTTTTCCCGTGCAACCCTCCAGGTTTGCACGATGTGACTTCAAATTCCATAGGACAATACTACCCATTGCGTTTCTTCAACTCACACATCATCGCAAAGGAACGCTAATGGCTATTGCTTCTTTGCATTTCCACGCTAATGTGGACCCCCAAATGGTTTGCTTTGTGACACCTCCTTGCCATGGATTTTCCTGTCCCCTCTCTACACCAAGGAGTAGTGGGTGCCGATTATGTTAGTCTTAGGGGTGCGGAGAAAACCCAACTCTTCTAAGCCACATGACATTAAACTACCATGCACCCTCGTCCTCAGCACATGACGTTAAACTGTGACCTCGCCCTGTGCCTCTCATACAGGGTACCCCCACCTTGGAAATTATCCATGCCCACTAGTCTCCACAGGGGATGATATCCACTTTATTGGAATGGTGATTGTTCAGTGGGGAAGGTAAACCATATCAGTGTAAGCCCCTAGATTTCCCGTAGGATGTAGAATCCCTGATCCTCCTTTCATCTTCGGTCCCCAAGGCCAGTAAAGGGCAGGATGGAAACAAGGGACCTCCTTTCTAAGGTCCCAAATCCCTCTCCCACTATGATTTATCGCCATCATGTCTCCATGATAGAGTAAGTCTGGAATCTTCAGGTTTTTAACCACGCATAAGACCTTGTTTCCTCTTTAGGCCGCTAATCACGTGTTAGCCCCACTACACTTTCCACAGATGCACCTTTCACAACCAGATTGTCGGGTCTTAGTTATCTGTTGTTTCTCACAAAGAGCATGACTCATGTGGCCTTAGAGTAAACACTAACCATGGAACACATTGGGAAACCTAGAGTGTAATCCCCACACATCACCTGAACTATGTGGACTTTGATCCTTTCTACGAAAAGGTACATAAGAATCCTTCCTGTGGATCAAGCCCAACAACCATTGGACCACAAGTCCTCCTCCACGTCGGTTCATGGACCCCAACCTGAACTATGAGGACATTGATCCTTGCTATGGTTGGGTATGTAGAAAGCCTCTATGAGGTTCAAACCCACCTCTATCCATTGGACCCCGGGTCCTCCTCCACGTCGGGTCACCGACACCATGGGAATCCTTGAGTGTAAGCCCCGCACCCACCACCTAAACTACGAGGACATTGATACTTGATAAGGTAAGGTACGAAGGAAGCCACCATATGGTTCATGCCCAAAAACCATTGGACCCCAGGTCCTCCTCCATGTCGGTTCACCGACACCCTGTGCAGCCTAGACTGTAAGTCGCACACCCGCCACCTGAACTATGAGGGATTTGATCCATGCTAAGGAAAGGTACATAGGAAGCCTCATTTAGGTTCAATCCCAATAACAATTGGACCCCAAGTCCTCCTCCACGTCAGTTCACTAACACCCTAGTTATCCTAGAGTGTAATCCCCACACCTGCCACCTAAACTATGTGTACATTTATCCTTACTATGGTATGGTATATAAGAAACCTCCCCGAGGTTCAATCCCAACACCCAGTTGTCCCGACACCCCTTCTGATTGGTTCAATATCCCCTTTTAACCTGAACTACGTGGAAATTGGTCCTTCCCAAGGTAGGGTATGTAGGAAGCCTCCATGTGGTTCAATACCAACTCTTTGGTCACTTCTACCTCCTTCACATCTGTTCTCCCCCGTCCCACATGACGTTAAACTGTATTCCCTATTCTGAACTACATGTTCTTTGATCCTTTCCAAGGAAGAGTATGTAGAAAACCTCCATCAGGTTCAATACCAACACCTAGAAGTTTTGACCACCTTAACGTTGGTTCACCCCCATCCCACACACGATGTTAAACTGTGGACCTTTTTCAGCAGAAGCCATTGTCACTTCACTCAGTGGTAAGTCATTTTCACTACAGCGGTAAGTCCTTGTCACTCAATTCAGTGGTAAGACATTGTCACTACAGTGGTAAGCCATTGAAAACCCATCCAGTGGCAAGCTGTTGAACCCCAATCGACAATAATCCATCATCAGATGAATGATGTGGACTTTGATTCCCATCCACGAGGATACATAGGAAGCCTCTTTGAGGCTCAAGCCCAAAATCATCATCATCCTAATGAAGGTTCCATCCCATTAACCAACCGCCTCATGAAGCCTTCCATCAGCAATCCTGATTCTTACCCAAGACACCACATCCTGGTGGAATCATGCTACCCCATTCCCCATTCTGTTTAACAGAATTCGGGATGCCACCCACTTGTTGTCCCCAATATCGGTGTTCCCTCTAGGGGATTCCTCCATCTAATCCAATCAAGTCAGTGTTATGATCATCCTGATCCATCTCTGTTGGACGTTAAACTTGTGGCACACCCCATGATAAATGTGGGAAAACTGAGAAAAACCTCATATACATTCTCATGGCTTACAATTCCCCGCAATTGATGTGGTATGCCTCCGGCATCCGCACCCTCAATAATCCCTATATTATGGGACAGCAGATAGACAAGCCAATCCCCTAGTGTCCATACATTCCAGTGATGTCCAACGTGACTACTCCCCTAACTGATGTTTGGTGGCCTGACCAGACCCCTTGGAATGTCCTGACAGAAGCAGCGTAATTAAATGGATTCCCTAAAGAAATGGAGCCCGGGAGAGTTTCACGAAAAACTTCTTAATTCTATGAGGGAGAACCGGACTAGGTGACGAGTTCCAAGGAGGAATACACATAAGGAAGAACTGACATCCCATTATCTCGTTTCAATCATGGAGCAGACGTCCCTGAATAAAGAGCTAATGTCGCTTGCCTATGGAAAGCCGGAATGCGGGGCAACAAAATCTGTTTCCCTCGTCCCCAAAAGGGACGGATGTGCGCGCCCCGATGAAAGCTTCAGAAACAAAAACGGTGAACCCGATGTGATGTTCTTCTCCCCAATATGGATATTTGTGTTTCTCAAGACATCAATGGATTGATGTGTCACCAGATCTAGTCATCTAATGCCTGGTCCCACCATGAAAATAGCTGGCCTGGCGTGAAACTCACCAAAAGTTGGGTCAGTAGAACATTTGACATGCTGTTCTGCAACATTGTCTACATGGATCCCTTTTACCAATCACGGAAGATGGGATGGCATTGGGGCATTGGTAGTCGATTCAGTTTTCTTTCATCATTGACAAGTCCATCTCACTTTTTCTCATGAATTATGTAGCTACCTCAGGAACGTGATCACCACCCGCCCGTCTACTTGGGGGTAGGGTAAATGCCAGCACAACCACTCTGTGAGGCTTCACTGCTTCTTCGACGGCCTATGCGTCCACGATTTTGGGGCGCCCACACCCTATCTACCCATCAGAAGTTATCCAAGGAAGTGTAATTAACCACCTTGTGCATCGTTATGAGGAAGAGGGCACAATCCCAACTCGGGATATAGCCAGCCTGAATCTGGAGGCGTCCGCACCTCACCATCAATGCCGCCCCCGAGGGCCATGCAGTGAGCCATTGCTCCCCACACCAACATACAACCACTTTGGGATCCTATCCTCAGAGCACTTTGACAACTCCCGGCATATTTTGCTGATGATGGAGATGTCCGGCCCAACCCGGTCAGAGTCCCAATCTAGGGGCTCCAAGCAAGGGCTCCCACCCAGCCTCATCAGCGCCACCATTTGGTCTTGTCGGAGGAGCAGGTAATTTATGCACTTGTACCACCAGCCCCTACTCATCCGACCTGACGCCAGCGTCGGGCATGAGTTGAGGAGGACGCCCGCCAAGGGGCATCAACGTCGACGACGATTGTGGACTTAGACACCGCTGAAGCATATCATCTGGTCCCTGTACACACTGAGTTGGGCCGCTTGTACACCCAACCGGGATCGAGGCCCTAACCACCCCACAGGCATGCTGGGTTGACTCTCATGCTCACAAGCACGAGAAGAGGTCGTCGAGAACCAACCCGTAATGATGCCACCCCATACGGAGGTCGTCCCCGTACCACTACCATAGAGAGTGTGTGACTTCCCTGCTTCAAGTATTTCCATGGAAGTATGCCCTGTGCTACCCCCCATCCGAATGAAGGTATGCCCCGCAGTCGTGATGATCGGTACGGGAGCCTCTACTGTGCCCATTACACTGGATCTGGAGTCGCTCCTCCTACTCCCGACTACCTGTGCAGGGACATTTCACACCCGGTCTCTCTCCAAGTTGGGTATCCTCCCATCTTCTTCTCTGTAGCTGGTGAAGGCCCTCCTCTCTCTAGCAACCAAAGGGGTGAAGGCCAGCATCACTCCACCTGCACCAAAAGGGAGGTCCTCCCTATGCTCTTGCCGGTCCCAGTGGAGGTTTTTCCATCTCTATTTATATCCTTGGAGGTCCTTCCCATGTACCCTTTGACATTTTTCCCGGTGCTCCTCCCACTCTGGCTTTCTCGGGTGGAAACCCTCTTTGCCCCAGCACTAGTGAGGCCGAAGGACCAAATGTCAGAAATCAGCCCTCTCTCGAGGATTCATCTAGGGGGAGGAAGGCAGGCCATCGCCCCCACAAGAAGAATCATGGGAAGGCCCGAATGGAGATCAAATAGGTTCACTTCTAAGACTCTGTAGAGGAGTATAACTCAACATAGAAACCCTCCTCTCACTTATCCAAGTAAAGGGATAGGGGAGGGACATGGCGCATCAACCTAGTGCTCCCTGAATGCAAGGTCCACAGGATTACCGACTCCCTCCAAATTTATATTTAGGAGGTTGAAAATCTGGTGACCCCGCATGTTACAGTCATTCAGTCTCAACCATCATCATCGGAAGCTCTTCCTACCTCCACAAGAGATCAAGGAGAGCTATTCTGGGGACCAATGGTAGGAGAGCAGCATTACAGCCTTCACCAACATCCCTATACCCTAATCCAGTAGTGTAATTTGTCAGACAATATTATCACAAAGTAGCGGCCAGGTCGCTACACTCTTCGGAGGACAGCCCGCGATTCGGTAGCCAATCAGCCCGCCCGATGTACTCTCCACCGGCCAGTCTGTCATCCCAATAGTCTGCCTCAGTACCGCTGTCAATTCCTTATCCATCCCCAGTTGAAAAGTGTTGTAATAAAAGCATAGACCCTAAATATGAGCAGAGGAGCTTTGGGAACATCCTTGCAGTAGACCACATCACCGAGAAGTTCTGGCCCATGGTAGCGCAGAACTTCTGCATTCCGGAATCCCTCACTCTGGATGAAGTTGAGGGTTTCCGCTACATCCATTGGGTGACACATTTTATTCTTTGTCCTCAGCTCATGGTTTATCCAAGGATCCAAATTCATTTTGATGAAATCAGTGAGCAGTGACATCTAGTCGATCTAGCTACACTCCCTGTGGCCTAGCACCTTGAGTCACTAGGTCTCCATGAGGCTCTCCAGTAGCAATGCATTCAGAGTATCAACGTACTCTAAAATATTAACAGGGAGGATACCCCCTGTGTACAAATATTTGGCTTGGAGAAGTATGATTCCCTCCTCTTCAGTCTTATCTGGCAGTAGCCCGACTCACTATGCGATATTGAGGACATTCCCCCAGGAAGGGTCACGGTCAACATGGCTGATATAGTGGATGAGGAGGACTAGTTGGAGCTTCTCGATGGAGACATACCCCTCAAGGGCGTGCCACCATAGTTAGACCTGTCAGGGAGGATTACTCATCAGTAAGGGAACGTCCTAGGTCTCCATGTGCCCACCAAGGCGTTGGTACTCGGCAAGAATGCCAGTAAGGGAAAAGAGAACGTTGGAGCTGTTAACCACTCAGACCCATCCACCATAGTGCAGAAGACGAAGGAGGACCCCGAGAAGGCAACGTCATGCCAGAAACTTGCTGAGCAGAAGAGGATGGTCGATGAACACTTGGTTGAACACATTGTAGAGCGGCAACCCTACTATGGTTATCCTAGGACACCGTAGTAGGGGCAGGAAAAACTACCCCTTGATGAGATTCCCCCTAGAAACCCAGATCATACCACTCCAGCGAACATGCATGAAGTTAGATATCAAGGAAAGAGGGAACGATATGTCATTCCAAACCCTCTTGTACGGTGAAGAAATCCAAGGAATTGAGCTAGGGCTCCCCCAACTGCCCCGCAAGTCACTCCACGAGCACCTCCATGAGTCGTTGGGTCTGGTTACCTCATTGAAGATCCCAGAAATCCACTTGTGGTTAGGGATCCCCATCAAGATAGGGACCCCCACCCGGATGATTCTATTGTGGCGGTTATAGCCCCCTTGAAAAATTGGAAATGCGACATGTGGAAATCCCACCAGGTGGTAAGCCATACCTAGAATGGGTTGATGATAGGCCGACACCTCTGGGTTTCAATAATCCAACATTCCCACCCTTTAACGGGATAGGGGAGACGTTGTAGCACTTTTCCTACTTCAACTCAAGGTGTGGGCCCATGTTAGGGACTCCAGTGCAGCCGGAGGCTTCCAATTGTTCAGACATTGGAGAGGCCGACATTCGTCTGGTACAACCAGATCCCCATCGGATTTGTAACTAGTTGGGATGAACTTTGTAGAAAATTCATCTACTAGTTCTGCTCTAGCACCGGGGAAACAAACATAGCAGACCTCTTCAAGTTCATGAAAAGGCATGATGAGTGAGTCGTTGACTTTATCGACTAGTGGAAAGGGATTACATACTTCCTTGAGATGCCACTAACTCAGAAGAAATTACTGACGATGTGCATAGGGAACATGAAGACGGAACTGGTTCCTTCTCTAATCACCCAGAACTACACTGTAGCATTCTGATACTTCTCTGATAAGGTCCAGCGCACGGAGTAATCCCTACAACAGGCCAGCCAGGCATGTCTATTGCCCCCTATAATTCAAACGAGGGGTGCATCCAGAGCCGAGCCCGCCACGATTGCCTAGATAGAACCCCCAGGCAACTAGAGTTGATACTAGAAGCACCTTCCTTACAGCCTCACATAGTCTCTCCTCCTCAGGTGTATCCTCTGGCTTGGTAGCGTCCACCTCAAAATCAGCAAGCACCTCCATGGAATGCGCCACCACCGCCTTGGCGGGACAATCAGGGCACACCTCCTAGACAGGACCCTCCATCTCCTCGTCAGGGCTTGGCTCCAAGGGCCCCCAATTAGAAATGAAGAAACCAAACTTACTCATTCAGCATGAATATGGGCCTCGGTTACTTCTGTAGCACCCAAAAATAAGGGATTGTACACTTGCCTGAGTGAAGAAGTCCGAAAGAGGAGAATCTCACTGATCTCCCCAAATACTTCCCATATCATCAGATTCTAGGGCACACCCTCAAGTGGTGCTATGTGTTTATAGAATGACATCAAGACAAGGTTGATAACAACATAGTCAGGTTGGGTCTGGCCCCGACATAAGTGGTAGTTGTCATTGTATGGCAAGATAATAGTAGCGATAACGAAGGCGAGTGGAAGCCAGTTTCTAACTGTGGGTCCCAGAAGTATGATGACTTGATGGCTCAAATGACTGTTGTTCATTCTCATGGAATCATTTGGGCATGCCTGAATTAGCTGAAGCTTTAAGAATTTGTAGCCACCACTTTTGCATCATCATCTCAGTCGGCCTCTTCCCAGAAGAACAAGCATCGGCTGCGCAAGAAAAAAAAACGTGTCACGCCAATGCCATCATCTTCCTGCAATATCTGCGACTT
Organism: Viscum album; assembly: GCA_963277665.1. Classification (NCBI taxonomy): domain Eukaryota; kingdom Viridiplantae; phylum Streptophyta; class Magnoliopsida; order Santalales; family Viscaceae; genus Viscum; species Viscum album. Next base: position 1,033,833,681 of record OY728159.1, read on the forward strand.
CATGCCCACTGAGATGGGGATCCCTCCTAGAAACCTTCTACTAGTGGATGACTCTTCATGTGATAGTCACGGTTACGATTTGGTTAAAACCGTGGAGTTGGTAAATCATTATATGACTCCAATTGAGGGGGAGAGCCAAGAGGACATACCCAACGTCCCCAGCCAACTCCAACGTTGGTGATGCCGCGACCATATGGGTCATTGGGGCGCATCAAATGGAACCTATATCTAGGGAATTTGTGCCACTAAGACTAGACAAAAGGCCCAGTGCAGAGATCAGCACGCACAACCTCTTCATCTAGTGTCGTCAAAACCGCCTCAACCACCATTTGTGCTACTAGATCAGGGAGTGATACCTCTTCCAGGACTTGACCAGCCTCTTCCAGCTACAGGATGATCTCAGTCATTCGATACTCATCCAGAATCTACTCTTCAGGCTTCGACTAGTGAATATTGGGACATGCCCAACACCAGCCAGTCGTCGGTCCTGCCGTAGGCCCCGCCATTCCTCTAATCGCAGAGCGGCCTCCTATAAGGAAATGTTCATGTCTGGAGTGGAAGTATGATGTCCTAAATCACCTTTCTGGAATCCTAGAGAGGCTTCCCATCATTGAATCCATCCTCCTGTCTTCGGATATGCATAGGCCCTCACTGAGGCTTTATGAATCCCCATCCAGTTTAAGATGGAGGTAGCAGTTGGAGAAGCCTTCCATGCTGAAATAGTTGAGAATTATGAATGTTAGGCCATAATTTAATTCTCTATAGATGATAAATTCTCTCCCATATTGGGGAATATTCTCCCGCTGTATATCACTGGAATATTTAACGGCATGGAGGTTCTCCACTGTCCCGTTGACAACAGCTCTAGGATCAACCTTATCCCGACACGGACACAACAGAAGCTGGGGTTATCTGAAGATGACCTGACTCCCTCTAATTTAAGAATCAAGGGATACGACAGGACATAGTAGACCCCGGTCAGCAAGATCCATTTGAAGACCCAATTCGGTGTCAACGCCTGCATATGGCTTGATTCTTGTGGCAGTATCAGGTCTTTCTATCCTAGTCTTAATGCTTCACAAAAAACATTCAACATAAAGGAAAAACAAGATACATCAAATACCACTTCCTTGGGTGAGAGGTACACACCCCCACTCCCCTTTAATCTCTAGCACTGATACCTTATCGTTCCACCTCTTAGAACTACATGAAAATTGATCCCCATCTTCATGAAGTATGTAAGAACGTCTTTGCACCTTGCCTCAGGCCCATCTTAACTTTCGTTTTTAGTCCCCTGACATAAACCCTTCCCAAGGAACACATGGTGATCAGGACCCCAGGTTCCCATTCACGTCGGGTTTTATAATCACCCCACCACGTGTCTCCCATGTTTCCTTCCATCCATGGACCAAATTCTACGACCCTAAACTACGATCTCCCTATGAGCATGGACTCTACCCCCTCTATCTAATACGACTCGTTTTCGTAATCAGATGCGTTTTTAAAAATATCTCAAAGTGTGTAATTTTCATAGGTACATTCCCCCCATCCCACGTCCAACCTTTGCGATCTCTCTATTTGGATCCTCATCCTCGTCCACATCCGAAGGGACCCCCTACATTGTCTGGTCTTATACCACCTCGTTTCACCAACCATTTCAGGTCAACATCTCGAATGATCTCAGAATACATTTGTGACAGGTCTCGTGTTTTGAACATGGTTCAAGATCGACCCTCATTCGCCTATCCCCATTCCAGGCTAATGCAATATCGATGCTTTTTTTCTAACATGGTCAACAACTATCCCTCCATAATCACATAACCATCATTGTGATCTAGATTTCGAGCATCATGATTCACACATTTCAGCTTCCTCATGTTCAAGAGGAATTATGACATAATCGACTTTACTTCTTCACGCATCTAGGTTCGCTATGTGGACGGGTTAACATCATTAGTCCAACATCCACCGAGTGTCCCTTCTCCCTAACATTTTCCTTCCTATGTCGAGAAATTCCCACCACTACTTCTTGTTTCCCACATCGATCATGACTCACGTGTGCTTAGTTGTTTTGGTAGGATGTGCATTGGCGTAGCCAGGCATTTCATCGTCCCCGCATGACGTTAGACTGTGCTTCCATAACTACGTACAACTTGATTTCTATCCTAATGGGATATGTAGAGACACAATGGAATTTCACCTAGGTTCCAGACCTAGGAATAATAAAATGAATTCCTCCTCATTTCTGGACCCCATACTGACCCCTTGTGGGGAACCAAGTAACTGCAATTTTCCCTGATCATGTTCGGGATGCCCCAAGATGGAATTGGGAAGCGATTACTACCACACCAGAGATATTTTGTATAAAACAATGAATGATCCATAATAAGACCGATTCATCCATATGATGTGCTTCCACCACGATGGTGTAATTTTGAGAGGGTTGGATTCTTTTCGAACAAACCATCACTCCACATTCCATGCTTTGTGTGCCCCTTATTCAGACCCTCTTCATCTTTCATGTCTAAGGGAACTCCTTTATAGTATGGATGTTCTGCCTATGGCCCCCCTATTGTCATAGGCCAATGTTCTGGAAGACTAACTGATGATATTTTGAGTCAGGCCCCATGTTTTGAACATGGTCAGTGGTCGGCCCTCTTTTGTTATCCCCACTCTAGGCTAATACCATAAGAATAATGTGTTCCGAATGTGGTAAACATTTATTCTTTATTGTCACACCACTCCCACAATGTTCCAAATCCTGGGTATCATGATTCACCCTCACATTCCCATATATTCAGATTGCATTAAGCGAAACTGGAATTACCCCATTCGTGCACAAGAGCACACTGGGAAAATAGTAATTCGGTTGTTCAGAGAGCTTTATTCTCTAGTCAAGTCTCTCCTATTTCCTCCCGAAAATCTGGACCGATTGTTCAAACCCCGGATGCCCAAATCATGGGTTTCACGCCTACATTTGGATGGGATGATAAGGTTGTCATCCCTTGTTTGTCACATCTTTCCTGACCCACGTGAGCTTAGGGAATTAACTCTAGATGCTCTACAAACATCCTGAGGATATAGTTAACCAATGTAACAGTGGAACTCATGCATGCAATGGTATCAAAAAATTAAAGAATGATATTATTTATGAGGGTTTGAAATCATTACAGTACCCTAGCGTCGACTCCCCCCATGGATGGGTTTACCTCTTCAATAGAGCATAGAAGCTCTAACACCCTCTAGCTAGTGGCGTCAAGAAGTTATTGTAGCCTATTTAGCTCCAGCTTCTCCTCTGCAGCGAGAGGGAGCAATTCGTTGGCCGCAATCTGGTCCCACTCCGTGTCGGCCCAAATGGCGGTCATCTCCTCATAGGATTGCTTCAGGACCTCTTTGGCTTCTGACAGCTGGGTATTCAATCGCAATATTGTCTTAGATTTCACTTCGAGGGAGGTTGAGTGCTCGTCTGCCCGATTCTGTAGCCGTTGGACCTCGTCTTCAGCCTCCTGGAGACTCTTGATGTTTACCGCCTTCCAATATTGCCATCCCATACCGAGGCCATGGCCATAATCCAGAATGTTTTTTCTCTATATGATCTCAGATGCACAAGTGAGGACGCTAGGCATCCACTCCCCCAGCACATAGTTCATGTAGTCGCGAGCGATGTATGTCCATATCATCCAACCATAGTGATTGGGGGGTGTCCTTGATGATGTGTGTGATCATATTCCATGATCGAAGATAGATTATTTTTCTAACCTCCACTTCAGAGGCTGTCTTGTCCCAGTTGGTGTTGTTGGTGGGCTCGAATATAGGGAATTCCCCCAAGAAATCCTCAGCTGGGTCCACGTCTTGCGTTTAATCAGGTGTGGCGGGGCCTGAACTGTCGGGTTGACCAGCATTCTCAGATCCCACCTCAATAACCTCAGGGACAGTCCCACTGGCATCCCCGCTAGTGATCAGGAGCACTGCATTTCGGTCAGGTTGGATGTCCACTACCAAAACCATTGGCATGCCTCTGGGAAGAGTGCTACCAGAAGACCCAACCAACTTCACCTCAGCGGCCTAGGCCAGTTTAAGGACTGTACACGCCAAAAAAAGGACGTGAATGTTAGTTAACGTAGTCAGATGATGGTATTCTTAAATTTAGTTGAGGATACTTACAGAGATAAAATCCATAGTCTGGATCTTATTCTAATGTCATCGAGACTATGAGATGTGGCCCCTCGTATATGGTTGGTAGGTCTGGAGACTCTAGGGGAGCTGCCTCAAGTGTCCTAGCCCCGCTAAACACGGAAGCTAATGCAGCCACAGGTGTGGATCTCGAAGGTCCCACGTTGGAACCCACTGAGGGGAGAGAATGAAGTCATGCACAAGGTCCTTCTGCACAATGCAGATGATTATAAGGAATCTAGACTAACCTAAGAGAATACCTTGAGGAAGGAACCTGGGATTTTACCTTGTGGTATTCTACAAACTCTTCAGGATCCGAGGACTAATCGCAGACTTCCCCTCCTCCAACAAAATCCCTATACCAGCCTCCTCTCCCTAGGAGGACTCGTTCGATTCTTCCAGTAGAGAGAATAACTCCCTCAAGTCAACATCTAATAGTTGCGGAGGTACCGTAAGATCTAACAGCACCCTGACCTGGTTTGTTATTGGGAATAGGGCACCCCGAGAGAGGATAAATTTATTCAGTACATCCATGTATTGCTCTGCCTCTTCCTAAGATACTGCAAAGCCGACTCTAATAGGGCCAATCGCTGGGAAGTCCATCCTGAGGCTGTTAAGGTGCTGCCATAACTCAGATGGCCTGAGGAATTTTTGGTTGACTTCCCAAATGTCCCAGGCCTCTAGGAAGACAACATTCTATAGCATGTCAATATAGTTCACCCCTTTCCCTAGGTCTTGAGTTGAAATCATGCGGAATCTTATTTGTGGCTACCCCTACAGATGACTCGATTCTCCTGGGACTACCGGCTCAACTACCACTGCTGGATCCGCTACCACTGCTTCCACCTCATCCAGTGCGGGTGTTGCCTCTACAGTATCACCACCACATCAAGATGCACATTCCACCTTCCGACCTCGGCCCTGAGGTCGGGGAGGCTAACTATCTCCAACTAGAATGGTTGGCTGCTTCAGCATATCCCCCGGGCAGGACGCCTCCCAGCTCTGGGCATATTTCTTTACTAGCCCGAGGATGGCAGTTTGCAGAGGCAGTTCATTCCGCATCATCCCTTCTTCCCATGTGAACATGAGCCACATTTATCTAATCACACATGGGTGCTCCTCTTGGCACACCTCCAGGTAGACCTATGGGGTCAATCGCTATGGGCACCGTAATTTCCTTGCAAACTGATGTGGGGTGTATGGCTCATAGAGATGCTCATGGTCCACCCTAGCCACTAAGACTCCATCTCGAAAGACTAGTAGGTTGGTCGGGTGATCTTCTGCTCCCCGACCATCATCCGTGAAGGCCACCATCAGCAACGGGAGTGTGTGGAAATTGAATTCCTCCACCTTCTACACATGCTTCAGAACCGACAGTGCAGTCAGCTTGGCCGAAATTCTCCCAAAATAATTCATGATTGATGGGCTGAAGTTCAACCCTGGAGGTGAGATGGGGTTCAAATACTCATAGATCCCCCTGATGAGCACCGCTATCCACCCGTACAGGAGGTGGAATGGCCTGAATATCCTCTGTGACCTCTTTCCCTCACTGATATGCCACACCACCTTATATAGCATTGTGAGCATTGAGATCCCTATGTTGACACGCCCTCCTGTTTCCAATTTGGACGCCATGATGAAAGTGATTTGTCTCAATCCCATGTTGGTATCCCTCTCCAACAGGATCCAAACCCAAATAAGAGTAGCAATGAATGCTTCGAGCCTGACTATTGGCAGTTGCTCAGTGCTGACACTGAACCCCCAGGTATTCCACTGGCTATTCTCCAACATTCACCAGTATGAGTGTTCCTTAATCTGGGCCCCATTTGGGAATGTTTGAGGTCTCATCGGGAACGTATGGTCTACTGGGAAGTTCAAAAACTTTTTAAACCAATTCTTGATGTGGACATCCCTCACTATCTGCTCTTCCTCCCCTAGCACGAGGTCCTTCAATGCCATCGCCAGACGCAGCATCTGCTCTGGGTCCTCCCACGCACCCATAACAGGGAGGAATTCATCGTACAACCCCCCCAGAATCGGGACCCCCAATATCTGATGTATGTCCCATAAGCTGATTCCATCCTCCACATGTTGTAGGTGGATTTTATTGGTCCCCAGTGACCACTATCTCAAAAGCTCCGGCATTAGCTGCTTTGGCTAGTAGATATGAATCTGGGAAGCCCATGATGCCTCATACAGGCCCACTTATCTTAGCTCCTCTCCGAACTCCTCACACGAGGTGCCTACCCTATAGTCTCAAGCCCAATCATCCATGACGTTTCTGCCCTAGTGTAGGTCCAATTCCTTAGACCGCCACTTCGACAGGTTCCCCAGTGTCGCCTTGAGGATAGTTTGGTACAAAGGATGGGACGTCTTTGGATTCAATTACTTCCCGTTGATGTTTTTAAGATGGTTATATAAGCAGTCGGCAATCACTGGTGTGAATTCCTCCCAGGCATGGCCATCGGCCACCCTGAACCAACAGTGCTGGAATTGTATGCTCCATAACCAGTAATCTAGTTCATCCCGACATCCTTATGTCATTAAGATATCATACCTCAGCCCGAATCCATATAAGGGAAACCTCTCACATAATGGGTAGTTCTTATGGATCTATGATAGAATCTCCACCAATGAAATATGGTCTGAGTGGCTACAGACCAACTCTCCATGTCTCAGACTACTCTCCATCTCATTCCTCCAGGCGGCATCTGCAAGGACCCCCTTGGAAGCTTTTTGGTGGGCCATTTAGTTCTGGACCTTGGATGATTTTCTGGTTGTTTCGTGAAGCTCATTCGTAGAGTGCATTTGTGAAGACTCTTAGTGAATACTATTCACAGAGTGCTACCAAGGCGTTCATGCACCTGATCAAAGAGTACAAACATGGAATCGAGGACTCGATGTGAACCGTGAAGACTCAATTCACAAAGAATACTCATGGAGTATGCAAAGCTTCGTGAATCAAGAGTGAAAAAGAAAAATATCTTGGGGAAGTGAAAGAAAAAAAGATATGGGAGCCCCCACTATTTATCGGGGATGATCTTCGGAGCTTATAAGCGCGTTCAGTTCTTGCCGAGATTCGTGGCGCGCTAGGACCGCACATCCCCTATCCACCTCGCAAGCCCTATTTGTGAGCCAGCATCGTGAAATGCCAAGGATTTTGGCGATTACCCTCAGACTTCGATCCCTGGTCTCACCATGGATCCAAGTATGGGGGGGGGGGTCATTTGTTGGCACAAAAATTTTCGATAGAGAAGAATCCAAAATAAACTCACCATTGACTGCCTCGTGAATCCATTTTGCATAGTCCCCCCATCACCGCGGCCGACACGAAGCAAGGAGGTTGGCGGCTTCGTGATGGCATTTGACATTCACTAGCTCACCGTGAATTAACAAGGTGGGACACTTCGTGAACGCTTTCTATGTTCGCGAGCTCACCATGAAGCAAGGAGGCGGGCCCTTCTGTCAAGGCATTTGACGTTCGCGAGCTCGCTGCGAAGCAAGGAAGCGGGATGCTCCGCAAACGCACTTGACATTCGTGAGCCCTCAACGAAGCAACCAAGTCCCACTATGCACCCCGTAAGATCCCCTTCACGATGCCTCTTTCTTATAAATACCGGACTTCCCTTGATCCCATAATATGAACAATCTAACCTTTCGACTTACCAGCAACTTAATCGCGATGCATGATTCTACTCTGCGAACCATGAGCTGTGCAAGAAACTTCTACTCCAGAAGTGCCTCACCATTGTATTGTTTTGATCCCCTATTATGAGAGTTATACCTTTTAAGAATCTTATGGGACTTCGCGATGGAAGGGGATCCCCAAGGGGACTTGGGTCGTAATGGAGCGTTTATGCTTCATGAAACACCTTTCATATACACATGATACACATGCTAGGGCAGGGTCACTGTACATCGCGAAGAACATTTCTTCCTGGAACCTTGCATTGTGAGTCACCTTTTCTCCGAAACTTCCTCTCCACATCATGACGCACCTCCCATATACACCCCTTCCCTATTCTTAGGCTAAGGGATCACACTTCGCGAAGCACACTCCTTCGCATGTGCCCTCCGCCCCTTGGAACAATAGAGCTTCACAGGTCCCCTTCCTATGAACTCCTCTTCATGGAAATTCCTTTTCTCATTCGACCCTATAGGTTTGCACGATGTGACTTAAAAGTCCCTTGGAGGGTACTTCCTATTGCGTTGTTTTTCCTCATGCTTCTTCGTATAGGCATGCTAAGGGCTATTGCTTCTTCACATTGCCACGCTAACGTGGACCCCCGATGGTTCACTCTGTGACACCCCCTCAGCATGGATTTGCCTGCCCCCTCTCAACACCAAGGAGTAGAGGGTACTAGTTATGTAACTCCTCAGGGTGCGGTCAAAACCCACCTAGTTCGATCCATAGGACGTTAAACTGCCAAGCACTCTCGTCCTCAGCACCTGACGTTAAACTGTGACCTCACCCCATGCCTCGCACGTGGGGTACACCCACCATGGGAATTCTCCACACCCACTGGTCTCCACAAGGGATTATATCTTCATTATGGGAGTGGTGATTGTCCATGGGGGAAGGGTGACCATCCCAATTTAAGCTCCTATATTTCCCGTAGGAGGCAGCATCCCTGCTCCTCCTTTCATCTTCGGTCTCCAGGGCCAGAAAAGGGAGGGATGGACAGCGGGCCCCTCCTTTCTTCGGTCCCAAATCATTCTCCCACTGCGCTTTGTCGCCATCGAGCCTCCATTCTGGAGTACGTCCCGACTCTTCAGGCTTCTAACAATGTATAATCCCATGTTTCTTCTTTGTTCCGATAACCATGTGTAATCCCCCCTTCACTTCCCACGGACGCACCTTTCACAACGTTATCATCCGGTCTCTATTATCTATTGTTTCTCACACCAAGCATGACTCAAGAGGGATAAGAGTGAGCACCAACCATGGCACACCATGGAAATACTAGAGTGTAATCCTCACACCATACCGGAACTACGTTGACTTTGATCATTGCTAAGGAAAGGTATGTAGGAAGCCTTATTTAGGTTCAACCCAACAACCATTGGACCCCAAGTCCCCTTCCATGTCAGTTCACTAACCCCAACCCGAACAACGAGGACATTGATCCTTTATAAGGAATGGTATATAAGAAGCTTCCATGAGGTTCAAGTACACCTCCACCTATTGGACCCTTGGTCCTCCTCAATGTTGGTTCACTGACACCCTGGGCATTCTAGAGTGTAAGCCTCACACCTGCCACCCGAACAATGATGACATTGATCCTTCTATGGCAAGGTACGTAGGAATCCTCCCTGAAGTTCAATCCCAACAACCATTGGACCCCAGGTCCTCCTCCATGTTGGTTCACCGACACCCTGGGCAGCCTAGAGTGTAATCCCCACAACTTACACCTGAACAACGAGGACTTTGATCCTTCGTAAGGAAATGTACGTAGGAAACCTCCATGTGGTTCAAGACCAACAACTATTGGACCCCAGGTCCTCCTCCACATCAGTTCACTATCACCCTGGGCAGCCTAGAGTGTAAGCCCCAAACCTGCCACCTGAACTATGTGGACTTTGATTCTAGATAAGGTAAGGTACATAGGAAGCCTCCCAGAGGTTCAAGTCCAACACCCAGTTTTCCCAACACCCCTTCCTATCGGTTCAATATCCCCTTATTTCACCTGATCTATGTGGACTATGTTCCATTCCAAGGCAGGGTATGTTTGAAGCCTCCACGAGGTTCAAGCCCACCACTCTGGTCGCTCCGACCTCCTTCAAGTTAGTTCGTCCCCATACCACATGACGTTAAACTATATTCTCCATTCCGAACTATGTGTTCTTTGATCCTGGTCAAGGAAGGGTACGTAGGAAGCCTCCAAAAGGTTCAATCCCAACACCTAGCAGTTACAACCGCCTTCAGATCAATTCAACCCCATCCCACACACGATGTTATGCTATGGACCTCTTTTAACAGTATGTTGTTGTCACTTCCTTTAGTATTAATCTGTTGTCACTGCAACAGTAAGCCATTATCACTCAATTCAGTGGTAAGTCATTTCTACTACATCGGTAAGCTGTTGAAACCCCATCTAGCAGCAAGACATTGAACCACAATCAGCGATAAGCCATCATCAGATGAACTACGTGGACTTTGATTCCCTACCATGGGGATATATATGAAACGTCTTCGAGTCTCAAGAACAAAATCATTGTCATCCTCATGACGGTTCCATCCCATTCACAACCCCCCTCACAAAACCTTCCATCAGCCATCCTGATTCTTACCTGGGCTGCCATATCCTGGTGCAATCATGCTACCCCATTCCCCGTTCCGTTTAACAACATTCAGGAAGCCACCCACATGTGGGCCTCAACATCGATGTTCCCTCCAGGGGGTTCCACCATATGATCCACTCTATTCATTTTTCTGATATGCTTGATCTGTCTCCACCGGATGTTAAAAGTTTGGCATACCCCGTGATGAACATGGGAAAGCTATGGAAAACCTTAGATACATGCCCATGGCATATGACTCCCCACATTCGATGTGGGATGCCTTAGGCTTCCACGCCCTCGAGAAGACCTATAATAAGGTATAATAGATTGACACGCCAATCCCCCTGCATCCAGACATGCTTGGGATGTCCCACATGACTACTCATCCAACTGAAGGTTGATTCCCTGACCGGACCCCTTTGAATGTCCTGACAGAAGCAGTGTAATTAACTGTTTTCTATGAAGATATGGCGCTAAGAAGAGTTTCACGAACATTGTATTAAGTCTATGAGGGAGACCTAGACTAGGTGATGAGTTCCGAGGAGGAATCCACGTAATTAAGAATAGAAATCCAATCATCCTATTTCAATCAAGGAGAAGACGTCCTCGAATAAGGTGCGGAAGCCGCCCGCCTTTGGAAAGTGGGAATGCGGGGTAACAAAAACTGTGTCTCTTACCCTTGAACGGGACAAACGGGTGCACCCCGACAAATGTGTCAGAAATAGAGGGATAATATTTTTTTCAATACCTTTGTAAGTGATTTGTTTTAATTTTATACTTCCATTCACTATTTTGGTGGTCAGTGACATTTTTCTGATGGTTCTGTAAGAGTTCAAAACTATTTAAAGGTTACATTAATACCTATACTATTAGTATTAAGTTTCTATATTCCTAAATCTTTTACCTCTTATTGTAGTAGATTGAGAGAGTTATTTTTTCTTTTATTTCTTTGTTTATTTTTGTGTTCAACATTCTTTATTCCTAATTTTTTCAGAACATCATAATTTGGTATTTTTATCAATTACATATGATTTCATAATTGATGATATGGTTTTTTCTGTCTATATTTTAAAATTTAACACCAAAATATTTTAAAATAACACTATCTTCAATAGCATATATGATACATAACACCACGATTAAACGAACCCTAAAATATTATCATTTTATCCTAATTGTTGAATTGGAGTGTATGAATTGTATTTACCACATTATTAAATATATAAATATATAAAGGATCAACAGAATAAATAATTTTAATTAATTCATAGGAAATCAGAAAAGAATTATTATTAATGTCATTTTATGATTCAAAAACATGTTTTCTTAAAAAAAATTAATATTTTTTGTCGGAAAATATTGAAATCAATTTAAAGAACTTTTAGGAATTTTATTTGATAATAAAAACATAGTTTTTTAATTAATCATATCCAATAAATATTATGATGAATATTTTATAATTTTAAGAAAGGTATAATGTTTTTATGAACAGTGAAACATATTTTATTTATTAAAAATTGTATTTTATTATCAAGTGTTTGAAATTTAAAAAAATTGAATTACTTTTAAAATAAAATTAGTTCTTTTTTATTAGAAAAAAATATAATTATAATCATTGTGATGGATTTTATATTGAAATTGTACATGAAAACGTTTTTATACATAAAAGAAAAATTTTCTGAAAAACTAATTTATTTTCATTTTTTATTTTTATGTTAAATTAATTCATATCACAAATAGGTATATAATCATAAAAAATGATTCTATATATGGAATCAAGGGATTTAAATTTTTTAGATAGATACCTATTATTTTTATTCAGTATTTATAAAAACCATGATATTATTTACCACCTTGAAAAAGAGTAAATCAAGTCATTATTAGTTCAAACTAATTTTTTTGGTAATTATACTTAATATTAATTCTTATTTCATTATGGTAATTTCATTCTTATCACCTAAATTTATTTTGTTAACGGAAAAAATCCCTGAAAATGAATTATATAATATTTAATTCAATTAAAAATACAAAATATCTTCCTCTTACTTTTAAATATCTTATGCGTACACATATGGAAAAACGAAAGTTATGAAAGAATATAAAAATCTAATTTGTGAATAGTAAATTATTTTTCACGTTTTTATTTTATTTATAATATTTAGTTGTAAATTATATATATTAAATTCGTATTCAGTGGTAATATAGTATTTATTATATTAATATAAAAATAAAATAAATAATTTTATAAATAATAAAAGTAATATATGTTAAGTGATTAATAGTGTCCCGTGATTGTTTTTGAATAAATATAGAATATTTTTTAAAAAAATGTTTTAGATTCTAGTTTCAACTATGTCTAGTTGTGTTTAAAGTCTAATTAAATGAATAGTGTCAAAATTGATATTTAGGATATATTATGAAATTTATAATTTACTAAAATATTTAAATTTACTAAAAATATTATAATAGGATAAAATGATAATATTTGGCCAAAAATTTCATTTTTTGTCCATTTATGAGAAAAGATTCAACATATATGTAAAATTAAAACACTTTAAGTATGATAAATAAGATACAATGGTTTGGTTAAAATAGGTTAATTAAAGGGTTAAAGAAAAATATAAGGTTTAAAAAACCACATAAACCTGTCAATATTTTAATCATTAAATTGATTAAAAACAAATAATACCTTATCTTATAAGATATTTCCATTTGGAATAATTTATATTGATAATTAATTTATTATATTTTAATAATTTTGGAGATTCCAAAAGTGCCGCTAACCTCAATTATAAAATAGCATCTCCTCCCCTCACTTATTCATAGCATTTACGCCACCTCCTAAAATCTATAAAAATACCTCTTAAAAATCCTTATTTACATTATACATGTGTTTTTATTACAAAAATACCATTTCTAGGATGCTTATGAAAAGATCTAAAGGATTTCTTCAAATATAAGGTAATCGCCTTAAACTATCACTTTCATTTTAATTATTCTTTTAAAAATTCTAAATTTATTATATCAATGAAAAAATAATAAATATAATTTCAAAAATTAAACTAAATTTTTTTATGACTTTGAAACCACTATTATCCATCAACATTCTCATTAAATGAAAATTTAATTTATCACTCATGTGTATGTACGTCTCACCATCTCCACATAGCGATACAAATTTTTTTTCATCACCATATTTTATTAATGGGTACTAGGATGGGTTTATTGTTTATATATGATAATAATGAAATAATTATAATTTTTTAATGATAATATAATATCTACTTTTTACCTTCAAATCGGTATGAAAACAGTGATTTTGATCCTTTATACATGTGGACTACCACATCCACAATGCGATGTGATTCATTTTTCACTTCCACTTTACATGGATTAAAATGAAGATGGATTTAATGACTATATATAATATATATAATATAATAATTATTATTTTAAGGTGATTTATTATTTACCTTTATTTCATGTCATTTATTAAAATGTTAAAAATAGACTTCACGCGTACGTACGACATACCATCTCTGTGAACAATTTATTTCATTATATACCTATATATTTTATTTATGAATATATATATATTTAATGAATATATATGATATTTATAACATTATTTAAATACTAAATATTTGGGAACCATGATCGAAGTACAATGAGGGAAATTACCAAACAAAATTTCTCATGAAAAATGGAACATTTAACACCAATAAATGATGATTTTAATAAGATATTATTGATGAACTTGTGTTAAAATGTTATAAAGATATCATATATGATTTAAAATTTTATAAATTATTCCTTTATAAAATTATAATAAATTAAAATTCATTAAATATGAGGATATAATGTTTTTAATGAAAGTGGAACTTGTGGTAAGGGATTTTCGTATCAAATTTTCTTCTTTAAGACATATGTTATATTATGAACCTATATTGTTTTATGAGGTGAATTTATAGCATGTTTTATAATTTAGATAATTAATATAATTATGTTCATATTATTTAATGTTTCATTTGAATTTACTCATTCATGGGGATTATAATTCAAAAGTTACTAGAGGAGTAAGGGTTTTATGATACAATCTCATCATTTGTATGGATTGTTTATTATTAAGTTTGAAATAATGAAATATTATAATATACCAATCAATAAAATCATTATTATTATTTTCCTTTTATTATTATTTATAATACTTTTTTCCATTTCATTTTATTCACCTTAACTACCAAAGAGACCCAATATATGGTTTTATATAAAACTGATTGTATTTCTCTCTTTGGTAACAAAGTATTTTTCTTTCATAACCAGGTTTTCTAAAAAAAAATTCCAATGATATTTTTAATATTATATGGTTAGTTTTTAAATAAATTTTTTACCCATGATTTAATTTTCAGTTTTTTATTGTAAATAATATTCTTTTATTGTAAATAATATTCTTATCAATTTCATAATGAGCAAATTTTTTATTTTTTTTACAAAAGTATAAAAGGAATGGTTTTTTTCAACTTATATGGTATGAACATAATTTCCCATCATCATGACCACTAAATTATTTTAAAATTTATTTATATGTTATAAAGGTAATTTCCAAATAAAATTTTTTCATTAATATTTGGGAATGTATAATGTTTTAAGTTATTTATTCCAAATAAGAATTCTTATTTTCCTAAAAAATTATTTAATGATATTTTAAAGGTTATTTCATTCTATGCTAACATCATTGATGTTAGTTATGATTTAATAGAGATATAATCAAATAATACCATACACTATTTTTCTTTGTATAGATTATGATGATAACAATTTAAGAATAAATCTTCAAAACCTGTCTCTTTTAAATGGGTTAATTATGTTATAAAACCCTTTTCACATAGGTTATTCAATAGTGAAATGATGAAATGTTAATGAAATCCATTACCTTTTCACTAGTTATGATTTTATGATTCATTTTATGGTCTTATGGAACATATATATATATATATGTTTTTCATTATACTATAGGTAGAACCAAAATTATATGTCCCTCCAATTCATTGAGTAAATATAGATATCTCATGGGATAAAAAAGACTATAATATGGATTTAACCATGTTTGGTAAGGGAATATGTCCTCTATGATAGTTGTGAGAGTGAACCTTACCTACTATGATGGTTTGGGGAGTGAACTGAGTCAACTAGGAGAGTCTTTTCAATGATTCATGACTAATAATGAAATTATTTTCTATAATTATAGTTATGACACAACTATATTTATTTTGTAAATGTTATGGTATCAAGGAGTATTTAATTTGATTCATTTACAATTTATATCTGATGAAATACCAAGAATTAGGCCATGAATAAATATTATGATCCACGATATTTAGAGTATTGTTTTTAATTTTTATACTAATGTTCTCATACCATTATTCTCATTTAATATTTTTGTGATCATTTATCACTCCCTTGTTTACCCATAATGAGCATATGATATCTCTATTTATTATGTCTCATTTCCCCATGTCATTAATAAATATTTTATGTATTTTATATCTAACAAAATTGTTAGTAATGATGAATTTTATGGCAGAATATTATGAATAATTTGTTTATGTTTTAATGTATCAAAAGGTAATAGACCTATATTATTAAAACATGGATCATAATGTTATATAATGAATATAAATATAATAAGACATATTATCTATGTATGAAAAGTATGGTTAACTGGAGTTGGTATTATATCAATTTTTTCAACCTTTTTAGACTAGTATAGGACATCACTAGTGAGAAACCTAGCGAAAATTCAATGTATAAGATAACATTCATAAGTTTTCATAATGATCATGAATAACCTAGTTTGAAACTAAGGTTTCATCAACTGAAAATAATTTTTATTGATTTAGGAAT
Organism: Viscum album; assembly: GCA_963277665.1. NCBI lineage: Eukaryota > Viridiplantae > Streptophyta > Magnoliopsida > Santalales > Viscaceae > Viscum > Viscum album. The sequence continues at coordinate 1,033,850,040 of OY728159.1, forward strand.
CCAATAAATGATATTTCAGGATTATGTGGTTCCCCACTATGATTATTGTTGGTCAAATAATTCTTTTTTTATTCAGTGGATGGAACCAATAGGATTCATGTTAATGCTGTAAATAAAATAGAATTATTTTCCTAAAGAGAAACCAAGTGAAATGATATTAGGCATACAAGAAACTTATGATTATTCCTAATTTGTTCTCCCATTATATGATTAAAAATATCTACTTGTGTGAGTTTATAAACATTTTTAATAAGAGAACTAATGAATTTTATAAGATCCTTGATTAAATGAAGATTTGGTTTCCTATATGTCATTAATGTGGGTTGATGTACTAAAGGTAATGTCTTAATGGAACATGAAGATGTTTTATATAAGGAAATGAAGAAAATAGATAATGTAATTTCTAAGGAAAAATGATTTTTTGGATAGAAGAAAATAAATTCCATCCTAATGTACCATTTATAGTTCAATGTCTCATGTGTGGGAAATATGGGCATTATATATGAAAATTACCTAATATAAGGCGTATCTCCTAGACTAAGGAAGTCATTAATTTATGTCACTCCTTAATGTAAAAATACATATGTATTGATTTATTTTTATTCAAGAATAATATAAATGAGGTTTTGGATATAAGAATCATGAAATATATATGCATTTTCCATAGTATTTTTCTTTAAGAAATTGAAAATATATTTTGAATGGTTTTGATTACCAAGAAAATTGATTTATTGGAAAGTTGATACTACTTATATGGAATAAATAGATGATTTAAATTAATGGGATAATACTGGTGTCCTGTAACTTGGGTAATTATATGATGAAAAAGTGATTTATTACATATTTTATGAATTTTGTCATATTTTTAGATTTGTGGAATATATTTAGTAGTATAAGATTTTATTTCAGAAATAAATATTTTCTTAATTTTCTGAATAATATATGTTTTCATGTGAGGTTAACTTAAAATGTTTTTATACCATAATTAGTTTATAATTTTATGGTTAATTATATTTTCAATGTCTTACACACATATTTTTAAGGTTTCAAGTGATGAAATTTTGAGGTAAATTGAAACTATTACTGTGTTTTAGAAAAAATATTCTATTGAGGATTAAAGAACCCTTTGGTTTTGTATATGATTGGATTATAATTTAATTTTAGTATAATAGAGATTCATTGAAAATGAAATATTTTTAGAGATAGTTATGTTTAAACACAGTATTATATATCAGGTTAGTATCTAAATTTAATTAATGATATTTTGGTTAATTGCATTACATTTGAATATCTATAATGGTAATTAATGATATTTGGGATATTTTTCATTTGGATTAAGAATATGTAAAATTTTCTTAACATGTGATTTAATATAAAAGATTTATTTGGTAGAATGCATTTAATTTTTTGAGGATATATGATTAAATGTATGATATCCCCTTTTAGGTTAAAACATTTTTTTAATATTTATGGTATTTATATAATTATATAAGTGTAACCTTTATTTTGATTATCGCAATTTTTTAATAATATGTATTATTCCTTTTTATTCATTTTTGGAATTATATTATGTTATTCTAACCATTTTTGGTTCCAGTAAATGTATATAGATATGAAGAATGAGTTTTCATTATTTTATGGATCTTATAATCCATTAAACATAACTTTTAGTTCTTTAGTCATAAAAATATTCATCTTTAATATTCATTTCTTATAGTAATAGATGAGGTGTAAATTTAACAAAACACAATCAAATGAGGAAATTTTGATTATGAAATAGTAATAAATCATGTGATAATATTTTATCATGTTCTCTTCCTTTATAGTAAAATAATCATACAATATTATTTAAATGATATTGAAATAAAATTTTATACTTTTATCTTCATTTGAAATGAATCTATAGTCATTTCACCCAACATATGTTTATGGTTTTGTAGTTGTTAAACTTCTCTTGAACAATTTTTATATGACTCTCCATTAGTCCTTGGGAATTATTATTCTCTTTAATGTCCATAAATTCAATACCCACTAAGTATATTCTATTATGAAACCTAGTTTTGTGTTATTTCATATGACCATTGTATTTCCTCATCCCTCTATTCAAGAGGATTTTTTATTAACCATTTTTATGAGGTAGGTTTTCCAATACAAAATCAAATATTAAACATGTAATAACCAAGATATTTTTTTCAATTGTGAGGATTAAATTTATTAAAGGGATGATAATGTAATAACACATGATTTTAAAATAACACTATGTTCTATAGAATACAAGATACACAACACAAATATCAAACTAACCCTGAAATATTATCATTATAAACTGATCATATAATTTATGGGTATGAATTGGATTAAATAAATTATTATATATATATATAATATAAATGACCTACTTAATATATCATTTATTTAATAATCCATAATATATCACCCTTGATGTTTTTGTAATGTTATTTTACAATTAAAAAATTGGTTTTCTCCATAAATGATTTTTATATCATTTTTTGAGAAAATAATAAAATTAATTTTTGTAATGTTTAGAAATTATATGTGATATAAATTATATATGATTTTATTTTACCTTATCAAAAATATATTATGATGAATTTTTGGGAATTTTCTAATAGGATGTATTATTCATTGAATAGTTAAAAGTAATGATTTTTGTTGAAAATTGTATTATCTTTTTAAAATTTTACAAAGTAAAATTCTATTTTTAATTATCGATAAAAAGTAAATTAATATATATCTATATATTAAAAAATATTATTATGGTCTTTGGAATGAATTTTATTATTAAATATAATATAAAAAAAATTTATGCTTGAAAGGAATTTTTTTTTAAAATTTGTTTTTCGATTCCATTTTCTATTTTTATATTAAAAAAATCATAAAACATATAGGAATTTAATGATGACAAATGTATTAAATATTTTAAATTAAAAGAATAAAATTCTCTAATAGGTCCCTTTAATTTTTATACATTATTAAAAGTAACAAAGGAAACATTTGAAACATCGGTAAAGGGTAATTTAGGTTAATCTATTTAAAACTACGTATTAAGGTCAACATCCTTCATCTTAAATGTTATAGGTGAATTTAATTCTTACCTTATCACCTTTGGATTGAAATTTATTTGTTTAATTAACACATATACATGAATATAAAATTTAAGATATTTTATGCAATGAAAAATAAAAAATGTCACTCCTGTAATTATAGATATTTATTTTGTGTCCATGTCGGGAAAGAAGAAATTTACAAATTAATTTATATGTCTATTTTAGGCATAATGAAACTATTTTAATTATGGTTAGTTATTTATATTTTTTATTTCTTAATTATTTACCTTAAATTTTTACATAGTGCTAATATATTAATTACTTATATAATCGAAAAATGAAATAAATGATTTTAAAAGTATTTAAAGTTATAAAATTTAAGTTATTTATAGTGTTAAAACAAAATTATTTTAAAATATAACATATTATTTATGTGTAAATGTATTATATTTTAATTTCTTCATTTTCATATTTCCTTTAATGTCAAATTAAATGAATATTTTCAAAATTGACATTTTTGATATTATATGAGAATTGTATTTTATTAAATTATTTAAAAAATATATAAATCTTGTGAAAAGAAAAGGATAATAAAATTTGGTCCAAAATTTCATTAATTTTACATTTATGATCAAATTTTCAACTTATATGAAAATATATAACCCTTTAAGAGTGAAAAAGGGTTACCACAGTTATGGTTAAAAAAGGTTCAATAATGGTATACAAAATATAAGGATTAAAAAATAACTAATCCCATAAATATTATATTTCCTCATTGTCTTAAGAAAATACTTCCATATGATTGAATATATCTGCATTTTAATCATTTCTCTTGATAATGACGTTATTATAATTTTATCTTTTATGAAATCATAAAAGTTCCCCTCACCTCAATTATAAAGGGAACCTTCTCACCTCACTTCCTCACACATTTTTATGCATGTATATCCAATAAACCCTACCAAAATCCCTCCCCAAAATCCTCATCCACATTATATAGGTTCATTTCTTCCATTAATTATAACTCTATGATCCTTATTACGATATTTAAAAGATTTATTTCAAAGAAGTTGTAATCACCCAAACATATCACTTTTTTCTTCTTCTTATATATAATAGTATAAATTTATTTTATTTATAATAAAAAAATAAATAAATATATGAAATTTATTTAAATATTCTTATTATCATTAAACTACCACTATTCATCATGTTTACCATCGAATGGGATGTGAACGTACTGCTTGTGCGTATGTATGGCTTACCATTTCCATATAAGGATACAATTCATTTTTCTTCACAATATCTTATGGATGGACATAATGATGGTTTTAATAGTTCTATATGATATCAATGACATATTTATACATCTTTAGTGATAATATAGTATCAACATTCTTACATTAAAATCTATTTGGAAATGATATTATCGCTTGTGTGTATGTGTCCACTACCACCTTCACAAAGCGATGTGATGTTTTCCCATTTCTGGTTTACATGGATTGTAATAATTATTTATTTAATGTATATATATATATATATATAATATATATAATGTTATAATTATTTTTATGGGGAATTGGTATTTATTTTTCTTTCATTAATCCTTCAAAAGGTGAAACACAACGTCCATGCGTATGTATGACCTACCTTCTTCATGAACAGTTTATTTCATTTTTTTATCTCTAACTTTTATGAATTAGTATATATATAATGAATATTTATTATATTTATATCATTAATAAAATTATGGATATTATGGAATCTTGAAAAAACTACAAAAACTGAAAATAACAATCCAAAAATTCTTAGGAAAAACAAAAATGTTAAAACCCAAAAATGATGATTTTAATAAGGAATTATTGATAAATGGGTGTTGAAATTTTATAATATTATCATACATGATATTATAATTCTTTATATAAATATTTAATAAATTTAAAATAAATTTAAATTTTTTATATAGGTGGTTAGAGTGATTTCAAAGCAAGTGGAAATTGAGGTAAGGTATTTTCATTCTAAATTGTCTTATTTGGGATATAAGTAATGTTATATAGAAATATTATTTTATGAGATGTATATAAAGACTATATGACATGTTATATAATTAATATAATTATTATAATTATATTTAAAGTACCATTTTATGTTATTCATTCATGGGTCATTCGATTCAATTGTCACCAAAGCGGTAAGGGTTTTAGGTTAAAGTCTCATTGTTAATGGGGATTATTTATTATTAACTTTCCAATGATGAAATATTATGATAATTTTCTTATGTAAATCATTTATTTTCTTGTTATTTATTAATTTATTTATAATATATGTTTTTCTTTTCATTTTCCTCACCTTAATTATATAGGATACAGAAAATATGTTTAAAAGGAAAACAAAATTTATTTCTCTATTCGGTCGAAAATCCTTTTTCTTCTCTGTCAATGTTTTCTAAAAAATATAATGAATGTTTATCATATTATAATATAATTTTCTAAATTAATTTATACCAAATATTTAATTTTTAAATAATGGTCTACATGGAAAATTATTATCATTTTTCAAATGAGTTAATTTTTGACTTTTTATATAAAAGTATGAATGAAATTTATTTATTTTACTTATATATAATGAAAGAGATTTCATTCAATTATGAACAATAAATTATTTTTAAGATTCCATTATATGTATAAAATTTTATTTTCAGAAATAAAAATTTAGTATTTAGTAAATTTTTATGTTTTAAATAATTTATTTCAAAGGGGAAAGGCTATTTTTAATAAGAAATATTTCAAGGATATTTTAAAGATGTTTTTCATCCATGATAACATAATTAATGTAAATTATTATTTACTAGGTATATGTTCCAATTATACCAGCCATTATATTTAGTGGGGTGGAATATGATGGCCATTATTTAGGAATTATTTTATGAAACCCATCTCTTTAACATGGGTTAATTAATATATAAAACGCACTTCTTTTCTATGGGTTATGCTAAGATTAAATGATGAAATATTTATAATTTTGTATTCATGGGTCAAGATGTGATGAATGTTGTATGATCATGTGGAAGAAATATGTATAATTTTAATTATGTTATTGGTGGACCCAGATTTATATATCCCTCGTATTCATTGGATAAATATGAATATGTCATGAAATAAATAGAACTATAATTGGGAGTAAACATATTTTAGTAAGGTAATATGCCCACTATGGTAGTCATGGGAGTTAAACATGTCTATAACGTTTATTTGGGATTGAACCCAATCCACTATGATAGTTAGGTAAATTAACCATGACTTCTATGTAAATTAGTTTCTCTAATTATGTGAATTCCACAAGTCTATGTCTTATACAAATATTTTGGCATCATGGATTATATTGATTGATTCTTTCATTATTTATGTCTTATGAAATTCCAAATAATATTTCATGTCTCAAGATTAATATTTTTGATGTATAGGGTGTGTCATTCAAATTTTATTCTAATATCCTCATGTCTGTATTCTCATGTTCTATTTTTTTCCCAGATCTTAACCATGTTAACACTTACAAAGAATATGATATTACCCTTTCTTATATTTCATTTCCCCAAGTCATGAAGAAATATAAAAATAATGATAATTCTAAAAAGGTTTCGAGTTATAAATAACTTAATGGGATACTCCTATAAACATTATATGTATCAGTCCGAGTTTCTAAAGATATAAGACCTATACGATTCTGGAATTGATCATAATGTAATGTAACGAATAATCATATAATAATATGTAATAAATATTTTTGAAAATTATGGAAATACATATTAAATACATATATATAGAGTTCATATACCATTAACATTTATTTCTTACTATTACTAAAAATTCGATTAGTCATTTCCAATGATCACCTAAAGCAGTTATTGATATTCCATCTAAGAATAATAATGTTTATCAATGGAAGACAACCCTACTACTACCCCCATATATTGGATGGATTCTATGTTATAGTACCCTAATGATTCTTTCTATCCCCCAATATATGTTTCTAATGCTTTAGTTTTTTTTAATGAATTGATAATGGTGGGTGATGTGAAGAGTGTCTTGGTGTAACACCCTAACCCCGTTAGGCTGGCGCCATTGCATTACATGTGATATTGGCACAGTTAGAAGAAATGAAAAGCCTAATGGAAAGATCTGTTTTGTAGTATTGAAAAATATAGATACATAGATGTTTCTCAAATTACATTGGAAAAGTTTAAGAAATACAATACATAATGAAAACTAAAAATTACATCCTCGAGAACTCATTAAATGACCTTCTCTTCATCACCTGTTAAGGGTAAACAATGAAAGGGGTGAGATAAAAAGCTCAGTAGGGGTTACAAAAAGTTGTAGCATGATTACAAAAACATGTTAATAATAGTCAATATGACATAATCAATATGGCATGGTGAATAAATGAAAAAATAATGCCATTAATAAACTAAGAATCAAACTACTTCTATAGATTTTGTCATAGTTAAATCCTCAAGGATAATAATAATAAATGATAATGAATAAAGAGAGTGATTATTAATTGGATGTCATATATCTGGCACATGAAACAATAATTCTATAAAAATGGTTTGGTTGTATGGGTAGAAACCCATCAGATTTTTGGGAACAAACTCGAAGGGTTTGTCACCAAACTGATTTGTCTCATTAGACATACCGATGCATAGAGGGGATATAGTGGGCCCCACCTACCACTTCATGTCCAAATAATTCTTTATTCATTGATTCAATACAAGATAAATATTCCTTTTCAATATCCATATAGAGTAGAGTATATAGATTTATCAATATTTCCATAATTAAAATAACATTCCAAATAAACACCGTATGTAAAATGGTAAACAGTTTAGTCAACAAACTTATCCATGAAATGAGATTATGGATATTAAATATTGATATATTTTCAAATGAAACTTGATCTCAAATGGGAAGTAGATACACCGCATAAGGATAATTAGGTGCACCACACAAAGCTGTCACAACAAAATAGTAGTTGAAACAAAGTCTCTTACCACAATGTAATCGGTCGAATCGTATGAACAGAACCTAATAACCCAAAAATTAATAATTGAATAACATGAACTTAAAAATAATCATTTTATTATATTTTATATGGAAGTACACATATACCACATACAAGAAATAAGTAGCGAACAAAGAAAATCTCAAAGAAATGTAAGTGTGATGAGAAACCCCTTACCTTTTTCTCTAGTGTGTTCTTCATTTGTAATAATGACCTGAATAATCATTTTTATATCCATTAATTAATAAATTATATATCATCCAATACATGTAATTGATTTATTATAACCATATTAGGTTCATTCATGGCCCTTTTAATGGGTTTAAGAAGTTCAATTTTATCATTTTGGAATCATTTTCTTCCTTGGTTTTCACGATTCGTTTACTTGCATTCATGAATGGAAGTTCATTTGAAATGTGGTTAAACATCCAGAATTGTTAATATATATTATTAGTGACATAAAAGAGATATAAATGGTCTTATAATGATTCTAGGTTATAAACTTGAGGATGAATCATTAGTTGATTGTTTTTTAATAAACTCTTGGATTTAGCGTGGCAGTTTTTTATACAACGAACTTGTTTTGTATTATTATTCAGTATTATGAGTGTGTAAGGATTACATAACATTAATGAGATTAATTACATATATTCTTATCTGGTTGAACCATTAAAATGGTCTCCTGACTAGTAATGAATGAGAATGTGAAGAATAAAACTCCACCATCCACAAAGGTTATAAATTGGAAACTCAAGGATGTTTATTTGATTTATAAAAACAAAAATGTGGGAGTAAGAATATTGATGATTGTTAAGAGATGATCTTTAAAATAAAATAAAATTTGAGAGACCCTTTATAAATATTTGGTATCCTAACGAGGTTGCTTAAATTTTTTTAAAATTAAATGATGAGAACAAATGGGTATCTCATCATATTGAAATCAAAACGACAGTAAAAAGAATAGATAAAATAAAACCCCAACACATGAGAATGGAAATTCAAATATATAACATAAAATAAGTGACTAATAAAAGAAGAAAATGAAGGATTCCCATACCTTATAGAGTAACTCCTAGATCTTTATCGATGTGACCTTAGGGGATTAAGGACACCTTGGGAGGACTCCTAGAGAGGTAAAACCACTAGATATTCGAGGATATGGGATTTGGAATGAATGAAAACTAATGGATGAGTGTGTATTTATTGAAAAAGTGAGGTTGTTTTTTAATAATTTTAATGGGACACCTCATTAGTGGTTTTTTTCCAAACCATGGCCTTGAACATGGTATTTCCCATGGTTTTATCCACTTGGGACACCTCATGTCATAATTTACTGTACAAAATCTGACCATACGTTTATATTTAATTATTACATCATTATGAAGTCATTAAACTATCGAAAACTCAAAACTGTATTTTTACTATTCATGAAATATTCAAGTATATTAGAAAAATCCCAAATATTCACCCAAACCAATTTTCGACATGTAGAATTAAAAATTGATCTTTAATTTTTTAAAATAATTTTCTATGTATTTTTAGTTTAATTTTCAAATAAAATCATAGTTATTTCGAAAAATAAAATATTAATGGTATAATTAGTTCCATATCACATTGAAATGTCAATTAAGATCTCATTATCTTATTAACTTATGAAATTAAAATATTATCATTATTTACTATTTATAAAGGTCATATCACTATTCATTTTACTATTCATAAGGGTATGTTATTATTCATCAAAAAAATCAAGTTTGTTCTATCAGACTCCAAATGAATTACTCGTCACAACTCTAGATGACCATTTATTAAAATTCAAAACATAGAAGTGGAAAATTTATATTTAATGGATAGCTTATAAAATTCTTCTATAATGTTTTGATTCAAAAAAACATAGTGCTTCATGCAATTTGGGCTATGAATAGAATGTATTTAATAAAATCATACCATAAAATGTTTGGGGTGTAATATTATTCTCTCCTTCAAAAATTTCGTCCAAAAAATTTTATATATGATGCCCACCAAAAAGATGAGGGTGGTTCTTCTTTATAAAATCCACTTGTTACCTTGTTGCTCCCTCCATATTCTGGTTTCTCTAAAGAAACCTTTATTAGATGAATTTTTTGGTGTCTCAATACATGTTCCCTTGTGTCAAGAATCCTAATATGCTTTTCACAGTATAAAAAATCACGTTATAATTATATATCTTCATTTTTGAGTACATGAATTGGGTCTAGCATGTATTTATTTAACAATGATACTTAGAACACATCATGAAATCTGGAGTGATTTGGCAGCATCGCTAAATCGTAAGCTACATCTCTGATTCACTCTAGAATTTCAAATGTTCTAATGTACCTAGGGATTCGTTTTCCTTTCTTACCAAACCTCAAGACTCCATTCCATTGAGATACTTTCAATAATACATGATCCCACACTTAGAATTCCATGTCCTTTCTCCGGTTGTTATCATAACTATTCTACAAACTTTGGGATTGTTTAATATGGGATCATATTTTCTTCACCTTTGTCATGGTTTCTCTAATATGTTCGAGGACTATAAATTTCCTCTCACCATCATTGTCCAAAAAAGTTTGATTTTGAAACCTCTTTCCATATAATGCTTCATATGGAACCATTTCAATACTACAATGGAAACTATTGTTGTAGGAAAATTCTACCAAAGGAAAGTATTGATCCCACATACCTTGAATGTCAAGAGAGCATGATATTAGCATGTCTTCTAGAGTTTGAATAGTCTTTTCAAACAAACCATCAATTTGGGTGTCATATGAAGTACTCATACGAAGCTTAGTGTTCAAATCCTTCTGGAGACTTTTCTGGAATTTTAATGTAAACCTCGTATCTCAGATGGAGGCAATCGATAGAGGTGCACCATGAAGTTGCACAATTGAATTAATATAATGTGTTTCCAAAAACTCAAGTGGTAAATCCTCTCTTATTTGAAGGAAATGTGATGTTTTTTTGAGACGATCAACAATTAGTCATATTGCATCATTCCTTATAGGTGTCCTTGGTAGTCCAATGTAAAAATCCATCGTAATGTTATCACACTTCCACAGAGGAATAGGTAGAGGTTTCATCACTCCTTTGGGATGTAGTCTCTCTGCATTCACTTGTTGACAAACTAGACACCTTGACATGTAGTCAGCAATTTCCCGCTTCATATTATCCCACAAAAAATATTCCTTCAGATCTTTGTACATCTTGGTGCTACCCGGGTGTATAATGAAATAAGAACTATGGGCATCATCTAATAGTTCCCTTTTAAGATCAGGTACTGATAGAACACATAAACTCTTCCAAAATTTTATAACTCCTTCATACACGAAGTCATCCAGTTTCCCATCCTTGACAGCATTAATTTTCTTGTGCAGTTTCTCATCATCAGATTGAGAGCTTTTTATCTTCTCTAATAAATATTGTTTAGAAATCCTTTGAAAGGGAAAATATGTTTCCCCTTCCATAAAAACTCCCATATCCATATTTAGTAGATCCAAAAATATAGGATCTCTCTAAATCCTCATTTGAGTTAGAAGTCCTTTATCCTTCCTACATAAAGCATCTACCACCTAATTCACCATTACATGGTGGTAGTGTATTTGGAATCATAATCATTGAGTAACTTGAGCCATCTTCTTTTCCTCATGTTGAGTTATTTTTTTGTTAAAATGGATTTAAAACTCTTGTGGTCCGTATAAATCTCACATTTTTCTTTATAGAGATAATGTCTCCATATTTTTAGAGAAAATATCATGACTACTAACTCAAGATCATGAGCTGGATAACTTTTCTCATGGGTCTTCAACTCTCCTGATGCATATGCAATAACATTATCATTTTGCATAAAGACGCAACCCAACCCATTCTTTGATGCATCGTTGTATATCACAAATCCATAACATCCATGTTGAAGAGTAAAAATTGAAGCATTGACCATCCTTATTTTTAATTATGCAAAGAATTTCGTACACTCTTTTCTCCAAAAAAACATAAATCCTTTACATGTGAGCTTGGTTAGCGGGTTATACAGTCGGGTGAAATTATGAACATAACACAGATAGTAACCTGCTAAGCCAATAAAACTATGTAACTCGGTTCTGTTTTTTGGCATGGGTCATTCTTAAATTTCTATTGTCTTTTCCAGTTCAACTATGATTCCATCCTTAGAGACAATATGGCCTATAAATGAAACTATTTGAAGCTAGAACTCTCCCTTGCTAAACATCCCATATAATTTATTTCTTCTATGAGTTCTCAGAATAATCCGCAAGTGATTCTCATGGTCTTCATATATTTTTTTTATTATACTTGGATATCATCAATGAATACCACAACAATGTTATCAAGATATTCTTTGAATACTCTATTCATTAAATCCATGAAAATAGATGGTGTATTTGACAGTCCAAAAGGCATCACCATAAACTCATAATTCCCATACCTAGTTCAATATGTTTACTTTGGAATATCTTCCATCCTCACATGCAGCTGATGATATCTGGATTGATTGTCAATATTTGAATATTATTGAGCTCCATGAAGTTGATCAAAAAAATCATCAATCTGTGGAAGATGATACTTGTTCTTTATTTTAATAGAATTGATTTCCTTCTAATCAATGCAAATCCTCATGGATCCATCTTTCTTTTTGACAAACAAGACCGGGTCTCCCCAATGAGAAACACTAGGTCGAATAAATCCTTTTTCATTCAAGTCCTCTAGTAGTTTCTTTAGCTCCACTAACTCCAAAGTGGTCATTCTATATGTAGTCTTTGATATAGGTTATGCCTCAAGAATTAAATCAATAGAGAAATCAACATCACGCTCTAGAGGATTCCCAGGTAAATCCTCTAGAAATACATCAATGTACTCTTTCTCTATGTAAATATCATCAATTTGAATATTTATTTCCTCACCAATAGTTATTGATTTATATTCCTCTCTAATTGTTGCATTCATTAGAACTACTGGGGGTGGTTCTAGATAAGAATCATGTGATGATGTTTCTTCCCTAAAGACAAGGGATTATTTACAATTTTCAAAAATTGTAACTTTCTTCTTCTAACAATAAATCTCTGTATCATAATTTGACAGCAAAAGCATACTGAGAATTATATCAAATTCAGTCATTGGTATGATGATAAGGTTAAAAACTAGAGCGCATATTGGTGTCCTGAGGGGGACTAGTCGACATGCCTTGGATGCAATGATACATCCCCGAGGAGTTTTGACTGAAAACTCCTTTATCAATTAAAATTGGACATATCTAATTTTCTTGGAAAACTGGGAAGAAATGAATGAATGTGATGATCCATAATCAAATAAAGTGTTGGATAAGTATGAGGAAACATTTAAAGTACCACCGGAATGTCATTAGTAATTTCATCCTCTACGGTTGTAATCGCATAGGGTCTCCCTTGTTCTCATGGCTTCTTCTGAGGCCTTATTCCTTGGCGCTTAGAAAACTAATTTTCATAGTCTCCCATCTATCTGTAATTATAGCATTTAATATCTTTGAATTGTTTCTTCCCCTAGCTTCATTAGATCGATAACCATTTTCTCTGCAGTTATAGCAGACTCCCATGTCTTTCTATCATTTCCCAAGATGATTCCCTCCACAATTCTCACATCAGTGGGAAAGCATTGTTCCCTTGTTCTTCTTTAGTGCTTCTCCTTTTCTGTTGTTATCAGAGTACTGCTTCTTATCTTGGTTTCCTTTGAAAATATTTGATCTAGAAAATTTCTTGTCTATTTTGATGGAACTTGATACAATTTTATCATATGATGAAAATGATTGAGAAGACAGTACCCTTCTAAGACTTGGCTTAGGACCTTCAATTAAATGATCAGTCTCATCTGCCGAGTCACGTACGTAATCCACGACATACCTATCCAACCTTGTGAAAGTATCCTCATACTCGGCAACAATGTATTCTTCCATTTGTTGTAAACTAATAAATTTCCTCTTCATTTAAGTACTTTTATCACAAGGGAAGTATTTTTTAAACAATATTTCCTTAAAATTCCTCCATTACTTATCTTCTATTTCTTCTTCCTCTATGGTATTCTGAATCAATGACCACCATTTATCAGAATTTCCATTTAGAAAATATACCTCTAGTACTACCTATTCATTTTCATTGTATCTTAACACCTTGAATATCTTTTCAAGGGACTTGATCCATTGCTCAGAAACCACAGGATTAGTAGTCCAACTAAAATATGGGGGCTTATTCTACATGAAACAATCCAACACTGTTGTGGAATGGATATATGTTACAACTTGAGTATGTTGTCCCAATATGGTAATGATCTGATCCGCTCCAACACTGACTGTGTTGACTTCCATAGTAGGGAGATCCCTACCTTTCCCATGAGTATTGATTCCCCATCTTCCATTAGAATCCATTTAAAAATAATGGGGTACAATATTATAGATTATGAATCTAAAATAGAAAATCTCTCAACATAGATTGAAATTATATGAACAACTAATCTTATAATCACGGTTTCTATGAGGAAAAAATTTCATTAAACTCCTTCATAAAGTCCTGTAAAGAAAATTTGAATTATCCTAGTCATATCCCTTAAGAGTTTCATAACCAAGAGTGAAGCATGTCCCATTTTCGTGCACCAATTCCCATTCAAGTCTATCTCAAAGTGGTGTTTTTGAGGTTTACCCCGAGATACATCTGTGCGAGAGCTGCCTCTACTTGCTCGTATCTAGACAAGGACGTATTGCTTAAAATGATCTGCATAATCTATTCCTTTCTTAAAAATTAGGACGTTCTTGTATTTTTATCCTCAAATACTACCTCAAGAATTTGTTCCCTACTATACATTTCTTACTTTAGTTTCAAAGATTCCTACTAAAAATCCTTTGATACCAACTATAACACCCCGACCCCTATAGGCTAGAGCCAATGCATTATTTGTGATATTGGCATAGTTAGAAGAATGAAAATCCTAACGGAATGATCATTTTAGTAATCTTGAAGAAACTAGATACATATATGTTTCTCAAATTATAATGGAAAATTTTACAAAATACAATATATAAAGAAAACTAAAAACTACATCCTCGAGAACTCAGTAAATGATCTTATCTTCATCACCTGTTGAGGGTAAACAATGAAATGGGTGAAATAATACACCTAATAAGGGTTAAAAATAGTGGAATAATGATTACAATAATAAGTGGATCATATTCAATCTGACATACTCAATATGGCATGGTGAATAAATGAAAAACTAATGCCATTAATAAACTGAGAATGAAACTGCATCAATAGATTTTGTCAAAGCGAAAAACTCCTGGATAATAATAATAACTGATATTGAATAAAGAGAATGATTATTAATTGGACATCATGTATCTGGAACTTGAAACCAAAATACCATAAAAATGGTTTAGTTCTATGGGTATAAACCCGTCTAATTTTTGGAAACAAACTCGAAGGGTTTGTCGCAAAAATGATTTGTCTCCTGAGACCTAACGATGCATCATGGGGATATATCAGGCCCCACCCTCCACTTCATGTCCAAAGAATTATTTATACTTTAATTAAATAAAAGAGAAATATTCCTTTTCAATATCCTTATAGAGTAGTGTATACGGATTTATCAATATTTCGGTAATTAAAATAACTTTCCAAATAAGAACAATATGTAAAATGGTATGCGGTTTAATCAACAAACATATCCATGATATGATATTATGGATATTCAATATTAATATAATTTTAAATAAAAATTGATCTCAAATTGGTAGTAGGTACACCACATAAGGATTATTAAGTGCAACATGCAATGTTGTCACAACAAAATAGTAGTTGAGACAAAGTCTCTTACCACAATATAATCGGTCAAATCATAAGACTAGAACCTAATAACCCTCAAAAGAATAATTAAATAACATGAAAATTAAGAAAATCATGTTATTATATATCAAATGGAAGTACACATATACCACATACAAGAAATAAGTGGCGAACAAAGAAAATCTCATAGAAATGGAAGTGAGATGAGAAACCCCTTACCTTTTTCTCTACTTCATTCTTAGTTTGTTTTAGTGACCTGAATAATCAAATTTAGATCCATTAATTAATAAACCCAGAACCACCTATACATGTAATTAATTTATTGTAATCTTATTAGGTTCATTCATGGACCTTTTAATGGGATTAAGATGTTCAATTTTATCATTGTGGAAGCATTTTATTCCTTGGTTTTCATGATTCATTTACTTGCATTCATGAATGGACATTCATTTGAAATGTGGTTAAACATCCCTAATTGTTAATATATATTATTAGTGACATTAAATAGATATAAATTAGAATATAATGATTCAAGGTTATATACTTGAGGATGAATCATTAGTTGAATGCTCTTCATAAAATCTTTGATTTATCTTGGTAGTTTTGTATATAATATACTTGTTTTGTATTATTATTCCTTATTATGAGTGTGTAAAGATTACAGAACATTAATGAGATGAATTATATAAATTCTAATCTGGTTCAAACATTTAAATGTTTTATTGCCCAGTAATGAATGATAATGTGAAGAACAAAACAATGATGTCCTCAAAGGTTATAAATTGGAACCTCATGGACGTTGATTTCATTTATAAAAATAAAAATTGGGAGTAAGATTATTGATGATGGTTAAGATATGAACTTGAAAATTAAAGAAATGTTGAGAGACCCCTTATTAAAATTTTGCTGGCTAACGACGTTTCTTAAAATTTTATAAATTGAAATTATGAGAAAAAAAAGGGTAATTATCATATTGAAATCAAAAGGGTGGTAAGAATAATAGATAAAATAAAACCCTAACATATGAGAATAGAAATTCAAATAGATAACATAATAGATGTGACGAATAAAATATGAGAATGGAGGATTCCCTTACCTTGTAGAGTAACTCCTAGATCTTGAATGATGGAACCATAGGGGATTAAGGACACTTTTGGAGGACTCCTAGAGAGGTAAAACCACCAGAGATTCGTGGATGTGGGCTTTGGAATTATAGAAAATGAATGGATGAGTGGATATTTATAGAAAAAGACAGGTAGTTTTTTAATAATTTCAAAGGCACACCTCATAAGTGGTTTTTTCGAAACCATGGGTTTACCCATGGTAATCACCCGTAGTTTTAGCCTATTGGGAAACATCATGTCATATGTTACTGTAAAAAAGTTGACCATACTTTTAAATTTAATTGTTAAATCATTATGATGTCATTATTCTACCGAAATCTCGAAACTGTATTTTTACTATTCATAAAAATTCATGTATTTAAGAAAAATCCCAAAAATTAATTCTATCCATTTTTCAACGTGTAGAATTCAATAATGAAATTCATTTTTTGAAAATTAATTTTTATTTATTTCTAATTTTATTTATGAATAAAACCATATTTAATTCAAAAAATAACAATAATCAAGGTATAAAAAGTTCTATATCACATTGAAAAATTAATTAAGATTTCATTATCTTATTACATTATGAAATTAAAATATTATAATTATTTACTATTTATAAAGATCATATTACTATTCATTTTAATATTCATAATTGTATGTTACTATTCATCAAAAAATCAACTTGGTCTATCAGACACCAAATAACATACTGGTCAGAACTCTAGATGACAGTTTTTTGAAATTCAAAA
Source organism: Viscum album (assembly GCA_963277665.1). Lineage (NCBI taxonomy): Eukaryota > Viridiplantae > Streptophyta > Magnoliopsida > Santalales > Viscaceae > Viscum > Viscum album. The sequence goes on from OY728159.1 coordinate 1,033,867,871, forward strand.
TATAGAAGTGGAAAATTTATGTTTAATGGATAGTTTTTAAGTTCCTCCTATAATGTTTTGATTCACAAAAGACATAGTGCTTCATGAAATATAGGCTATGAATATAATGTATTTAATAGAAGCATACCATAAAATGTTGAGGGCGTTATACTTAGATCTCTTGGGTTTGGGATTATTTCATATGATAGGATCTATGTCAGTAGTATATGGGTCCTATCTATTATTCCACAAAAATAAAACCTTTTAAAAAATAAAAAAACGATCAGAAACAATTATTACATTCCCCATTTTTTCCCAATTTATGAAAATGATTATATTAGTAAAAATGATATCATTTGTTGATTGTGAATGATAATTAATGTGTACAAAGAATCCATAGAAGTGAAACAAATCTTGAACCACTATCAACAATATTAATATTCTGAAAAAAAAATAAATGTTATGTTTAGAATAAGAAGGGTAATTATTTTTAGATATATTTCAATCTAATGAAATTCCATTATTTTTCTCACATTATTTTTCATTTCATTCATTTTCATTATTTTTTCATATTTCTTTAGAAACACTCCAATTCATTGACTAAATGAAAAAATTAAACACCATATTTATATTTAATAACTGAATTCCAATTATTCCATGAATGGGTTTTTATCAATATTGGTGTCAAATATGACATTTTAGACTATTTATAACAATGTAACTAACTACTCATGATTCAACTCATCAATAAAAAATGTAATATTGTCACGACCCGACCCTACCCGGGCTCGAGCCGCAACTACCCCAAGCCCACCTCCATAGGCCAGGGGCTGGAGACCAGCGCCGAAGGCACAACAAATCGGGGAGTCCTTTACCTAAGTACCTGTACACACCCACACGTAGCACACTCAATGAAAAAGTGTACAATAAAAAGGAAGAACAAACAGAGTAAAAAGAACAACAGCTTTAAATAAACCACAGAGTGCATTGACAACTCCAAGTACAAAGTACAAAATGATAAGAAAAGGGGAAAAACACGTGCCCAATTGAAAAGTTCCACAACCCGGTAACAGGTAAACAAAAAGAAACAGCTGATGGGTCTCCCACCTGGATCCCGGCCATGACCACCGCACGCGGTCCAAGCTCCCAAGCTCCAACGCTCCACTAAGGTCATGACTATCATGTCTGTCGTCTGCAAGGGAACACCAAGTGCGGGCAAATCCCAAGCAGGGGTGAGTATAAAAATGCTCAGTAGGATACCCCGAAGGCTCGAGGGAGAAAAAAAGGAGGTACCGATGGGTGAGCAGTAGAGCGAACAGGGAGTAGAACAGAAGTAAAACAGAGTGCAGTAAAGAGTCCAGCTCAACCCGACAAGAGAAAGGAAGTAGGCTCGTCCAGGCACAATGAGCTGGAAACGGTGAGAAGATGAACTTCCCATCAAGTCTTCGCTACCTATAGCAGGAGAGTAGACTCACCCAACCACAATAAGCTAGACACGGAAAGCACGTGGCATACCCCGCACGTCTTCGCCTCTCTTGGAGGGAGAGTAACGAGGCCCAAGAAGTGGGTACTTGAACAAGGTATATACATATCTTTTATGCTCGAACAAGAAGCTCGAACATCATCGTAAGAGGATCTCTGTCCCATAGCTCAGCCCAAGAAAAGAGTAGCCAACAGTCCTAGACATAACCATCATCGTCACCCAACATCCCGCACGTCTTCCCTGAACTACAAGCCAAGGGGCTCAATCACCGCACTTCGAAACTATCCGCTTTGGGTGGCACTGACTGGCCCGCACGGTTTTAGATCACGTCACAAGAACGCGTCTCTGTGGGGAAAGGACCCCTTGTACTTGATAGTTCTGGGTTAAGTCAAACCCCACCTCATCACTACCCCGCAGTCGAGAGGTCTCATCAAAGTCAAAGCCGTCACAACACTGACCCGTATAACTAAGGGTCCCGCTCCAGTAATCACGTAGGAAAGCCTCATACTAGCCTAGTCGAGAGGACTAAGCCTGGAATGCCAACCGGTATCCCCACTGCCCAGCCCTACTAGAGGGTAATTCATAACCAGATATCGGGTGACCCACTGCCCAGCCTTGCTGGAGGGTAAACCCTAACACATAATCAAGCGAACCACTTCCCAGCCCTGCTGGAGGGTAGACCTTAACATATCATCAGGCGACCCACTGCCCAGCCCTGCTGGAGGGTAGACCTGGAATAAATCAACTGGAAACCCACTGCCCAGCCCTGCTGGAGGGTAGACCCTAAGAGGTCGTCGGGTGACCTACTGCCCACCCCTGCTGGAGGGTAGACCCTAATGGAATCGGGTGACCCACTGCCCAGTCTCTGCTGGAGGGTAGACCCTAAGAGGTCTTTGGGTGACCCACTGCCCAGCCCTACTGGAGGGTAGACCCTAAGAGCATCGGGTGACCCACTGTCGAGTCTCTACTGGAGGGTAGACCCTAAGAGTATTGGGTGACCCAATGCCCAGTCTCTACTGGAGGGTAAACCCTAAAATTCAGTGAGCAACCCACTACCTAGCCCCGCTGGAGGGTAAACCCAAAGAAGTCGATGAGTAACCCACTGCCTAGCCCCACTGGAGGGTAGAACTCAGAACTGCTCTAGACATCTCCACTGGAGGGAACAACACTAGCCAACCGAACACGGAGTGGGTATCGCACAATCACCCAACTCCAGCACAACACACCCCAAGGGGGTCAGTGCCTATTCCATCACTAGGTACCACTAGCACCGCTATTGGTCGATCCATCGAGAAAGAAAACAGGGGGAGACCACTCAACCCTGCTGGTCACAAACGAGCACATAGCCAGGGGAAGAACTCCACCCTGCTAGTCAAACAATCACACAGAGGGACCCTCTACGTCGTGAGAGGTCAATGTATGTAAAGTATAATCCGGCACGCATGTGGGGACCACACAATGTGTGGCCCCATCGCAACCCCAACCAAGTGCCCAAACATTCTCAGGTACTGTTGGGAAAAAATCCCTCAAGGTAACTTTGCAGTATTTTTTGGGTTGATTGTGTTTGCTGAAAAAGCAGGTTTTCATGGATATTTGTCGAGTTTCCAAGAAGTTGTTGACAATCCTTGTTGAAAAAGAACGATGAAAAAGGAAAGGACGATCTGAAGGCGGTACAAAAGAGCAGTACAAGGTGGCGCTGTTTTCCAGTGTTTTCCAAATTTTTGGGGTCCAAAATTTGGAGTTTGGTGAACATCGCGAAAAGTGGATTTCCATGAAGATCATAATTTAATATGGCAAAGGCATGAATTTCGCAGAGATAGGACGCATGGATTGGATTTCGTGAAGACCAGAAAAATGGAGGTGGTGAGACTTCACGATTACGTCAAGCTTCACGAACAACAAAGGTTGAAGCGCATCGCGGCGGTGAAGGGCTTTGCGAGGGATCTTCGCGGCGAAGGCGCGACAGAATGTTGACGGTGATTCTTCGTGACTACGTCAAGCTCCGCGAATGGAAAATTGCCGTGGTGCTTCGCGATTTGGACAGAATTCTGGCTGAAACATTGGAGCTTCGCGATTTGAGATGACGTGGCGTTGACTTCATGTGGAAGGGACGAGGGTCGGTGGAATCACGTATAAATAGAGGTCGACCCCCTCGAGAGCAGTAGAGAGAATTTTCAATGAATACCATTCGCTCTCGATTTGCAAAGTTGGTTCGCAGAGCTAGTGTGCTTCGTGAAAGAGGAGCTTCGCGGCAGCTATTGTAGCTCCGCGAAACCTGCGAGCTCCACGTTGGCTTATTAAGCTTCATGAGGGATGTTGCTTTCTGACGTGTTGAGATTTGTGGTAGTTCTTTGCGAAAGTGCTTCGCGAAAGTGCTTCGCGGAAAGGAAAGAGCTTCGCGAAGGCTTGTTTGAGCATCATGAAATTGGGAGCTTCGTGAAGTAGGGTGATTTGCGAAGGTACTTTCCAAAGGTAGTTGCTCAGTGGTCAGAGGCAAATAACTATTCATCAGTGGATGAAAGTTGTACTTTAACAGAGCATCTATCTACAGTTGAAGATGAATTCTTTCATGAAAATTAAGAGACCTACAGGTCGATAAACTATGAGTGGATTCCCTTTACAGAGCAGTGAGCTTAGGAAGAGGAAGTAGGTGATCCTCTCCACCGGAAGTGATCCAGAGAGAGAGAAATAGGGAATAGCCCTTGGGAAAGCAGTGAGCTGAACCTAAACCTTGCAAAGGCAGTGATCCTGGGACAGAGTGACTGTACCCGAACATTGTAATCCACAACTAGTAATGTTTTGTGGAATTGGTACGACCAGAAACTTGTCGGCGTATGCTCCTTGGATATAGCCCTTTGCGGTGAACCAAGTAAAATTGATGTGTCTTGTGCATGCTTTACTTTCTGTTTACTTTGTGCAACAGGAAAGAGATAGAAGAGTGTTTTTCTTAACAGCGAAACAAGATCAGAACGAGCGTTAATTTTTAATTAGTCATACCCTGATTCACCCGCCCTCTCAGGGCATTTAGCCTTGTGGACCTAACAATTGGTATTAGAGGGAAAGTTTCACAGTTTTTCTTCTCTCAAATGGAGGTTACTAATCATAGAGGGATTCCGATCTTCGACGGATGTAATTTTCAAATATGGAAAAATCGAATGCAACGCTATTTCTGATCTTTGGGAATGGATGTGTTTTCAGCAGCTATGCATGATATCACAGATGATATTACTAGTGGTGTATTATCAGAAGCTGAGCACAAAGAGTTGGATGCTGATTCCAAAGCAATCAATGCCTTAGGGGGAGCGCTTTCTACTCCCATATATACAAAGGTGATGTCATTCAAAATGTCACATGACATGTGGGAATGTTTTTGAATATTTATGAAGGGGATAGAAAATTCAGAGAGGCAAAGCTGCAAGTGTTGTGGAATAAGTATGAAGATCTGAGAATGAACCCGAATGAGTCTGTTGATGAATTCTTTGATAGGGTAAATGTTGTGGTAGAAGATATGCAGGGTCTTGGAGAAATTATCGAAGTTATAAAAATTATGAAGTGAATATTGAGAAAACTTCCACCTCGGTTCAATCCGAAAGTTTCTGTTTTGGAACATAAACACCCAAAAGAACTGACATTGGATAACCTGCACATCACTCTTGTTGCATATGAAATGAGAAACGATGATAACGAGACTGTGGAAATGGTGAAATCCAAAGAGGTGGCATTCAAGGCCATTAAGAAACTCACCATTGAAGATTCTAATGAAGAAGAAGAGACAGATGAGGTGATGTCATTTCTTTCTTCGAATCTGCAAAGAGGAAGAGGAAAGTTTAAAGGTAAGCTTCCACTAGCATGATTTAGATGTGGAAAGGTTGGTCATCTTGCGGAAAGATGCCCTAAGAAATTTCAAGGTAACGATGATGATGATGATGAAGTTGAAATAACCAAGAAGAAATCTTCAGCCTATGTGAATAGGAAGAAGCAGTTCAAGAGAAATTTCATCAAGAGGAATAATCTTATTTCACAAGAAATAGACGGTTCTGATGAGTCTTAGGATGAACAGGTTGAGGAGTTTGAAAATTGTAAAGATAATAGACAAAATGCTATGGTAGCTGTCGTCAGTAGTTCTCAGGAAAAGGAAGAAACTTACGTTGGAGAAGAGGAAGAAGTAGTTGAAGGAAGAGTTGATATGGAAGCCGAATTGGAAGCAGCTCTTGAAGAGATAGATGTTTGGAGAGCCAAAACGAAGAAAGCCAATAAAGTGGTTCGTGATGCCAAACTCTATATGCAACAACAGGATAAAGAAAATTCAGAACTGTTAGAATAAATTGAAATACTAAAATCCTCAACACCAGAGATCTCAAAAAATATTGTCGAGCAGATGCTTAAAATTGGAAAAAAAAGGAATGAAATTGATTTTTTGACTAACACGGGAAATGAGCAGGTCATACGTATCAATGATCTTGAAGAAGAAGTGGTCAGTCTGCGATGGAAAATGAAGGATCAAGAAAAACTCTTGACCCCCAATATTATATAAGAAAAACAGGCCATTTAGAAGACAGAGAAGATGAAAGAGGTGGATCGTAGTTCAGTAGGAGTGAAGCAGCAAGAAAGCTCAAATGCTACGGTTGATTCAGGGCTTGATAAGAAACAAAAATCGGTGGCAGTTAATGTCATACCGCAAGCACCTGTCCCGGAATTGAAGGTTGATTTGGGCACAAAACAGAATCAGAATATTCATAGATTACAAAGGGAAAATCGTAGTGCTGAAGTATCACGAAAGAATGTATCCTATATCAGGTGTTATTGCTGTGGGAAAATGGGACATTCACAGTATGTGTATTCCATTTCCAATAGATATAGAAGGGAACAAGAACAGAGATGGCAGCCCAACAGAGAACGGTTTTACGGAACATATTTTTACGGACACTGTTTTTGGTGAGAAGGATTTGGGTACATGGATAGGTACTATAATTCGACCATTCCGAGAAATGTGCCAAAGAAGAATCAAAACATTCGCATGAAGCAGGTCAATAAACTGACAGGTGAGCTAAAAATGCAGAATAGATTTGCGTCATTGCAAGATGAGGCTGGTCTATCATACTCTGAGAAAGAATAGAAGTCTCAATCCATGTCGAGTGTGAATCAAAAAGTATGGAACAAAAAGAAGAAAAATGAGAAGGTCGTGGTGGTGGAGATTGCCCTTAATGCATCAGATCGATCTGGTGTTTGGATCCTTGACAGTTGTTTCACATCCCACATGACTGGTAATAAGGATCTTGTTACAGGCATCAAATATGACAAAGAAGGAGTTGTCGAATTTGGAAATGATGAAGGCCTGAATATTGTTGGCTGAGGGAAAGACATGTTTGGGGGCATAGAGATGAGACGTACTGGTTTCTTGGTAGTAGTGGGTCTCAGTCATAACTTACACAGTGTCAGTCAACTCTGTGACTCATGTCACTTTATCCGATTTACCGAGAAGATGTGTGTTGTGAAAGGAAACGATGGAGGAACTGTTTTGCAGGAAAAAAGGTCAAAGGGAAATATCTACCTTGTAGGTGGGGAAGAGGACAGAGAGGAATAAAACCAGTTGTGGAATAAGCGAGATGGTCATCTATGCCAACCATCTATGAAGAATCTCGTAAAGTGTTATGCTGCTAGAGACCATCCCAAGATATCACATGATCGAACTCATACGTGTGATTCTTGCCAACAAGGGAAGATCATCAGAAGGACATACAGGCCAGAGGAACAGAAATCAACTAGAGTGCTCTAACTGGTTCATGCTGATGTTTGTGGACCTATCTCACCACGAGCTATAAATGGGAAAAGGTACTATGTCCTTTTCATTGATGACTATAGAAGAATGGCCGGGGTATTAATCATTACCCATAAGACAGAGGTGTTCAGTTGCATAAATTAGTATAGGAGGGAATCAGAAAAGATGCTTGGGAAGAAAATTTTGAAGTTTCGTACTGATAACGGTACAGAATTCACAAACAGTCAAGTTGAAAACTATCTCGAGAAACATGGGATAAGGCATCATGTTTCATCTGTAAGAACTCCCCAACAGAATGGAGTGGTTGAAAGGAGAAATCGGATCATCAACAATATGGCCAGAGCGATGCTTATTGATAAAGACCTACCAGAGAAATTTTGGAAGGAAGCAGTTTTGACATCGGTCTATGTTTCGAACAGGTCTTTGTTGTGTCCAAAGCAAGGGAAGACTCTGTATGAACTGTGGTACGGAAAAAAGCCAACGTTGAAATACTTTAGAATCATTGGAAGTAAGTGTTTTATTCTCAAACAAAGAAAATCACAGGAAGTTTGAGGCACGAGGAGATGAGGGGATATTACTTGGATAGTCCGGGAAAAGCAAAGCATATAAATGCTTCAACAAAAGGCTGGGAAAAATCATTGAGAGCAATAATGTCACTATAGTTGAAAATGAACAGAATACTCAATGATCTAGTGAACAGTTCCTTGATGAAAATGACGATGAGGTAAGCAACCCAGGGGGAGCAGAAGTGGCAGAAGTTAATTCATGATAAGATACTAATGATGAAGAAGAAAGTGTCAAGTCTGTGTCTGTGAAGAAGCCAAGGACTCAAGCTGAAATTGATAGGTAGAATATCATTGGTGATCAAACAGCTCCAGTTCAGACTCGAAGAATGAAATCACCACAGAAAACATCATTTTTATCTCAAGTGGAGTCTAAATGTTTTTCCGATGACGATGACGATGAAAACTGGGTTCAGGCTATGAACGAAGAGCTTGATCAGATCGAGAAGAACCAGACATGGGTGATTGTTTCGAGGCCAGCAGACAAGAATGTCATCTGGAATAAATGGGTCTATCGCAACAAGATGAATGAATATGGCATAGTGATTCGGAACAAAGCATGACTAGTGTGCAAGGGGCATTCTCAGATCGAGGGAATAGATGTCGATGAGACATTTGCACTGATTCCAAGGCTGGAAACAATCGGATTATTTTTGGCCATAACAGTGCAACGAATGTTCAAAGTGTTCCAGATGGATGTAAAATCCGCATTCTTGAATGGGGTTCTGGAAGGGGAGGTGTATATTGAGCATCTAGATGGTTTTCTCATTCATGAGGATGAGAACAAAGTTTTCAGGATGAAGAAGGCGTTGTATGGGCTGAAACAAGCACCAAGGGCATGGTACTCAAGGCTTGATCAGTACTTGAAGAAACTTGGTTTTCAGCGTGGAGGAGTTTATTACAATATCTATTTCAGTAATGACAGCAATAAAAGGATTATGGTGTTGGTTTATGTCGATGACATAATATTTGGTGGATCAGATGATGCTTAGTGCAGACAGTTTTCCGAATTCATGAAAAATGATTTCGAAATGTCAATGATTAGAGAGCTAACGTTTTTCCTTGGTCTACAGGTGACACAATGAAGTAATGGAACATTCATTTATCAATCTAAATATTCCAAGGAGGTCATGAGAAGGTTTGGAATGGAAAATTTCAAGGAGATGAAAACTCCAGTTGCCACCCGGATGAAATTATCGAAAGATGGCGATGGCAAGACAGTTAATATCACAGAATATAAGAAAAATTATTGGAAGTTTGTTGTACTTGACTGCAACGAGGCCTGATATTGTTTTCTCCACATGCCAAGCAGCGAGATATCAGAGAAATCCCAAGGAAATACACATTCTTCCAGTGAAAATAATACTACGGTATATCCAGGGCATAGTGGATTTCATCTTGACATATACTGACAAATCTCAGACAGAGTTATTAGGATATACTGATGCAGACTGGGCCGGTTCAGCAGATGATAGAAAATCAACGTCAGGTGGTGCATTCTATCTTGGTGGATTGTGTATTTCATGGATAAGCAAGAAGCAAGATTGAATTTCATTGAGCACCGTAGAGGGTGAGTATATTGCGGCCACTCAAGCATGCACAAAATTATTATGGATGAAGCAGCAGCTTGAAGACATGGGAGTTGAAGTGAAGTCTCTAATCAGAATCATGTGCGACAACTCAAGTTCTATAAATCTTAGCAAAAATCTCGTCCATCATTCAAGGACAAATCACATTGAGGAGAAGTATCATTTTATCAAGGAGGAGGTAGAGCATGGAATCGTGAAGTTGGAGTATGTGCCTACAGAGCTACAGGTTGCAGACACTCTGACCAAGGCCATACCCAAGGAAGCTTTTGAGAGGCATCGACTGGCTCTGGGAGTTCAGTCGATTCCCCGCACTTGAAATAGTGTGGATGTAGGACCTCCACACCCCCCTCTCCCCGAGGTGTTATGTGTTTTTCCCTAATGTGCTGATATGTGTTCTCTACTCTGTTACAGACTGTAAAAGAGTGACCTTTGGGTTCGTTGACAAAGGGGGAGAAAATAGTGATTGTTAAAGGTAGAGATAGTGTGGAGATTTGATAAATCCTGAATAATATGGGGAAAAACTGACCATTGGAGTAGCCAGATAGTGGGAGAAATGAGATAGGGGGAGAGTAACAAATCTGACGATGCTAGAAGTGATCGGTAAAAGCATAGGTATCATGACTGTTGGGATAGTGATAAAAGCAGAACAATGGTGTTGGAATGGTGAGAGAAGGTTTCCAGCTATCACCAATTGGGAACAGTTTGGTTCAACAATTGGTATCAATTTAAGAATTGGTATCATGTTGGAATCGACAATTGGTGTTTTACATGAAGTGATTCATTGATGAACTTTTCATACTACTCTTGTTTCTCACGCCGAGCATTGCTCATGTGGGCTTATAGTACGTGTTAAGTGAATCCTTGAATGCTATCTGAATCGCAAGAGGCGAATGGTGGTAGCAACTGGAAGAAGACTCAGTGAGGTATCAACGTGAAGAAAATCATTCTGAGAAGAGTAATGAAGAATTTTTAACAAACCCAAATGGGGAGATTGTTGGGCAAAAATCGCTCAAGGTAACTTTGCAGTATTTTTTGGGTTGATTGTGTTTGTTGACAAAGAAGGTTTTCATGGATATTTGTCGAGTTCCCAAGAAGTTGTTGACAATCCTTGTTGACAAAGAATGATGACAAAGGAAAGGACGATCTGGAGGCGGTACAAAAGAGCAGTACAAGGTGGTGCTGTTTTCCACTGTTTTCCAAATTTTTGGGGTCCAAAATTTGGAGTTTGGTGAGCATCGCGAAAAGTGGATTTCCACGAAGATCATAATTTAATATGGAAAAGTCATGAATTTCGAAGAGATAGGACGCATGTATTGGATTTCACGAAATCCAGATAAATGGAGGTGTTGAGTCTTCGAGATTAAGTCATGCTTCGCGAATGACAAAGGTTGAAGCGCATCACGGCGGTGAAGGGCTCTACGAGGGATCTTTGCAGCGAAGGCGCAGGGGAATGTTGACGGTGATTCTTCGCGACTACGTCAAGCTCCGCGAATGAAAAATTGCTGTGGTGCTTCACGATTTGGACAGAATTCCGGCTGAAACTTTGGAGCTTCGCGATTTGAGATGACGCGGCGTTGACTTCGCACAGAAGGGATGAGGGTCCGTGGAATCGCCTATAAATAGAGGCCGACCCCCTCGAGAGAAGTAGAGAGAATTTTCAGAGAAGATCATTCGCTCTCGATTTGCGAAGGTGGTTCGCTAAGCCAATGTGCTTCGCGAAAGAGGAGCATCGTGGCGGCTATTGTAGCTCCGCGAAACCTGCGAGCTCCGCATTGTATTATTAAGCTTCGCGAGGGACGTTGCTTTGCGAAGGCTTGAGCTTTGCGTTATTGCTTTGCGAAAGTGCTTCGCGAAAGTGCTTCGCGGAATGGCAGGAGCTTCGCGAAGGCTTGTTTATGCATCGCGAAATTGGGAGCTTCGCAAAGTAGGGTTATTTACGAAGGTACATTCCAAAGGTAGTTGCCCAGTGGTCAGAGGCAAAGTGCTATTCATCAGTGGATGAAAGTTAGACTATAATAGAGCATCTATCTACAGTTGAAGATGCATTCTTTCATGGAAATGAAGAGACCTACAGGTCTATAAACTGTGAGTGGATTCCCTTCACAGAGCAGTGAGCTTAGGAAGAGGAAGTAGGTGATCCTCTCCACCAGCAGTGAGCCAGAGAGAGAGAAATAGGGAGTGACCCTTAGAAATGCAGTGAGATTACCCTAAACCTTGCAAAAGCAGTGATACTGGGACAGAGTGACTATACCCAAACATTGTAATCCACAGCTAGTGAAGTTTAGTGGAATTGGTACGACCGGCAACTTGTCGGCGTATGCTCCTTGGACGTAACCCTTTGCGGTGAACCAATTAAAATTGTTGTGTCTTTTGCATGCTTTACTTTCTGTTTACATTATGCAACAGGAAAGAGAGGGAAGAGTGTTTTTCTTAACAGCGAAACAAGATCAGAACGGGCGTTAATTTTAAATTATTCATACCCTAATACACCCCCCCTCTCAGGGTATTCAGCCTTGTGGACCTAACAGGTACGAACAACCACATATACCTTCAAGCATCCCCTGTATACCTCCAGATAATACCACGTTCCAGCCCAAAGGCTATCTTGCACACGGAACCCAGCGTCAACGCGAAGGCGTGACGTAACATATCCAACTCAAAGGCCCAGGCACGGCCAACCACTTCTTGTGAGCCATTTATATCACTCTCCCAAGAGTACGCGATCACACGCCAAGGGTCCTCTACCAACATGGTAGGACGAACTACCACTGGAGCACCTTTCATGCTTCTCCATTTAATAAGATTGTGTATAAGGCTCCACACTGAAAAAAGGATCACACCGATGTAATCCTCACGGAAAAACACGTGAGATCGACTACTTACTCACCTCCAACGGATATCCGACTGAAAAGTCGCCAACACCGCCTCACGCCCGAACGGCGTCCCGTGATCCCGAGCCTCGGCCCCGAAAACAGTCAAGCGCATCACACCATTATGATCCCCTCATGAAAACAAGTCAAAAGCACTACTCACTTGAGGACAACAGATATCCGGAGAAAAAGGTGCATCCCGGCGCACCGCACACAAGCGGTGGCACGTGGGACCTTCATCCTGGCCCCGAAACTCAACGAAAGGATCGCATCGTTGCGATCCTCTTGAAAAAGTACAGGAAATGGACTATTCACTTATCCAAAATGGACACCCTGTGATAAAGCTGTAAATCACTGTCAACTCCCGAACGGCCCTCACGGGGTCCGCACCATCGTGCGGAATTACAGCGGGCAGACTGCGCCAACGCGATGCCCTCGGAAAAACACCAAACATCGACTGCTCGCACGCCCCGAACAGACGTATGAGGAACAAGTCACTAAAAGATGCACGCAGCTCAAATGACGGGCACTGGGGCCCGCACCTCAACATCGGCCTCAACGCTCAGAACCACCATGGAAACCTCTGCCTCGATGCCAGGCTTCCAACGCCACCGTCAGCGCTTAATTCGATCTTCGGACACGTCCACGCCGTCCAAAACAAGAATCTCGGGGATAACGCTCGTCCACTTAAGGACACGTCATGCCTCTACGGCCCCTCGTTTCAGGAATTAATAATTCCTGAAACTATCTCAAAAAGTCCACATTGACATCAGGTCCGCGTCGTCGCAGATGGCATTCAAAACGGAATCTCGTAGCAGAAAATACGGGCGTCCGAACCCTGAGGGCAGGGCCCCTTGGGCCGGACCGGCCTAAACCGGCCAGTCCGGACGTTATGGCCCGGGCCGTAGTCCAGCCGCTGGCCAGAGGACCGCGCACCGACAGGCCCGTGGCTGGTCTCATAGTCCGCGTGAAGACCAGCGTCGCGCGGGTCTTGTCCCCGCGCTGGGGTTGCACGCTGCGACCGCGGGGTCGCCGCGCCCCGGCGGCTCCCCCTCGCCACCTGGAGCTGCCACATCGCGCGGCCGGCTTCTCCTCGTGCCGGCACCCAGCACCTCGTACTCGGCTGACCCTCCACCGATAACCCGCACTGCCGACTACTTCCAACGAGCTCCGACGTCGCCTCCACCGAGCCGCGCCGCCGCCTGAACTCGCTGGAACCCGAAAACCCGCAATGTTCGGCGGATCATTGCAGATTCAACGGAGCACATAATTTGAATCCGAAAGATGCGTTGAAAATGGAGTTAACTCTAATACACATTCATGGGTTTTGTTCGAAGATCAAAAAACAATTCGGGGTTATAAATTAGGTTCAAAGGAGGTGCGGGAAATAAAAACGCAAACGATAATCTCTTACCTCGTGGGTGTTGCCAGAAGCTTCATGGGCGATCCGCCGCCGCGCCGTCGCCTTGCCGGAGTTTCCTCGCCAGAGGAGCAGGAGGATAAGGGGAAGAGGGGATCCCTACGTTAGATAGTGGACAAGGGAGAGGGGTAGGGGATGATGTTTTAAATAAATTAAAAATAATTTTAATTAATTAAACCCATAATTTTCCCCGCATCTGAAACCTTTGGCGAGGTCAAAATTAAACCACCCCTAGAGTAAACACCACCTCCCGAGCACAACGGAGGTCTTAGAATTTTAATCTGAGACACCGTTCAAAAGTTATAAAATTTAACGTCCGAAGTTGCTAAATTACGAAAACGCCCCTGGATCCATTTTTCACAAACGGCCCGCGCCCGTGAAACTTATACCCCTCCTAGGGTAAATGGAACGCTCCGAACACAACGGTGCCCTAGGTTTTACAATCCGAGCCACCGTTTAAGAGATACTTGGGTTTCACCATTAAACGAATAAATCAATTAATTAATTTATCTGTTTAACAATCCAAAAGCGGGTGAGGGGTCCAAACGTCCCGCGTCGACAAGTTTTATGTTGTTCCTAGGGTAAAAACCCCATTTCGGACCCATCCGTACACTCAAATCTCTAATCCGGAACTCTGTTTTGGAGTTATCCCACTTATTTATCATTTTCAGTGTGAATGCACTGAAAAATTTAATTCCGGCCACTCTGGGGCTCGGAATCGCACGCCGTCTGAGGGCGCTGCTCTGGAATATCATCAAGAATATTCCAAAGTCTTTCGTAGCAAAAAACAGGTTCTCACATCATTCCCTCCTTCAAACTTTTCATTCCCGAAAAGCAAAACTAGGGAGCAACACAGGGTACTAAGCCCACACCTCACTTTCCCATACCCAGAAGAACCCACGCAAAGCTCTGCATCACCACACATAGACCAAAGGATTGATATGTTCATGCTAGGTCGGCCCTTGCCGATGTCGTGGACCCACTCTAGACATTGGGGTTAGGGCAAGGCGGTAGGGTACCTCGCCCTCCCTTTTCACGGTCTCAAACGGCCCGAAGGCCCTCGGGGGTAGCTCACCGCCCCGGTCAAACCTCTACGTCGCATGTCGCGACTGGAATCACCGCCCGTACCTGAAACAAGGACCGATGATTCCCTCCTTCAGAATATTCATATGGTGAAACACCCAAGGATATCTGGTCATGCAAGATTTCACAGTCGATGTCCATCAACCATGACTCTCTTACATGCTCGGAAGCGAAGGAGCCAACACCATCGACTAAAGTAAAAAAGGTATCATTCCTTTTTCCTTACCAACACAGGGTTACACCTGACGCCCTGCGTCACCCTGGTAACACCTCAAACAAGGAGGAGGGAGAAAACCTTTCACACGCAGAGCCTAACATTTCTACTGCAAAAAGTAGAAGAGTCGCAAGGGGTACCTCTCACCATCCCATGCTCTGCAGGATTGTAGACATCCAAAGCTCACAGCTACCCGCGGTCCCAACCGTCAGCTCTCAGAGCCTGACGTGGAATGCCTAGTGGTGATGGGGATATCTTGTAACATCGTCTCCCACCTCCAGCTCCTCCCTCTCTTCTGCTAGCACCACCTCTATGGCCACTACACTGATCACGGCGCTACCTCTGCCATGGTGGTGTGCCTGCTGCCTGCCCGAAGCTCTCAGCAACTCGGGTCGGGAAGTCTCGTGCCAAGTGACCTCGCCCATCAAAATCATATCACCGGCGCTATTTGGGCTGCCCTGGTGCCCTCCGGCGCCACTTTGGTGTACGACCACGGCCCGGGATCCACTCACGGAAGGGAATCCTCGGCTGAGGCCCTGCGCCTTTTCGCCACAGTGGTATACAACCCCGTCTCCGAAACTGGCAATGGGAAGGCCACCTGTATCGAAGCCCTGTCCCCCGACGCCTGCTAGCTATGGAAGACGTCCCGGCTCTGTCGCGCCCACTAGCACTACCAACCGCAAAACATGACAGGAATCCCTCTGTCACCAGCATCTTCTCTAGCACCCCGTCATATGTGAAAATGCCCAAGGGTAGTATGACAGCATGAATATCTTGGCGGAGACACTGCTCAAACTTCCTCGCTCATAAGTTGTCGGTACGGACCAAGTCCGGGTAAAAGCATGCACGGTTTGCAAAACTAGCTGCATACTCGGCCACCGTCATCCCTCCCTGCTGAAACTACAGGATCTCCTGAATCTGTAAGGAGTAAAAGCAGGAGGGGTAAAACTCCTCACGAAACAACAACTGAAAGTCTTCCAACGAAAGCGACGACTCGTCAAGGAACTGAGTCACCAGACTCCACCAATGCCAAGATGCTCCACGAAAAAGGTTGGCTTCCAAAACCACTCTCTGATCTGTCGGCATCTGCACAAGCCTGAAGAGACTAACCACAGTCTCCAGCCAACCCTCTACTGCCTGAGGGTCTGTCTCACCACTGAACCTCTGTGGTCTCTGCCGCTGGAACTCATGGAGCGTGCTCAAACTATGCTCAAGATGAGCCTGCTCTGCTGGAATGGTCTGTCGCTCAACAGGTGGGGGTGCTACTACCGGCCCACCCAGAGAAAGGGGCTCGCATGATGGGTTCTGGAATCTGGCCTCGTAGCTCACATGGTCGTCATCACGAACCAATGCTGCTATCCTGGATGGCTGCCCTCGCGGAGACATCCTGAATATTATCAAGGAGTGTCACGGTCAGATGAGCATATATGTATATACCAACAACAACAACGATGGGGATCTAAATCAAGAAGAACAGTCAGGACTCGGTCCTATGTGATGTCCAAACAAATTTCCCTACAGCAAGTGTCTTAGCATGCCGAGTCGACAAGCAGGTTATCAAGGTCCTGGTGAATTGATACGTTAGCCGTCGCACCATCACTGGAATCCCTAGCCTAAGAGCCGCTCTCGAGACACGTCAACACTGTTTCCCTAAATCCCAAACAATTCCTCTTTTAGGGACATCCGCACAATGTCCCAAGGAACGAACCACCTTTGATACCACTTTGTCACGACCCGACCCTACCCGGGCTCGAGCCGCAACTACCCCAATCCCGCCTCCATAGGCCAGGGGCTGGCGACTAGTGCCGAAGGCACAACAACTCGGGGAGGCCTTTTCCTAAGTACCTGTACACACCCACACGTAGCACACTTAATGCAAAGGTGTAGAGTAAAAAGGAAGAACAAGAAGAGTAAAATTAACAACTGCTATAAATAAACCACATAGTGCATCGACCACTACATGTACAAAGTACAAAGTGAAAAGAAAAGGGGAAAACACACGCCCAACCGAAAAGTTCCATAACCCAACAATAGGTTAATAAAAAGAAACAGCTGATGGGTCTCCAACCTAGATCTCGGCCATGACCACCGCACGCGGTCCAAGCTCCCAAGCTCCTACGCTCCACTGAGGACACGACCAACCTGTCTGTCGTCTGTAAGGGCATACCATGTGCGGGCAAAGCCCAAGCAGGTGTGAGTATAAAAATAATCAGTAGGATACCCCGAAGGCTCGAGGGAGAAATAAAGGTGATACCAAAGGGTGAGCAGTAGAGTGAATATGGAGTAGAACAGAAGTACAACAGAGTGCAGTAAAGAGTCCAGCTCAACCCGACAAGAGAAAGGAAGTAGACTCTTCCAGGCACAAGGAGCAGGAAACGGTGAGAAGATGAACTTCCCGTCGAGTCTTCGCTACCTATAGCAGGAGATTAGACTCACCCAACCATGAGAAGCTAGACACGGAATGCACGTGGAATACCCCATGCGTCTTCGCCTCCCCTGGAGGGAGAGTAACCAGGCCCAAGAAGTGGGTACTCGAACAAGGTATATACATATCTTTTATGCTCAAACAAGAAGCCCGAACATCGTCGTAAGGGGATATCCATCCCATAGCTCAGCCCAAGAAAAGAGTAGCCAACAGTCCCAGAAATAACCATCATCGTCTCCCAACATCCCACACGTCTGCCCCGAACTACAAGCCAAGGGGATCAATCACTGCACTTCGACACTATCCACTTTTGACGGCACTGACTCGCCCACGCGATTTTAGAACGCATAACAAGAACTCGTCTCTATGGGGAAAGCGCCCCTCATACTTGAGAGTTCTGGGTTAAGTCAAACCCCACATCGTCACTGCCCCGTAGTCGAGAGGTCTCCTCAAAGTCAAATCCGTCACAACACTGACCCGTATAACCAAGGGTCCCGCTTTAGTAATAATGGAGGAAAGCCTCAGACTAGCCTAGTCGAGAGGAATGAGCCTGGAATGCCAACCGGTGACCCCACTGCCCAGCCCTACTGGAGGGTAATTCATAACAAGATATCGGGTGACCCACTGCCCAGCCTTGCTGGAGGGTAAACCCTAACACATCATTAGGCGACCCACTGCCCAGCCCTGCTAGAGGGTATACCTTAACATATCATCAGGAGACCCACTGCCCAGCCCTGCTGAAGGGTAGACCTGGAATAAGTTGACGGGCGACCCACTGCCCAGCCCTACCGGAGGGTAGACCCTATGAGGTCGTCGGGTGACCCCCTGCCCATCCTTGCTGGAGGGTAGACCCTAATGGCATCAGGTGACCCACTGCCCAGTCTCTGCTTAAGGGTAGATCCTAAGAGGGCGTCGAGTGACCCACTGCCCAGCCCTGCTGGAGGGTAGACCCTAAGAGCATCGGGTGACCCACTACCCAGTCTCTGCTGGAGGGTAGACCCTAAGAGTATCGGGTGACCCACTGCCCAGTCTCTGCTAGAGGGTAAACCCTAAAATTCAGTGAGCAACCCACTTCCCAGCCCCGTTGGAGGGTAAACCCAATGAAGTAGATGATTAACCCACGGCCCATCCCCGCTGGAGGGTAGAACTCAGAACTGCTCTGTCCATCTCCACTGGAGGGAACAACACTGGCCAACCGAACACGGAGTGGGTATCGCGCAACAACCCAACTCCATCACTACTCACCCCAAGCGGCTCAGCACCTGTTCCATCACTGGGTGCCACTAGCACCGCTATTGGCCGATCCATCAAGAACGAAACCAGGTGGATACCACTCAACCCTGCTGGTCACAAACGATCACAGAGCCGGGGGAAGAACTCCACCATGCTAGTCAAACAATCACACAGAGGGACCCTCTACATAGTGAGAGGTCAAAGTACGTAAAGTAGAATCTGGCACGCATGTCGTACCCACACAATGTGTGGCCCCATCGCAACCCCAACCAAGCACCCAAAAATTCTCAGGTACGAACAACCACATGTACCTTCAAGCATCCCCCGTATACTCCCAGAGTATACCACGTTCCAGCCCAAAGGCTATCGTGCACACGACACCCAGCGTCAACGCGAAGGCGTGACATAACATCTCCATCTCAAAGGCCCAGGCACGGCCAACCACATCTTGTGAGCCATTTATATCACTCTCCCAATAGTGCGTGATTACAGGCCAAAGGTCCGCTACCAACATGGTAGAAAAAACCGCCACTAGTGCACCATTCATTATTCCACATTTAATAAGATCATGTATAAGGCTCTGCATGGCCAAATGGATCGCACTGTTGTAATCCTCACAGAAAAACATGCGAGATCGACTACTTACTCGCCTCCCACAGATATCTGACGGAATAGTCGCCAACACCGCCTCACGCCCGAACGACGTCCCGTGATCCCGAGCCTCGGCCCCGAAAACAGTCGCGCGCATCGCACCATTGCGAACCCCATTGGAAAACACGACAAAAGCACTACTCACTTGAGTGCAACAGATATTCGGAGAAAAAGGTGCATCCCGGCGCACTGCACACGAGCGGTGGCACATGGGACCCGGATCCCGGTCCCGAAACTCAACGAACGGATCGCACTGTTGCGATCCTTTCAAAAAAGTACACGAAATGGACTATTCACTGGTCCAAAACGGACACCCAGTGATAAAGCTGGAAATTACCGTCAACTCTCGAAATGGCACTCGCGGGGCCCACACCATCGGGCGGAATTATAGCGGTCAGACTGCGCCAACGCGATGCCCTCGGAAAAACACCCAACATCGACTGCTCGCATGCCCTGAACGGACGTCTGAGGAAAAAGTCTCTAAACGCTACACGCAGCTCAAAAGACGGGCCATGAGTCTTGTGCCTCAACTTCGGCCACAATGCCCTGAACCACCATGGAAACCTCCACCTCGACGCCAGGGTTCCACCACCACCGACGACGCTTAATTCGGACGTCGGACGCGTCCACGCCGTCCCAAAACAAGAATCTCGGGGATTACACTCGTCCACTTAAGGACACATCGCGCCTCCGTGACCCCTCATTTATGGAACTAAAAATTCCCGAAACCATCTAATATGTCCGTATCAACGTCAGGTCCGCGCCTTCATAGACGGAATTCAAAACGGTCGCCCGTAGCAGAAAATACGGGCGTCCGAACCCTGAGGGCAGGGCCCCTTGGGCCGGACCGGCCGGTCCGGCCGTTCTGGCCCGAGCCGTGGTCCGGCCGCACCGTGCACCAACCGGCCCGTGGCCGGTCGCTTGGTCCACGTGAAGACCCGCGTCACGCAGGTCTTGTCCCTGCGCTGGGGTTGCACGCCGCGACCGCGGGGTCGCCGCGCCCCGGCGGCTCGGCCTCACCGCCTGGAGTCGCTGCCTCGCGCGGCCGGCTTCTCCTAGCACCGGTGCCCAGCACCTCGCGCTTGGCTGACCCTCCGCTGAGCACCCACGCCGCTGACCTCTTCCACCAAGCCGCGCCGCCGCCTCCACCGAGCCGCGCTACCGCTTGAACTCACCGGAACCCGAAAACCCGCAAAGTTCGGAAGATCATTGCAGATGCCACAGATCTCGGAATCTGAATCCGAAAGATGAGTTGAAAAGGGAATTAACTCTAATACGCATTCATGAGTTTATTTCGAAGATCAAACAACAATTCAGGGGTATAAATAAGGTTCAAAGGTGGTGCGGGAAAGAAAAACGCAAATGATAAACTCATACCTCGTGGGTGTGGCCCAAAGCTTCACGGGTGATCCGCCGCTGCGCCGTCGCCTTGCCGGAGTTGCCTCACCGGAGGAGGAGGAGGAGGAGAGGGGGAGGAGGGGTTGCCTGCACTAGGGAGTGGACAAGGGAGAGGGGTAGGGGATGACGGATTAAATAAATTAAAATTAATTTTAATTATTTAAACCCATAATTTTCCCCGCATCTGAAACATTTGGCGAGGTCAAAATTAAACCTCGCCTAGGGTAAACACCACCTCCCAAGCACTATGGAGGTCTCGGAATTTTAATTCGAGACCCCGTTCAAAAGTTATAAAATTTAACGTTCGAAGCCGCTAAGTTACGAAAACACCCCTCGAGCCATTTTTCACAAACGGCCCATGCCCGCGAAACTTATACCCCTCCAAGGGTAAAAGGCACGCTCCGAACACAACGGTGCCCTCGGTTTTCCAATCCGAGCCACCATTTAAGAGATACTCGAGTTTCACCATTAAACGAATAAATCGATTAATTAATTTATCTGTTTAACAATCCAAAAGAGGGCGAGGGGTCCAAACGTCCCGCGCCGACAAGTTTTATGTCCTTCCTAGGGTAAAAACCCAATTCCGGACCCATCCGTCCACTCAGATCTCTAATATAGAACTCTGTTTAGGAGTTATCCCATTTATTTAGCGTTTCCACTGTGAACGCACTGAAAAATTTAATTACAGCCTCTCCGGGGCTCGGAATTACACACCGTCTAAAGGCGCTGCTCTGGAATATCATAAAGAATATTTCAAAGTCTTTCGTAGAAACAACCGGGTTCTTACAAATATTCATTAAAAACTCATATAATTATATATTTTTCTTATAGTCTCAATATGTTTATATTTTATTAAAATGAATGTATTTTTATGTCAATATTTCTCCTAAATTATGTAGCGAAAAATTTTCAATCTATTGAAATTATCCCACCTCTATACATAAATTAATCATTTTTATAAATTATTATAAATTTTATAATACAGATACCAAGGTGTCAAATAAATATTAATAAATAAATATCTTTTATACAATTAAATTTAAAATAAATGTT
The DNA here is from genome assembly GCA_963277665.1 of Viscum album. Classification (NCBI taxonomy): domain Eukaryota; kingdom Viridiplantae; phylum Streptophyta; class Magnoliopsida; order Santalales; family Viscaceae; genus Viscum; species Viscum album. The sequence continues at coordinate 1,033,889,611 of OY728159.1, forward strand.
AAATTTTAATTCTATTTGTATTATATTTCTTGAGGTTTTTTTGAGTTATTCAATTATTTATAGAGTACAAGTCAAACATGGTTATCATGAGATATCTATTGTAACGTTTCGTGAAAATTATTTCACTAGTGGAAATTATTTACCCATCAATAATGTTAAAATATATATCTAAATCATTTAAAAAAGAAATTTACATTTGAAATATTTACATAGATTCCATGTATATCATGTGATAGTACAAAAAATTAGATATAATTTGTTCAAACTAAGTGAAAAATACACGAGACAACCGAGCGGTGATTAAATCATTAACTTTTTGTGTTAAATTATAATAACATATAATAAAATCCAAATAATCAGAGGATGGTTCAACATACATATCTCAACCTTCAATTCCCTCTCAACATCTTAGATTATTCTATATAGTAGCATTTCACTATAATCACTATCATTTATATCTATATCATCAAGAAAACTCTTAATTTGTAAGGGCCTTAGTTGTTTGTGTTGGAACTATTATATGTGCATGACCTAGTGAAGTTTCCTATAAGGGTATACTAATGGAATAATCCATTATTGGAGAAGGATACTATGTATAAGGTGATATGAGGATGATGAGGCATTCCTTATAGGTTTCCAGAATAAGATATTCATGAATTGAATAAACTAAAATGGAAAACACCTATAGATGATTCTCTTTAAAATAAATAGAGATAGTGAATCCCATTGCTGGATATATAACATATTTTTTATGGGATTTACTAGATTTCCTTTTAATTTTATTTAGTAAGAATTTTCCATTCCTTAATTTCATCTAATATAGAAATAGATTCATGAAAGATAGAAGTTAAAACAAATTATACTATGAAATGAATTGTTTCCTCTTTGTGGAAGTATCTAAAGTTGGATTAATAGTTATTATAGTAGAAACATGAATTGAAATGTGAATTCTAGTTGGAAAAGACATGGTAGAAACAATAATACGTAGTCTTGACTAGGAATGTAATTATGTTTTAGTCATGAGTGAATAATGGGTTTCATTGCTGGATAAAATGGTATCATTAAACTAGTACAAAACATTCACATATGAGATACAAAGAAAATTAAAGGATAATCTCCTACAAAAAAATATAGAGGTGAATATTGTGTGGGATGTAGTTTTCAGGATTAAAAGAAAGAATTATCTATTAGGGTTGGTTTACCTTGGGGTGGGAAGCAGTACATGACCTATTATCTTCATCATCATCATTATCAATATAAAAATCCTTATATATGTATATTTACCATATTATTCAATCAATGCCATCATTGATAAAATTTATTGGATAATTTGATACACATTATATAATGAGGAAAGATAATTATAGAGAACATAAACCCCATTGATTTTTGATGGGTAAGTGAAAACATTACCACTCATGACATTCCCCTTATTTTTAACCAATATTTTAAAAAAATAATGAAAAATTTCATTATCCATGAGTTTTTTATGAGTTATAAAAGAATGATGAATGTGTATATAAAACCTCTTATATCTATATTGGATATTCCCTAGAGAGAGTCATGAGTATGTGATAGCTCAATAATGTTTCCATGACATGGGTTTCTCTTGTCGGTCACTCATACTCTCAATGTGGTTATGCCCAATCATTATGTATCTAAACATATAAAATGATTTTACGAAATGCATGATTTCAAAAAAATTCAAAATATCTTTCTTGGTACACCATGGTTATCAGAAAGGTAAAATTATAAATTACAAGGCCAAATCAATATTCATCCAATTTCATTTATAATATTTTCATTCCAATTTGACATGTATATCTCCATAGTAATAATAAAATAGGTAAATTTATCCAAGTGTTATCTCTTGATATGATACATCATTCACTGAAAATTATTCTCTAAATAATGCGTTATAATTCTATAGATGATTATATCATCCATTTATATATTATTTAAAATTCAATGATCAATATATTTCTGTCTTAATTTTTATTTTCCTCATTATTAATCTATTAATTGAATGACTTGTTCATAAATAACAGAAATGTGATTTAGTTTGTTTGGTCTTCATTAACAAGGAATATTAAAAAGAAATTTGATTGGTCATTTTTATTGATGCAGTTGGGTATTACATGATGAGGCTATTAAATATTTTTTATGCGGATTTGGGTTTGGTGTAGACAGTATTAATAGTGTGTGGTAATTGTAAAAGGGTGTTTGGGGGTCATTTAGTAGACCTGTTTTAAAAAAATGAAGGGTTTAGAATTAGATTAATATATTAGTGATGGGACATTGGAATGGATATGTTGATTTTTTGGGAAAAAGTGGACATGAGTGAAAATAAATGTTTGTTAGGGATGAAGGGGATAAATTTGGTAACAAAACCTATAATTATGGATGAGAAACCAAAAACATGCCTATTTATAAAATGAAAATGGTTATATTACAGCTGGATAGAGGATAGATCTTATATGTAAAGTGGTATTAAAATATTCCCTAGGAGAATTGAAAGTGTACTTCAGGTTTTTAAATCATATATCTAAAGGGGTGTCAAAATTAAGAAAAAAATATATTTATAAGAGATGGATTTTCTAAAGAAAAGTCTAAAGTATTTTTTATTTTAAATACAAAAAAAATTATTAATTTTTTTCATACTTCAGTATTTATTAATGTATTTTTAATTTTTTAACTACTAAATATTAAGAATGTTCTAGAATAAAATTTCCATCATATAATTCTTTATTTCAACTAGTCGTTGTCTAATTTGGTTGTGATGTACTCCTTCATTATTGAACCATTACTACATAGTCCCCAAATGTTGTTTGTAATTTTCAAATTTTTATTAATTTCTGAGATTCATTATAACTTAGTAATCGGATATAGTTTTGACTAAACTATTTTGATAATAATGGTTTTCCTATTTCACCATTTTTTCAATGTTTTAATTGGACTTATTATTTTTTTTAAATTGGTGCATGAATTTTATAATCGATTAATTATGTATACTTTACATATATTTTGGAAAAACTTTTTGCATTGATAATTACACCATATTCAAATGTTTTAATTTTATGTATAAGAGTTGGTGGAAAACATATGCACCACTCTTAGGAATAATGATGTGGTATTCATTACTAAGTTATGACTGAGTTTTGGAGTATCGTAATGAAAATATTATAGTGTAATAGAAATATATCCCGCCATGTTTATTTTTTCAACTTGTAATAAAATCTATTTCTTCATCTATTGCATACCAATATCATTTTTATTTGTTGAAATCAATTTAAATCAAAATATAGTAAATATAGTGGAAATTCAAAGAGACTTTTATGTCTTACTTAAGTAATAAATATAAATAAAATGACCAAACATGAATTGATACAACGATTTACCTCAAAAAATAGTTCAAGACTAAAAATGATCTAAGAACACGCCAATTTTTTCTCTTATTGAACAAATTATTTTAATTAAAAATCTAAATATAATTTATTTTCCTTCAATCAATTCCATGGAATGGATGAACCTTACTTGAGAATACTCCATGTAGTGTTTCAAGAGATATCATCTCACCTTGAAGGATGGATCCTCATTTCAATGATTCTTTAATAATACCTGTGGTTAAACTCATCAAACTATTTTGTGGCCCAATGTAACACCTCAGGATTCCATAGTACATTATCGCAGTAAAGTAATTCAATAGTTTGCGCTACACGCAACACCGAGTTCGAGCGCACCACAACATACTAAACTAACTGTTCAAAAAGAGGTTATGAATATTATTAAATTTATTTTAAATCTTATATACTCTATATAATTTTAACATCCATATTATGAGTTTCTTAAAAATAATATAAGAACAAATTAAATTTTTCAGATAAAAGAAGTATTTTTCAGAAAATTTAATTTTATCACTTTTTAATGACGAACCCTTTTTAAAACCAATATTTGACACTTTTATATTTTCGATTTAATGAAATTAAATTTGTATTAGAATAAATACATAAAAATTTAGTATTTATAAATTTTTGGAACTTTTCTGATAAATTTTATATTTTTAGGAATAGTGAAAAATAATAGGTTTCAATTGAGAACAACTTTTTTAATCGGAATATTTTATATTGATAAATTATTCATTTTAATGGTTTGGAAGTATAATTAGATTATATTTTTATCTTTTAATAAAATTTAGGTCATTATAAGTAATTTGAAATTTAAATTTGACAAAAACACATGTCAATCTTTTGATAGTTTTTTATTTTTAAAAACACGCTTTTTGGTTTTGACAACGGGAATTAATTTTAAATTAAAAAATGAAACTTATATGTTTTGAATTTAGTAAAATAGAATTAATTTTTGAATTCATAATATCAAAATTATCTTATTGTGAATTTTTTGTATTTTTCTAAAAACTTTCAATTTTTGATGAATAGTGGAAAACACTACGTTATTATTTAGAAACTAATTTTTATTTAAATAATTTTTTATTTTATTTAAATTTACATTAAGTCAAAATAGATATATAATACCTATATAAGTTCAATGTAATACTTTGGAGTAATTTTATAAAAAAATAATTTGTATAAAATTTTGTTAAACTTTCTAACATCTTTTACCCACCTTCTAGGAACGTTAGCAAATTTGCATAAAACATAATTTTACCACTTCTATGAGTTGAATTTAAAAATTCAAAGAGAAACGTTTGACATCAGTAAGTAAAATCTGGTTCAATAAGATGTAAGTATTTTTTGGTGAATAGTACCTTTTCACTTTCATTTACGACGATTAAATGTAAATATGGAAATTAAGCGTAAAAATGATATTATAATTACCCGAACACATGTCATAATTTTATTTAATAAGAATAATTCGACCAAAAAACCTTAGAAATAAAACATGAACCACTTCGTTCCACTTGTATATGATTAGGACATTTATTATTATTTTATTTAAAGAAGAGTTAAGAGATTTAAATTCAATGTTTAATAACTAAACCATTTTTAATAGAGGGTTATACATAATATAAATTCGACTATAAATATTAATTAAAAATATAACCTAATTTCTTACAACCTAGAATTTTATATATAATTTTTATAAATTATATACTTTAATTTATTTATGACACAATAATGATGTAGTAATTACCTTATTAATAAAATATTAAAATAATTGATATTATAAATATCCAAATAAATGTAAATTGAGACTTATGATGAATTTCATTAATTATCTAGGTTAATATGTCATTTTAAGGTTAATTAAAAAAATATATTTAAACTGTTAATGTTTTCATGGCTTTCAGAAAATCATATACTAAATAGTGTCCAAATTGATATATTTGAGTTTTTAAAACAAATATTATATTATTAATTGAAATAATATTATTAAAAATCTATGGTTCTGCAAAAGGACATATACAAGGTTATATATAATAATAATGAACCACATTGGGGTTCCATTGTCTTGTTATAGTATGTTTATAAATAATATAATACAAAAATACAAAGAGACATGGTAAATATTCAACAATTTAACTAAGAGTTAAATCTAGAAGATAATGTTAATATGATGAACTAACATGTCTAAAACCTATTTTTTGGGATGTGTTGATAACCATCCCTACCATATAATTTAAATAATTCATTTTGAATCCATTAAAAACTGAAAATCATTTTATTATAAAATAATATTTCAAGATTTTCCTAAAGCGGCCCTCACCTCTCTTATAAAAGGGGACATCCCATTTTCTTAATTTCACATCTCCAATGAATTTTTGCACGGACAAACCCTACCAAAATATCCTTCCAACCTTCCATCATTCATCCTAGAGGGATTACATTGTTCATAAATCCAACCCAAGGACACTTTTAGATCAAATCAAATGGAAGAACCCGAAGAAGAGATAAATATTTCATCACCTATTTCAAGTTATTTTTTTTCTTCCACTTCATTTTTCAATATTGTTTCCATTCTAAAATAGTAACTTTATTATATTATATATACCGTGATGTTATTATATTAATTTCACAACCATTTTCATTATTCTATACATCCTATAAATGACAAAGTCGCCACACGTGCGTACGTACGGATTACCGTCTCCAAGTCGTGGTGTAGTTTGTTATTCAAACACTTTATTATTTAGATGGGTATAATAACGAGTATAAATAATGTAAATAATAAATATAACATGTTAATTAATCTTTATATTTTATATACCATCTAATTACATATTATTTCACCATCAATATAATGATATTGTCACTGGTTCTTACGTACGGATTACCGTCTCCACTATGTGATGAGATTCATTTCCACGTTCACCTTTCAACGATAATTATAAAATATATATAATTAATAAGTATGTAATATGTGACATTATGATGATACTGGATATATATATATATTTATTTATTTATTTATTTACTTACATAAAATATCTTATTCACTTAGTTCAGTTCAATATAATATGAAAATGAAAACAAAATTTACCCGTACGTACGGCCTATTGTCTCTATAAAACGTGTTTTTAATTTCATATATATGTGTATTATACGTATTTATATTCTAAATATATATGATATATAAATAATGATTTATATACTGGAAGTATTTAAATCATGATCTATGTTATACAATCAAGAGTAACAAGTTAAAACACTTACGATAAAAAAAGCAATTATTACCTAAAATGATAATTTAACATGGAAATTGTTATTATATGGGTAGTATAAAATCATAAATGAATCATGTATGATATCATAAATATTAGTATGGTTTGTAACTTTTTAATATCATACTAAGGTCTTTATACAAGAGGTTAAACATAGCCTCGACTAAAGGAAAGTGAAAGGTAAGGGTTAATTTCACAATCTATTTATTATCCATGGTTGTTTTTACACGAGTATCTATTGAGGCCTCTTTGTCATCAACATCTGTGATTCATAAAAATATTTTCAAAAGGAATATTTTTATTTTTTATGGAAGGTACTATATAACTAGATCATCATTTTAAATGGTTTTAATAATTATTCTTCTAAATCATTCTAATTAATGTCCATGTTTTTAAAATGGTTTTCAAGTATTTATTTATATGGACATGAATGTTTTGAAATTTTTATTTCCTTTCAAAAGTTTCAAAGTGGTATGGGACACTTTTATTAAAAAATGTCATTAAATATCTTCAGATCTAAATTATGTGAGTTTTAAATGTTTATACGAACAATGGATATTTCTCTCAAGGAGTTTTACAAATCATTTTCATCTATTGGACATCATTTGTGGGATTTTAACCTTGTTTGATGTTGACTTATTATGATACAATTCATCCATATTGTATTAAAGGTTTTGTGATATTTTTATCTATGGATGTGTTATTTTTATACCATTCATGGTTTCTGGAAAATGTATTGACATTTCTTATTCTTGTTTTAATACGAATGATTATGTTATGTTTAATCCTTTTAGAATGATGAATGCTTTGGACTTATTAAGTGATGGGTGGAAGCCGCTATAAATCCTCGATGCATCTGTAGGTCTCATGAGACAAAATAGTCTCTTGTAATAAGGCCTTGACTATGTGGTTATGATGTCTGGAATTATGCATTCCATCATTATGAAATCGGGTGTTGATATTTTATGTTATTATTCGACTAGTAGAATATCCATGTGAATAAGTAAATGACAATATTTGATTTAAATTGTCCATACTATACATAACTTTATGTCTAAAAGGATTATTTTTATATTATTAAAAATTTCCTTAAATGTTTATGATTATTTATAAATTTTTCTGCTATATTGTCATCCTTACTGAGCATCTGAGATCACCCCTATCTTATGTTTTATTTTCCCAGGATTCCAAGAAATGTATTATGATTGATAAGAAGGGTTAATCTAGGGGATTAATGGACTTCTGAAAGGATAATTTATTTTGTTTTTTTTTCTAATGTGTAATTTAACGTTCATGTATGTAATCTATTTTCCAAGAATTCTAAACTGATTGGTCTTTCAGGACTTGATTCTTTGTAATCATGGAAATGTATTAAAATAATGCACCTACTCTTGGATTCTGGGGTCAGGGCATTACAACCAATCATCATTACTTAATAAATAATATAAATAATCAAAATTATAGGTGAAAGAAAATACATTATTCATTGTTTATTTATTTTTATATTTTATGTTATAGTCCTGACACGTCATTTTCATCTTCATATAAATGGATGAATTTACAAGAGTTTCCCTATGAATCTATTTTATCTCATTAAGTCACAACATATTCCACTATTCATCTTCTAATTCTATAGAATTATCAACTTTTATTGATGATTTGGATTCTTAGGATAACTCCACTAGAAGGTGGTGTGGCTTTTAGTACACCAAACATAGAGGAATCATCCCCAGAGTTGTTTTCTATGAATTATGTAAATTATATTAGTAATTATTTAACTTATTTTTCAATTTATCCATATTTCATTGACATGATAGCACAAAATATCTGGTATAATGTTCCCCAACAACCCATGTAATTTACGGTGGCATGGAGTGATCATCTAATAGTGTACTCCAATAATATCTATCACCATTCCCAACAAATGGTTATTTAAAAGTATTTCATAATAAATAATTTGTATCTTTATAACATTGAGAAATAAGAATATGTTTTTAGATATATTTAGATCGATATATATTAGGATCCTCACAGATAAATAAATGAGGGGTAAATTAGGAGGTGAAACTCTTTTACTTTTTTTAATAAGACAACCATTATCCTTGGTCACAATGATTGACATGGTTGTTAATTTTCATTTTCATACTTCTATAATAACCAGTTTTATGAGTTAAATAATTTAATTATGTAACCATAAAACCATAATAAATCAATCATAATGGTCACACTATTTTTTAGGACCCACTATTCAATATACATGGTTGTACCCTTAGTATGATCTTGGAAACACATAGTCACATAATCCACTATAATAATATTTCATAAAAATTATAAATCATTGTAATTAAAACATTCTTAAAATAATTTATTCTAAATAATATATTATACCTCCAATGAATAATAATAATAATAGAAATCAAAATATATAAAAAGAAAACTATATAATCACTAACAATATATATTAATTTTTTTTAATAATTTTCAACTATTCTTAAATTAATCTTCTTCAATTATTCTAAAAAATAATTAGAAAATAAACTCATTAACAACACTATATCTCCTTTAATTCATCAATAAGGAATTTATATGAATTAATAATCCTTCGAATAACCATTAATAATAAAAATCATAAAACATTGCTGCACAAACTGTTAGAATCCTCAACATTTTATAGGTGTCTTAAATATTAAAATATAATCATTTTAATATTAATAGTTGAATTATCTTCTATAAAAATTTACTCTATTGGATTTATTTTACTTCTACCTTTGCTATTTCATTATTAAAATATTTTATGGAAGCCTTCTAATTTCTCAAATTAATGTTTATAAGTTAAATTATGAATTTTTAAATTTTAATCCATCATCCGACTTTAGTCACCAATCCATATACATGATTTACATAAATTTGGTAAATTATATACTGCTATTTATCTTTGAATTGAAAAATAAATTTTTAAAATTGATAATTAATGATCCATGTAGAACACATAAAACCATAGTAGAACAATTACATAAAATTTCACTTTTATAATTACCATGGAATTGTAAGGATGATATCATGTCATTTTTGCATTAAAGAACTCAATTTATATGACATAATTCTAAAAACCTGAAAATGATAAGAATCCTTGGTATTTTAAATGAAAAATTTTCTTCACCAGATATAACTATAAAAAATGATTCCATAATGTTAAAAGAACCACAAAACCATCAATATGAAACCATGAAAATAATGGACTCAAAATGACATGTTGGATTTATGATTTTTTATCCTTAGCTAGATATACCAGCCTGTATAAACATAAATATGATGTTGTAAGTACTAGAAATAGTGAATAAATATTTTGTTTTTAAAACCACAATCATCATCGTGGTAAATATTATTGGTCTATTGCAAGATTATTTTTAAAGGTAAACTGGAACATGATTAATCTAAAAATGTGGTATGTTTTCCTTAACAACATTTTAAACAATTCAAACACCAATATTGAAATCCAATGATCATCCATCACTTCACAGAATATTTATTTCACATATAAATATACAATAAAAAAACTCAAAATCATATTCCCTAATATATATATATATACTGTAAATAAAATTCTGATACATCTTGGAAAAAAAATCCATGACATTATTAATGATTCTAACATAAAATATAAATCAATGTATAAAAAAATTAATTTATAGATTTAAAAATCTTCTATTTATTTAATTGTTTCCCTATTGGGATTTAATTATAAAAAATTCAACATATTTTTTCTTCATATCATGAAAATATCGCTCATTTATAATTTACTAATTCCATTTATTCAAATTTATCACTTTATAATCATAATAAATGTAAGAAACAAGAATGATTCATAAATAATCTCGATGTGATCCATAATAAACCTTTTTTATAAGACAAACATCAACTTCAAAGATTATCTAATATATATCTATATTTGTTCCCATGTTTTTTTTAAAATAGTGCTCTCAATATTCCAATAGAATACATCAATAAATAAACAAACCCGTAAGTGCTGAAATTAAAAATTTTCAACTCTGAAATATAAATCCCCCTTAATATATTCTTCCACATAATAATTAATTTTATAATTTAAGGAATAACATATTTCTTGAATTTATGAGTTCATATATCTATTGAAAAAAACATAATGACTAGGGAGTTAGGTGATGAAACTTCATTGAATACCGTTAAGAAACATTATTTTAAACTCCCATTATAAAAATGAATTTTTGAAATGTACCCTTTATAAATGTTTATGTAAATGAATATTTGACTTTTTTTGGAATAAACACTAACTTTATCGCTTATTTCTCAATTATTACTTTAATAATCTTGTATATTTAATACATGATCTTGAATCAATATTGATAAACTATATTTCTCAAATGAATAATATCTCTTAAATTAAAAAAATCTACTATAAATAGAAACTTCATAAACAAAATTAAATCTAATATTAATATTTTAATCCACAACAATTTTTTTTCTCAAGTTTCATAAACAAACTATGCTTTTACTATACAAAATGTACAATAATTTTTATTCTTTATATACTTAGACTTACACGTTGATCATATGTTAAAAAATATATTTGATATAGAATGATTCTAATAAAAACATCCATCCAAATTTTCATTTGAGAATCAATAGAGTTATAACAACACTTTATTATAATAAGTTACCCAAAAATCAAATGCACCATCTTATGTACCCAATGATTTTTTTGAAGAGTTAAACATATTTTCAACTATTAATGTAGATTATTAGAAGTATACGAGAATAAATTTTATGATTTTTCAAGATTGATAAAGGAATGTAGGTATGGTTTGAGTAGACTTGAAATTAATTTAAAAACCTAAATAAATTTTTTAGAATTTTAATATTTTATATAATTATACCAATTCCTAGGATACATAATATTTTTTTTATTTGAAACAATTGAAATTTCCCCAGTGTCTCACTGTTGTATATATAACATATTCTCTGAACATAAGAAATTCCAAATGAGTTTATTTAATGTGTATACATAACAACATTGATTATACATAATATATTTTATTGGGTCTCATATATAAGAAGACAAATGAATGGTTTGTTTTTGAAATATATATTTATGTGTAATATTATCTAAATGTTTTATATTAGTAAGTGTTTCTAGATGGAAAAATAGAAACACAATGATTTTTCTATTGTTTGTCGCACCTTTTAAGAAATTGCTAATATATTTTCAAGAGTTCACTATAAATTTATTAAGGCCAAAACATACATAGTTTATAAAATAATCAAAAACAAACATATAAACAATCATTTAAGAGAATATATATATAAAAAACATAAGTCTATATTGTGGTTCATGGTATTTTATGGTTATGAAAATGAAGGGATTAATGTGAAATATTGGAATTATATTTTATAATATCCAAATATCATTGTAAAAAATATTTTAACTAAATATTATATGCTTTTCTGAACTTCACGATCAAAATATCATGATCCTATGATTGCATCATGATTTTTTTAGTTGTTTGAATGAAAATTAAATGTGATGATCAAGGAAAATATTTGTGGGAATTTCTAATGAAATATTTTAAATTCAAAATCAAAATGAAATCTAGAGGATTATTGAAGAACATTTGTGAATCTTCAACAATATGTGTAATTAAAATATCAGACGACCGAAAACCATTGGATTTAATATATTTAAATAAATAAATTGGATTCATTCAATTTTTGTTATAAATATATATTTAAAAAAATAAGATGGTTATGGATTGATAAGATGATACTATGTCATGTTATAGAAATATTTATTCTAAGAACGAAGAAGATGAAGATATCGACTTGTGTTATAACTAATTTGATGAACTATGTCAAGTAAAGTTGTATTAGTTATGATTATATGAGTGATTTATTTTGACTATAATAAATAATGAGGTGTTATTATGTGATATCTTACACACATGAATCATTGTAATGATTAATAATGAAGTCCAGCGTACATACAAATTTAATGAAATTTTTCTTGCAGATAAAAACTGAACTATGAAAAAATAATCTTATACTCAGAGGTAGAGACATTCTAAAATTTACTAAAGAACATGTGAAGACAAAATATCACAAAAAAATTATAACAAGTGGTTTTAGTATTAAAAATGTATTTTTTCATTACAAAAGAGGATTATACAAGACCTAGGAATTGGATGATATATACTTATCCCTTGTGTAAAATAATAGAGAAATTTTCTTCACTATAAACAAAGTGGTGATATAATATGTGTCTTGGTAAGAAAACAAACCCAACATGTGGTAGCTATATTTATTGGAGTCAGACCATTAAAAGTAGTTTTTATGCCTATTTTCATTACATATATATACAGATGATGAAGTGTTTATATAAGAGTGGATCACAACCATAAATTTTCATAATGGTTATATCCAAAAAGGAAATTATAAAAACATATTCTATTGTTAACTACCTCTAAATATTACATTAACCAACTAGGGATCCTCAAGTTATATCATGGCTAACCAAGATACCTATGATATCATACCCTTTTGAAGATGAGAAATATAGAATATAAATTTTTTTAATTGTTTTTGTGTTTACATATTTGATAAATAGAACATTCATGTATAAAAGAAAATGATACTACCATATCTTTTATACTAAGACTTAGAAGTAATCAATGCTATTATAGATATATTTAAACCACTTTTAAGATAGGTTTCATCTAATGTTATCTAATATAAATGAAAAGAAAGGTAAACATTCTGATGAATTACATGAAAATTTTCTAATTTATGAGATGGGAATGAGTCTTGTATCAGGATGAAATCCAAGGAGGAAATGACATTAAAACCCATGATAAACTCAATATAAAAGAGGAGTATACATATTCTTCTAGTGACTCAGAATATAAATTTGAGATCATTTAGGGATAAAAGAGTATAATGGCCTTTACCTTTAAACAAATTAAATCTATAATGTTTTTGAATAATAGAAAACTTCTACAAAATTTATTTTTATATAGATGAATTAGTCACTATAGACTATTTTCCATGAAAATAACTATTGAGTATAAAAAACAAGAGGATTGTAAAATTACGAGGAGAATGAGATGGGGAAGTGGTTTAATGTTTCCTTGAAAAAGGACGAGAATGGTAAAAAAATAAATGATTAAAAAAATAAAAAAAATCTAATGAAGGAAGTCGATGAATAATCTAGATTAAGTATTATATCTGATGGATATTGGTTGGTAAAAATTAATAACATCATGGTTCTTATTAAAAAAATGGATAAAAATTAATTAGTAAAGAAGAATGAGAATAAACAAACATCGAAAAAATCCATAAATATATTATGAACGTTTTTATTGAATTGATATATGAAAGAAGAAGTATAATTTTATAAGACTATATGATTTTTTACTTATATTAATATAACATGGGATTTTATGAATATTATAAATCTTTATGGGATAAAAAATCCCACTTGAGCCACATACTCAAAACTAAATAGTTGTTTGAGAAAAATTACATTCTCTAAGTTAATTATTGAAAAACAATATATACATATAGAAAATAGAAGAAATAATTCTAAATATAATTTTTTGTTTTCAGAATATAAATTTAGATAAATGATGAATCATTTTAATATGTCAATGATGGGATAAATGAGGTACTTTTTAGGTTTGATTGGTCTAAATAATGAATTACTTATTTTTCATTCCCATGAAAAGTATGATGCATAATTAATGTATACTTTCAGTATGTAAGACTCCAACCTAGTTCCCCCCATTTAGGTTGGGATGAAGTAGGGAAAGGAATTAAAAGGAAAAAAGGAAAAAATTAAAAATGTTCAAAAAATAGATTGGCCATCTACTCTTCTAAAAAAATTCAATACAAGATATGGTCTACATGGTGACATTGTGTACATGGTATAAAAGTGATCCCAAAGATTCATATATAATGAATTCTAAGAGATTAATAAAATATATCAAATGAACCATGATCTCTTGGATCATGTTCAATAAATGAGATCACCTAAACATGTGTGAATTTACTAATGACTACAAGGTAGGTGACTATGATAACATGAAATAAATGTTTTGGGGAATTTTTTATATTTGTATAATGTTGTGTGAGCATACAATCTAAAAATTGGAACTCAAATACATTAACCATAATATTTTAATAATAAGTGTCTACTATTAGTATCTATACCCATAAGATGTTGAAGAAATAATAGATTGATGATTTAATGGTGAATATTGAGAATCCACTCAGAATTAGAAGTGATAATAATAGTTAAATTTATCTCTCTAAATACCTTTTCCCCACTCATGGTCTAACAAAATTGAGAATAAATTATTAAAAAAATGTATATAATGGGAATAATAATCAATAATTTTATTTCCATTAGATATGAAAATTTTAATATATTCAATAAAGTGATTCCCATGGATATATTCCAAACATTGAGACTATAATAGATATTTTAGCCCTTATTGGTCACTTGTTGAAATTTGAAGAATATCCCCAGTAAGATTTGGATTTTTTTTCAATGGGGTAGAAAATTATAAAATATTTTACATTTTATTTTATTATTTATGAGATATTATTATTGAATAAAGGGGGTGAATATTTTAGAAGAGTGTTTAGATTTAGGGGGAAACATCTAAGTCACTCTTCCAATAAATATTTTTCATTAAGTGATGGAATTTTCTCAATAAAATACTTCAAAAAGTGTTTTGGTTTCAACATAATAATAATTTAGAGTTCAATGATTTAATTATTATTGGTTTCAGTTTTTGATGGCAACAAAAAATATAAAGTGTGAGATTGATGTGAAAATAAAATTATTGAAGTTTTGTAATTGTTATCAAATATTAATGGTGACTATTAGAAGACTATATGATTTTTTATATTATTTAATACATATATTTCATAATAATTATTTGAGTAGGGTGTAAATGAATTGAGAATTATTTATATTTTTTATGTTATAAATATAATGACATAGACTACCCATGTCTTTATTTTACATCATTTACATAAATTAAACCTTACATCTCAAAAAATAATATCACAATCCCAATAAAATATTTTTAGTGTATTTGGGGATTTAATTCCTAAGAAATTTATTTTTCAATATTTTTTCACATTTACCCATAAATGAGACACACTAGACACTCCTATAAACTTTTCATATGTTATACTCATCTTGCTAACTTGGGGAATGATAACATATGAAACGAGTGAACTCAAATGATTAATAGAATAAAAATTATCAATATATGATCATTGGTTAACTTATAAGAATTTAAGACACCATAAAAATTGGAAAAATATCATATTAACATGAGGGATAATAATATGAAGTAATTTTACCTCAAATAATGTTACATAAGAATATAAATCTATAAAATATCAACATAGAATCATAATAGTTATTACATTTCCTAGAATTAATTAAAATTGATTTTTAAAACTAAAAGAATAATAAAATAATACATTGTATCTTTTAAAATTTGGCACAAACATTATTAAAAGGAACATTACTTTCATGAACCACACCATCATATCCCACATTTATGGGCAACTAAAAAATTCTAAAAAAAATACTTTTCACATTATATATAAATATTTAACCAATTAATTGTATGTTGATATAAAAAATTCACACTATTATCCATACATATTAATTCCACTGGAAAATCATTAAATTATTAATCATGCCATAAATAATCATTGGGGAAGAAGAATGGGTTCAATTCCTCACATCACAAAGAACACATGGAAAAATGGGTTTTAGGTAAAATTTTATTCACATAAGAAAATCATTCATAATTCCATATGTAATAGTAACATGATAAAACCATGGATGATAAATTTGTATATATAGATATTATATAATCTTATCAGTAAATTACTTTTAATCATGATAATAAATTATACATTATTTAAATAAACCATATGTTATTTAATCTGTATATATAAAGTATATATGGTTAAGTCAATAATTTCCTTAACCAAATGATTTATATCTTTTAAGTGAACAACCATAAATCAAATAAATGAAAAATATGGTTTTCACAAAGAAATGTAATTACATGAAATTTTATTCCTTTTCATGTTTAATAGTTAAGCAGGATAAGGGTAGTGATAGATAACATATCTGATATGAGAATAAAATTAAATAATATCATTAAATAATGAAGTTGGACGGTTACATTTGAATAATATCATAAATCAAGAATAAGATATATCAAATTGAATTTAAATAGATGAGAAATACTTTTTATGAGTTTTAGAAAAATCAATTTGGATGTAAAAAATAACATTAGAATTTTGAAATAATTTAAAAAAACGTTTATAAATATAATAGTAAAATAATTACATTTAGAAAACATGAAAATGTAGAGATATATCTTCATATGAAACCACAATAGTGGAAGAAGGATGTTTTTATATGAAAAATATTAAAAATTAATACCTTTCACACTTTCAAGAAAAAGATCCTTACAGAAAATTTTAAAAATTTACTTAAAACTTTTAATGATGGTAAATTTGTATAGAATTACCTTAATCAATTATTGATGAATAGATAATATAGTTAAAAATAATCTAATGAGTATTGATGTCGAAGAAAGGATTTTCTTGATTGAAAACTAAATATGGGTTTGATTTCCATATAATGGGTAAATAATTTTCCAAGGAGAAAAATGAAATACTGACCAAACATATAAAACCCCAAAAAATAATCACAGGGGGATTAAATTATGTGTTTATTAATATTAAAAGAGAATATAAATTCCATATATAGATTATCTTTTAAAAGAAATCATAATTTAAAATGGGTATTAAAGAAGAAACCCTTATTGTAAAGGTAACATAAAATGAAAAATTAAATAATAGGGCTAACACGAAAGGACCATTAAGATAAAATGAAATGAATTATATTAATTATAATCAAATAGAATATTGAAGTTAATATATCATTTAAGTGAAATGATGGCGTGCAATATCAAATATGTCTCATATAATGGAAAATATATAAAAATAAACCTTTATAACAATTAATGACCTTTAAATAAAAGTAAATTTAAATAAAAACTATTATATGGATAAAAACAACTGATTAATTAAATTTATCTTTTAAAACTCATAAATTTTGTTTTAATAACACTATATTAAAGAAAATACCGTGAATAATGAAAATTACGTTTCCAGAAATTAAATTTTTGACAAAGAACAACTTACCTTAATTTAGGACTTCCACTAAAGTACATTAATCTCTTATATAACAAAATTAAGTATATTAATAACCTATATTATAACCTTTTTAATATATGTAAGATTTTATAGACATAAAATTATTCTCTTTATTTATATTATATATTCTACATCAATTATCAATATCGGGTGTGAGTAATCTTGAACATTTTCAACTTGTTTTGTATTAGTGGTGTTTCTTTTCATTATAATCCCAAATTTTATCATTCCCATATCATAAAAGGAAATATAAATAATAAATTTTATTTATTCATAATTCTATAATTCCATTCTAAGGTAGTTTTATTTATGTTTCTTGTTAATAAGGTTAGAAACAATAATGTTTCCATGGTATTTAACAAACTAATGGTTGTATCTTAATTGATGAATTTAATTATAATGTTAGAAATAAAGAAACATAATATAAAGACCTGGAAATTTCATGGAATTTGACTTCATAAATACTTTGAAATTTTACGATTCTATGGCTTCTGACGGCACCTGATTCCAAAGCCCGGTGTGCCCGAAATAAATTTTTGAAGTTTTGTTCGGGTACGTTCAGTAAATGTACGAGCGAGTTGATCTATCTTTTGGACCGGTGCGCGGAATTGAAATCGGAGGATACCGATGAACTCACAACACCAATATTCTCTTAAGGTAACCCTTACCACAGTTGCATTTTATGCGGGTTGAAAGATTATTTCTTTTTATTTATGATGAATTAAATAAAAATTGTTGTACACAATTTTATTTTATTTTATTTATTTACAAGAAGAAGTTAAGGGTGGGGCCAACATGAACCCAAACCCTTCAAAACCCCTCAAGTCCACATTAATAGCCCTTATTTATTACTTTGACACCTCCACATATTTATTTTGGTGGAACCTTCCCACCTCCCTCCTCCCATAAATTGTGCCATTTCGTATAATTAATATCTGCGTTAATTTATTGGCACCGCTTTTGAATTAAAATTAATTGCATGGAAATTCTATTAATTGGTGAGCCTCCTTATTTCATTTTCATTGGAAAATCACTTTTGGGGGAAAAGGCTCTGGAGAATAAAAAATTGAGGCAATATTTCTTCGACGAAAAACATCCACGGCGAAGAACGCGAAGGACTTCTTCCATGGACGCACCTCGATGTCAAGGAGCCTACGTCGCCTTTGAAAACGACTCTTCCTCCATAATTGACTGGATGACACTGTTCCTCCTTGATTACCGACTACTGCCATGCTCGACTTCAGTTGCTCAATGAATAATGACATCAACTATGATGTAGGTGGATTTGTATATTTCATTTATGTGATTTATAACATCGAGCATGGCGTTTAATTATAGGTTGATGACTTGAACCACTAATGTGGTCGGTAAGAACTAAAAAAAAAGTCAATACACATCGATGTATTGTTCTTGATGTGCAGGATGTTGGTGACAACGAAACGGGACTGCAACGGCGATTTGGAGCCTTCGTAGTGGAGTTCGGATCCCGAGACGACCACATGCACAGACAGATGCAAAAACAGACCATCAGAATAACTCCGGTGGCCCGACGAAGACCACAGTGGTGTGGGTCACTGGAACGGTGCCACTAGAGAGTGAAGGTGGTGGCGCCCCAGCGCGCCGCCGGCAGAATCCCACCGCGGAACAGGCCGCGGTAGCGAGGAGGGGAACCCGCGACCGCGCGGGATCCGGGAGACAGGCAGTGCCATCCTGGAACCATGTTTGTGGAACCTGGGACCATGCCCCCCCCCCCCCCGATCGTCTGGGCAGGACCCAAACCCGGGTCTGGTCTCCCCAATTCGGGCTGACCCAGGGTGGGTTGGGCAGGTTCGGACCGGCCCCAGACCCCCACTTCGGACCGTTTTTCTGTCTTTTGCCCATAACTTTAACTATGGAACTATGATCTACGCACAGTCATTTGCGTAGGAATCCTTGGATAGAGATGGTAATTTCAGTATATTACGCGAATGGTTTTGGGGATCATTGGGTACGGGCGGGTTGGATCAAACTTGAAACCAACCGGGCCCCTGGAGCAGAAACGCATATAACTTAAGGACCGGAAATCCGATTGACATACCGTCAACTATGTTGGATTCCTATAGATGAGAAAGTTATTTTGGAATACTCCACTTGAGGTTTGGACGTATCCGAAGTATGTTCGGGTTGGGTTTACCTTAAAAACCAACCGGGCCCCTAAAATGGAATAGCCAATAACTCTCAGACCGGGTGCCTGATTAACGCACCGTCTGTCTCGTTGGGTTTCTTATGACGATATGGAACATTGGGATACATCAACTCTGGAATTTTTGATATTATATGTACCGAACCCCTTGCTCGAGGAGCAGACCCTCCCGGAATCGAGCGTGTTGTCTAAGTGAACGGTAGGCTAGTTGTGACCGCATCCACTACTGTACTGGAATCCTCTGTGGGTTCGACATGGACGACTACCATACTTGAATCCTCAATTGGTTCGACGGTGATGACTACTATTCTTGTATCCTATGCTGGTCCGGCGGTATTGACCTCTGTACTTGTGTCCTGTGTAGGTCTGGCAGAGTAGCTGGTCTTGTATCCTGTGTGGGTCTGACAGCTTAACTAGACTTTTATCATGTGTGGGTCAGACAACTTAGATGAATCGGTGACTACATATGATCATCTCTATCGCTATATGAAAGGTGTATACCTGTGTAAGCTATGTCTTGACATTCAATCATTACCAACGGTGTCATTGACTTCCTTCCTGTGTAGACTGGCTTGTACTTGGGAACGAGAGTAGGAGTCGAACAGGGATTGATGACTTAGGTATATGAATGGGGATATATCTATGTAGAGTGGGTTGATGATTAGTGTTTGTACCTTTCCTTGTGGTTTATCCTTTTTGGATTCTGGAAGACCATCGGGGGTCTCTATGTCCCTACTGAGTATCGTATACTCACCCCTGCACGGGTTATCCCCGCACTACGTTGTGTTGGATGTAGATGAAGGAAAGCACTGATCATGGTAGAGGCTTGTAGAGTTGGACGATGCCCAGAGGTGGATCACTTTGTGTGATAGACACGGAGCATAGGGATAGACCCGTGGTGCTGGGAGAGACTATCTGTACCCACTCTTCAGGTGTGATTCCTAGAGGACGACTCGGTGGTTGTTGTTTTATGTTACTGCTATTGCACTAGAGTTTCTGTTGTTCTGTACTTTCAGTTGGTTTTGTATACTGGCCCATTTTCTTTTCATCATTTACTTTTGTACTCAGTTTACTTAGTGCTTGCTTCAGTTTTGTACTATGTTGTGTTTTTTACTTTTATAAAGGCAATGCCTTCCTTTTTATTTGGGATTTATGCATTTGGTTCCTGTCGCCAGCCCCTGGCCTTTGGAAGGTGGGCTTGGGGTAGTCATGGCATGGGCCCCGAGGAAGGGTATTGAAAAATTGAAATTAGAGGAGTCTGTTCTACAGAAGAACTCGGGACTCTGATCTTTCCTTTCTCTGAAGAAATAGTGTTAAGAGTTTTGAGTGTGATTTTCAGTCCAGGGAGTCTAGTGTTGTTGCGGTGGCCGACATATTCATACACAAGGACCCTGAAATCTGATTTCAGACTCAGTGCATGAAAACATTGTTTGGGTGTGTGTTTCCTCCAAAAATTTTCATTGTGATTACTTTGTATCATCTCACAAGTTATACTATTGACCGAGGCACAACTATTTATTTTTAGGATATCCCAACGAAAGGGAGCCAAATAGGGTTCTGAGTTACGTGCGATATGGAAGACCACTAATCGATGAGGCCTCAGTGCAGGGACCCATCACAGTGGAGGCACCAGCAGTACCACTACCCGTATATCCACTGATACTACCAGCCCTAGCAGCAGAGAGTGCACGCCGCCTGAGTGAATTGGACGAGTTTTAGTGACAGAGGCCGCCTAGGTTCCACAGAAAGATGGACCCTCAGGTATCCGAGGATTGGCTGGAGGCTATCGTCAGAGTTTTCATATTGTTAGGGACACCAGCTGACCTTGTGGTGATCCTTGTCGCGAGTCTCCAGCACACAGCAGCAGGTAGATGGTGGATATTGATGCTCCAGGTGCATGACGAGGTATCTCTACATTGGACGTACTTCGAGAGTCTCTTCCTCTCAGAGTTTGTTCCTTCCACCCTTTGTGTGGTGTGCATCTAGGAGTTACTTCATATATGGCAGGGCAGTATAACAATAGCTTAGTACTCGGAGAGATTTACTGACCTCTCGCACTACTCCACGGATATGGTACGGGATCCATTCTTGAGGGCTCGGAACTTCGATCAGGGACTGAGGCACGAGATCAGGGCCTCGACGATTCCCCTCAGCATCCCGACGTAGGCAGGGGTGCTGGAGCGAGCCCTTTTAGTGAAGAGCATTCTCGCTGAGCAGCCTCTAGCGGAGAGAACCACCGCAGGGAGACATGTAGTGGATTCTTCTATAGCCGACAATAGACAGATGTCACATGGGTCCAAGCGGACCAGGCCATCAGGTGGGAGACCTCAGGATACAGGTTCGATTGTGTGGGGCACACGAAACAGAGCTAGCCTTACATAGAGTAGAGAGTGTTATACATGCGGCGGGCAGGGACACATGGCTCGTGACTGCCCGACCCACCATGCAGACGAGCAGAAGAAAATGGAGGGACAATCTATGTAGCGGTAGAGGTTTGACCGTGGCGGTCCACAGGGAGCAGGCAGACGAGGCAGAGGAGTTGGTCGAGCAGCGGGTGAAGGACGACGTTTTCAGGCTCTACCACCACCACCTCCAGGAGGTCCACCCCGACCACAGGGAGCTGGTGGACAGTGGCAGAATCTGCTCCAGGTAGCGGAGGCATACGACCACGGCACACCTGAGATGATTAGAGGTATTATCTTTGTCTACTCCACCCTTTCTGCAGTTCTTATAGACACGTGTTGGATTCTTTCTTCCAATTTTGCTGCCCTTATTTGGAGCTCGGAGATTCCGGTGGAGCCGTTGGATCGATCCTTACTGCTAGAGACTCCTACGGAACTAGACTTGACGATTACACACTAGTGCCGGTAGTGTGAAATTACTCTATGAGGTGAGTGCTTCGGCTGGGAACTTCTTATTGCGACGTCAAGGCCTTATGACGTCATCTTGGGTATAGACTGGATATCTATAGTCCATGCTCAAATCGCTTGTATTAGGCGCAAGGTGTGATGTATCCACACAAATGGGAGTAGTCTCACCTTCACCGGTGAGAAGAGAGCCTTTGGAAGTGGAGTATGGACTTATGTAGAAGAGAGGGTAGCAAATCAGACACCAGTTGGCTAGTCTCATCCTTAGAGCGGTTGATGCGTGGAGCCCGATTTTTCTTGTAGTGGTGGATCAGTATGTAGAAGTTTTTCCTAAAGGCATTCCAAGACTACCTCCTCGAAGAGTGTTAGACTTATACATAGAATTTTATCTCGAGACAACACCTATATCTACTACAGCATATCGGATGGCTCTCGTCGAGCTTCGTGAACTATGAGTATAGCTAGAGGACTTGCAGGTAAAAGGATTTATCCGACCCATTTTTTCACCATGGGCTTCCCCGATTTTTTTTTGCCAAGAAGGTGGATGGGATATTGAGACTATGTGTTGACTACCATCGCCTGAATCAGGAGACCATAAGTAAAAAGTACCCACATCTGAGGATTCACGACCTCTTCAATTAGCTCAAGGGAATACGATGGTTCTCGGATATAGACCTAAGGTTAGGCTATCACCAGCTCGGAGTTCGAGACGAGGATGTGCAGAAGACGGCCGTCAGGTGTTGGTATGGCCACTATGAGTTCTTGGATATGCCCTTCGGAATAACCAATGCTCTAGCAGTGTTCATGAGTCTCATGAACAGGATCTTCCATCCTTTCCTCTATTGGTTTTTCGTAGTCTTCATTGACGACATACAGATTTACTGGACTACTAAGGAGGAGCGTGCCTACCACATGCAGGTCATACTGGATACACTCTGAGATCACCAGTTATATAGTAATCTCATTAATTTCTAGTTCTGGATTGGAGAGGTTCAATTATTGGGACACGTCATCTCAGAGGCGGGATTTGCAGTGGATCCAGCGATGATTGAGGCAGTGCTTTTCTTAGGAGCCACCTAGGAGAATTATGGAGGTTTGGAGTTTCCTAGGTCTGGCTAGGTACAATAGTAGATTTTTTCCAGAATTATCCAGATTTACAGCACCACATTCAGCTTTGACCAAGAAGGTGAAATCCTTTATGTGGTCCGATAGATACCAATGGAGCTTTCTGAAGATAAGGTGGAGATTGACCGGTGCGCCCATCTTGAGTCTACTGGAGGAGGGAGTAGGGTACATAGTTTACTGCAATGCATCAGGGACCAGACTCATGTGTGTCCCGATGCAGAACTGAGCAGTGATCACTTATGGATCACAATAGTTGAGGCAGTACAAGAAGAACTACGCTACCCATGAGCTAAAGTTAGCAGTAGTGGTCTTCACCCTGAATATGTGGTGGCAGTATCTGATGGGCAAGTACATTTCAGTCTACTCTGACCACCAGAGTCTCAGATACATTTTCTCAAAGATGGACCTGAACGTGAGTCATCAATGATGGCTCGAGTTCTTTCAGGACTATGACTTTGATATAGTATATACTCTTTGGAAGGGTAACATTGTGGCTGATAGTGTCAGTGGGAGATCGGGTAGTCAGCTACTAGGAGAGGTGATGAAGGAGCTAGCTGTATTGTAGATATAATTTGTGGATATAGATAGAGAAGCCTTTTTTTCATTCTCTCATGGTCACTCCTCCACTTCTTCAGCGAGTTAGAGAGGCGCAGTATGGGGATGCTGACTGCAAGACATGACGTGCTCAGATATCCATAGGGGTGGCACTGGTGAATTCTATAAAGGAGGGGAGCATGTCATCCTTTTCAGGGGGCGTACGATGGTACCAGTTTCACTATAGGAGGAGGTGATGAGGGAGTTCCACACTTCCCCACTAGTGGTACATTCAAGAGTGGTGAAGATGTATCAGGACCTCATATGATAGCACTGGTGGCTGGGTATGAAGAAGGTTGAAGCAATGTTTGTTTCATGATGCATAACTTGTCAGCAAGTGAAGGAGGAGAACTAGGTACCAGCAGGCTTGGTACATCCCTTATAGGTCCCAGAGTGGAAGTGGGATGGGATATACACAGATTTCATGATGGGGATTCCACATACATCACGTGGTCACGACTCTATCTGGGTGATTGTCGACCGACTCCCCAAGTCGGCCCACTTCCAACCGATTAGAGAGAAGGTCTTAGTTGAGAGCATTGAATGCCTCTATGTTCTAGATATCGTACGACTTCATGGTGTACTGTAGACTATCATCTCCGATTGAGATGCTTGCTTTACTTCCCAGCTTTGGAAGGGATTGCAGGAATCATTTGGGAAGAAGCTGCGTCTGAGCACCGCCTTCCATACTTAGACGGATGGCCAAACTAAGACGACAATTCAGACAGTCGAGGTCATAATCTGTGCATGTGTCCTTGAATTTGGTCATAGTTGGGAGGATCACCTACCATTGGTGGAATTTGCGAACAACAACAGCTTCCACTCCACCATCTATATGGAACCGTATGAGGCGTTGTACGACCGACATTGCAGATCACCTCTATTATGGACTGACCAAGGTGAGTCAACACTTGTAGGACTAGAGATAGATCAGGCTACGATGGAGAAGGTGAGGATCATCTATGAGTGGATGAGGACTACATAGAGCAGACAAAAGTACTATGGTAATAAGATATGGAGACCACTGGAGTTCGAGGATGGTGACCACATTTTCTTACAGGTATCCCCACGATGAGGTCTGCGGAGATTTGGTCAGGGAGGCAAGTTATCTCTGTGTTTAATCGGACCTAATCAAGTCATCAGAAGCGTTGGCGGGGTGGATTACCACCAGGCCCTTACACATTAGTTGCACTGGGTGCATGTCGTCTTCCACATATCTCAGCTGAGGAGATACGTGCACGACCCGACCCACATCATCGATCATGGGGAGTTGGACATCGACAATGAGGCGACATTTATAGAGGTTCCGGTGGAGATAGAGGATCGACCATAGCATGTCATTTGTGGATGGTCAATTTCTCAAGTTCACATCTGCTGGTAGCATGGGAACCTTCAAGAGAGCACATGGGAGCAGGAGGCTTAGATGCGTGCTCAGTACCCCTTTTTGTTTCCCTAGTTTACGTTGTAGCTTTACAGGGACCTAAATCCCTGAGATGGGAGTAATGTAAAGACCTGTAAATTTCAAGGAAATATTATTTCTTAAATACTTTAAAATTTTATGAGTCTGTGGCTTCTAGAAACACCTAATTCTGAGGCCCGGTGTACCCAGAATCAATTTTTGAAGTTTTGTTCGGGTACTTTCAGTAAACGTATGAGTAGGTTTTTCTATCTTTTGAATCGGTGCATGGAATTGAAATCTAAGGACAACGATGAACTCATAACACCGATATTCACTTAAGGGAACTCTTAATGCAGTTGCGTTTTAAGTGGGTTAAATGTTTATTTTTGGGGATTTATAATGAATTAAATAAAACTTGTTGTACACAATTTTATTTTATTTTATTTTATTTACAGGAAGAATCTAAGGGTGGGGCCCACATGAACCCAAACCCTTCACCACCCCTCAACTCTCTATTAATACCCCTTATTTATTACTTTGAAAACTCCAAATATTTATTACGGTGGAACCTTCCCACCTCCCTCCTCCCATAAATTGTTCCAATTCGTATAATTAATATCAGCATTAATTTATTGGCACCTCTTTTGAATTAATATGAATTGCATGAAATTTCAATTAATTGGTGAGCCTCCTTATTTACTTTGTGTTGGAAAATCACTTTTGGGGGAAAAGGATCTAAAGAATTAAAAAGGGAGGCGATCTATATTTGGTGAAGAACATCCCTGGTGAAGAGAGCGAAGGACTTCTTCCTCAGATGCACCTCGACGTCAAGGAGCCAACGTCGCCTATGACAATGACTCTTCCTCGATCGTTGAAGGGAAGACACCATTCTTCCATGATGCTCGACTATCGCATTTCTCGTCTTTCATGGATCCATGATGAATGAAATCAATTATGTAGTGGGGGATTTTTATATTACATTTATGTGATTGATAGCCTCGGACATGGCGTTTAATTGTTGGGTGATGATTTGAATCACTAACACGGTGGGTACAGACTAAAAAACAATTCCAGATCTATCATCGTATCATTATTGATGCGCGGGATGTTGGAGATGATGAAACTGGACAACAACGGTGATTTGGAGCCTTCGTAGTGGAGTTAGGATCCCGAGACGACCGCAGGTGCAAACAAAAGAAAAAATGGACCACCAGAATGACTCCAAGGGCCTGCGGAAGACCGCGGTGGCGTGGGTCTCCAGCACAGCACCACCGGTGACCAGAGGTAGTGGTGCCCTAGCGTGCCACCGGAAGAAGCCCATCATGTCACCGACCGTGGCGGCGAGGAGGGGATCCTATGTCCGAGCGGGATCCGGGAGACAAGCGGCTCCAGCTTTGTGTCGTGTTCACGGAACTGGGGACCGCGCCTCCCACATGGCCAGCAAGCCGAGCCTGCACACCCCCTCCCCCCCCCCCCCGGGCTAGGCTGGGGTGGGTCACGCGGACCGGGCCGACCCAGGGTGGGTTGGGCCAGGTCGAACCTGGCCCAGACCCCCACATCGGACCATTTTTCGGTCTATTACCCATAACTTGAGCTACGGATCTCCGATAGATGCATCGTTAGGTGCGTAGAAATCCTTTTATCAACACAGTCGTTTTGGTATATTAAAATCAAGGTTTCAGCGAAGTTTGTTTATGGTTGGGTTGGTTCAAACTCGAAACCAATCGGGCCCATGAAGCGGAAACACTTATAACATAAGGACCATACATCAGATTAATGTACCTCCAACTACGTTGGATTCATTTTGATGAGATGGTTCTTTTGGAATACTCCACATGAGGGTTAGATGCATTTGGAGTATGGGCAGGTTGATTTTGACTAAAAAAACCAACCGGGCCCCTTGAACGGAAAAGCCAATAACTCTCAGACCGGGCGTCCGATTGACGCACCATCTGTCACGTTGGGTTTCTTTTCATGAGACGGAACTTTGGGATTAACCAAATCTGGACTTCGTGACAGTTGATTTACCGAACCCCTTGCTTGAAGAGAAGACCCTCCCGAAATCAAGTGTGATATGTACGGGAACCCTGGAGCTGGCTCCAACTGTATCCACTACTATACTGGAATCCTCAGTGGGTTTGACAGTGACGACTACCATACTAGAATCCTCTGTGGGTTCGACGACGATGAATACTGTTCTTGTATACTGTGTGGGTTAGGTAGTATTGACATATTTACTTATATCCTATATGGGTCCGGCAGAGTAGCTGGTCTTGTATCCTGTGTGGGTCCGACAGCTTAGCTGGACTTTTATCCTGTTTGGGTTTGACATATTAGATGAATCAATGACTAAATATGATCATCTCTTTCTTTATAAGAAAGGTGTATACCTGTGTGAGCTATGTCTTGACTTTCAATCATTACCAATGGTGTGATTGACTTCCTTCCTCTGTGGACTGGGTTGTTCTTGGGCTCAAGGGTAGGAGCCGAACTGGGATTGATCACTTCGGTATCTAAATGGGAATATACCTAAGTATAGTGGGTTGATACTTCTTTTTTGAACCTTTCCTTGTGGTTTACCCTTTTTGGATTCTGTGTGACCTTCAGGGGTCTCAGGTTCCCTACTAATTTTCGTATACTCACGCATGGAGGGGTTATGCCCACACTACGTTTTGTTGGATGCAAACGACAAACAATGCTAATCGTGGTTGAGGCTTGTAGAGCTTGATGGTACTCAGAGGTGGAGCACTTGGTGTGACGTACACGGAGTAGACGGACTGACCCATGGTTCTGGGAGAGACTATATGTACCCACCATTCAGGTGGGATTCCCGAAGGATGAATCAGTGGTTCCTATTTTACATTACTGCTATTGCACTGGATTTTCAGTTGTACTATACTTTCAGTTGGGTTTGTATGCTGGCCCATTTACTTTTGAACACTTAATTTTGTACTCAGTTTACTTAGTTCTTGCTTCAGTTGTGTACTCTATTGGGTTCTTTACTTTTATAAAGGCAATGCCTTCTCTTTTTATAGGTATTTATGCCTTTGGTGCTAGTCACCAGCCCCTGGCCTATGTAAGGCAGGCTTGGGGTTGTCATGGCACGAGACCCTAGGATAGGTCGTGACACATAATAAATCCCTTGTTTTCTTATATATATTATAAAGTATTATTATTTATGTTCTTTTATTTATCCATGTCATTATTTTATAGAATTTTTCAAGTTGTTCTTTAGACCAACCCACTCATGAAGTTACTATAATTAATGGCTGATTATGATTATGAATGTGACTTTTTGGCATAATAACATTATTGTATAAGAATAATTATATTATTTAGATAATTTTAAGGTTATAAATGATAATTTAATTGAATATAATAATTAATAAGGAAACAAGATGAAAAAATAATTGTGTTACATCATATAAGTGATTTTTCACACAACACATAGATAACGTTTTATTTTTTCAAAGAACGAGAGGGTAATTGGGTGGATTATAAATTTTATCATTATTTTAATAATTATATTATATATTCCACATTTATTATTACATTTCACCAATTTAACTAATGAATATAGTTGGTGGTGAAAATGGATTTTGTCTCATTGTGGAGGTTATAGTCTTCACAATACACATATTACTATTTTTTTTTCTTAATAAAAAATGGTAATTATGATTATTAGTTATTTAATTAGAATAATAAAATTAAGTATAAAAACAATAAGCATTTATTTTTATATTAATGTGAAAATTATATTTATTAATGTAATAATGAAATGAAAATAAGTTAGAAAAAAAAGTGTGCATGTTGAGGACCTGGGATTTCCCTATGAATACTCCCAGGAAATGAAGATCTTAAGCAAATATGTTATGAATAGAGGCTCATGAAAAAAGGAATATGATTATATTTTAAGTAAAAAGATGTTTATTTCCAATGGAAGTTGAATTTTTTTTTATTTAATTGGTGGTGAGAGGCCCTTTTATATGTGGTGAGAATGGAGTTTTTAATGTCATTGGAAATTAAGATAAAGATCACACATGTTTCACATGTAAAGAGGACTCCAAAACGGATAATAATGGAATGTAGGAGGATATAATTATGTTTTTACTTCAAAGATTATTTTTAACACATATTTTACACTTGTTTTTAAGTCATTTAATTTTTTAATTTATAGTATTTTAATTTTTGGATTTATTATAGTATGTAGTTTTTACTTAACTAACTAAATTTTCATCCCTAAAAAATGAAATTATCACATAATTTTGTCCTAATTATGAAGAATATTCTTGCATGTTTTTCAGATAAAATTTAAATGTGTATGAAAAAAACTTTATTATTAGTGCATGTAACACTTAAAAATAATTTTTTAGAAAAACTGTATTTTTATCATTAAAAATATTGTATAGGGTAAAAGAATCAATGTTTAAGTATTTCATGATAAAAATTATTTTATCAGAAATAAAAAAATAATTTTTTTCTTTAAAACTAATATAGAACCAAATTTTTCTAAAATAATATTTAATTAAAAAAGCATAAAATTTTTTTTATAAGAAAAAATATTACTTACGTCTATAAAATGTTAATCATCAGTTTTTTCCAAATTCAAAATAGTATTTCTTTTAACCGTATAAATTTCAATATTACAATATATTTGAAAAATTAAAATTTTTATAAACTTATATGGATTTATTATATAATAATAAGTCACAGTTTTAGTAAAAAGAATATTTTCAATATTCACATAAAAATGAGTATTTCAGAAAAATCCCAAAAATTTATACTAATATATATTTTATTATAATAAAAAAATGATTCTAATTTTTTAAAATTTAAATTCATAAATACGTTAATATAACTTTTAAATTAAAATACAAAATATATTTAGAAACTGATTTTATTGAACAATAATATTTTTAAACATTAAGAGTTAATAATATTATTTCATATTAATTTAAAATTTTAATAAAATCATTATATTAATTCATATTTATTTCATTTATTTAAATTTCTACATTTAATTTATTTTTATAAAATATACAATATTTAATAAAATATCCCTTTGAAAAAAAATCTTTTTTATACAAAATTCAATTTAACAACATACAATTAAAATTAATTGTTTATATTATAAATGTTAACTTTTATAACCCATTGATATTAAAATTTGTATTTATATTTTATAAATATATCATATTATATTTTAATAAAAAGTTTAATATGAATAAGTAATGAATATATATATATATATATTATTTTAATATTATATTTTCATTATGATTTATCTTATTCTAAATTTACTACTAACAACATGAAACTTTGATATACCTTTGAGATTCATATATATCCAACAACAATATTATCAATGAAAATATTTCCAATGATCATATTTCCAATGACCATATTCATAATGACCATATTTATTATTCCATATTTCATTCCAATATATAGACATGCTAAAATCATTCATTCTATTATCACTTAATAAGTCAGACATCTCATTTTCACATTTTTTATTTTGATCTAAAATATTTTTTCTTATTTCTTTATTTTATTCTTGATTATAGGTTTTCTTTGTCTAGAGGACATTTTTATGGTTGATGATGATCCCAGGGATCGCATAGCGTTTAATATTTTATTTTTCTCTATTTATTATTCAATTTTAAATTATGCAAATTTAAATGATCTAATAATCTATGTTGAGTAATAATACATGGTTTTAAAATAATTTCATAATGTGATTTTATTGTAACATTTTACTTTGAATTAGTAAATTTTTGTTATTTTAATTTTCTTCTTTTATGACTTATTACATAATCAATTTCCATTCCACTAAATAAAGGTTAAATTTTTTACAATTATAAACATGTAGTTTAGGGAAATAATATAATTCCTAACAACTAGGGACATCATAATTTAATTTGTATAATTTGCTTAATTTATGTGACACAAATGTTTTCAAATGAATTTAAGATAATGGAAAAGTCCCTATAAGAAAAATAATATAAATATATGATATTATATTAAAATAAAATGTTTATAAAGGGGATAATTTAACTTGTATATGAATCCTCATATATGATTTGTTAGGATTAGTGGGAAAGATGGAAATTTCCAAATATGATATCATCATGTTGTAATTCAGGATTTTCTTACTTAATCTAATGATGCTTTCTAGAAAATATGATAATAATATCTTGATACATTTATTTTTTGATGATTTAATGAATATTGTAAAATATTATCATATTTCATATATATGGTAATTTCAAATTGAATATTTGAATAACATTATCATGACGAAGATGGAGGATTATTAGGAAAATGTTGAATAAAATAAAAAAATTGAATAATAAGAAAATAAAATCAAGGTTGTTTCATATTTGAATAAAAAAATAATTTTCATTTCATTTTTTGAGAAATATATATTTAAAAAGTATAAGTAGAAAGTATTGGATTGAGAAGTCGCTGCTATTATTTTTAATAGATTGATTGTATTAAAGAAATATGATGAATAAGAGATTTTATATTCTTAAACCCACTTTGATCAACTATTTCAAGGAATGAGATCCTATTTTTGATAACCTATAGGATTTTTTTTGAGTTCAAATATGACCAATGATTTTATGTATGCTCTCATGCTAACATCAATAATTCTGAATGCTTGAGAAATAAGTCTTGTGTGCGTGAAACTTTACTGTATTTATTTTCATGGTTAGTGACCTAACTTATTATAATAATATTTTATGATCATATATAGAGACCTTATGAAATTTATGAAAGATCTTGTTTACACTATAAAGAATAAGAACATTTCAATGATAAACAATTATTTTATCTATTTTATAAATGTATAATACATTCCCTAATAAGGGTTTGACATATTACCAACACTTTTGTGGTATTATATAGGATATTTGATCCATCATAATTAAATTTTGATATCAACTATGTCTTGGTATCAGGTTAAAAAAAAGTAATATTCTTTATTGGAGCTAAACCTTGCCAAAATTATGGGGTGTTTTAACTCTTTACATTATACATTCATACTGGTGATTAATATTTTAAGTAATAGTGGATCATAACCATAAATAGTTATAGAGGTTATTCTCAGAAAGTAAACAATCAAAACAAGTACCACAATTCCCCCTCTTTCTCAAAAGACTATCAACCAACCTGGGTTCTTCACCATTAATATATGTTAATATTCTCTCAATCATAGTGAAGTGTAACTACATTAATTTACATTTAAATTGAGATTAAAATGTAAAAATATTGATGACTTTTGGATATAATACATTATTGTAGAGAAAACTCCAAATGATTTTTCAAAACACTTTTTATTTACCTCATTACCATCATAATCATTAGAATGGTTTTTTCAACTAAATTTATAGTAGATACTAAATTTAATTCCACTATTCTAAACATCTTAAAATATTTTAAGGTGTGTATGTTTTGAGCATAAAAAATATGATCATCCATTTCATAAATTGGTTAAACTAGGAAATACTTCATTTTTTGTAACATTAATATCATTAAAAATGCCTTAATTTGAGTGTAAAATTCCTTAAAAGAGTCATTTTTTATTTTGATCAAATATAATAATTTAAATAAGATAAAATGAATTATAAATACTTCCTTGATTTCATTTTGTGATTATTTTCCTTATATTGGTCCCACATATTAGAAGATAGATATCCAAGGGTGAATTGAGGTTTGAAAAATTAAAACATCACTTATCATTGATTTTTTTTCAGATTATCAGAAATTCAACAGGCTCTCCCTCTCTCTTAAAATAAAAAAGTAATAAAACTCAATATGACACCACATATTTACCTTAATTTACCCTCACTGAGAAATTTACAATGAGTGTACACTCACAAATGTGTTGGTGTACCAAAATTCACAATAATTTTACATGTTCTTTGTAAATTTAGTGTAGATTAACTAACTTCTAGGTTTTCGACTAAAATAAGTAAGCTATATCAATACTCTATCATTTAATAAAAACCCTCTCTTACTATTAGTGAAAAACATGTTCACTATGAACTAAAATAAAATGTTGTCCCATTATTTAAACAAAACATCTCTCTATCATCATCAACATGATGATATCCATGAATATATAGTAATAATACAAACATTGTTTGATATTTCTATCCCCAATTTCATTAATTTTAATTTTATAAAATATATATTTAAATTCTCTACAAGAGATTATGTCTCTCTAGATCAATGAAAAATATCTAATATTCCCTTATTTAATTTATTACTTTATTATATGTTTTCATGATAAGATTTATCAAAATTCTCTTAATAAATTCAAGAAAAAAATAACATTTTTTACATCAAATCATTACCTATAAAGTAGAAATTTCAAACAAAACTGTAATTTTCCACTACCACAACATGAAATCCACTTGAAAACCCATTGACACTATAAGTAAGTATATTAATATCTCTTTATCTTAAAAATTCCTATCATTTAAACATCATAAAAAACATTCTTGGACACATCATCAATATTGTTATATTGTAAACCATAACACCATTAAATATTAATCACGTCTAGATAAAATAGTTATTAAAACTCTCATATTCCACCGTAGCTAAATATTTTTCCTTGGACTATAACCAAAATAATTTTCATTTAATCACCATTATAGCTGAAATATTTTTCAAAATTCATCTATAAACAACGTACACTAAAACACCTCATACCAAAGGTTCTTTTTATATTTTTTACTTTAACTTATGCTTATCCAGTTTTTTCACGAGAACATTTTTTCCCATTACACATTGAAAACTCATTAAAGAATCCACAAGACCCAGTATGGGGTAATGTAATAAAGCATTATTGACTTAAAAAAGTTTATGTGAACTCCATAGAATCTTGTAATACTATAATTTTTGTCATTAATCATAGTATGCATCATGATGTATCTTAATAAAACATTATGTGATTTTGGTCATCTAAATAATACATAACTAATATCACTTTAATCATCCTTCATGATTACTATTAGTCCATATGATGATTATTTATTCATGAATTGATTAATTTAGGAGATTCCACACTAGATTTTTAAGCAATAATATCCCAAAATTACTATAATAACTTTCTCTAATAGTCTCCCTCTTTAGTTTTACTGACAACACCCTTACTATTCAATAAATCTATTAAGACACCAAATTTTTTCTCCTATCAACATAATCTTGATATTGTGACCAATTATTTAAATATTATTCACTATAATCACACATGAGAGATTATTGTTATGATAAATTAATTGAAAATAAGTATTTTATGAATAAAACACTCCATAAGATACATGTTGTAAAAATAAATTTCATATACTATAATAAAAAACAATTTGACCCTACTCATTACTCATTCATTTCTACAATACTCCCCTAAATACTCCAAAATCCCCCTAATAGAGCATTAATGCAATATCCCTTAATCTATCCACTAGAAAACTCCCTATTTTTTAACACATTTACATTATCTACCTATTCCTTAATTTTTAGAGGAATTTACTCATTCCACCTTAGTCATGTATCCCCGATTATTAAACTAAAAAATATATATCTCTCCCTTTTTTTAATGAACCCAAAGAGAACACCATTTAAAGTTAAAAGGAATAAAAATAATTATAATTACATGATTCATGAGATAAATAAAAGCCTACCCACAAATCAATTATTTAATGGAACATATCAAATAATAAACATTTAATGAAACTAATATTGGAGGAGTGGAGGTACCATTTATAATGATTTAAATTGATGTGGGATAGTTAAAGTTTGATATCCAACTAATTCTTTTAAAAATATTCTTTATAATTGTTCTTTTTAATTAAATCGAAAATTTGAAATTGTATACAAACATATTCTAATATTACCAAACCAAGTTATACATTCTCTTTTTTAAAGGGATATTTAATATTTTAATGATTTTTCCAAAAATGAAAAAATATATTTTTACTCTGATTTATATCACTAAAGTAATTATAATTGATAGTAATAGTAGAATTCACTTTGTCTTCAGTTTTTTACATCATCCATATGATTCATTTTCAAACAAGAGTAGCCAATATTTTTTATGCATCAATAGTTTTCAATGAGATACAATCTTGTTTATTTATTTTCCAATATAGATATATATATACAATATAAAATGAAACAATCTATCTGTTGATCCAATAATTTTCCAAACCATCTTATTTTAAATTTTTATAATGTAATAACACCTTATATGATATATCATTTTGTATTTTACAATGTCAATTTTTTCATTAAACATAATAAATTATTTATTTCACTACTATGAAGTGGGTTTTGTTAGACAAAATTGATACCATGTTACTTGATAAGTATTAAAAACCATTTCAACTCCTGAATTTTTTATAAGACTCCATATTATATTCCTATAATTTACAACATCAATATCATTTCATATTTAACCTCTTGAGAACATCACCTAGTTAGAAACTAAGGTTTTGGATTAATTATTATTAAATATTCCAAAAAAATCATTACATATTTGTAATAGTTCAATTAAAAACAAAACCATCTATTCCTTTCAAATATCATCATCAAAAAAAGGTAAAATGTTTATTCACTAGTTATTTAAATTTCATTCCCACTTGTCTTGAATTCAATAAACTCATTGCATTGTGCCTCATTAAATCTTCAAAATATTTAGAAATTAAAATATATAAAAACCCTCATCCATTTATAATTATATATTTTACATAGATTTTGTGAAATATTCTTCCATATTGGAATCCAGGCTTTCTAAGGAATTGGTCAAGCTTATAATACCGAGAAAACATCGGTTGATTTATCACATAATGTTCTTCTCCAATAAACAGAAATTTTTCTTATCCATTCAAATATTAAATTCAAATGAATTATCAATATATTCCTTTTACATAAGACTCAAATAATGAATTCATATTTTAAATCTATTTAGAAAACCAAAAATTTATTTTTCACCACTACAGTTGAAAATAAATATATCATTTCTAATATATCTATAGGAGAAAATTAATCATCTTCTTTAATCCATTAAATTTTCTAGTATACTATGTATGTGATTTTTTAGTTATTTTAGATCACATTATCCTATTTATTTAACATGTTATTTAAATCCTATATGGTTTTAAATAAAACTATTTTCCATTATCCTTGATACAATTTTGATGATTTGATTCATTCCAATTTCTTCATTATTTTCATTCATATCCTTCTTCTATCTCCCATAATTAATATCCTTCTAAAAAACCTTTGATTATACATGTGATAACAATGCTATTTTATATATAGTATTCATTTTTCATATTTTCACTAGATCTATCCAATAACAAATAATATTTTTCTCATCAATTTTATGCCCACTTATTGGATTTATTGATGTTTAAAATCATTTTTCGGACTTCCACATTTTAATGTCCTAATATAAATCAATAACAAACCCTATTCTCTCACTGATATTATGAATTAATTTACTCATATATTTTAATCTCTACTATAAAAAAATCATATTATCTAAAATAGTGACATCAATTATTTTATAACAAAAATTAATTCATTTATTGAAATATTTATATTTTATTTTCATTGAATATTATACAATAAAAATAATTAGTTTCCATGTTAATAAAATTATTGTGGATTTTATATTTTTTTAGAATAAATACTTTAATTTAAGAGGATTAAAAGTTATATCAGTGGTGGATTCTTCCCAAACCTCATGTCATTTAAAGTCTTTTCCTCACGTAGACATAAAAATAATTTATTATTTATATAGAATATTTTCAATACATATTCTTTATAAAACATCTCGAGTGGGAATTTTTCTATAAAGAACAGTTTTAGATACGTAATAAAATAATAGGGTCCTTATATAAATAATAAAAATTTATTGTAAATATTCCACGTATTATAATGTGTTTTTTAAGATAATCATTCACTTTTCAATTAAAGAATTCTATAATTTTTTTAGTTTGAAATTTCAATATTTTCTATCTTTGTATCATTTTTCTACTATTTAAAAGTTTGTCACACAAATGAACATCATGTATTTATGAGTAATAAATGTAATCCTTTCCACATTTTTGTAGTAATTTTATATAATAAAACTTTCCATCAATAGGCCCTAGTGATATATACACATAAATGCTAAAATAAACAATTTTTAATGGAATAATTGAAATTTTGTCTTTCAAGTTATATTTATTCTGAATGATCATTACATTATTAAAAAATTACATATATAATTATGATAACATGCAATCTAATGGAAAATAAATACACCTTCATTTTTACCCAACTCATTTAATAAATTTTTTCTCAAGTCACAAATACATTTATACCAAAATTTGTTTTTATTTTACTTTGATTTAAAAACATGTATTTTTTCCACAAATAAGGTAGAAATTCCCATTAGTATTTTTTTCTCTATACTAATATTTTATAATTAATTACCTTGTTCATAATTTTATTCCATGTGATATTTCTCATATTACTTAAGTAATAAAATTTCTAACATTGAGTAAATTATGACCAAGACCTTCAATAACCAATATATCGATTGTATTCATGTCTTTTAAAAAAATTATATACTTTTTAATGTTAATGTAATTTTGAAATTCATCATTATCATAAAATATTATTCCCTCCTTGATATTTTTAATGGCCATGATATGATTTTTGTTACCTATCATATAGGATGTGAATTTTCTATCAAGAATCCACACTCTATCTCAGTATATTTATTATGAATAATTCTCCAATGGTACAACCTTCTCATCCCATATCATCTTATTTACCTAGCCTGTTTCTTTACATTTTTCTATTGTTGATATGTATATCCTCTATTTGGATATGATGGGTTCACATTTTAAAAAAATTTATACCTATTTTGTATTTTTATGTTTCATAATAAAGTTATTTTTTGATTTCTCATCAAGTCACCCAAGGCACACATGTTTAAATACATGATATGAAATACTAATATTTGAATCAATAAAATTAACATCAGAAATTTTTTATATTAAAAACATACCATGAATATTGATTTTTTATCTTCTATATGTGTTTCATTTTAGTCACAATATTTATCTTCTCTATTGATCATATGTATTTTATCACTATTATTCCATAACAATAACACCTATTTTTTAGTTTATCATTTCTTATCCACTACTTATATTGTAAACTAATGGTTGTATCCAAAATAAATAATCTTTTCAAGAATATGAAATTTTGAATTAACATTATCCATACTTTATTTTTTTTGTTATTAATCCGCACACATTCTTTTACTTCATTATGAAAAAGTTGATTTTATAGGTAAACCACTATCTACATTGTGTGATTTCATGCTTATACTTAATTATTTTCTATTGCTATTTTATCTAACTTCTTGGTTTCATTATATGAGTCATGGATCATTCCTAATCTATGCTCTTTCTCAAAATCTTGATGTATTCTTGTTGAAACCCCCTATTTCAAATAAAGATGAATAATTTCAAAGAAAAACATCTCAATCATTATGAGGACGAAAATACTTGAAATGAGGACAACACCCCTTGATCCCCATTTGTTTTCTTAAATAGACCTTGTGGAGGACTAACCATCATGTCCTAACTTGCATAAGTATAAACTGTTGGGAAAGAACTCATCAAGTCTATTATTCATGGACAGAAACATGTGGGTTATTTCTGTAAGAGAGACATACACAATAGACCAAAATTATATACAAACATGAACCACCTACTTCACCTAAGATAATGAGAATTACAATAAATAGGACCCTTAGTCTTTTCATTTTACATGAATGGAAGATGATGAGTCATCTCGATGCTCTCCTCTCCCTGGACCTCACCAAAGACCAAAAAACATTTAGGTAGATCTCAAAGCCTTTAAATAAGAGATAATTAATGAGAGTAGAGGGATTAGGGTTCCAACTAGGCTGAAAACACCAAGGATATAGGTGAGGAGCCACACCACATTAATCTAAATGTACTTGGCTGAAGTCCCCCTCCTTGATTAACGACCTATGTCAGACCATTCCTAGAGCACCTGAGTAGATATTTGGATATTATATGATGGACATTCCGATTTATGGTCACCCAGGTGTCCATCCACCCAAGAAGTAAATTCTGGATTGCCTAGGCATCACCGGGGTTATATCCCACACGAATTGCCTAGTTATCACCTAGGAAAGATCCTATTATCCCACCCCGATATCATTTAGGTGAATTCATCTCTCCCATAAATTATCTTGGTGATATTATTCTTATCTCACCTAGGAAATACCAATGTGGGGTCACGACATGAACGACCAGGTATCACTTGGGGTGGGTCCTTCCAAGCCACCCAACCATCACCTTGGCTAGGCACCCTCAAATATTCCTAGGTATCACATGGGAGAAGTACCCTCTAATACATATCTCTTATCATCAATGATAAGAACCCCATTGCCCCACTTTTTAGTAGGACCAAATCAATACCTACAACAGGTCCACCAAACATGTATGGTCAAAGCATATGATTCCCTAGTGTTTCTTCTTGATCATGAATTACAATGTTAAAAGGGTTCACCCTTAATTTACCCTACATATTTGTTAGTATCATCATCCAATCAATCATGTATTCTCATCTTAACGAGGATTCTAACCCTATGGGTGGTGGAAGAATATTTGGAATAAGAATTCATATGTACATGCTTATTGAAATGTGATTAGAATCAGGTTGTATTTGTTTGTGTACATAATCCTCAACCATGAGTTTTGACAAAAACAGAGGATACAAGAACATCCATGATTAATCTTTCTTCATAACTACCCCAAGATGATCTCACCCTCATTTTCCAGAAAATTAGAAGAAATTTTCTCTTTTCGGAATCAATACTAGTGTAATTTATTATTCATTATTGTGGTATTTCTCAAAAATTCCAAAACATTGTCTTCATCCACCAGTGGATGAGGGAGATTATGTAAAATATAGGATCTTATACTTCCTCTTGTTTATAAAATAAATTTTGACCCATTCGAGCTT
The DNA here is from genome assembly GCA_963277665.1 of Viscum album. Taxonomy (NCBI): domain Eukaryota; kingdom Viridiplantae; phylum Streptophyta; class Magnoliopsida; order Santalales; family Viscaceae; genus Viscum; species Viscum album. Next base: position 1,033,930,818 of record OY728159.1, read on the forward strand.
AGGGGTTAGTGGTTATCATGTCAGTAGAATAATAAAATTCCCTCAATTGGGCCTCTTCCATAGGTGTATCCCTAACCCTTTTGAACAACATATTAATTTATTCATGTCCATAAAGGATACATATAAAACTTTTATGTGGTTCAGACATAGCACCAAAAACCCACCTTAATCTTCTCTGGTCCATATTCCTAGTAGGTTCATTTACCTAGAAGGTCAATATTACTTATTTTTTCCTCCATATCTATTCTTATTGTGACATATTACCTATAATATAATGCCCCCACCTAGGAGGATATATTCCTTATAGTTCATTTTCATCTCATCCCCATTAACCCCAATTTCTATTGAAGGTTGACTAATTTCATGGCCATATTCCCTTCTAGATCAGTCACAAAGGTCTTATTTAGTTTAATTCCGACAATATCATTGAATGGACACATTTCACCGAGATGTACTTATTATATGATGTTCAAATAGATGGTCTAGTCCTTGTCATATGGCCTTAAACGGTATGATTATTCCCATTAAGGGGCACTAAACTACATGGATTCTGAACTCCCTTATTATGATATGTAGAAATCCCCTTATCCTAATATCCAAAAAGATCTCATCTCCCAAATTTATGTTAAATTTTAGATCACCTAACTCTATGGATTAAAACTAGCATCACAAAACAAAAACCATAACCAATATGAAGATCCTCTAATACATATATATGGTTACATCGATGGATAACCTTAAATATATACATATATTTTCCCATAAATGCATGTCTATAATTGATTGTGAAAATATAGGGGTGACTGGTTCCACATTTCAAATATAAATTGGATTTTGGAATATGTCTTAAATATATAAGATAGTACCAATATTGGAAATCTTCCCCCAAAAAGGGTGTGATGAGCCCAACCTCCTATTCTCTCAACCAATGTGAGTTCTTCAGCATCATTGGTTAAATTCCCCAATGACTGACTACCATTGGATAGTAATACCATGATACATAAATTATATGATATTTATTGGATGTTTCCAATTCCATTAATAAACCTTATTGGAATCTAACCCACCAATAAAAATGGTGTGGAACAAAATATGGTGAACCCAAGATGAAATATTGTGTAACTATACTCAACCCCCAATAATCAATCATGGACCAAAATTTTCATTAGAAAATAAATGGTAAACCTATTGTAAAACCCATAGATCAGCCTCTTTAGTACTCTTATAATTTTTAATCATTATATTCATGTATATCTTAAGAAATAAATTTCAAATGTGTTCTTTTATTATGATAATTCTTTAATCAGTTAACTCATTTCCTTTTGTCATATAAATTCCAATGAAATTTCGTCAGGGATATCTGTAATCTTATGGAATCCTACTAGTTGACACAATAATACACATCAACTACCACAAAATTTTGGTTCTTGTCCAACCACAAAAATTTTTAGAAAATCTTTCATCTTTTACATTTGGATTCAAACACACTGGTTTGGGAATTCCAAAATAATAGTATTGTATAGACCTTGGAGGTAACATTCATATCCCTATATTATATGAAGCACTACCATCTTCCCACTCAAAAACATATTATGGTAGCACCATTTGTTGTCTCAAACCATTTCAAGATCCTTTACCTAGAACACAATAACATGTTCCTCCCATACATTAGAGAGGTAGAAAAGGAGGCCAGTGATGGCCTCGTCTCAACTGTATAGAAGTCACACCATATGTATCCTTCCAAAAACCATCTCTAAAAATTCTACATAGTGATAATTACTCATTATGATGCGGATGTCACCTTATGTGATCCATACCATGTCACTCTACCCCATGTTCCTTGGATATCCCCTCAAGGGAAACAATCCTACAATCGGTAACAGGCTCACATCCATGTTCTTACCAAATAATATTTCCAACAAGACACAATGGAGACCTATGGGTATTCCCATATTCTAGTTTGTATACATAAATCATTCTAATAAAACATTGAATCAATCAAAGAAACCAATTTGCATTCCTTGATAGTAAATAGTGGGAACACCCCTGTATATCTCCCCACACATAACGATTATTAGAATATCACATAAAAAATAGAGGATAGAAGCATCAAGACATCCTTGATACAACCATGAAATGAGAATATATCCTTATTCCAATTGAATAAGTCACCAAGTACATCTTGGTGTTGTTATAAAGATAGGATTCATCCCATGTCAGCATTATAAACACTTACATGACATACATACCATAGTAGTAGTTGTTAAGAGTATGAGATACATCCCCACCTCTAAAATTGGTGGGGTCCATGTTCATAATGAAATGTTCAAACATGATTGGGAATACATATCTAATCCCATCCCATATGGGCTTCAACAAAATCCCACTATAAATGGATAATTTTTTTGGGAATATATCCATATTCCAACTGGAGGTCATTGGTCTAATTTTGTGGCCACTCCAAGGTAGAAATATATCTGTTTTATAATTCTAGAATCTTCTTAGTAAATATTAGTTGTAATAAAAGAGTTTTTTAGATATGATTTTATGTATGACATTATCTTTCCATAGCATGTGACCCCACAAGTCTAAAAGAGATAACCAATTAATGTGTCTTACCAAAGGAAAATTGAAACTATTAGTTGATCAAAGAACCTGCTCTACATAAGGAAGGTTTTCTTGTCTCTATCCAATATCTTTCAATTTTTTACCGGGATCCTACTAATATGTTTCCAAATTAGGGATAAATCATCCAATGTTACAAATGTCCTCCTCATAACATTGTTTTCATCAAATCTAGAGGTCCTCCCTAGAATATATACCGCAAAGGCCTCCTTTGTGATTACAAAATGATAGAACATGATAATACGTTTCTTAGTAAGTACCATGGAAACCATCCTTGTAGTTAGAAGATCCAATAGTAGAAAGGTCCTCCCCTTTCCATTTCCACCATAAATTTACTCCATAGAGTATACACTGTAAAAATTCTTAATATATTTTGATGTAAAACCATGATAATAATCATACCCATCATGGAATTTTCCATGACAGTCCTCCAATTGCCAAATAAATTAAGAGAGGTCCCTCATATAATATGGTTCTTGAGATGATGAGGTCATTCGATCTTGTTTCCATATCATTGAAAAGTGATATCCTTTCTCAACCAGAAGACATGCCAAGGAAATAGTCCCTCTTCAAACCACCATTGGATCATCTGCCCTCCAACATAGTAGATAAGATTCCTAGTAAGCCCACCGCTAATAGGAAATCAACTGGGAAACACCTTCTTTAGTCAGACCAAGTGAAAGAATCTTATAAAGAAGATTAATGGGGTGTGGTTATTATGAGGAAACAATTGGATGAAGGCAATATACGAGTCATGATTTATCCCTTACACAATCATCAATATAGAATTCCGGAAACAATGTTGGAAGAATATGTGAGTGGAATTCACCTGAACAAATGTATGATTCTTTATGACCTAAGGACTAAATTCTTACCTTATGAATGATGAAAATATAATTTCAAAATAAACAAATAATTGTATACACAAATTTAATTAGCTTCCCTTCCAGCTATGTGATGCCTACAATTAGGGAAATTCTAGTAGGATCTCTAACATGAAAGTCCTAATTTGTTAATATATCTATACCAGTTGATCCAAAAATCCCCACTCAGATTATGAATTAGTCGATGGGGAGATCATGGAGAATTTTATTTTACCCCATCCCTTGATCAATAGGGCCCACTAGAAGAGATGTCATGAAATGTAATTTATTCTAGACTACTCTCAATAGAAAACTCTACCCGCACGAGATAACACACTCACCAGGAATCATCCCTGAATAAATATTATAAGTGTCAGTCCTAAGAGAAAAGATCCATTGAAAAATCATTCACAAGGAATCCATGAATGTTGAGAAGGCTTCAAATTTAAAGATGGATAATCTTAAATTAAAAATAATTCATTTTAAAGAAGGTATCTCACATACAATCCATATAAGGCACCTAGATCATCCTTGAACAAAGATCTACAATATCAATAGAGAATTCATGGCATCTACATCCGTAGGCCATAGGATATGGGATATTTTTAACTCAACATTCCACAAAATGGCCAATAAATCTTCTCTGAAAGGATATATTAGCGGAGTGGTAAAACCCTCTCCCATGGGACTAGAGGCATTTTTACCTCATACGCCTACCCAAATGATGTAAATATTTTCCTAATTATGAGGAATTCTAACCTAAGAAACCCTTCTATTTTGTCCCATTTTATGACCAAACATACTCAATCAGAACACACATGAAAAAAATAGAGATTCCATTAAAATAACCCTTCTTCAGATGGCTCAAAGGGATCATTGAAATAGAAGATGAAGCCTCATAGGGAGAGAAAACAAGAGTGTTCAATCCAGGGTATAACCACTCCTTATGATCACAGATCTTTTATCTGATATACTCATAGAAACCACCCCCCCTATCATTACCATTCAAATATAACACTAGTAATGCATTATGGATTAGTGATAATCATTATATAAACCCCTTCATATGATAAAAATCATGAAATCAATATAGGAGAATAGAATGAGGATGTTTCTATCTGAAATATAGCCCACAAGAAATGAATGAGGAAGGTGTGTACACTAGGAACCATATGTTCTATAATAATATTGGGACTCCTTCAAATTCTATGCTACCACCTCCTAAGTGAGCATCTACCAATGAAAAGGGTAAAAGATCATCCATATCTCACCTACCTCTCAAATATATTGAGTCTCTCACACTTGAGAAACAATTATCAGAATGAAGAAGAGGAAATGGATTTCATAAAAATAAATTAAAAATTACTCTAAGGCAACATCCCAACATAATATTTTCATAAGTTAGAGGCTCATCTCACACAACCACCTATTATACCATAATAGATAAGATTAATTACAACATCTAAAATAGATTATGAACAACCACTCAATTTGGGATATCAATAAATAATAAAATTGGACCTCATGGCGGTGAGATATTATGAGTTCCCCAATTGGGGATTAATATGAATCTAGGTCTAATGCATCCTCATAGGTTATCCTCTACAGGTCACTGATAAGTCTATTTCATGCATACATTTTTTAGTATTTTAATGTATTTATTTAATATTTAAATGAATAATATTTAAATTTTTTGAGAAAATATATTAATATTTTGTTTTCAGTAGGAAATGATGAATATTTTGAAAAGGAATAAAAAGGGAAAAAAATATGAGGTAATAGATACTTCTCGCTGTGGTGGCAGTGAAGCGGAGTGGAACCATATTATTGAGAAGAAGTGGTGCTGGAAACAAGACAAATGCTGATTACACATCATGAATTCTTTAACAATAAATTTTCATGTTATACTAGTCATGAGTTCAGTTAAAATCATGGAAACAAATTACACATCACGCGTCTTTAATTCATGTCATAAAGTGGATAAAATAGTCAAATATGCATACAAGATTCATGTGTGTGGAGGAAAACACTGATCTATACTACACAACGTGTAACACACTTACACGTCATGTAACTGTTGATGCAAAAAAAAAACAAATAATGACACCACAAATAAGTTCTCGGATGGAATTTCTTATTAAATGAGTTCCATGGACATTATTACAGCACATTCTTGGACTAGTGGAGGCCATGTAACCCCATGGGATGATGTCCAAACAACAGAGTGATGATTCAGGGTCTCTCTTAATGGCCATTATTTTCCGTCATTCTTCCTCTAGTACCATGCTACTCATTCTCATCATTCCTAGTATTAGAGAGTATTTCTCTAAGTTCCATGTAATGTGATTGTTGGAGGATGTGATTCTAAGGTATTTTTTATACTATTATTTTGTTTTTTTTTGTTTTTTGAAACTCATTCAATCAATTCCTACTCATTCCCTTTTTGTAATTAAATGAACATTTCTTTCATTCTAAGGTTGTTTATTTCAATTTAACCAATTGATTAATCTATCTTGGGAGGGACCATTAGTTAAATTATGTTAGTTATGTATTAATATGGTCTTTGGTCACTTATTTGTATGATTTAACTAAGTATGTGACCATTCCAAAGTTGCAATAACATTTTTAGGGTATGGTACCCAAAACAAGGATCTCTCATGACCCAATTCCGACACCAAATATAAATAAAATCACATTCCATTAAATCCTTGTCAAATGAACATAAAATTCACTAAACGTGACATTACGATCATCCTAATATCAAACCCAATAATTTCAATTATTTTTCTCATTCTTTACCAAAAAATCATACAATTTCAATAATAGATTCCTTAATTAATTTAGAACATATTGATCATCCATGTGGGAATGGTACTTGGATTGGATATATACTACAATTTAGTTTGGTTTTATGTGTCTATATAAATTACTAAATTTGGTTAACCCTTCAGGATTTAATGACACCATACGCGTTTTTAGTTACCCATCATGAGTACAAGTCGAATCGCCATAGCTAGCTCTACTCCTTGTCCCCCCTATTCAGGTTATTTCCTAATTAGACATTCCTAGGTAGCTCATTGACACTATTAATTCACTAGAGTATAAATTGGAATATTTCGAAGAAATAAGTGAACAAGTACAATCATACAGAAATTCATTACCTGAAAGGGTGGTAGTGACTCCACCCCACCCATATTTTGGAATCATATATTCACGAAATTTAATGGTTTGAAGGATCTAGAACAATATTTGAGAAACTTTCTGTCTTCTGAGGTACCATATAAGGGAAACCTCTAATATCAAGAGGTTAGAAAAATCATATGATTCATTCAAACCGTAGAGGGAGTGGCCTTCATCGGGTATACTAGTATACTAGATAGAATAATTGAAGGGTCGAAAGATCGTTGAAAAAAACTCATCTAGAAATTCATATTTACATTATAGACGAAGATTATCCTCAATCAATAAATGTATAGACAATGAGAAAATTAATGTGTTTTAGAAATTATTTCCAGGTGAAATAGTTTGACATTCTCATTGAGTTTTTATAATTCCTCTAGAGGGGGTTTTCATAAATTTAATTGATAATATTCATGAAAAACTAAGAATGAAACATATTATGGTAAAGTATCTTGGATGATTTTAGGATCTTGTTACACTAGAATAAATGTCAAAAGATTCTATTTTTTGAACTAAGTAAATTTATGATCCAGTACTAGTAGCCCAGAGAAATAGAATAGGTAAGGTGGGCTCCATAATGGTCACTATGATACCACCCTCTACACCATCTCAAGTTCCAATGCCTGCACCTCTTTATGCAGCACCACTGGTTGAATGAAAATTTCAACAATAATACCTATATCAAGATGAGTGTATATATACTAAATTTTACCAATTTTTTTATTGGAAGAAAATATTTTATTCTTTTTAAGATAAAAATGTTTTGAGATACTCTACCAGCCATAGAAAATAATTTATTGAGTCTTACAAAGTACAAATTTCATAATCCTGATAGTTATGATGACAACCTGAATTTTCAACATTATCAATGAACATTGGGGAAAATCATCCAAGATTTTTTGTTTTAAAAACAACCTAAATTTTTTGGCTCCAGTAATGTAAAGTTGTGTAAACTACTAGAATAAGTGGATTGTGTTTCTACTACCACTCCAGTGTATAAAAGGTGAATGGAAGGATGTAACTAGTAAGGGTACAAAACTTTTTACATATTCAATGACAATAAAAACAATCATTTGAATTCATTTTATTCTTGGGGCATAATAAAAAAATCAATCATGCCCCCTCTCTCCTCCATTACCTCTCAACGAGTTTTGGTTTCACTATAGTCTTCGAAGAGCTAATAATACAAAAACTAGTATAGAAGGAAGATTAAAAATACGAATATTAAGATGAACTTGCACTGAGTAAAAAATAATTATTTACCCTTTTTGACTTCAATACATCAATAATACAAAAATAATTTTCACCCCAAACAATACCAAGATACTCTCCCTCCAGATGGATTCCTCATCAAAAAAAGAATTAATATATTGTTCAATTAACATCATGCACTTAATGAATCCCTTATCTAATAATGAGAAGTTTAATGAACCTGAGTCCCCTGTACTAATAATGGACCCATGAGAAGAGTCTTCATGAGCTCTAGAGTTAGGTTTCGGTATAGTTGTGGTTGAACATAATATCCTAACCACAACCCTATAATTACTATTTATGTTGTTGAGAATCACAAAAGATCTATTAAATGAGAACAATAATAATAGGTAAGCATACCCACATTCAATAAGAGTGATAAAGACCCAACAATTTTAGATGATCGACTATAATGGATGCAACAGACTCATAAACCCATTGAGGTTGGTAGGCCCAGTTAGCCTAATCAAAAAGTGAAAAAAGTGGACACAATATCTTTTTATCCACCCTAATCACCAAACTAATAACTTCATCCTCAAAATTTTATACTAGGGAATAGATCCATGTTGGATGTTATGATACATTCACTCAAAAATATGGCATCCTAAAGAAATTAGATTTAATTATATTAAAGCAATCAATTATGGATTCTGTTAACTAATCAAAGGATCTTCCAGAAGCACCTGTAAAGATATTATAATCATTAAAGAGTTCAAATTCAAGGTAACCATTGTTGAGGTATAGTGTTAAAATATAGACCTTAAGTAATTCCATGATATCATCTCTTTTAGAGAATATGACAAGGATGTTGTGATATAAGGAAACATCGAGCCCCTGTATGTGTCCAGCAGACTATATGAGATTGACTTTTGATAATATTGAAATAATATTAGATAAAGGGTAAATCTAATTCTAATATGAATGATTCATTTTTTTTGCATTACAGTGAAGTTGACCTATCTTCTTCTCCTATGACACTTCAGGGATACAATAAGAGTGAATAGAAGATCTTTCCCAGATCATGCTCAAAATGCAATTTGGGGACCTATTGTACAACTATCAATTACTATTCATCTAAAATGATACAAACTTCAATATTTATCTTGGAATAAACTTAAAATTGTAACATTCATAAATTCCTTTATCATATCACCAAACTCAAAAGTACTATGTCAATGGAAAATTTTGAACGTTATATGGTGATAAATATCCATTTTAATCTTATGAGGCCCAAAAAATTAATGCAATTTTTTATCATAGACTAGAGAAGAAACCCATGACTAATGATGTTACGAAGGTTACCACATTAGATGGTCCAGAAATGACCCTATTAAACCCATTTGTGGAGCTCAATGATGAATATGGGTTGCCCATTAATCAGATTGAATATGTTAGTTTAGAATTGAAAAGGCACTCACCAACCCATGTGATAACAATAATGTTAGTTGAACATAGATATAATGAATATCTCCATAATCCTCCTTTCAGTGGTGACACTTCAGATGAAGAATTACCATTCATTATCCTTAGGAATTTAGCACAACCCATCATCATGAGCTGAATCTAAAGGAATTATTTCATCACTCCAGAGTAATGGATATATCTTTGCCTCTAAATATAATAATATCAATCATTCATCTAACTATTAATATTCCTCTTCATCACTCATCCATCCAATATGGTAATTAAAGAAAGAATAAATGAATAATAAGATTATGGTGTCCTCAAGGACACTGTTTTATCAATTGAGGTGGGTGTCTCCACCACTGTCAATGAAAACTGATAGGTAAATCATGTCATGGAATATGATTTTCAACCTATTATTATTAGTGTGGATATTAATAATTGAATAAAAATAGGTATGTACCCTTTTAATAAAGAATAATCAAGATGAATTCTCCTGGAATTACAGACAAAATCCAATCCTCATTCCTGATGTGGCAGCTCATAGCTTAGGTCTGCTAAAAATCATCATGGTTACAAGTATGCAGATAGAAGAACCCACATGGACCATTAAATAAAAGTTGTAGCCAAATTTGTTAAGATCATAAAATCCAACATAATTTAGGTAATTTAGTAGCTAAAATTTATAGCCAATATAGTCTCATTCATGAATTGTTTTTGAGAAAATCATATTTTTCATCAATTTTAGAGATCTCAAACAGAACTGTCTAAAAGATGACTTCATAATTCCAATTATTGAACTTCTGATTGATCATATGGCTGGATATAAAGACCTATACTTCATAGATTTCTATTACGGGTATAAATAAATCTGATTTCACCCTAAGGATAAAGAATCTATTTTTTAGGGTACCACAGAGGATTATATTTCTTATGGCTGATTCCCTTTGGCCTAATGAACATTGGCACGACATAATAGTGTTCCATGAACTATATCATTAATCCCATTCATGGAAAGTCTATCATGATCAATGTTGATGATCTATTAATTAAATTTCTTTAATTTTCTCAACATCTTTCTAACATTAAGACTATATTCAACAAGCTTTATCAGAATAGCCTAAAAAACCCCAGGTAGTGTGCTTTTACTATTACCTCGAGAAATTTTCTTAGATTCGTAGTATGCCACACTGTAATCGAAGTAAATCATGAAAAGAAATAGGGTATCCTTTATATTTGAACAGCTAGAAACCTCAATGAGTTTATAAGACTATAAGGATTCCTTGTGTATGTTTTTCAATTTATATAAAATCATTACGGTTAGTTCATTCCTCTCACAGAGTTGATGAAAAAAGAGGCCATCTAACAATGCAAATGAAATTATCAAGATGCACTTGACAGTCTTAAGAAGTATTTACTATGTCTATCAGTTGTAATGACACCTTTCAATGTAAATCCACACATCTTATATTCTACTCTTTAGAGTGACCAATGGGTTCCTTCCTCACACAAAAGAATTAAACCATAAATAAAAACAATTCTCAATTATCTTAGTAGATCCATGATAAATACCAATACCCACTATTCAGATATCTTGAATAACTATTTATCATTAATATATGTAGTTTATAAATTGAGGCACTACTTGTTGTATATTTATTTTTATTTGGTATTTTGACCAAATCCACTCTAGTATATCCTAAATTACCTTCTATTGACTAGATGCTTGTTATTGTGGGTAGCCATCCTATTGTATTTTGACTTCAATTTCATACCATATATGTTAATAAAGGGTAAATCGTTGACATATTTTATCATAGAGGACCATTATTTATAATAAATTCCTATGAATAAAAAACTAAGATATGATGAAATATTATCTATCCATGACACCCATAAAATATGGGAAATGTATTTTGATAGAATGTATAGAATCTAAATTGTAAAGAGAATGAAAGACCCCATTCTCAATATAGTTGGGTTTGGGGTTATTTATATTTCCTTGGAAAATGTTGTGTTTCCTTGTTCAATATTATTTTCATAAGGCTTCACCAGTAATGAGGCAGAGTATCATGCCCTAATTTCATCTTTAGAAATCACCCTATAAATTATGATGATCCATTGGAATGTCACAGATGATTTAGAGTTGTTAATAAAAAATAAATGGTGATTATCATATAAAAAAAGAGTTGAACCCCTTCCTTGACTATATCTAAGGATTGATGTCTGAGTTCCCCTTAGTGAAAATGTTGACTCGTATCTTGTACTAGAGGAATTATTATGAAGATTTACTATAAAACATAGCTACTTATTTGGAAGATCTAGATAGGTATCAAAAAGTTTTCAAAAATTCACATCACAGAATGGTATAACCATTTTTCATTGTATCATGACAATGATTAGTGAGGACAATTTTACCCCAGAATCAAATAATCCTCTGAATGGATGAATGATTCCCATCCTGGAAAATATTTGAAGTGGTAATAATCCATCAAATGGTGTCATAAGAGATCATATTCTATGGTGGGTAGTTAATTTTATTATCTATGATAGCCTGATTTATCATAAGGTCTTCTATAAATGTGGTATTTATAGAGTACTCCTCAAATGCACTCACGGAGATGATACTACCACCATTATGAGAGAAATTTATTCTAGTGCTTGTAGTGACCACCATTAATGAAAAAATATTTCTTAATAAATTAAGAGGGTTTTATATTTTTGGACATCAATGACACAGGATTATACACAATTCACTTAAATATTTCATCCATATCAAGTGCATGGAAATCTCACCCATCAACCCCTAGAGTTGTTTCACAGAACCAAATACTCTTGGACATTCTACATATAGGGAATAGATGTTATGGGACTATACTCTACATATATATACAACAAGTTTAAATATATCCTCACCACTACAAACTTATTCTCTAATTATCCTGATGTAATACAACTAAAATAATCTTTGGAATGTTTTTTATCATATTCTGGAAGTCCAACATTAACACCAGGTTTTCTGTCCCCATTCAATTTTTGGGAGAAAATGGACCCAAAATTTTTTCTTCCAAATTGAAAAGTGTATAATTAAAATTTATAATTTAGTATAACCATTCATCCCACTATCATGTAGTATAGAATTTATTGATATATTCTTTCAACAAAACTCCATCAAAAACACTCCAAAAAATATAGGACAAATACATGAAATTCTATCCCAGAAAGCTACTACATACCTTGTGGGACTTATGTTCCATGAAATATACTGCTATATTGGAAACCAAATATTCACTAGTATATAATATTAAAGTATTTTTTCCAATTGAATTCCAATTTACATCATTTCACATTGAAGTTTTTATTAGTTTCCCAATGATGAGTTATCCAGGAAGCATTTGGATGAATTGGAACAGCTTGAAGAAAATAGACTATGAACCTTGAATCATTTAGAGGTTCACCAAAAGTGAATATCTCATGATTTCAACAAGAAATTATACCTTAATTCATTCATATAAGGGGAACTATTTTTGGTCCTTAGGAACCCAATGATACATGGTAACAATCCTTTAAAGATTGAACAAAAATGTGAATATCCTTTTTTAGCCGTAACGTATATTTCTATAGATATTTTTGTGGATCACTATGTATAGTGGGCATAATTATTCCCTGTCAAATATAATATTTCTCAATAAAAATTTCATGTGATTAACAATATACAGTTTTAGTCATATGACCCAAAACAACAAGGCACTACTCATCCTTACTATATAATGTTAAACTGAATAGAGAGGTCCTTGTCAAACGACCCTAAAAAGCATGACACATATCATAATTGTTACAAGATGTTAAATTATATAATAACATCTCCACCATGTAGCATTTAAATTTAGTCTTAAACTGTTAACCAAGGAAATGATTCCATTTGAAACATGCCTTGGAAGCCTCATTCGATGAGCTTGGGACACCTCTTCTTATGAGATGATTTTCAAAACTCCTTGGAGACTCTTCTTGTAACATGATTCCACAAACTCTTTGTATGATTTTAATGCATAATCCCCATGACCCATATTTTCCATATTTTAGTTCCACTTACATTCTTAGTGTCTGACATTAAACTATATGGAATGTTGAGAACTAAGTGTGGCTTGATTCTTACTTTGAATAGATACATAGTGACACACATATCATAAATTCTAGTCAAACCAAAATATGATAAATGCAGCCACATTCCTTGCATATGATTCATATCAGTGTAGGGAATCCATATATATAACAATTTTTGGCTGGATTCATATTTCCATAGGATACACAGTTATTCGTACACCTTTTTTCATAAGCCCAACCAAAATTATGACCCCCAGTATAATAATATTCTCTAGTGTTTGACTCCATGTCATTCAATCACATCAAATTCATCATTAATAGCTAGGAATTCCACTCAATAAATATTGGTGTATATAATTCACTTTACTATATTTATTTTAATTCCCCGATGTGAAAAGGGAAACCATCACTATTCCTTGTCTCTCACACCACATATATATCATATGGGCTTAGGGATCTTGGTAAGGGCCTCCTAGTATGGTTAGGTCACTTTATGGACCAAGAACCACAACATTAAACTATATTTACTACATTAAAATGGTGTTTATGAAATGAAATACTTTATACCACCTATTTATTTTAGTTCCCTTATATCGATGACACATGGCATTCAACCACATGGTTAACATCCCTATAATATAATGCTAAATTTTCCATTATTGTGGCCCTTTCCTGAGAGAACCACAATTACCGATGTTACTCCCTTACCACACCTATATCTCATAACTAAATGTGGCCTAATTATCATCATCTTGAGTTATATAGTGACACATGATTTCTAAATAATATCACATCCTTAATATGATAAAATGACCTTTCCACACAAAAGAACATGATCAGTCGGGGGATAATACCCTAGAAGTATATGTGTCTTGATTCACTTCGTGAAGAGATATATAGTGATGTCTAGGTTTTACAACCAGGTCCCATTCATAGAAAAAAATAGATACCCACACTCTTATGTGTATGAGCTAGATCTACAAGAGAGATTCTGAGGTGGGTTCTCATTTTATTCATGGACCCTTATTTGAAAAAAAAAATTCAACCATGCTAAAGGACTGATATTATGCAGAGAACGATGTCTATAATTATGTGTGGATAGATTCCTATTAATATAAGATATGTTTTGACCCCTTTATATTAAATCCTTGTTCCACTAATTTTTTTTTTCATTACATATGAGTTATACTGTTGTAGGGAACATTTTGCCCATTAATAGTAAATTTTTGCTTAAATGATCACTTCATACTCGGGAACATTCCTTCTATATATAAAAAATCTTCTTTTGGAAGAATCAATTTCCCATAAACTTATTTTGGATATCTTTAATAATAGAATTCAACTCTGAAGGACACCATCAGTTTTGCTGGTCATAATAAACCTTAAACACAGCTTTGCAAAATACGCCTGAAAATGTGGCCTATTAATTAATAAAATTTTCATACATAGTAAAAAATCCTCTTATATCTATATAAATTGATAAAAACATAATGAAAAGTAATTTAAGAACATGGTTTGTGGTCATTAATTACATGAATTTCCCATCCCACTCTTTTAGATTGGGGAACCCAAAGGCCATTGCTTACAAACATCCCTCTTCACAACAAAAGAATGTCAGGACATTCTGGTCCATATGACCATGAAAAGGATAGTTCTAGATTCAAGACATTAAAATGCACACCATATATCCTTATTAGATAACATTAACCAAAAGTGAAACTCCCTTTCTATAAAACATTAAACTGAAGTGTTTATATCCCTATCGTATGATGGAATACTATTAATTTTTGTTGCCCTCACCTGAGAGGACCACCATTCTAGGAGTCTATATCCTATCACGAATTTATGTAAAAACTATTCGTGGTGTTATTATCATTCATATAGGATATTTATTGATTCTTAGAAATCATATTATATCCCTAGTAACCATAGAAAAACCTCTACCCTCCTCTCTTCCACACATGGTCCTAATCTGTGATGGGAATTCTAGAGCATCTACCTTCACTAAAAAAACTCTTGATTAGAGTAACTAAACCGTTCCTAAACCACCTATGGTAATCAGTAATAAGAGAGTACAAATATAAGGGAAACACTTTCATTTACTATGAGTAAAATTCCTCAAACACATTTTGGAATAATACACCTCCATATATGGCCCCTAAATCATCAATATTTTCATCCCCAATAGGAAATTCTCTCATATCTGTACACCCTAAACAATTTTACAAGGGGGTGAAAATACCAATGATTAGAAAGCCCTATTTGGAGGTATATTATTCAAATCTGTGTTTGGAGACATGATATTCATAGGGCATTCTAATATACCAATTTCATTCACTCAGACAACTTTTTTCATGTTTGTGGTCTGCATGGGATAGCATGGATCAAAGATCATCGATTTTCATGAATAAATATTCTTTAGTGAGGAGTTTTTGTGACCCATGTTCTCCCTCCCATGGGAAAACAGTTCTCTTAATATATTAGTGGCTCAATGGACAGCCGAATCCACCATACACCAAACATGTTGAACAATCTATAGGGATGATGGATTTGTGAGGGTAGGTCTTATATTTTTTTTTTGAGTTTAACTCAATGAAATATTTCTATATGAACCTAATGTTTACTTATAGAGAATTATAATACTATTTTTCTATAAAGAGAAAGTATTTAGAGGAAATATGTACTCTAGAACTAATTCCATAATATAACTATCTTTCATTTTCCTTCTTTGAGAAATGTCACCCATTCTTTGAACCATCAGTTACATTGGGGTGGAGGCTTCCCCTTTAGGTTCAACCACTGGGGTTGATGTCATTGGAAGAAAAAGGAAATTATTCTCTACCATTAGAAAACCATAATGGGAAAGGAATAAATGATAGCATATTGTTTGATGAAACACACTCATTCATGGTTTAGTTTCTTGGATGGATTCCCCCTAGTATCTTAGTACATAGTGGTTTGAGTAGATACTTTCAGATGAGGATTATCTTCTTATGTTTTCTCAGGACCTTCCGTGGAAGGATCATGATAATACCCCACTTTTCAACCTTAATCTATTATTCCTTCTATAATTGGGGTAGGATGTATCTCAACACCCTAGTCATGGATCTCTTTGGAAATGTTTTTTACCAATAAATATGAACCATTCAAGGTCATTTATTTAATTAAATGGATAAAAGGAGTTCATTTGTGTGAGAAAAAACAAATTGGAAAACTCATGTCTATATAATTCCTTATAAATGTCCTCAAAATCCTTCAAGGAGTCGAGAATATCAATATCCAGAAATTATTATTAAATTATTTCATTATATAATTCTTTAATTCTCCCAGCATCCTCACCATTAGGGGTAACTATGATTCTTGGATTAGGACCCAAATTGGAACTACTATCATTGTCATCTGCTTTATTTTAAGTAGGTACAACCTTTTTAGGACATGCTGAATAAATACTAGAACCATCAAGTCCATTGAACTATAAAAGATCCCTACTAACCCCTTATGGGATGGTGATAAAGCTAATGGTGGTTGTTTTAGGGTTCTCCAGCATATGTGGTGGATCGAAAATATCATAAGGGGTAAAATTTAATGATTTACACAAGATGAATTATTATGAACAGTGGAAATTACCATGATTTTCATTTCCCTCTTTAGTAGTAACAGTAGATATAGTATTTCCCATTAACACTTCTCCTGTTGTGGCAATGAACTCACCAGGAACAATCTATATCCCATATGTATTATCCTCCTCAGTTCTCAGGGGGAGGTTCTTATCCCCCTAAGAGAAGAAAGGGGAACAACTTATAAAATCCACAGGCACTATCAGATTCTTACTTTAGACATGTTATGAGTAAATAATATTGTGAAAACTCATTGTGGATGTTTATTTTATTGGCCAATTCTTGTATTCTCTATCATTCCTTCACTTAAAATGGAGTAACAATAAAAACGGTTTAACTGAAAATGTGTACTAGGGGAGGAGGGTGAGGACCTCCTTCTACAATTTTCTCCACTATGATTCTTTTTCCCATGAATAGTTCAAAAAATCATGAGTTTTTACCTTATCATTGATTAGGGTTCCAATCAAACCAAATGATGCGGACTACAACTATGGTGCCTCTTCTTTATCCCCCTATGAATCAAATTTATATACATCTTAAAAAAAACCTTAGAAAGGGTGATGAATGTAAAATGACAGGAAAGGGATAACATGTATCTCCAACATTAACAAATTTATAATATTCATTAGTATATGGATCAACCACCCCTTCAATAGTACCCTATTTTATCATATCATTCACCCACTTTGTGGAATAGATACAGTCATATGTGGCATATATAAGAATATCCATACCTCAGATAAACTTCCCCACCTCATCATGGTTAGTATCAAATTTAAGGTATTTGGGTTCCCAAATGTCCCCAATCTGTGAGATATATAATTCGATGTGATGAATTGACCATAAGTCCATAGAGTCGGAAGGCTTCTGTTTCCAGAACTATACTACCTCAAGCCACACATATTCTGAGTTGACCCTGGATGACTATTAAGTAGACGTCATGCCCTTTGATTTCTCTAGATTTCCAAGCCTCTCATCATCAATGGGATGTTTGAAAACTAAAACTCAAGTCCTCTCTTGGTGGTGATTGATAGATTTCCTTGGTTTATCTCATACTGGGGAAGAATTATTTTTTATTCTAGCTCGTCAAGCAGCTCAAGAGTAGGGGTATTGAAGAATTTTATCCGTATCACTCTCAAAATGATCCCACATTCCCTTATAACACCAATTTTGAATAGTGGAGTCAACTTGATGTACTCATATTTCCAACACCCCTTCAAAATATGATAAAATCCAAGAGATGCGATATTGAAGAGTTAATTCAATGGGGTTATTCAATGATAGAAACTCAGTAACAACACCAAATATTTCCTAGCCCATGAGTACCCATATTTTCCAAGATTCCATCACATACTTCATCAATTAAAAATTCATTTAGGGATAGATAATAAGTTATTAAAGACATTTTAATTTGCATGAAAATTTGTTGGGAACATTGGCTTCATATATAATTTCTCTTTCCAACATTATTTCTAACATGCAGTCCTTGAACTCCAGCATGCATGATTTGATCTCATAATTTTTTCTTTCACCATTTGTGGTGATTTGGGTATGCATATCACCATAGAAAAAGAAGAAAAAATCATTATAGTTGATCATAATCTTTGAGGTTACATCATATTTTATAGTCAAGGCCTTAATATGAGAGATAACTTGGAAAAAGGATGAAACTAACATCCCATGAAGTTGAAACCATAAAACAACTCATATGAGGTGAAATAATTTGGGATCCACCCCCCCCCCCTATAACTTGTTGAACGACCCTAAAATCCTAAATGGGGATTTCCCTACATAAAAAAATAGAAAACACTCTTGTTTCTTTTCAAGAGTAGGAGGATCCAATTCTATAGGATCTCCTTTTATAAGCATGGCCACTATGAAAAATATACTAGGCCTTACCCCATTATTACAATCTAGAACTGGCATCATATAAGTGATTAGATACACATATATAAACCCATTAAAACAAGTCTTTGCAGAAATTTTGGGTTTGATGGAATACCCTCATATAGTGTAATGGACCTACTCCAACATAAGAAAATATTTTCCTAGGATGCATCTCTTCTCAACGGTCATACATCCCATTGGAAATTAACATGTGAGACCCTCCACCATGGCATTTAGGAAAACATCCATCCATTCCAAAAGATGAATGTCACCTCTAAGGTGGGGGTATTACTCTCTGGTTACCCTATACATTTCCATTAATTCATTGTCTAATATTTTTTCTCATTTAGGGTCACCCAATGTCACCTTTGGTGGGATGAATTCATTATAAATCTCTCACAAAATACTTTCTAATGAAATCCTGTAAGCATCCCACAAAATGACCTCAACCTCTCCATGATTCATGTAGAATGTATCAGTCTCTAGGCTCTAATGAGTTATCGTGTCTGGGAAGATATCAAATGGTTTGTACACATATATATGTACCACCCAAATATCTTAATAAATTCCAAAATCCTTTAACTTAGTTTAAAATTCTATGCTAATAATTCACACCCATTAGGACCACATCCATTCATGCCTAACCCCTCATCATGTGTGGAAGTATCAATACTTCTTTAAACCCTTTGATTGATCTATAATTGATTTAATGAAAATGGGTTCATATTTATGTTTCATTGGATTATAAATATGGGATAAATGTTTTGGAGTATAGGTAGTATGCTGCATTTGGCACATTGTGGGATTTGTTCCTTAATTTATATACACGTCCCTGGAAGAAATGGAGGCAATAGTGAGGTTTTTAAATTACATGAACTAAGAATTCTACATGAAATCTATCGACCATGGGTTCAGAATTTCCCATATAATTCCACAATCATACTGTAGAATTAGGACACTCTCATAATATTCAGAATGATTATTATTTTAATATTTCATAAGATTCAGAAGCATGATATCATATAATCAATGGTATGTTGAGGCAATTATATCCAACACCTCCTTAATATGTGCAACAAATTTTTTATTAGAAACATAAACTATTTGAGAGGACATAGAAAATATGAAAGGAAATAAATGGATTTTAATTAAATCATCAGTTTCTTTAGATATTTTAAAATATTATAGGGGAAATATTTCAAAAATAAAAGACCTCATACATTCTACCAAACCTAGGTGGCCTTGTGTAGGTCACCTCTCCCAAGTGAACTCACACTTATGACCTCAGATAAGTGGAATCGAGTAGGTTGTCTAAACTAGGTTACTAGGTAGAGGTGCCTCACTAAGGCAATACCAAAGACAATACTCGCACAGGTGAAGTCTTTAAATGGATACGTGAGGAAAACGTACATGTAAGACATGAAAAAATGACGTGAAATAATGAATAGTATAGAAAGAGCGTGTGGGAGACCAAATAGTGTAAGCGAGGATATGGACTATTGGGAAGGCGACTCTATTTATAGGTTCATGGGTACTTGTGCGACCGACCTACATAGAAGCCCTTTGTGGATGAATTATCTTGAAAACCCATGTTATCTTCCTATGATACTAACATGTATGTCCCATCTGTTTATTTATCCATTATGAGATACACATGCCTTAATTTTCACAAAGTCGCACAGTAAGTACATATGAACATGTGAATTCCAATGAATGAAGGATTCAACAATTCTTATATTTTCTTCTCATTACCTTAAGATTATATTTTCATCTACTAATCAAAACCAATACTGAGGGGGGATTTGTTTCCACTATCTCTTTACATAAATATGAATGTTTTAAAAGAAAAACATATTAGGTATTGGGTGGATGAAAAGGAATGAATAGTGAAAAACACCCCTTAATTTCCATGTGATTTCTCGCATGGATGTTGCATGGGTCTCACCAGCATGACCATACTCACACCTGTACAACCAGTATGGCCAGACTCACACAATTCCAACATGTTCCACCAAACTCAAATAGGTATAACTTGTTTGAAAAGGATCATGAAGGTTCTATTTTCATTAGATACCTACATGATAAACCTATGTAAGAACCTGTATAAACCACCCCTTTTTCAAGGGTCCCAATATATCCTATAAATAGGATCCCTAGGATCCCTATTTGACATAACAATAAGTTGAAAATCCACCCTAAAGAAACAACAATCCACGTAGCTCTCCAAGCATCAAAATAAGAGGTAATTAGTGAAAGTATAGGGATTAGGGTTCATAAAAAATTTTAAACACCAGGAAACTATGAATGTAACCACTTATCCCAAGTCCAAAATTACTAGGGAAATGTCCCCCTCCATGAATAAAGACTTGTATGCAAACCATTCAAGTGAACCTGGGGAGGCCCTCAGAGTTTGTAGGATGTACTCACCCATTTATGGCCACCCAGGTAGTTCTTTTCCCAATAAGTCAGCTTCGGCTTTCCCAAGTGTCACCTAGGAAATATCCTGCCTAAACCGCCTAGTAATCATCTAGGTTAGAACCTACCCACCGACCCAAGAATAATAATGGATAATTTAGCTCATCCACACGTTACCTAGGTGATATCATATCCATATTTCCTTGTAAATACTTAGGTGAGTTAATAATAATGTGGCCTAGGTATCACTTAGGTGTGTTCCTCCCAATATTCCCAATAGTAACCTAGGTGAATCAACATCCAACGCGCCCAGGTATCACCTGGGAGAAGTACCATATACTCCCTCTCTTGTATCATTAATGATATGAACCTCTTTCCAAGGGACCCCTTATAAGGGGAACAATATCATAACCTCAACCAAGGCCCACAAACACGTATGTTTAATCAATAGGCAAGGCCAATGTGTCCTCTCGATCACAAATTCCCTTTGTAAAAGGGGTCACCTCATATTTACTCTACCTAGTTGTTAAGTCCCTCATCTTATCAATCATTCATTCTCATGGTAATGATGATTCTAGCCCTAGTTGTAGTGGAAGAAGATTTGGAAATTGAGTTCATCCCCACACACTTCTTGAAATGTGAAGAGAATTGTTCTATATCCATATGGATACATTATCCATGACCCTGGGGTTTGACAACAAGAGAGTAAATAGGATCATACAATAATTATATTTCTTCCTCACTCCCCCACCATGACATCACCATCATTTACTAGTGAATAAGGATAAAGTATCTCCTTTGGGAAACCCTCTTGGAATAATCCCCTAGTATATCTTATGGGATATCTCCCACCTTCCACAACCATCTCCTCATCCACTTGTGGATGAACTAGATTGAGTGAAATAATAGAGTTTCTACTTCCACTTGTTTCTCACACTTTGTATGACTCATGTGGAATTAGGGGATTGTGGTGATCATGTCACTAGAATGATCAAATGAACTTAATAGGGCCTCCTCTATAAGTGTATGCCCTAACCCTTTTAAACTACATGATCTTTGATTCGTGTCCAAATAGGATATATACGAAGCCTCCCTAAAGTTCTAACCCTTCACCCCAATCTCACCCTAATATTATCTGGTCCATATTCCAAGTAGGTTTATATCCCCAAGAGTCAATATTCCTTTTTGTTCCCTCTATCCCTATCCTTATTAGTCCATACTCTCGTAAATATCATGTCCCCAACTGGAAGGCTATACCACTTCTAGGTCCTTTAAATCTAATCCTCTTCAACCCAAATTCATGGTGACCACCATATCATCATAGGGATATTTTCCTATTAGATAAACCACAAAGGGACATTTCAACATCATACCCAAAATAACATAGACTAGGAACCTTTTGTCTAGAATCCCTTACCATATGATATTAAAATACATGGTTTGGTCCTTGTCCCAAGACCATAAATGTTATGATGTATCATTTTAGCAGGCACTAAACCACATGGGTTATGATTCCAATCAGAAAGATACATAGGAATCCCCTGTCATGGGCCTAATCCCAAAGTCAAAAAACTCCAATCTTCATAGATAATAATAAATTCTCGAATGCCTAACTATGTGTTATGAAACCATCATCACAAACCAATAAAAATTAAAATTATGAAGAACATATGATACATATAGATGGTTCCATTGTTTGATAACATTATATATATATAAATATATATTCTTATCAACACATGTCAATAATTGATTGTTAATATATAGGGGTGACCAGTTCCATATTCTAAATTTAAAATTAATTCATGAATATTTATCATCATAATGTAAATTTTTATTCAATGAAAAGGAAGGTATAAGAGGTTTCCAACCTTCCAAACCCTGAAACAGATGACCATAGATAAAGAGGATATAAATAATAAAATCCAAGGGTATCCCCTCTAATCACATTTTCTCCCATGAGCATTAATCTATCAATTGTATGAATGAAAAAATCCTCTAAACTATAAATAACAAGTGAGGGTAAGTGATCTGTGAATTTGTTAACATTCTTCCTTGTCTGATCCAAATTATTGCTAGTGTTAAGAAGAATCCTACACTTTTTGATGATCTAGATGATTAACCATGGAGAAAAACCATAGACATATAAGTATTTTCACACATTTAAGGATTTAGTTTCAACATAAAAGATGTCCAAACCCCTCTTAATGAAATGACTGACTCCCGTGAGCATTGGCATGGAATCCACCTGAAAAGATATCCCCTGAACCGGCGTAACTAAAAAGGCCGCGAAGACTGAACCACTAGCATCACACATCACTCCCCCTCCACTAATGATTTTCTTGGAACAAGAACTATATGTATTGATCTTAAAAAATATTGAAGGAGGGTGCCAATAGACCAAGTTTCTCCCAACTGTGCTGCTTGCTAGAGGTACATCGTAGGACCCAACATTGAATTGTATAAGAGAAATAGCCTCCCTCTAGTTGTGCATGATTCTGGCCAAGTCAATCAGAATATTTATCATCCATGTAATGATAGTGTTATCTAATATGACCCCTTGTCATGTTTAACTTTATTTATCACCTTCCAAAGACACCAGAAACATGCATGTAACAACACTGTGCAAGCCAACTTTTCCATATAACTACCACTTGAGCCATGGTATCGTCTATCAAAAAAGGGGAGGTCTTCCATGATAAAAGAGGAGATAGAAGTGAACTCTACATAATAAATTCAACAACCCCTTCACCCATTCACTTTCAAAGAACAAGTTTACTAAACATTCCCTAGTATGCACATTATAGAAGACACACCTGGATCCAATATTGATCTTGCATAGCTTGATGTTATGATCAGTCAGAATAAAACCTTTCTAGATCCTCCATGTAAGAAAATTATATTTAGTTGGAATTATTTTGAACCAAATAACTACATCCCATTCTTCTCCAAGAGCCTGCATATTATTGATATGGATAAAATCCATTAAATTGAAGTACCTTGAGGGAGATGGGGTAAAAACCCATTTATCTTGGTCTGAGGATAACTCGATGAGATTGAAATGGTCCAGCTAGTACTTTTTTAGAACTACATTAATGAATGTAGGCAAACAACTGCACTACCTGAAGGATATGTGGGTGGACCTGCACCCAGGAAATCCCAAAAAATCCCCGCACCAATTTTAATGCCAAAAATAGAGTTCACCATGCCCGACAATCTAGATGGAGTGTGAGAAGAGGATGGAAATGAGGGGTCCAATGATCAGCCATAACATTGAAGATTTCTCCTCCACTAAATCATGGTTCCTAATAAATATATTCATGAAAATCCCCCATAGAGTGTGTCATTCTAGAAAATTCCACACAAGTCTTTCAGGCATGTTGAAAACTGTATCCTGGAGAGTGGGAACATTAATACCTATTTCACTAACTAACCACGTAATCTTGATACGAGATACCCAATTCCTTTTTCCTTCGGATAGAATTTCCCATATGAATTTAGGTAGGATCCAATCTATATTCATGATGATTTTCTCTAGGACATTGATTGTCGAGAGGGAATGCACCCATGTAGCTAAAATTACATTTTTGACAAATGTGATCATACCTCCAAAGGATAGAGATTTTTTATTCAAGTTAAGAACACGATCATTAGTCCTTATGATGAGGGTGTCAAAAACATAGATTCTTAGCTTTCCTGATGAAATTGGGGTATCTAGTTATTCAGTAAGATGGGACCCTCTCTGGATGCCCAAAATATGACGCATAGATGAAACCCCCACAGGCGTTACAACCTCTAGAAATAAAGAATGTACCCTTGTTATTATTGATTTCTTACCCACTCCAGTAAGAGTATTACTTCAAAATTTTAACAAGATTCCCAAGGTTCAGCTTGTTGCATTGATGAATAAAATGGTATCATCTGAAAAAATGAGTTGGGAAACACTCAGAGCATTCCTCTCTATTCTAAAAGTAATAATATCTCCATTGTAGATGATCCATTGAATGAGACATCTCAGAACATCCTGGAAAAGGATAAATTGACTCGAAAAGATTAGGTCCCCCTATCTTAGGCTACATGAAGATTTAATGAAGCTGAAGGTTTTCCCCATGAAGGACACTAAGATCGATGTAGTGATGAAACACCGAAAGATGATATCAACATTCCGAGTCTTAAGAACTATACCTGCCCAAACATAGTTGATGAAACACCATTCAACATGATAATTTATATGAGAGTCATTGGGTGTTTCAGGCGCCATGAATAAACCCCATTGGATAATGACCTATAACGAAAATATGTGTGAAACAAAAAAAATGTAAACCCAACATTAAAAATTGTTCAAGTATACTCAACCCCCCCACAATCAATCCTCAGACCTAATTTCCATTTGAAACACTTACCATTAATGAAAATAAATTCTTTTGTACCGTTATTTCACTTTATTAATAAATTTATCAATGATTTTGGATATACATTCCTCTTTTTGGGTTAGATTAACAACTTTCATTGAACTTTTTTTCATCTTAGATTAAATTTCCCAATCCTGGCTTTATCTAGACTTTCCATAAAAACCTAAAAATTTCTATAGGGTTTGGAATCATACACCACACCATTGATATTAATTTTTTATTACTGTAAACATATATTTACCCAGGATCAACCTCTGACTCCACTTTAATGTTCACTACACCCTCATCTTATGCTTCCTCACCATTATTTTTCTCCCAATTTTTTTGCGATTCTAATTAAATTAATAAGAACATATTCAATTTGGTCTTAAAAATAATTAGTTTTCTTTACATCCATTTTAATCATCCTATTTTACTCTTGTGAACGATTTTTTTTACAAAAATCTATAAAATATTATTATCATTCATTTCTTGTTATTTGTATATAAATTTATAGATGAATACACTTCCCCTTCATATTATAATTTTATTGAATAACAAGTACTATTATTCCAAAACTATAATAATTGAACGAAAGTAAGTGGAATATCCCCTAGTGTATTTTTTTATTTTTATATTATAGGAAAATTATTTCATCACGTAATCAAACTCATTTTCTTTAAGGTTGCATTTAAAACCTAAATCATTACAAGCCTATGAGAACAAATAATATTTTTATATTGTACCCTTGAGTAGGGGTGTTATGATAATTATGTTTTTAATCAGAGTTGTGAGAGGGATAATATCGTTATAAGTATGTTTTAGTGATGTGCCTAGTTTTTTAGGTATTAATGACCTAACAAAGTCATCCCTCAGTGCACATGCTACTAAATATTAGTAATATCATTAAACTTTATTATCAATGTTGGGAATTGCATGCATGGTGACAACTATATGAGTGTAGAGACCCTTAATCCACAACTATCTATCTATTAGGTTTAAACGTGGTTAATTTTGAGGCACCTTATCCTCTTTTTGGGTTGAGCATGTACCTTAATGTGTTGGCATACATTTCATTAATTGGTGAAGACCTGTAAATTTATATTCAACAATTTGTTGTTTTTTTAATAAGATTATAACTATAGACATGTAAAAAAAATATTTTTATAATAAATTTCTCTTAAAATAAGTATTATGTATTTGATATATTGTTTTATATAAAATACAGAGTTTAAACGAACCCTAATATATTATTGAAATATTATTATTAAATGTGATAGTTATCACCAATTTTTTTTATTATAAAGTATGAATAAGGAGAAATTAATTATAAAAATTTAGTTTATCAACATCTATATGACGTATTCATGGTTCAAAAAAATTTATAAATTAAAATAAATTTATTTTAATGTAAAAAATTGGATATTTTTTTCTAAAAAACTATTATTAACCACAAAATGTGTTTTTATTATAATAAATTAAAAAAATAAATAATTATGAATTTTTTTTAATAAAAATATAAAATAATATATTCAATTAAATATCATTATGTTCATTTAATGGTTTTTACTTGTCTTGTAATAATAAATAATTTAGTTTTATTCTTAAAAAGGCATTTTTTATAAGAATTTTTTTAATTGAAATTTGTGCACTTATTTTAAATTAATGTTATCCCACTTATATAAATTGACTCAAATAAAATTTTTTCCATTTTTTAAATCATTGAGTAAAAATTTAGTTTTGTGAATTTTTTTTGTCATTATGAATATTCACTGAGGTAAAAAATTCATTAATACGATATTGTTTAAGAGGGATAATGATGGGTTAAACAAAAGAGATAAGGTTTAAAATAAAAAAATCTAAATCATATTTTTTAATAGGATTTCTACCCACACTTATCATATATTCAAATTTGGTGTGTATTTTTTTCCACTTTAACTTGAATATGACTTTATTATATTTTAATGTTTTAATTATTTATAAGAGTGTATCTCCCAAAACATATAAAAGGGATCCACCTCTAGTATAGTATACAAAAATCATGAAAAATTTATCTCAATAAAAATCTACCCAAATGTTATCCCTAATTCCTTATCTATTACCATGAGGTGATTCTCTTCCCAGAATACCCATCCATGAATCATTAAGGATATTTTTAATTAAGGATATCTGAAAAATAATTATATGATCTTACTAATATTTTTCAAGATTATTTCTTATTGGACCTCATACATATTATATATAAAAATGTTAACATGATGAAATTATTATCTCAACTATAATAATATATTTTTATTTTAATTGTATATCCATTTTATTACTCATTTAAGTCCGTTGGAAAATGATAACAACTATTGTGTGTACATGTGGACTACCACCTCCAAGAAGCGATTTGATTCATTTTTCATTTAATCATTACATTCATGGTTATAAGAGTATATTTTGTCAATATATAAATGATTTATTATATAGTTATGATTCTGGAGAGGGGAATTATTTACCTTACATTAATTTATTAAGAAGTGGAAACATCGCCTATGCATAGATATGAACTACCATATCCACAAAGTGATGTAAGTTGTTCTTCATCTCCAATTTTTATAAACAGTTATAAACTTTTATATAATTAATTATTATGATTCTTGTTTCATGTTTTATATTTTTATATTTTGAAACCATGAAAATAGTTCTTGGACTGGAACCATCGAACAAAAGCATTCATCAAAAGATAACCAGTTTTGACCAAGATGTTCATTTTAATGAAGAATTATTGAAAAAAGGGTAATTAAAAATTATAAGTGACTTATATATAATAATATGTATATTAAAATAGTTATGTTTTATATTTATTATATGGGGTCTTTGAATTCCTGAGAGAAAATATGAGACTTGATGTAAGGATTTATGTTACAATCTCATTTATTTATTGGATTGTATAAACTAAATTTTTAGTGAGGTAAATTTTATAGATATTATCCCTTAAAACACATATATTTTTATTCACTTTTTTTACTCCATAAATTTTCAAGTAATATCTCTATTTTTCAAACGTTGTAATTTTTATGAAAATTGACAATATTTATTTTTTGGTGGGTAAAAATTTTCTACCATGTCTATGTTATTGTAATTTTTTTACAAATGTTATTTTCTATGATCACATAATTATTTAAATTCTTTTTCAACCATATTTACATTCAATTAATGATTTTAAAATGAATCTTCTTGATATTTTCTGAATGAGGTACTTTTGAATTTCTACCGAGAGTGTGACAAAATATTTGTTTTAATGTTTATCAAATGAAAAAAAATCACATAATCATTTATATTATTTTATATTAATATTACATTGCATGTTTTTATGCTTATTTTTGAAGGAAAATATTTTTTTCAATATTATTGTAAATTTACATTGTTTTGGAATATACCAATATTTTTTTTCTATTTTCAAATAATGTTTCATATACCCTTTAAAATATATTTTTTCTCTATGTAAACATACATTAAGGTTTTTTATTATTATTTGGTGATATGATTGTATAATTTTATCAACATTATTTATTTGGATGTCTTATGATGATGTTGATTTATGTATGATTATATAAAAAAATATTTCACTCCCATGGGTTGATTGTGTTATAATAAAATATTTATGAACCCCATTTTATTTCCATGGGTTATGCTATGATGAAATATAAATGAAACCCATTAATTTTTGATAAGTTATTTTCTTATGAAAGGGTAGATGTATTTATGATCTTATGGCAAGAATATTTATGTGTTTCATTATGTTAGGGGTGGGATCATAATAAAATATCCATCTAATGAAATGGGTAAATATTTATATCTCATGAAATAATATGATTTGAAATGGAGACATAACCTAGTTCAGTTATGTTTTCATTACATGATGATATTCTTTTGAGTGAACATTGAATAAGGATATGATTGAATAGAGAATGAACCCAATAAACTATGATAGTAATTTAAATTTTCCTTTAATATGGGAATGATTTTCTATACTTATGTGTTTGTTAAAAAATTATGTTTTATGATAATGAAAGGTTCTCATGTATCATGACTAATTTTGGATGATTCCATGCCTTTAGAGCTTATTTATTTTGTTTGAATAAAGACTTATTCAATGACTTGTTCTTAATGATCATGAATTACTGAGAATTAATTTTGTAATTTATAATCATGTTCGCAAACCCTTATTCTTATTTTATGCCCACATATGATTACTGATTGATATCTAATATATTTATCATTACTAAGCATATGAGATCATCCTTTCTTATTTTACAATTTATTTTGGTTATTAGTAAGGGTTTTATATAGGGTATAACTAAGAAGTGTACTATATGAGAAGAAATTATTTAGGATATTTTGACGATCTCTGATGAAATAAATTGATTATGTTTTTTCAATCTAAATATAAAAAAACTATTATTGTTTTATGGAAAATATTAATATGATATATATTTAATAACCATCTAAAATAATGTAAAATATATGTATTTCAGGCTTCTTTGTCCTTAAGATATTGAATTTGGTTGGAACTCTCTATCTTTTTTCTTCCTCGTATACCCCCCATAGGTCCCCCTTTTATTTGGATGTCAATAAATGGTTTTTTCGTCATTTTAAAAAAAGTATTACTTTCATATCCTCCTCTTTCATTCTATCAATCCTTAAAACTCTAGTTTTTGGTTGTTTTTATTTAGGGATTTATGGAAGATTCCATCATATAATGGTGGAATCACCTCCAATTAATATTTTTTTGTGGTATGGTGGCTTGAGGATTTTGAAAGAAGTGGAATTCACAGATTGTTCATAGTTTGGATAATAATGTCTCACCATGTGATTTTATATACTGATTTAATGATCTTAACTACATATTTAGGGATTAATTTGTTGTTTTAGGATTGATATGTTTTCTATAAATGTGCTAGGGGCAGGCCAAAGGCCGCAAATGTGTCATTGTTGTAGGTTTTAGTCATGGGAGGTCACTCAGTGTTATTGTTAATTTATTCCTAATTAAGTAATTTAGGAGATTTAATTATAAATGTATATAATGAATTATTTGTGTATGTTGTTAAGAAATGGGTGATCAGGTGATTGAGGTTTCTATTTAAGAGATTAGAAGTGTAATGGATTAGATTTTGTATGTATGGTCACTCTCATTTTATGGTAGGTGGTACCTTTAATACATAATCCTATGTATGGGTGTATGCATGTGTTCATGATCGGATATACAGGTTTTGGATGGATGTCCATGAACTAATTAGTGTTTATATGATGTAAGAGGTCAAGGGAAAACCTATCGGATCATGTTAGGTATCTCATGTATAGGATTGTTGTTTTGGGGGATCTATTATAACTATGTTTCCATGTCGAATCATCCATAATATATTGGGTCAACCAATAATAGAATAGGTTCGTGTAGCAGAATATATATTGATAAAGGCTAACCAGTAATGGGAGTGAAGGACTCCAAAGAGGGTGAGTCCATGGATGGTATTAACATAGTGTGTGATCATTGAGATTTAGTGAAATAGATCAGAAGTATAACCCTTTGATCTTATAATTTTCCTTGCACATGATAGATTTAAGGTGAATCATGTAATTATGGGTTGGATAATTCTAGTGGAGAGGAGAAAGGGAAATGGGTTACCTTGGGTGTGATGCCTCCTTATAAAAGAAAGTTGTGATATGTTAGGCTTGAGGTTATAGTGGGGATATAATAATTACTAGGATCATATTGGGTTAATGTATTATATAAGAGTGAGTAGTGTAATTTTCTATAGATGGGCCTTACCTCATGATTAAAGAATTTTGCTGCTAAAGGAATCCATCTACTGTATGAATAATTATAAGATGGTGGTGTCATAATTTTCGATAGAGGATGATGAATATGAAGTATACTCTTGGATGGTTGTATGATCCTTTATTATATATTAGAGTGGGAAGTAAGTAATTTGGGTTTGAATTATGGTTTTTGACTAATTGAATAACCATAGATAGTGTGATTTAGGATCATCAGGGGATGTGTATATCTTCATGTTATTCAAGTGTGTGGTGTTTTTACATCTATATATGTTTATTCAATGTCATGTTATCCTGTATTGTTGCACTTGGTATGAAGGGTTTTCTAACAAAGGTATAGGTATGTGTTAAGAATTCCATGTTTTGTTACACTGTATGATAATATTTATATAGATATAAAAGAAGTTGAAGCTTGGTGACACTAAAACCAGAGTATATAGTTCTCCCACCTAGGTTCTCACTATCATGATTTTTCTATGAGATGTGGTGATGAGACCCCACCCTATGTGATAAGGTGGTGGATTTATTTGTGTTGAAGAAACCTAAAGCTTATTGATAATGTGGTGGTATGATATGTAGTTATGAGATCACAACTTAACTCATATAGTGTTCATATTAGAGGTGGTTATAGAACCTCACCATAAATGATAGGATCTCAATATGATATTATGTTATGCATCTTACCATGAGTTATAGGTTATTGGATTATGTGGATATCTGACAAAGTTAATTCTTCCTTCAATCATTTGATGAATTATATGAGGTCATGATTCATTGTGAAATGGAAATTATATAACGACCTAGTGTGTTAGAATCAATTCATCTTATTAAATTATTTTTTCATGAATTCATACATAGATATGGTGTAATATATAAGGGATATATTTGTGGTTCCCTACTAGGATATATTTCTCGCACACAACATGGGTTCCCATGTAACCGAGAAAATATTATCTCCACATTTCAAGTGGTATGTTATAATAATTATATTATTTTAGTTATCAGATAAGTATTGGGAAGTTAGACCAAGGAGGGACTCAAGTTTTCAGTTTCTTCTACATCAGTTATATTTAATTTTATATATTTTTATTTCAACATCCTAGTGGTTGATCCTCTTGTTGTCTGGTTATATGATAAATACGGGTACACTAATATAGAAAGATAATATTAATACAATGATTATAGTTGTAGATTCAGTATAATTACTTTCATTTACATCGATATATTGAGTTGATTATAATATTTTATTATTACTGTATGTGATGGTATCAAGAGTATAGTATTACCTTATTAGTTATTGACACTCTGTACATTTCGTTAGCCTTTTTTTTATGGGGAGGAATTTCTGAGGTCACCTAGGGCCCATGATTGAGCTAAAAGATGGTTATTTAGGCTAGGGAATTGAAAAATGATGTTCTTTAGTTGTCTTAATATTTTCTGACCTGGTAGATAGATATAGGATTAATCATTTCTTTGGATGTGCATCAAACTTGTGCATTTTAAACCCATGTATAGTGGAAACAAATACAACAATGGTCACATTATTAATGATTTTTGATTTTATATGTTGTGACTAAGAGTTTTATCCAAGTATGATGCCTGTAAATATATTGGTATCTATTTAATATTAGATTAAGGATGCATGTGCTGTGAGTTCAATAATTACACTCGGCATGTATGGATACCTATAGATGTACATCAGTAATTTTCTTTTTAAATTAGATATTAAAAAAACAAAGAAAAAATATGTATTAATTTTTTGGATAATAAATTGTAAAATTGGTTTTAGTTAATTAAATTATAGAAATAATTTATTCACTACGTTCCCAAATAAATTATTATGGTAACATTAATTAGATAAAACAAATTTGGTGATTTCATATGTTGTTGTTTGAATTATAATGATTCAATCAATATTGTGGTATATGATATCTTATATAGTGGTTATATAAGGGTAATATATTTCTACTGTATGTTTGGGAGTCATATATGTATATCATAGATATGGTTGGTGTGAATGTGGGATGATGGTTTTGATATGGAACCTCCAGTGGATGGGCTAGTATGACGATGTATATGGAAGAAACCCTTGTTTGGGATTAATTGATATATAGTATGTCATTAGGATAATTATTCGGAGCTATATAAAGTGATTTGAGTTATGTCTTAGTTAGAATTCATGGTTTTACCTATTTTTTGGTTTGTCCTAATATTATTGGAAACTAAGGTACCATATATATCATATCAACACTCAACAAGGTGGGACTGATCATTTAAATTTTCATAGGAATTATTTTGGTTATTTTTTTAATAAAATAATTCCTGATGCTTTATGAGATATGTGTATATATTTTAGGATCTGGTAATGTTTGGAATTTGACTTGAGTTAACTATTTGTAACCTGTAATTTAGTTCTTATGGAGCGTTAAATTATATATTAGGATTTCAAAACTAAGTCATACATTGTGGTTTTAAGAAGATAGATGATGTGACATTTTTACAAAGGATTATTATAATGGATAGTGTTAGTTGTTGTAAAATTATAGGCCATTGCGGTATGAAAATCTTGTGGGTATCTTGGAATCAGTAAGTGGTGTTCAATAGAGAATCCCACGTGGAATTATAGGTAGGTAAAGGGAACATCTTCATTAGTTAGGTGATTTCTAATATTTATTAATAAATTTTTGTTTATATCCCACCACATTTTTATTTATTGAATGAATAAATTTGGATAATTAATATGTTTGGGTCATTATCATTAAATTGGATCTTTTTAATAAATGGATCATTTTTATAGTATTTTAGTATTTTAGTCATAACCTTAAATAAAAAAATTCAAATGTGAAAATTCTTTTTAGGATTATTTTTTCAATGGTATATACTTAATTCAAGAAATAAAATAGATAAATCAAAATTAAAGAGGCTCAATTAACGTCTAAAAACATAAGAAAATATGAGTAATGTATATTTGATACACATTTAGTTATTTGTCTATAATTTTTAATAAGACAACACAATTGGTTTTATTTGGAAGTCTGTGGAAATATAACTTGATAACCAATATTATTGAACATTATCAAGTCAATATTCCTCCAAACAATTTATAATTTATTCATCTTCATATATTGAGATAAATTTACGAGGATAACTCACCTAACCAACCTAGATGTTATTTTTTCTAAGAGACAACATGAAATATTTCTAATTAAAATAATCCACTCATTCTTTTTCTAGATTTAAACATTCATTGATAATATTGAGTAGAATTTGATAGATTCAATTATATATTTTCTTCTTCTTCCCCCTCATTTACATCTTACCCCCTTAGTATGAAATATATTTCAGGTAATTTAATTATATGATAACATCTATGTTTATAATAATAGGAAAGAAATTGAATTTATAGGGTTTTCTCCTACTATTTATGATTAACTTTATCAATGTATTTATAATGGTAATATTTTGTAAAAATATATCAAAAAATAATCAATCATTCAGAAATAACTCAGATTATATGATGATTTAAGAATGTTTCCATATTCTCTCACCCATTATCTTTTATCTGTGCATTTCTGGACTATATAAATTAATGATATTTCAGAGGTAGTAAACATTAATTTAAATGTTTTAGTCAAAATAAAATTTTTATTTTAAACCAATATATTATCATCACATTATATTGTTTTAATGATTTTATGATTAGTTAATATCATATATAAATCATGATATCATTAATTTTGAGCACTTACAAGTAATCAATAGTAATTTATTGATAAAAACCTATGAGATAAACTAGAAAGTACTTATATGAAATAATGGTTTGAGTATGTATAAATGATGGATAAATTAGCCATGTCGCATCCTTTGAGAGAGAAGATTATTGAGTATCATGGGACACTTACCCTAAGAAGATAACGATTTCTATAAATATTTATATCTTTTAATATATTTTTTAAATACTTTTATATAAATTGAAACCTGTAATTTCAATTAAAAATTTCTAAATTCCAAAAACGTTAATAAATCCTAATTTGTTAATCATGGAATTCCTTGGGAAGATGATCTAGCTTAGAAAATTCTTCAAACCTAGTAAACTTAAATTAATATCATTTTGTTAAATGATGTGATTATAACTGTTTTATGATTTTTTATAGAAGAAATGTTATTTTTTCTTGTGAATTTACACCATCATAGTTTTCCTTCCTCTTATATTTTATATTATGTTTTTTCTTTATTTTTCTTGTTTATTATTTCTATTTCCTCACACAATGCTGATGTTTTGGTTTTAACAATTATATTATAAAATATTTTTTTTAATTTATATGTTTCAAACCTTATTTTAATAACCGAGTATTAAATAGGTATGTTACTTAAAATACAACTAAAACATCAAAAAACACATCCTATAAAAAATTTGACTTCTAGATTATGGAAGTATTCAAATATTAAAGATCCTATTATGGAACCTGAAGAGGTATCAAACTGAATAATGAGTACACCTAATTAAAAACTTGAAAATATTAATAGAAATAATAGGTCCTTAAAGTAATTTACTACACATTATATCGAGTAAAAACATATTTATTACCAATATCAAGATGAATCTATGTAATTATAACATAGGTCGAGTCTTAGCCATCTCCTCCCCATATTTCACGATCTTACTATTTAATACCCCCACAAACACATAAAGGGGTACAATATTATGTGGTACACTATAAGACATCAAATAATATATAAGTACCTCATTGAAGATTATTATTTTCCCTTATCCCGTGAAAGAGTAACCAATTACTAGCTATACTACATCTATACAAATACTATTGGTCTGTGTGACCTCAAATTTTATGTACTAGATACTTTTTTCCCAAGCTATAAAATAGAACACATTTGGAATGAAATATGTGTAATGAAGAATGTATAATTAGATCCACCATATAATAATTGTGAGAGATTTAAATTATAGTATATCAGTTTCCAACCCTAAATTTTTTTGAACAAATTCTAATTTAATAATTCATTAGTGGACTTATCCTCAGTATAATGGCTTGATAGATGTTATGGTTTGTGGTTATCTAGTATACACAACTCCAACATACTCTTATAGATTAATGTGCATCATATCATAAAATAAAAAATAATTTCATACATGATTAATATCACCTACTAGAGGTGTGAATGAGGAAAACATTTCTATCATTGAAAATAATATGAACACAAAAATTTAATAAATATTTAGTATTTATTGAAAAATGGTCATGTATCAAGGTAATTGACTGTATACTTTTCTTACATTAAAATTCATTAGCTGTGATTATAGGAATCATTTATTTAATAAATTATCCTAACTTTATTATTAAACTTTATTTTTATAATGTTTTTTATTTGGAAACCATTTCAATAGAATCTATCATTGAGGAAATATGGATGGAAGACAAACCCCATCCTCGGAGGGTATGGATAAGAAAAATACCAACAAAGGGGGAACTATGGAAACCATATTTAGACTTGGTATAATAATGGAAAATGTACACTCATCCTCCTCCTACTTTTAAGAACACACCTCTATCATCTTCTATTCCTGAACCATGTCCCAAAGATACAATGAATCATGGTATCCTAAAACCCCATGTTCCAAGAAAACACTCATCCAGTGATTCATTACATGAGAAATCAAGTGGTACAGTTGTCAAATTCAATTGGTGAGAATAATATTTAATGTTTGGGGTAACTTCCATCTTAACCACATTTCAATTACAATGAAAAATGTAATTTTTTGTATAAAAAATATTTCTAACACTAATTATTTATCTCCTCCTAAAATTTTTAGTCATAATAAATCGATCCCTGAGGTGTGTATCATTATTGAAAACACTCTTTTACAGTCCTAAAAACATTGAAAAGAAATTGCAAAAAATGTAAAGGGGGGAGTTATTGGAATCTCAGCCATTTATTATATCATACATATTCTATTTCCCCAAATAATCAAATCTGTAATGATATTTGTAATATATGAACTTGTTAAATATATTATTAATGAACTTAAAATATTTCACATTAACATTCATCTTCTTTGTGTCACAAAACAAATTAATCAATATGTGATGTTCCTTATGGAACTTTATACCCACCCCTGATGAAATCAAGGGAATGATATTATAATCAGGCGAATAATTTTATCAACATTGTTTTAAACAACTTATCAATAAAGTTAAAATATCAAAAGAAATTCTCAATTTCATTCATCACATAAGTGTTTTATTTTTCATATTCATTTATTGATCATAAAGGTTTTATTTATATGATATCGTACACAACATTATCTACTTTACTAATTGGATAACTGAATAGCACAATAATTTTAGTTTAATTATAAAATTAGTGTATGATACACCCAACTAATATATTGGGGGGATGTGTTGGTGAAGGTAAGGGATTTTTTGTTCATTGCGTACATATATATTCATCAAATGGACGATGATAAAATGAAAGAGCACACACCACTATTTCTGGGAAGCATGTTTCTAATCAATATTAAAAGTAAATACTGGTGTTATATTCATAGATATCATTAGTGATGATTTTCATTTTAACATTGTAGATGTAATGTAAAACACATCAAATGAGAACTCCACCTTATCTTCTAGTAACGTTGATGTACTCCCCATGGGCAGTGATATAAAAAATTGACCTTTCATACCCCTATATTATCATTCTTCTATATTTCATAGTTTTAGGTGAAGATTCATCAATAGATTGTGTCATTGGTGTTTAAAAATACCATTCATGTATGTATAATGACTAATATATAGAGTCTTGGGTTAAATTAGAATCCATTAAGAGGGAGGGTGAATCAATGGTAAACTCATTTTATGAATTCTGTTACTTTTTAATTAAACCTCTGTAACATTTGAAGGTTCTCAATCCACTCTATGATATCTCTCAATTTCACTTAATATGAGGTAATAATAATTAATAGAGAATCATATAACATTTAAAAGGTTAAATACAATGAACTACTTCTTGAAATATTCTTTATTCCCCCAAAATGTATTCTATCTAATCCTATCATCAATTATAGAGGTTCCAGAATAAATTGGTTATAGAACTCAGTAGTCGATCCTCCTAATTGATCCTGGTTATATACACCATCAAAAAACTCTTCTTCCTCCATAGGTAATACCCCCAATCGTCTTCTTCTCCTCGATCCTCTTTAAAAAATAGATATACTCACCAATCAAAAGCTATTTATTATTATTTATTGATTTAGAGATAAAATTATTTTATTCATAGATATTTTTCTTCTATAATAAATCTACATTCCACTTCACTTGTCTTCATCCTCAAGAACTTCATCAAATATGGTCTCAATACTCTTTCAATATTTGGTAAAATATGCATTCTCCTCAATATTGGAATAGTTAGGAACTCCTAACATCATATAAACTTCTTCTTTTAATAGTTTGGTTTATCATATTCTCAAAAATGATCTTACAGTTAAATTGCAAATTTCTTACCACTTAAAAGCATGATTTATCCACAAGAAATTTTTTTTTTTGAATTTGGTAATATCTCAAGAGTAAATTATTTAATTGTATTATAAATAAAAAATGTTATATCCGCATTTAAATGTGAATACCAACTAAATATTGAGTAATTATTTCTTTATTTATCTATTAATTTATAGATGTTATGGCATATCTATTTCATCCCTAGTGCCGCACATAAACCCTTTGTGGTGTAGTTAATCTTGCATGGTGAAACACCCTCATAGTTTCTTGAATATCAGTTCTCAATTATTTTATTGTAGTGTAAACTAATGCATTGCATCGTAGATTAAAAATGTTTCTTCTGTTACATTAGAACTTTCTATGATGTAATGATAAATCTATGATATAGCCATCTAATAATTTTGTAGCTTCTGTGGTGAAGGGTCAAACCCTACGGTGTAGCTGATGAGAAGCTCAAACTCATTCAATGGATGCATATCATGCTTTAAATAAATTTTTAAATACTCAGGTTTATCTATTAATCATGTAGAAACAGAAATAATGCACCACATCTTATCCTATTAATGAATTATAAAAACATACATATAATTCTCCTTAAAATGACTTAATTACATGTCCTCACTATCATCTTCATGAGGATAAACAAATTATGAAAACACTGGATTCTTTGAATAGGAATTTCTTCATTCTATTTACTCGATCTTACATGCATACAATCTATAATTATATGCATGTTCATTTACCAATGAGTTTAATCACGTGTTTACCCTTCTATTTCATTTAGAATATTGGATCTATCAAAGGATAAATCGTGTTATGGTTTATTCTTTTAATGAATGTAAAATTCATTAATATCATATGAAATGAATTTTATAGACTCACTTATATATCATGTGTTAAATATAACCATATTTAATGAAAATGCATCTTATTGTTTGATCTGTTGTATGTAAAATTACAAGAATTGAACTAGTGAAGGACAAGTGAGGGTTTGACAGTGATGATGATGCTCAGTAATCATACATATCATATGATAGAGATTAGATGACCATTACTCTATGCGTAAAATTTTAATAGGGAAAAAGTACCTAGTTGTAGTGTACTCCCACATCAAATATCTACTCAATAAAGTAATAAAATATAATAAAATATATTCTTTCTACACTTTGAGCCAATAGCGGGGTTCCACACCCATAGCACCCACCCACCTACGAGTGCGCACAGCCCTTGTGCGCACCTGTAGGATCAATGTGGTATATTATACCTCTATAAGAACTATACTAGATAACTTTCATTCCCTACCACCACCTATCTAGCTCATAGAATGACTCCAGCATTGTGATCTATTTTAAAATATATGTAGTTGATCCAACTTACTAGTCGGCTTGGGGTTTTCTATATTTTTAGAAAATTAAATGTTGTAAAATGGAATATGATAAAGTCCATAGTAAAATTATATATTCTCAAGATATTTCATCATGAAAAATAATATATTTTTCATAGACATATCTTTATGAAATAATGAACTTTGACATGGAAGTATTCAAATCATCGTGAAAGGATATTTTTATTGATTGTCATTCATGAATATTCTTCAACAAAATAATGAATGTAAACTTGATGAAAAAATTGCGAAATTATTCATATTACTTATAAACTTCTATTTGAAATTTAAAATCATTTCAATCAATCAACACATTTAATATGGAGAATTTACAAAGAATGAAATACAATCCCACCAAGTTAATCTATAAAAATTCTCAAAAAGAAACACTTCCTCACAACTCATCAAACACGTATTTACATAACATTAACAAAAAATGAAAAATTTGGTCTCAATAATCTCTCCCTTTGTCTTTTGTTATTAATATCCCTTCACAACATAAAATCAGGTATGTTTTCTCTAATTATTCTCACCTTATCTTCAATCAAATTCAAATATTATGTGGGGAATTCTCAACTCATTTTAAAAAAAACAATATCCCAATTTTTTTAATGGAATGATATCACATGATACTTATAAATGGGACATTATTTTATCAACTCTATGTCTACATGGGTGAACCCGGTATATAAAAAAAGAGAGATATGACCAAGATTATCTAATTTTTCTATAAAAGTTACTCACATGTGATTCAAATATAAAATAATTCACAAATATCAAGATAAGGGGTAAATAATATGATTTATAAAATAAATTGAAAATATTACACACACATAAAA
Source organism: Viscum album (assembly GCA_963277665.1). Classification (NCBI taxonomy): domain Eukaryota; kingdom Viridiplantae; phylum Streptophyta; class Magnoliopsida; order Santalales; family Viscaceae; genus Viscum; species Viscum album. The sequence continues at coordinate 1,033,972,112 of OY728159.1, forward strand.
ACATTAAAATGTTCAGGTGGACAATAATAACTCCCCTTTTATCTCTTTCTTTCATCAACCAAGCACTCCCCCTTAATAAATACAAGTATGAATAAAGGAAGAGAGTGTTATTTGCATAAATAAAACTTCATATAATCCCCCCTTAATGGATTGAATCATTTATCATCATGGAAATTGATGTGTTTCAAAATGAACAACACTTATCCATCGATTACTTATATGATAGTGAACAACATGTAAAAAATAGAGAATAATTAGAAACATCGTATTAATTTAGGGAAAAAATTCAAGGTGAGTGTTTTCTCTCATACAAAATTTATTCTTCTTTCCAATAACATTATGGGATGTTCTTTTATTTTTTTCTTAATTCTTGATTGATTTTGCACATATTTTCTTCTGATGGATTTCCTCCTTTTGTGGAATACCTTTTTCCAACTACATCACACAAAGACCAGTCATTTGTTTTTTACTTCCATATATTTATTCTCTTCCCCCAATAGATTTGTTTCGAGTTCTTGGATTTTTGTTCTTAATACACCCTTTTTATGCTCAATTTTATCCTCTAAAACAATTAATCAATTTTTAAGCAAAATAAGCCCTCTTTTAGGATAAGAATTATCACTGTAAGCCACAGTAGTGGAGTGTCTTCTAATGTATTATTTTCCCTTCCATGTATTCTTCCAATGGAAATTCCATATTATATGACTTAGGTTAGAACAAATGTAATATTTATCAAAATATTCATGCCTCATTTGGTTTCACTTTAATTGAGATTTTGGAATTTTTGGAGTTGTTCTAATATAATTGGCCATGTTGATTTCAACACATCTACTCATGATGTGCCCAAATATTCCCCAATAAAATAACATTGGTTTTTACCTATTTTTTGGAACTATAATATCATATTTTTGTGAGACGACATGTTTCATCGAAATTTGAGATGTAATTACTTTTTTGTTGCAACATGTTCTGGGATAAATTTCGGAGGAATCTTCTACTTATATTTTTATGTGTTTATCTTTCCCTGAAGGTGTTTTATTTTCATATAATTATATTTCATATAAGAAGCCATTATTTTCCTATTTGTATCATCATCCCTAACTTATGATCACTTTTCTTCAAGTTAAAATCTCATATATATGATGTTGGCCTTTAACTTCTTTTCTATGTACATTTTCTTTAGAATAACTTTAGAAATATGTTATATAATATCTCTATGCTCTTTCATCTTGTTTCCCATTTTATTTAAGCTAATATTCATGGATACTTCTTCTATTATTAATATTTATTTTCTAAGGAATGTTATTTTATCATTGAATGATATATTACATTCATGATTGTCTATTTCCATTGTTTTCCATTTCTTGAGCATTCATTAGAATATAAACAAGATTTTGTAACCTCAACATAACCATAATCACATTTCATTATAGGAGAGAACAACTTATGGGATGGATTTTTCTTTTTTTTACTTCTTCATTAGGAAGTAAAAGAGATTGATTTCATCAAAAAATTAGTATGATAAGATAAATCAATTATATTATTTATATTTATTTTCATTACAAATTTACCAATTTTAAAATTTCTAAAAATAAGGTTAATGATCTCATTGAAATATTTATCATATTTAATTTTAAAATAAATCTTGTATATTTAGAGGTGACCAGCTCTAATATTACTTATAGATCCCTAGTCCAGATTTACTACTAATAAGAGGGGATGAATTAGTAGCACACTCATTTTTTGAATTATTTTACTTATGAATTAAAAATCATGAAGATTTTATGGTTATCTACCCACTCTATAATATATTCCTATCCCAACTGATGTGAATTAGTAATAATAAGGATATAAGTACACATTATTTATAAGGTTTGATATAAATAACTAATCCATTCCATGTTGGTAATACCCCAAAGATGGATGTTCCTCGATAATCTAATCATAAATTAAACCAGTTTTTTCAATTGTTAGTTATACAACCCTGTAATCAATATTCTAGTTGATCCTAATTATACCGCAAAACAACACAATTATTCTACCTCAGTTGGTTATTTCCTCCAATGATCTTCTTCTTCTTATCCCTCTTCAACTACTTGTTATACCCCCAATAAGAAGATTCTTCTTCCTTTTGGTTGATCTGAATACATAAATATACTATTAATTGATTTTCTTCCTCCATTAGAAACATATATTCCTCTTCACTTGAATAATTATTCAGGAATATAATAAATATTGGTATTGAGACTCTTTCTAGATTTGGGGTAATCTGGATTCTTCTCTTTGTTCAAATACCCATTAGCTATTAGATTCATATCAACTTCTTCCCATCATACTTAAATATATCATCTTCTCAAAAATGATTTTATAATTTTGTTCCAAATTTTTCACCACCTATAACCTCAAAAAAATAATTTTACATGTTTTAGTATCTCATTATTACATGATTTAAATAGGTTAGGAATAACCCATTTAATCTAACACATTTATTCTCAATAATTTATATGTAAATACATTCTGACTATTGGGTAATCATTTATTTTTTTATCACTATGTATTATTGATACTATAAAATATATATTTCTTCCATGGTTTAACACATAAAAACATTGTGGTGAAGTGATTCTTCCATGGTGCATCACCCTCACAATTTATAGAACTGTAATTATCAATACTCATCTTGTCGTATAAACTCTTGAATTAAATCATAGCTTAAAAGCTTATCTTTTTTTAATTATTAACCATTAATAGTTAAATTCTATGCTTTTAGTGTACCAATACCATACACGTGGATTTTCTATAGTAAAGGGTTAAACTCTATAGCATAGTTGATGAGAATCTAAAACACATGAAGAACAATTAATTTAGGTTTTAAATAAATTCTGTAAGACATAATCATCTTTATTTATCATGGAACCACACACATAACACACCTCATCATTTTTTAGTAATGCAATATAAAAACCTTCATTTAATTTTCATTAAAATTACTAAAGAACATAAGATAACTATCTTCATTTTATAGCAAAAAAAATGTTGTAAACACTAGATTTTTAGATGTGTGTTTTCATCATTCTCTTAAATAGATCCAAGATTAATTCAAGTTCTAATTGTATCCATGTGCATTTAACATTGAGCATACTCTGGAATTTATGATTTAATTTTGTTCAGAATATTGGATCCTTCATAGGCGGCATCATGCTTAGGTTTTTTATATCCATGCAAAGATAGTCAATGAATATCATATGAAATGAATAGTGTAGACTCACCTAGATCTCAAGTATTCAATGAGACCATTTTATATTTTAATGTGACATCTATTTTGATCCATTGTACATGGCCTGTAAAATTTTTATCATTGAACCAGTGAAGGTCGAGTGGGGGTTTTGTGAGGAAGAAAATGGTTGCTAATCAGAAGGCTTAAATAGGAGAGAACAGATGTCCATTCCTTTATCTGTAGAATTTTAATATAGCAACAGTACCCCATGGTAGTATTTATTAAAAAATATCTCTTCTCAGTCAAGAAATACTATATAATACATGTTTTCCATTCAGTGCTTTGAGCCAACAGTGGGGTTCATTTCCCACAGAACAAACACCCATAGGATTTATGGTCTATGCCTGACCTGTGTTTTCCAACCTACCCACATGTGAGCATGAACACCCCTTGAACACTCCTATAGACCCAATAAAGGTCGTTATACTTCTATAGGAACTATGCTAGCCCACTCTCATACCCCTGTTGCCTCATTGTTGGCTTGGGGGGCTAGCTCAAGTGATTGATCTAGCTTACTGGCAAGCATCGTGTTAGCGATATTTTTTATGTATCTCAATGTTGTAATATGGTAGATTAGAAAGGCCATATTAAAATTCTATATTCTTGTGATTTTTATTCATGAAAAATAATATATTTATAATGGACATCTCCTCATGAAATAATAATCTTTGTTATGGAAATATTAAAATAATCATGAAATGATCTTTATATTATGTGAACTTATTCCTTATTATTCCCCCAAATAAGTGATGGAATCTTGTTACAAACATTATGCAGTTCTTCAGATTCCTTTTTCACATGTCTTTGTCATTAATGATCGTTTAATCAATCTACACATTTAAATGGATAATTTCTAATGCATGACATCCAATTCTATCATGTGAACCCATAATAATTATCTAAGAATCACTACTTCCTCACAACTCATCAAACACATATTTATACTATGTTAAAAAATAATGAAATGATTGGTCTCAATAGAATCCTTACATATTTTTTTAAACCATCAATGATTATAAAACTATATTTTTTCATGACCCTCCCCCAACTAGAACTCCTCTTTGGCAAGTAGTGAAGATATGAAGTGAACACTAAGTCCCACCACTAGTAGGCCTTGAGTTTGAAACTAGAATAGAGGCTGTAAAAAAATAAAATTGTTTGAATTACCCTAAATTTATGAAAATTATTGACATAAAAGATAAATAACCACCATAAAAATCCAAACCATATGATAATAGAAACAAATCCATCCCATATGTTCATAAAAATAAATACATATAAAATTCTAGAAAATAGAGCTGATGGAAAACCAATATCAGTAAATCTACAACTACTCCAACTAGTAAGTTAGTATTTTCAAACTCCACCATTAAATCATCTATAATAAACTAGAAAATTGTTTATATATTCAAAGGTTTAGCATATAATTTGGACTGAGTAGTATTTTTGTTCCTTATATAGGGATTTTACCCTGAAATGGTTTTTAATAAACATATGTTCAACTTTAATGTTTACCCATGGTCAAGTCCTTATTTCATAATTATCAGGAACACTTATCTCTCCCTCAAAATATGTATAAAAATTATAATGTTAGAAAATAGGGACATATGAGATTTTAAATTTTTCACCCAAATGGAATACTCTAAGGATCACATAAAACAAAATGCCTATGAACCACAGAGGCTAAAGCTCACTACTGTTTCCATGAAAGGTTTGAAGTGGTCGTACTGATCCTCCTAGATTAAAAACATGAACATTAGAAATATCAAAAATATTTTAAATGATTGTAGTCAACTTCCCCCCCTCTAATATTCTTTCTCTCCCATGAATAGTAATTGAAAATATTTACATCTTATGGTCTATCACTTTGATACACCCTCTTTAGTTAGAAGAAACCAAAATGAACTTCCAGAATATAGGACTCCTAGAACACCTCTATTATTTTCTACTTCATCATTATCCTTATATAGAGTAAGACTATTAGAAAACCAATTTTGTGTTCTCCCTTAACTTCATAATTCTAGTGAGTATGACTCTTGGAACACCACTCTTCTCCTATTTTATTCACTCTTTATAGTGTGTCTCACCAAACTTTTTTTGGTTGGAATGTTTAATATACAAATTTGTAAAAAATAGGGTCTTAATCCCATGATTTTTTTGGTCAGTATAGGGAATCTTATTTTTATGAAAAATTTATTCCCATTTGTTAACATAAAAGAGTTATTTAAATTTTTACCCCATATCAACACCATGTTATCTTTTATGCATGAAATCACAAAACTAGTTATCCATTTAGATTACAATTTTCATATCAGTATATAGAAAGTAAATTCTCTCATCTTGTGTTTCACCACTCTTTATGTTATCCCATTTACTTCTAATGATAAGAAATGTGGATGTTTTTGGTTCCACAAAATGTACCACAACCCTCCTTAAAATTAAAAAAGATATGTTTTCATGAACTTTCCTTATATTTTGGATTAATTTTTTCAATGATAAAATAATAATATTTTAATAAAAATTAAAGTTCCAAGATTTACATTGTCACTTGGTTCTAGAAAATTCACAAACCCATATCATTTACATTTATATGGCCTTCTAGGAAAAATCCCTATGTGGGTGCCTCCTATAAATTGCATATGTTAATACATAGTAAATATTCATATGTGTTCATGTATATAGACGATTTTCTTTATATATAATAATTCCCTTCTATAGTATTTTCACATATGTTACTCCTTTACACACTTGAATTCCATAAAAATTCCAAATTATTATTTTTTATCTGTAATTCCACATGGGGAAAAATTTTATACGTTAATTCCTCATAAATCCAATTTAATCAAATAGCTAAATTCTCTTATATCATATATTTAATTATGTGATCTCTCTCACATTTCCAAATTTTCTTACATGGGGAATTTTCTATTTTTTTAAAATATAAAAAATAACATATTTCCCGGAATTCATCTAGATTGCTTCAAAATCAATTCATAATATTAACACAAAGACTCCAAACATAGAGATAGAAAGAGAGATACTATGTCGAAGATTAGTTTTTCTTTATTATAAAAAACACATCCTAAAAAATACTCCAAAAGAATTTTTCCATTAAGGATCATATATAAGGTGTCCCATGTAAATGTGAAAATAACTTACTAATTCCCCAGTGAACTAAATAAAAAAACAACATGCACTTGAATAGGTTAAATATCAATCCAATCCATTCCATGAATCACTCACCAAATAAAACAAGTAATTAGTAAGATAATATCAAGAGAAAATTGAAAATGGTTCCATGTATCAAAATTTTGAACTAAGTTACCACTCGCATACACTAATGTTATACACTCTATAATCATATAACTTAAAACACAACACATCACCATGTATCCATACATCTTTGATGTGGGATGGGTCACAACCCTAACTACCCCAGCCTCCCATCATGCCCAACATCTTATGTTAGAATTAATGTCATCATCCACATATCACATATCATTGTCTCATCATCATCCATATAATCACACATTCATATGAAATCTCACATTCAAGGATGTAGGGTATCAGGAATGTGAATTCCATCAACCTAATTCCCTACTCCTACTGAGCATGACCACTAATTCATATCATATCTTATCTTAATCACAAATCATCACTTTTTAAATTATCATCATTGAGTACTCACCACCAACTGGGTACCATCTCCATGTATTACTATCAAAGGAAGAGTGAGGAATATGGGTAATTATCCATCTCTTACACATAATTTGGATGTTTAGGAAAACACCCAACCACCACATTTGGGTTTTAGTATATCATTCTCAACACTAGAGGCTTTTCTATAAAAGTTACATGAAAATCCACTGACATATATATATATATATAGCACACAATCCTAGACAAATTTTTTAATATAAATACATAAATATATCCATAATTAACCCATTATATCATTACGTCACCCTAACACTAATAAATGAAAATACATTACACAAATTAGCCCAACACAACCCATAGTTTCTTTTATTTAATTATACATTCAACCATTTTTTCCGAATTACTACATTACAAGACAAAATTCAATACTTAATTTATTTAACCTCATATTTAATGACATCCCACTCAAGCCCTTATTATTTAAGTCTATCTCATTCATTGACATTTAAGAAATTAATTTAGCTATGATAAATTAATTCTTTCCCACATTATTTAACTTCCTCTCATACCCTTTTCAATTTCATTGATAACACTTTTTTATTCCATTACTACTGGGAAATTACCATAAGGAACCACACAACAACCCATTAAATTTAATGTAGGAACTAGCATGTATCACACAAATTTCCACACCCCAAGATAACTCTTTCACAACAACATCCAAAAATCAACTGAAACACATCAATATAACCCAATAAATACATTAATCCCCCAATATGTCGCACATCTAAGATGATCACCGCCATTACTATACAAATACCACATACCCCACAAAACCACAATTTCAAAAATAAATATATCAATAGTACATATTATTATAGTCTATGTCACAAGTATTCTAAAATAATAGGTATTTTAAAATATTTCATCATCTCCTCAAAGTTAAATTTTCACAACTTCTGTATTTATGGAACAACCTATTATTTATCCATATTTAAGTAATTAGTTTTTATGGTTGGTGTGTTTTTTAAAAAATTCACAACTATGGTCACAAATCCATGAAAAAAGTTTTATAATTTTATAACATTTATAACATTTATATCACAATACATAGCAATTCAAGAAATGAAGTAACAACAATAATAAAAAAACAGATAAAAACATGTGAAAACATACCTTCACTTTCAATTTAATTTAATCCATTTCATTATATTCATTAGTTAATTTCTAATACCCAACCAATGGAAAAAAATACCATACTCCTTACAAAGAGGAATGTAAATGATGGAGAATACAGATCTTCGACCTTAAAGTTCTATATATTGGGATACAAAAAAAACAAATGGAATAAGGACATGATGTCATTGTGTAAAATGCTTAATGCTATTGTAGAAAATGGAGAGATGATTATTTTTCTAAACACACCAAGAGTTTGTGATCTTGGGAAGTCTCGGTCAAGGATGAAGACACCCAAAAATCAATAAAAACATTTTGGATCTCATATATCTGTATGAAATAATAAAATAATAAAATACATGAAATCCAAAACATTAAAATTTCAAATATAATTTCCCAATGATCTCATAAATAATAAGGTTATCAACTTTACTTTTTTTATTTCTTAAATATGAATTCATTAAAAACATGTGGAACATTTCATTTTAAACCTCAAGTGTGATAGAAATTAAATACAAGATTTATTCCCATTAAAAAATAATTAAAAACACGTATTTAATACATAATTTCCAAATTTAACATAAAAAATGTATAATTATGTAAAACTCAAAAAACTATGAATTTTGAGAATTTTCTTGTTTTTGTAAACTCTTGAAGTGACTGTATGTAGGTTTTGACTGTACATAGTTAAATGACTGCATTGACTGAATTTATTAAGGAACCCATCAACCACATGACCAAATAGACTCAGCACAATAAGGTATTCATCAAATACATGAAGTAAGCAATTGATTTGATGAAGGAATTTTTTGACCACATAAACATATTATTTTACTACACAACTAAACCCAGAAACCAAATGAGGAACTAAATGAATACATGTAGGAACTAACCATGTAGATGATGGAACTAACCTACCACATGACCAACCCAAGTGACCACATGAAGAAACCAACCTAATTCTTGAAGGAACTAAACTATTGGAAAGTAAACTTATGTTATTGCATGAAACCTACCACACAACCAACCTTAATGATCAGATGAATAAGCAACCAATTATATGGAGAAAAAAAATATCACAAAAGAAAACTATGAAACTACATAATAAACCAAACAAAAATATAGACAACCAAAAAATCTACCTAATGGGGCTGATTAACCGCACGAACAAACTGACCAACCACATAGGCAATCGATTTACCATGGGAGGAAAGTTGTAAATCTCAAAGAATAAAACGATATGAAATATATCTTAACAACTCTAGGCCTGGAAAAATATAATAAAATTATATATAAATCCATTTTGTAACAACAAAAAATATCAAACATTTATCTTCCTAATAAATCAAAAATATAACCTTGAAATAAATGGGAATGGGGTTCGATAAATATCTACTCGATAAATCAAAAGGATCTCAATATACCTTAAACACAACTACACCTTAGATAAAAAATAAAATAACTAAGAGTACTAATCAACCATATAAGGGGAAAAGAATCATATAACAACATAGAATAAATTGTATCATTTTAGTAGAAAGGAAACAATAAAGCATCAAAACAACTCAGTGTATCAAGAACTTATATCTGACTCCTGCTACTGTTTTCTCTCATAAAATATGTCATTACTTCAAATAACATAATCCAAGGGGATAAATTACCCATGAAAAACCTTCTCTTGATGATCCTGGATCTCAATCAACCTATCCATAAATGTATTAACATTCTCCATTTCTAACTCTTTCCAATAATTGATATGGGATTCATTATAAAGATACCATAAAATTTGAGAGATGTAGAAGACGTCGTAAACTCTATCCAAATATGGTGGGAGAGAAAACCTTTAATCCAACTTTCCATGGTGCACCAACACCTTGAGAGGACCAATGAACCAAGGAGAAAAAATTCTTCCTGGATCGAACCTCTTCTACCCTGGAAGAGGAGAAACCCAAAAAAAGGTCCTTAACCTAGTACTCAAGGGGAATATTTCAATAATTTGTATAGTAATTTTTATGGTCCTTCACTACCTTCATCTACTCTCATATCATATGGATCTTCTTTGTAGAGACCCGAAGAATATCGTACATGGACATTACATTACTTTTGCGGAATACTTAGTACATAACAAAAACACACACACAAGGATCGTAATAGTTTAGTGTCTTTGGAAACTCGGAACGTAATCTTCTAATCGTGGTGAAAGATCTTCAATATCTCCCATAAAGACCTTCCCTTTTTTTACCTAAAAGCTTTCTTTATATCCTGGGGAAAAAAAGATAAATGGGTGAGCTCAAATGCTCAGCAAGGGCAAATAAAGGAAATAAAAATCATATCATATCTTTATGAAAATCAAAACCTGCAAAAGAGATCATAATATCTTAACATGGAATAAATCATAGAAGTGAAAATGAGATCCCCATAATCATTACATAAAACTTGAAACTTTGTGGCATGCACACATAATCATGGAAAATCATTTCTTGTTAGTCATGACTCATTGCCAAGACTATCTTAGTGGACAAAGTCCCTTTCTGAACCGAGTTCACTCCTCGTTTCAGTCCTGTATCACTGAACCGAAATAACCTTCCGTTCCAGCCATGTCTATCTCATGAGATATAAAATCTTTACCCAATGCATTGGAGGGAGATATAGGTCCCACCCATCTTATAATGAATCCTTTCTTATGTGTGCCACATAATCATAAAACATACATCATCGCATAACACATGTAACAAAAATGGGATTTTTGAAACAACATGACATCATAAATCAATTCATATAAGATAAAGGAATTCATAAAAATAATTCCATCACAACATGATCAAATCAATGTAATAATAGGGATAAAAACAGAACCCATTATTATCTTAGATGGAAAATAATTTTGATAAAACACTTGAACTCCATTCTTGATGAAAATATCCTTTCATCTTCAAAAACATTTTTCCTTTCATAACATGTCATATAACTTTAAAATAATATAAGTTGATTAAAAATAAACTTGAGAACTTGTAAAGGAAGCTTCTTGGAAATAATTTTTTAAAAATCTATTCATGCCGTATAAGTTAAAAAAAACATTCTTCGTACTTTTGACGGAAAAGTCAAAAAGTACCTCGTACGACAAAAGATTCCTTTCATACATATTACTAAAAACTCACCGAAGGGTAAAAATGGATTTAAAAAATTGTAGGTGGATGGAAATAATATTACATTTTGATGAAACATGGATGTGGATGATAAAATACACCCCAGTAAATACTTACGAATAAACAATCTCGGATAAAAATGAGATTGTGATATTTCCCTTACCTTAGGTCCGACTTGCTTTGTAAGTGTCCGAAACTCCTGTATAATGATTTAAATCATGTTATTGACTTATTACAGAATCATATTCATTGTTATGATATCATATATGGTTCACTTATGACATTATATTACCCGTTCTTTTGTAAATTCCATGTTAAAAAAGCGTTTTGGGTAAAATCGTTTCATTTATCGTAGGTGTTTTGACTTGTTGTTCTTGACATCATCATTACTTATATCATGATTTACTTACTTCCAGACTATAAAATATGATTTATATATCATATATATTCAGTATATATATATATATAATAGGTAGATAAATAAAATGAAAAACACCGTTCATGGAGACGGTAGTCCGTACGTACGCATTAATGCTGTTTTCCTTTCCTTATTGTCTTGAAATGGAAGTAAGTATATGACATACATATGTATATATATACATAAATCCAGTAGCTTTATAATGTCATATATTTCATTATTATTTCTTATATATACTTTATAATCATTCTTAAATGGTTAACATGGAGAATGAATCTCATCGCGTCGTGGAGACGGTATTCCGTACGTACGCACGAGCGATGATATCATTTCTATAAATATTTAATTGAATTGGAGTGGATTATACAATATATCAGAATCAATATGATGTTGTAATAACTTTGTATAGTTATTCTTTACACCATTATACCCATCCATGTAAGGTGGTGGTGGAAAATAGATTACACCACGGCGTGGAGACGGTATTCCGTACGTACGTACGCGCGGTGATTTCATTTTTCCGTAGGATGGATAGAAGGTGAATTAGGGTTGTTTCATATTTATAATAACATATCAGTATGTAAGTAATACTGATTTTATTACTTTATCATGAAACAACTAAAGAAGAAGAAGTTAAAGAAGAAAGAAATTGAAAAGATCGGTAATGGATATTACCTCTTCTTTGGAACGCCTATTTGAATCCTCCACTTAAGGAACAAAGATTGGTCTTTGGAGAAGACCAGGACCTCTAGGATTACTCTAGGGAAGTGGAGAGGAGAAAATGGCAGGGGTTGGCTGAGCTTGAGTTATCAAATTGGTGTGAGGAGGAGGGGGAGGAGGTGCCCTTTTATAAGGGAGGAGAGGGGCACCTTAGGAATATCTCAACATATTATTTTATATTAAAGTCAAAATCGGTTTATAATGGTTCCAAAGGGTCTTATTTCGAAGATAAGGTGGGGATGGGTCGAAATCCTATCAAACAATAGGATTTAGACAAGTTTAGGGTATTATTTTAACCTTATCAATTAGATTTAACTCTAAGTTAAATAATTTAACTTTTACCGTGTCTTTTTGTTTTCTTTCACTATATGGTTAATAAACTTACTATAACATGCCAAACGAACCCCAAATTGTATATTATTAATACATATATCCTTATCTAAGTCATTTGGCCGAACCTTAGATTTTTAGGAATAAAATAACAATTAATAATATAATATTTGATTTAAAAACTATTTTGTGTCAATTTTGACACTATTTGATATATGATTTTTGTGAAAGTCATAACAGAATTATATGTTCGAACCAAGTTGATTAAATCAACACTAATATATCATAGTAACCTATTAAATTAGTGGAATTCATAAAAAGTCTTAAATTACATTTATTTTGGTATTTATATTATCAAGTATGTCAATATTTCATTAATAAGATAATTACTGCATCATCTTTGTGTCATAAATCAATTATATTATATCATGTCTAAAAATTACAAATAAAATACCATGATGTATGAACTCTTTTTATCTTTCTAATGAATATTTATAGTCGAATTTATCTTATGTATAACCCCATATTAAAAATGATTTACTTATTAAACTTTGATTTTAACTATTTTAACCCTTCTTTAAATAAATTAATAATAAATGTCCTAATCTAATCCAAGTGGGCCTAAATGGTCATATTTTATTCCTAAGTTTGTTTTTGGTCGAATTACACTTGTCCAATAGAATTAGGACATGTGTTAGGGTAATATTAATATCATATTTACCCTTAGTTACCCTATTTACTATTAACCGTGGTAAAAAAAGTAAAAAGCTCCTATTGACCAAAAAATTATTTTCATCTCATTGAACCACATTATAGTCCTTGATATTTACCGTGTCTCTCGGATTTTCGAAATTCCATTCACAGAAGCGGTAAAATTAAGTTTTATGCAAAGTTCAGTTTTTTAACCTACCACTTAGTAGTTTCACTATTCATCAAAAATTGATGTTTTTCAGAACAATGCCAAAATTTCATCCCAAGCTATATTTCATATTCCGAATTCAAAAATGAAGTCTATTTTACCAAAATCATAACATAAAAGTTGCATTAATTATTTTTATAATTAAATCCCGCTGTTAAAACAAATAGCGTGTTTTTAAGAAACAATATCTATCAAAAGATTGACACTTGTTTATGTCTAGTTTAAATGTGAAATTACATCCAATGACCAACATTGTATTAAATTGTAAAAATATACTCTAAATATACTTTAAAACCACTCAAATTAATGATTTATCACTATTAATTATTTCGATTAAAAAAGTTGTTTTTAAATTATAATTTTGTAATTTTCACTATTCATCAGAATATGAAAGTTATCCGAAAAGTACCAAAATTTCACCTTATGCTAAATTCGATACTCCGAATCCAAAAATGAAGTCCATTTTGAGAGTTAAAATTTCTAAAATTTAAAAATTGGTTATTACTATTCATAATGGCTAGTTTTAATAATATTTTAATAGCATATCATTGTTTCGTGAAACTCAGGATTACGTACCACACACGCTATCGATGAAGGTTGAGATTGCGTGTAATGCAAGGCAAGTCAAGGATGCGTGTTGTGCAAGCTCCTTTTGGTGTAGCGTACAACACAAGACATTAATAAAATTAAAAAGAATATTTTTTTATAAAATCTTGGGCTGTTACATTCTACCCCCCTTAAAATGAATTTCGCCCTCGAAATTCGTCGGGGTTATAAATGGTTTACTATTCGAAAGATTCTTTAATAGAAACCCACATCGTAAAAGGGAATACCAAAACTTGGCTTTAAAAACTAAAGTATGAAATGTAACGATTACCCAAATAAACTAATCACTGGGTTTCCACATAGGTGAAAATATGGATATGGAAGAGAAATCTAACCATCATGTTCTGATGGAGAGTGGTAGAGAACATGGCTATGGAAAAGGCAGTAATCACAAATCCATAGATTTGTGATGATATAAGGTACCATCTTATTCATCAGGTATAAGATCACTAGGACGACATTTTTGGTTTTCAAGATCATTTCCCTAAAGTTGAAAATTTGAATTAGAATAAATACTTACGTTATTTTGGTACAATCTCACTGTTGTTCGTGCCTTGAACAATTTCCACTTCATCTCTTAAATAAATGAAGTTGAATTTGTCATTCATGAAGTGTTAGCAGATCATGTGAAAGAATGACGGGTCATTCCATCTGTCTCAAACAAAAGATTAGCAAAAATTATATGCATAAGTCGATCTATAGTGAGATTAATCATATATGGTTCCTAAAATGGACTTATACTTCATATATCATACTGCTTAATATAATAAAACTAGTTTCTACTAAACAGGGACTTCCTGTAGGTCAGTGGCAGGCGATAAAGGCCAGTCGCACTTCGGTTGTGGGTTCGATTCCTACAGCCTTGTCTGAAGCGATGGGCTGTCGCCCATCCTGCAGGTTGTCCCTTTTTCTAAAACTACGTTACTATAACATCCCATCAATAATATCGAAAATCTTATATCCTTAAACAATACTAACTTATGTCCAACATAATCCAGTCTAATCTTTAGGCTTATACATAATACTGCAGTCCACTCTCATAATATAGTGACATCGATTACCAGAGATTTAATACTGTCGTTGATCCCCATATATCATAAGATATGTCTTGTTGGTCACATTCCAAACATTCAAAGTCCTTAATCGTGTATTCTCTTGAATACCTTAGTGAAAACATGAGTGCAGTTAAAAGTTAACACTTTCCACATACCAAAATCCTCAAAATTCTATATACTCAAACCATGATATCACTTAGTCCTTATATCAATCATGAGCTCATGAACATTTCATTTTCTCGTCTTCCTTATGCGCATATCATCTTATTTCCAAAAAATATCTCAATCACTTTGAATACCACATCAATAAATATTGCAATACTCAATGCTACAACATTATTTTGGAATCCCATTACATAAACACTTAATCATTCCACCACATCGTTGTCATATTCAACATTGCCAACAGTGATCGCATGTAATTTCCCTTTGTCCTTTGCCTTCAGTGGTTGCTCATGTTGATCATCATTAACCCTTGGATTAGGGAAATTATTAGCATAATGCCCCATTTCCTTGCACTTGAAGCATTTAAGTGTTGGCGGTGCGTTCTCTGCAGTGTTTGCTTTATTCACATCATTAGAAACCCTTTTTCCATTACTTCGACACTCAGCTGCTCAATGACCTTCTTTTCCACACTTAAAACATTTTCTAGTCCCTTTAAGACAATCTCCACCATGCTTCTTTCCACACTTTGTGCATAAGGAAACATTCATCTTCTTTTCACCATTATTCTGAGATTTCTCCTTGAACTCCATCTTTCGTTTCTTGTCAAAACCATGAGATGGATATGTAACACCAACTTCCATTTCTACCTTGATAGCACAACGCACAATTTCTTCATAGCTACTGAAGTCTCTTATAGCTAATGCCCTTCGAAGACTTGGTTTTAAGCCACTGAAAAATCGATCAACTTTACTTTCAGGTTGGATGATAATTCCAGAAGCATACCTTGCAAGTCTTGTAAAATTTGCTTCATAGGTACCAACAGATTCATCATCCCTTTGCTTCAGTTCAAGAAACTCTTTCTCCATCTTTGTTCGAAGAATACGAGGGAAGTACTTACTGAAAAACAAGTTCTTGAACTTGTCCCATTCCATGGACTCAATTTCTTCTCTTGGCCTCATATTCTTGATAAGATTCCACCATTGATCAGCTTCACCTTCCAAACGATATACTGCTAAGATGACTTTATCATGTTCAGAACATTGAAGAACTGAAAATATCTTTTCAGTAGTACTGATCCATTGTTCAGCCACAAGTGGATCAGAAGACCCACTGAAAGAAGGTGGATGTTGCCTCATGAAGGACTCAATAGAATATTGTTCCCTTCTCTGCTCATTTGGAAGTCCAGAATGATTCATAGCTTGTATAAGTATAGAAATAAGATTTTGCACTCCATCTCCCATAACATTTGTTTGTTCAGGGGGGCAATCATTGCATTGTCCATTGCATTGATCAACACGGTTCCTTCGGGTTCCATCCATCGTCTAAAACCGAAAAAGAATAGTGTGAGAAGCAAAAATCATGCTAGGAAAATCAACATAATAAAGGGGAAGTACCTTCAATATCCAACATCTTAGGTTTAATTCTATGATCGTTAGCGTAATTCTATTACTATAACCTATATGTATACTTATCCCTAGGGACATCCCTAGACATACCTTAGAAATATCTCTAGGGATCTCACCAACGTTTTCGCATCCTAGTTTCCAAAGGTTGACTAAACCTTTCCTCTGATACCAACTGTAGAGACCCGAAGCTTATCGTACATGGACATTACATTACTTTTGCGGAATACTTAGTACATAACAAAAACACACACACAAGGATCGTAATAGTTTAGTGTCTTTGGAAACTCGGAACGTAATCTTCTAATCGTGGTGAAAGATCTTCAATATCTCCCATAAAGACCTTCCCTTTTTTTTACCTAAAACCTTTCTTTATATCCTGGTGAAAAAAAGATAAAAGGGTGAGCTCAAATGCTCAGCAAGGGCAAATAAAGGAAATAAAAATCATATCATATCTTTATGAAAATCAAAACCTGCAAAAGAGATCATAATATCTTAACATGGAATAAATCATAGAAGTGAAAATGAGATCCCCATAATCATTACATAAAACTTGAAACTTTGTGGCATGCACACATAATCATGGAAAATCATTTCTTGTTAGTCATGACTCATTGCCAAGACTATCTTAGTGGACAAAGTCCCTTTCTGAACCGAGTTCACTCCTCGTTTCAGTCCTGTATCACTGAACCGAAATAACCTTCCGTTCCAGCCATGTCTATCTCATGAGATATAAAATCTTTACCCAATGCATTGGAGGGAGATATAGGTCCCACCCATCTTATAATGAATCCTTTCTTATGTGTGCCACATAATCATAAAACATACATCATCGCATAACACATGTAACAAAAATGGGATTCTTGAAACATCATGACATCATAAATCAATTCATATAAGATAAAGGAATTCATAAAAATAATTCCATCACAACATGATCAAATCAATGTAATAATAGGGATAAAAACAGAACCCTTTATTATCTTAGATGGAAAATAATTTTGATAAAACACTTGAACTCCATTCTTGAGGAAAATATCCTTTCTTCTTCAAAAACATTTTTCCTTTCATAACATGTCATATAACTTTAAAATAAAAGAAGTTGATTAAAAATAAACTTGAGAACTTGTAAAGGAAGCTTCTTGGAAATAATGTTTTAAAAATCTATTCATGTCGTATAAGTTAAAAAAAACATTCTTCGTACTTTTGACGGAAAAGTCAAAAAGTACCTCGTACGACAAAAGATTCCTTTCATACATATTACTAAAAACTCACCGAAGGGTAAAAATGGATTTAAACAATTTTAGGTGGATGGAAATAATATTACATTTTGATGAAACATGGATGTGGATGATAAAATACACCCCAGTAAATACTTACGAATAAACAATCTCGGATAAAAATGAGATTGTGATATTTCCCTTACCTTAGGTCCGACTTGCTTTGTAAGTGTCCAAACCTCCTGTATAATGATTTAAATCATGTTATTGACTTATTACATAATCATATTCATTGTTATGATATCATATATGGTTCACTTATGACATTATATTACCCGTTCTTTTGTAAATTCCATGTTAAAGAAGCGTTTTGGGTAAAATCGTTTCATTTATCGTAGGTGTTTTGACTTGTTGTTCTTGACATCATCATTACTTATATCATGATTTACTTACTTACAGACTATAAAATATTATTTATATATCATATATATTCAGTATATATATATATATATAATAGGTAGATAAATAAAATGAAAAACACCGTTCATGGAGACGGTAGTCCGTACGTACGCATGAACGCTGTTTTCCTTTCCTTATTGTCTTGAAATGGAAGTAAGTATATGACATACATATGTATATATATACATAAATCCAGTAGCTTTATAATGTCATATATTTCATTATTATTTCTTATATATACTTTATAATCATTCTTAAATGGTTAACATGGAGAATGAATCTCATCGCGTCGTGGAGACGGTATTCCGTACGTACGCACGAGCGATGATATCATTTCTATAAATATTGAATTGAATTGGAGTGGATTATACAATATATCAGAATCAATATGATGTTGTAATAACTTTGTATAGTTATTCTTTACACCATTATACCCATCCATGTAAGGTGGTGGTGGAAAATAGATTACACCACGGCGTGGAGACGGTATTCCGTACGTACGTACGCGCGGTGATTTCATTTTTCCGTAGGATGGATAGAAGGTGAATTAGGGTTGTTTCATATTTATAATAACATATCAGTATGTAAGTAATACTGATGTTATTACTTTATCATGAAACAACTAAATAAGAAGAAGTTAAAGAAGAAAGAAATTGAAAAGATCGGTAATGGATATTACCTCTTCTTTGGAACGCCTCTTTGAATCCTCCACTTAAGGAACTAAGATTGGTCTTTGAAGAAGACCAGGACCTCTAGGATTAATCTAGGGAAGTGTATAGGATAAAATGGCAGGGGTTGGCTGAGCTTGAGTTCTCAAATTGGTGTGAGGAGGAGGGGGAGGAGGTGCCCTTTTATAAGGGAGGAGAGGTGCACCTTAGGAATATCTCAACATATTATTTTATATTAAAGTCAAAATCGGTTTATAATGGTTCCAAAGGGTCTTATTTCGAAGATAAGGTGGGGATGGGTCGAAATCCTATCAAAAAATAGGATTTAGACAAGTTTAGGGTATTATTTTAACCTTATCAATTAGATTTAACTCTAAGTTAAATAATTTAACTTTTACCGTGTCTTTTTGTTTTCTTTCACTATATGGTTAATAAACTTACTATAACATGCCAAACGAACCCCAAATTGTATATTATTAATTCATATATCCTTATCTAAGTCATGTGGCCGAACCTTAGATTTTTAGGAATAAAATAACAATTAATAATATAATATTTGATTTAAAAACTATTTTGTGTCAATTTTGACACTATTTGATATATGATTTTTGTGAAAGTAATAACAGAATTATATGTTCGAACCAAGTTGATTACATCAACACTAATATATCATAGTAACCTAGAAAATTAGTGTAATTCATAAAAAGTCTTAAATTACATTTATTTTGGTATTTATATTATCAATTATGTCAGTATTTCATTAATAAGATAATTACTGCATCATCTTTGTGTCATAAATCAATTATATTATATGATGTCTAAAAATTACAAATAAAATACCATCATGTAGGAAATCTTTTTATATTTCTAATGAATATTTATAGTCGAATTTATCTTATCTATAACCCCATATTAAAAATGATTTACTTATTAAACTTTGATTTTAACTATTTTAACCCTTCTTTAAATAAATTAATAATAAATGTCCTAATCTAATCCAAGTGGGCCTAAATGGTCATATATTATTCCTAAGTTTGTTTTTGGTCGAATTACACTTGTCCAATAGAATTAGGACATGTGTTAGGGTAATATTAATATCATATTTACCCTTAGTTACCCTATTTACTATTAACCGTGGTAAAAAAAGTAAAAAGTTACTATTCACCAAAAAATTATTTTCATCTCATTGAACCACATTTTAGTCCTTGATATTAACCGTGTCTCTCGGATTTTCGAAATTCCATTCACAGAAGCGGTAAAATTAAGTTTTATGCAAAGTTCAGTTTTTTAACCTACCACTTAGTAGTTTCACTATTCATCAAAAATTGATGTTTTTCAGAACAATGCCAAAATTTCATCCCAAGATATATTTCATATTCCGAATTCAAAAATGAATTCTATTTTACCAAAATCATAACATAAAAGTTGCATTAATTATTTTTATAATTAAATCCCGCTGTTAAAACAAATAGCGTGTTTTTAAGAAACAATATCTATCAAAAGATTGACACTTATTTATGTCTAGTTTAAATGTGAAATTACATCCAATGACCAACATTGTATTAAATTGTAAAAATATATTCTAAATATACTTTAAAACCACTCAAATTAATGATTTATCACTATTAATTATTTCGATTAAAAAAGTTTTTTTTTAATTTTAATTTAGTAATTTTCACTATTCATCAGAATATGAAAGTTATCCGAAAAGTACCAAAATTTCACCTTAGGCTAAATTCGATACTCCGAATCCAAAAATGAAGTCCATTTTGAGAGTTAAAATTTCTAAAATTTAAAAAGTGGTTATTACTATTCATAATGGCTAGTTTTAATAATATTTTAATAGCATATCATTGTTTCGTGAAACTAAGGATTACGTACCACACACGCTATCGAGGAAGGTTGCGATTGCGTGTAATGCAAGGCAAGTCAAGGATGCGTGTTGTGCAAGCTCCTATTGGTGTAGAGTACAACACAAGACATTAATAAAATTAAAAAGAATATTTTTTTATAAAATCTTGGGCTGTTACATTCTTTATCATTCCATTCACCATGTCAAGCCTAAGGACTTTTGACTCCCTAGCCTTCATCCAACAAAATGGATAATGACATGGCCACTCATACATCACCAAAAATATATCCTTATCGATGGATGAGTGATAGACGTTTTTATAGGAAAACTCAAAAAATGTTTTTTATTTTACCCATGATACACCATGGTCTAATATGAAATTCTAAAATATATCCTCTATCATCTGGATAGAGAACAGTTTCTCCCCTTTGGTCTTGGGATGATTGTAGTGATACAACATTGCTTAGTTACAAAAGAATTTTGAAGAAATATATAAACTCATGTGGTAAAATGAGCATCACAGTTGGGTAAAGTGTACATCGGTACCCCATGTAGTCACACAACCACATCTATTTATCACCATTCTATAGAAACGACAACACCTGAATCCTTGATCACCATAAAATGAAATGAATTTGAGACTCAATCCATGATCACCCAAAAGATATAAAAACATACATGAGATAGGGATAAATCAATGATTAAATCTATCTATATGACTTCCCACATCCAATTGAATAACTACATGGGATGAAATATACCTCAAGTAATAGGGTTCTCCATTTTCACCTATTAACAAACCATACATCACACAATAAAATCTTCCACAGAACATTTCATCACAAGAAACCAAATATGGATATAAAATGCATGGTATATCTTAGAATAACCTATATTAATAGCTAATAGTTTGACATAAAACACATAATGAACTCCCTCATTCCCGGAATATGGATAAACATCTTCCCATGACACAACAACTAATTATGGCTATCATTGGACCACCCCTTTTGAGAATCACTATTACTGAAATTTCCTAAGATCACATCCCCCGCTATGTGTCCCCTTTGAGAATCCTAAACCTCTAGAATTAGATATGATTCTACTATTATATGATAGATAAATCCACTGTCATTGAATTATTTTGTATTTATATTCCTCACTACAAGATCTTCCATTCCATTCTCAATAACCATAGTATCCTTATGAATTCTGGATTAGCACATCAGAAACCACATTCCCCCTACTTGGTTTGTAAGAGATCCCAAAATTATAATACGTGAGAATCCCTATCCACCTTAACTAATATAGGATAAAATAGATCTAATATAAGACATAACATTGACTCTTATGGTGAGTATAGACCACATTGAGTTCACTGATGAGGTAATATCAGCAAAATGTTTGGAAAAACACCACAGCTGCTCACTCTAGATCATGGGTGGAGTTGTTAAACCCCTAACGAAAAATATTTCAATCCTTATAAGATATCACCAGACATTTATATATTAAGACACATACCAAAACTAGATAAGGGGAATCACAATATACCTCAAACATCACTCCTTGATCTCACAACCAATGAATTGGAGAATTACTCAATCTCTCCAATGGGTAATCAAAAGATAACTGATGTTGATCACACTAGATAATAGCCTTGATCTTCTTGGTCAAGTATATTAGAGGTAATAATATTTGAGAGAAATCATACAAAAACATTCAGTAATATCTCATAATACCATCAATGTATTGAACCTATTCTATGTTATTAGGTTCTAACCAAGAGACAAATTCATATATGTTTGATGATACCATGACCACACCCACCTATTACACCACATTATTAAATAAATTAACCTCTTAGATCCCTAGAATGCAAAAATAAAACTTCATATAGAGTTAATGGTGTCGAAGAACATAAATGAAGTTTGTAAGATATTTAATACGCTATTTCATTGATATTGAGTATGTAAGGATTTAATCAATTTAAATGAATACAAACAATTATTGGAATGCATGAAACGCAATTATTATAATTACATTGAACATCGTTGGTTCATTCTTGATGATGAATAACATAACCACAAAATAGAAGTCTCAATACCTTCACCATAGGGTAGTCTTCGAGAAATCATCCTCCTTAACCCTCATTTAGTGATATCATGTCACAAATGAATCATTAAAACCCAATTTATTCTATTAAAAAATTAAAACAAACAATTTAT
This sequence comes from Viscum album, assembly GCA_963277665.1. Classification (NCBI taxonomy): domain Eukaryota; kingdom Viridiplantae; phylum Streptophyta; class Magnoliopsida; order Santalales; family Viscaceae; genus Viscum; species Viscum album. The sequence continues at coordinate 1,033,995,411 of OY728159.1, forward strand.
CCAATGAATGGAGTAATAATTTTTGACTACCGCTAGATTAACAACTGGTATTCCACATGAAAACTTACTCGATCATCTACCTTCTTTGTAAACAAAATGGGAGCACCCTAAGGTGATACACTAGGATAGAAGAATCCATTCTATTGAAAATTTTCAAACTAAATTATCAAATCATGCATCTTCTTGAGTGAAATTTTATGTGGATACATAAATATAGAAGATTCACATGATTTTATATCCACCTAAAACTCAACATCACATTGAGGGGGTAGTATAGCACCTCATCTCGAAATACATACACTAACATCCCAATAACTCTATGAACTCTCACCACCTGGGTCTCTGCTGACAATTTTTCCAACTATGATAGAAGAGACTCTTTATAACTTCCTATCATCCAAAAACTCTCTTCATCAATGAAGACCACCCGCTATCTTGCAACATCAAAAACGTTGACTCTCTACATGAAACAATTGGAAACTGAATACACAAAATAGAACTAATCCATACCATAGATGATATCATATAGTTGTATATATAACAAGAATATGTCCCCCACTAATTTATTATTCTCTATCGTTAGTATAAATCCTCAACACACATCAAGAAAAAAATACTAGCCTATAACTAGCAGGGATAACACAAGGGTAATTATAAGCCTTTCCACATCTACTGTTAATGCATGAATTAATGTGGGGTTGACCAAGTAGTTTGAATCTCCAAAACCAAACAATGAATAAACTAATGAAGTTGATATAATGAGTGTACCTTAAACAACCTATGGTCCCTATGGTTCCAGAACCTCCATAGAATGAACCTACCCATTTACAAACCTTTTGACTTGAAACTGATCACATCTATTTCCATGCTATAGAATGGGTCCTTAGTGATGAGGACCATTATGGGTATGAACTCTACCAGCTTCATCTCCTCTCCATTGTTGAATACATTAGGAAGACATCTAATGTTAGTTCTAATAGGGAGGGGCATAACTGCACAGGTAACACTAATTTCCCTGAGTATCGAGGAAATTACCCTGGTAGTGATGCAAACATCCATAAACATAACATTCAAATATAAATAACCCAATAAATACTCAGGAACCAACAACCTCTGAAAATCATAAAGAAAATGGATGCAACATACTCCCTATTTATCATATCCTTGACTGCCCCGACATCCATGATCTTTCACCTAAAGCCTTTATATCCATCCTATTCAGGCATTCCCCTTTGTACGTGAGTCTCAAAGATAACTTCCTCCTTTATCTGAATTGTTAGATCTGTAAAAATTTTAAATGGGGTGACCATATATATGATCACTAGATTTAATGCCTCCTCAAGATTATATTCTTTAAAAAAATTATATTCAACGTGATCTTGAGGAAAACATAGAGGGTACTTGAACATGATCTATATTTCCTATATGCCCAGGTTCACCTATTGAATAGAGGGAAAATCTTTCCTCTTTACCACCTTCATCATTGATGGAACCAACTCAAGATGAAAATTATTTTAGATTTATTCATACTAAACATCCTCCTCCTTCAACCCTCTATGATATATAATTTACAATTGATGTTCTTCCCCTAACATATAACTTACAACTAATGGAATCCAAAACTCATCTCATACCCAAATTAGATTAGAGGAGATCTCAATCTCCTCCATCCTATGCTTCATATGAGGATCAAAGAAACTCCCTTTTTAATTTATAGAACCAAACACTAGATATCATGAAACAACCTATTCTACCTATCATCCTCCCATATTAGATCAATCCTCTAATGATCAAATGGATTATCTTATTAAACCATTACCACCTAAACTACATGGGTATGATGGGTAGGAGTCGTATCTGAATAATATAATTCAAAAACCTAAGTCTAGTACTATGGAATTTATCATGATTTATTTATTTAAACACATTTTAATTCTAAAAAACACATGGTTCAATCATAAATAAAAACAATCATGACGCATGTACCTCTCCTAGGTCTCTACCCCAAACATAAATTATCTACATTAGGGAATTTATTATGATTAGGAACTTTCATCAGATAATAGAAGGCCCTAAATTTTTTTCCTCTCTGTTCACCATCCCTACATCATTGACTAATCCTAATTAACTTTTCTTCCCAAACAACATATGGATGTCATACCAGTTCCACACTCCAAAATCCATCTTATCCCTCTGCCAAAACCTTTGTTATAACTCGTTCAGGGCCCCCCCATCCCCACACCGTCCCTAGTAGACCACATGATCTAGTGGTGAAGAAAACAAGTCATCACCAGAGACCTTCCTCTAGTAGGTCTTGAGTTTGTGACAAGAACAGAGGGTGTATAACACTCAAATGGTGGGATTTACACTCAATTTATGAAAAGGATCGAGATAAAAGATAAAAAAACACAAAAATAAATACATAATATGATATAAATGAAACCAAACCATCCCAAATGTGTATAAAAATAAATAATATAAAAGTATCTATTATAAAACCAAAGGGATCCCAATAGTGGAAAATCCATAACAACTCCAATGTCTAATCTAGTAATGTATATCTTTGTCTCTAAAAAATATCTAAAATACTATATATATATATATACATATATGTTGGGTGTGTATGACATGTATACTCAATAGGATCATATACATGGTCTCCTTTTAAAAGAAAACCAAGAACATATAATTCACCAATAAACATCGAAACAGGCCAATTATCTATCTAAAGGTTATCATGGATCACTTAGAAAATAATGTAAGTAACTAGTAAGATACTATCAGGATAACATCGATTAATTTTTCCCACTCCACATACCCTCACTATGTTTTCACTTTGACACACTAGCATAAAAAATCCTGTGCTTCCCTCTTTTTCATGTTATCTCATAAATACATATCCATTCATCTCAAATGCGGGTCAAGTCACGACCTTACCTACCCATGCCTCCCACAGGGGCCAACATTCTATGCTAGCATCAATTTAATTATTTTCATATCATATATTGTTACTGTATCACCATTTGTATCATCGCGTTTATATAATAAAACTAACATCTTGTGATGTGTGGTATAATGAAGGTAAAGGACATCCTTATCATATTGTTCTCCTACCATGTGTAACCCCATGATATCCTTTCATCATTTGGCATTTCCACTAACTAATCTTTCATCATTCGATACTCACCATCAACTGCATACCACCAACATGTACTACTAATAAAATATGAATAGAGGAATAAGGGGTAGTCATCCATCCATTCTTCCCCATCCATATATTGGGGAAAACACCCCTCCCCCTAAAACATTTGGTTGTTGGTATGCAATACTCAACTCTGGTGGGGTATGAATGTATGTAACATGAAAATAATTGAATATATATGTGTATATATATATATCACACAATACCATCCTAAATTTTTTAGATCAATACAGCATCATCTTCATATATCATCAACACTATAATATCATAACGATATAGTTCCACTAATAAATGCGACTCTACCACAATAAATAGCCATTCATACCCAACATTTTTCATTATTTCTATTATAGATTTAACCATTTTTCTAGATTATTAAGTTACCTACCATCATTAATTAATTAAAACATTTAAACTCATATATAATAGAAACCCACTCTGACCATTCACATTTAATTAAACCTCAATCATTAACATCTAAAATATTAATTCGGTAACCAAATATTAATTCTTGGCTAAATTATTTAATTAACATTCATGTCATATTCAATTCCATTATTAACAGTTTTATATTTCATTACATCCAAGAAACCACAACAACATACCACACAACAAACTATTCACCTCACTAAAGTATCCAATGCTTCTCCATCCAATGTAAACACAACAAGGAAACGTTATCACAATAACAACCACAAGACATCTTGCACACATCAACATAACCCAATCAATATAGCCATACCCTAAAAAATCACACATTTAAACCTATAACCACCTTCACTATATAAATCCTACATAGCTCCATAATTTTAAGTTAAAGAATAAACATATCATAAGAACACATTAATATATTCAATGTTATAAAAATTCCATAATTCATTTAATGGGTATTTCAAAAAATATCATAATCTTTTATAAATGTATTTTTACATAACTTTTATATTTCCACATATTGGATTATTTAGCCATATAAAATGTCATAAAATTTTATGATTGGTGGGTTTAAAAAACTTCACAATAAGGGTTATCAATATACATCATTGTTTCACAATGTCATAATAGTCATAGCATGCCTTGCACAACAGTTCCCAACATAGGATAGGATGTAAAAACAATATCATGTAAATAGTTAAAAAAATGTGAAAACACCCCTACCCTTTCAGTTAAATTTATTATTATTCATTATATTATTTTTTAATTAGTACTACCCACCCATTGGAAAAAAATTATTTTAATTTATAATACATGGGAAAAAAAGTGAGAATATGTTTCCCTAACCTGATGTTGTTATATGTTGTGTTACAAAAAAAAATATAGGGATGATAAAGATCATTTTACACCCTCAAATTCTTCATGATTCTATAGAAATATATATAGGGATAGTTTTTTGAACACACCAATAATTCAAGGGTAGGGGAAGTCACGTTGAAGCTTTAAATCTACCATTAATCAATAAAAAAAATTGATTGTCCAAATTTGAAGGAAACATTAAAATATTCAAACAGATTAAATCCCATACATTAAGATTCCATATATTGTTTCTTTAATATCCATAAGAAGTTAATCCAGTAAAGCATTCTTTCACTATATCGTAAATCTCATTTCATTTAAACATAAAGAATGGAAAATTCAAAATACTAGAAATTAGTGAATATAATTAAATGATTTAATACACAAAATTCTAAAAACATTATATAATAAATTATTTCCACCGTTTTCTAATCAAGAATGGGGTATATTTAAGAATTTAATATTTTGTATACTATTGAAGGGACTATATAAAGGGGTCAACATAACATAGTCATGTGTCTGCCTGATGGAATTGATCCATTGGATAACAAAACAGATCGACCATAAGAAGGGAATGATTGACCACATAAAGAGCCTGATTAACCACGTGAATAAACAGATTTATTTCATGAACAAACTAACCTACCATATGAACAAATCATATGACTGAATTAGGGATCTACCAACCACAATATTCAACGAAACGACATTTTGAAGGAACCTACCTTCTGCATGACCATCCCAAGTCACCACATGAAGAAACAAACTACATCACAAATGAACCAACATAGTGAAAGGATAACCAAAAGACCACATGAATAACCAAAATACTACATTAAAAACCTAATATAACACACAAAATACTAACCCACTACATAACCAACCAAAGTGACTGATGTTGCTCCGATGCTTTCGCCAGGGCGCCTGCATCCTCTGTGGGGAGGACGCGCTGCTTGTTACCCCGCATTCCCACTTTCCAAAGGTGGGGGGAATCCGTTCCTTGTTCAGGGATGTCTGCTCCTTGATCGAAACTAGGATGATGGGATGTCGGTTCTTCCTTCCGTGGATTCCTCCTCGGAGCACATCACCTAGTCCGGGTCTCCCCCATAGTTTTAATACGTGCTCGTGAATCTCATTCCCGGTGTCATATCTACATGGATTACACTTAATTACGATGCTTCCATCAAGACTCTCCAAGGGGTCTTGTCAGGGAAGCAATCTTCAGTGAGGAGAATGGTCACGTTGGGGCGTTGTTGGAATGTCTGTCCTTGGTCCCTCATCACAGGGCTTCTCGAGGGCACAGAAGCCTGAGGCATCCCACATCATACGCGGGGAATTTTTACCATCTTTGGTTTTCCTCAGCTTCCCATGTTTAACATGGGGTATGTCTCGATTTTAACATCTTGCGGAGACAGCTACACCAAGGGATTGTCGTTTGAGGTTTTCCTCAGCCATCTCATGTTTAACACGAGGTAGGCTGCGAGTTTAACGTCTTGCGGGGACGGATCGGGTTGAAGGGCCCTTAGGGGGAACACCGATGTTGGGGCCAGCTTTTGGGTGGCTTCGTAGATGTCATGGAGTGGGATTAGGTGGCATGATCCCACTGGTATGTGGCAGCCCAGGAAAGAATCTGGATGGGTGGTGGATGGATTAATGAAATGGAGGAGGAATGAAATGGGACCATCGTAAGGGCGGAAGTGTAGTAGGGCTTGAGCCTCGAAGAGACTTCCTACGTATCCTCGTGGCAGGGAATCAAAGTCCACGTTGTTCAGGATGGATTGGGGCTTACGCAAGGGTGCTGCCCAGGTGCTGCTAGGGAGCGACAATGGTGGATGGGGCATACGCAAGGGTGCTGCCCAGGTACTGCTATAGAGTAGAAATGGTGGATGGGGCCTATGCTCTGAGGCGGCCCAAAGTGGATATGGAGTGTACGCTTTGAGGTGGCCTACAATGGTGGTATGGGGCTATAGCTCTGATGCATCCCAAAGTGGATATGGGTCTTACGCTATGAGGCGGCCCAAAGTGGATATGGGGCTTACGCTCTGAGGCGGCCCAAAGCAGCATGGGGCTTAAGCTCTGAGGCGGCCCAATGTTGATATGGGGTGACACTCTGAGGCGGCCCATGGTGGTTGGTGAACCGACGTGAAGGATTCGGAACAACCGGGTGGTGGGATTGAACCTCGTGGAGGCTTCCTATGTACCATGGGCCAGCACGGATCAAAGTCCACGTATTTTGATGGGATGGGGCTTACTCTCTAAGGCATCCCTTGGTGTCGGGGCTTACTCAGGGGTGGAGGACCGTGGTTCTACATAGCACTGTGGGAAAGGGACTCCACTGGCCTTGGCAGGGGGAAGTATGGAGATGCATGGGTGCAGTCATCCGCAAGAGAGGCTAGGGGCTTACACTCTGAGGCGGCCCTTCCCCCGCAGACAAACGGCACTCCGACAAGGAGGATCTCATTCCATGTGAGGAAGAGTCCATTCCTATGGAGACGAGTGGGCGTAAAGAATGTTCGAGCTGAGGTGACCCTGTGTGCGAAGCACGGGATCAGACCATAGTTTAATGTCATGTGTTAAGGAAGAGGTGCTTAACAGTTTAACATCATGCAGCTTGGATTAGATGGGTTCGCTCCACACCCCTAGGGCTTACATGCCCAACGCCCTCTACCCCTTGTGGGAGGGAAGGCATCCGCAAGGCCATGGTGAAGGGGGCCCGCAGGTCGAATCACCGGGGGGTCCATGTTAGCATGGATGTGTGAAAAAACAACATCTTTTAGCGTGCCTATGTGGAGAAGCATAAGGCAAAGCAACGCAATGGGAAACATGGCCCAAGGGACCTTGAGGTTACATCACATGATCCTAAAAGGCTTTGCGGGAAAACAACTCATGGTGTGCATGCCCTGCAGGGGAGACATCAGGTGCCGGTGCAGAGGGGCAGCCAAGGGGCGTCAAGGTGAAGGGTCCTTGGATGTGCGCGCATAACACCAGGACGGTGCGCAATTAGAGTGAAGGAATTGTGTGCGGAGAGGGAATTACGCGCATGGGTATTGCGCGCACGGCAGGGTATTGCGTGAATGAGACACGGATTGCATGCAAGGAAGGAACTCGGGGGAGGGGGAAAATTCACTTAAGCCGGTGGAGTTGCGCGCAAAGGAGAACTCTTGGGAAAGGTTGCGTGAAAGGAGGGATTACCTGGAGGTCATCTTGCGCGCGGGGGGAGTCAAATTGCGCGCACTGGAGTTTCTTCGAATTCATCATTCCCCAAACCGTTCGGGGTCACCTTTTATTTATAGGCAACGTCCAGCGGGGAATCCAGGCGGTGCTTGAAATCTTCTGTGCCGAGAGCCGCCGGTGCGCAAAATCTCTCCATGCAGAACCTGGGCGTGCAACGATTGCGCGCCTCAACGACTTGATTCCATGAAACCCGGATATACTACGCGCGTAGAACAATTTTTCGCATGGATCCTCCTTTATTTTGCGCACCACATCCCATGCCTCTAGATCAGGTCTTTGATTCTGAATATGACTTCGCTTTGTCATTTTAAAACATCCTCCGAGAGTTACAGTCATTTTTCGGCATTAAAAAATGCCCCCCCCCCTTGGAATTGGATCGGAGAGAGGTCGCAACGATCGAATTCCAAGGGAAACGCCGAAACACTGAAGTGCAGAGTCTCCTGGTCAAGTTGCGCGCAAAATTCTGATGGGGCACGCAAAACTATGGATGCGCGCGGGATCCTCTTTCCGCGCGACGCAGAACCCTGGCCTCACCTTCAAAAAGGTGCACTGGGTCCCAGATCCGTACATCTGCTTTTTCCACATGAAAAGCTCATCGCTCTAATGCACAAAATTGCTTTTGCGGCTGCGCGTAATATCCCTCTGGCAGTGCAGGATTCTCTCCGAAATTTGTCCGTGATTTCGCACCTATTCGGGATCTTCCGCACTTCTCGTGCCAATTGTGCGCTCATCTCCAGGATTTCGTGCAACTCCTTCAGATTTCGCGCAAAACTCTCCGATTCCGCGCACTGCATCCTGATTTCTCCCAACTCTCGAAAAATCCGAGATGGCTGCAAGCTGAGTTGATGAGGGGGAAGCCGATGCCCGTAGGACAGAAATGGCGGCGAACGAGGAGGTTTATGGCGCCAAGGTGATTGTCTCCAACAATCTGACCTTGTTCAATCTGCTGACTCCGGCCCATAAGACGTATCCCTTGTCTGACAACCTCCCGCTCTGGAATTTTGGAATCCTGGAGGAGGTGCCACTGCCGGGCTTCGAAGTGGACACGCCGCGGTCTTGGCTGACCTCGGAGGATGAACTTCCTTGCTAAAACATCACCAACAACGGCCATCCTGCCAGGGAAACCAAACATGTGAACGTATGTGTCCTAAACCCAAGGACTAGGACCATTACCGGGGACGAGTCTGTGGAAGATAATTCTTTGGACCTCTACGCGAGCACGTTCTGTCAGAGCGTCACGGATGACACGAAGGGCTGGATGAAGGATTGGAACCAGCGGTTCGGGGGAAGCTTCACCAGTGAATGGGCCTGGGTGTTCTGGGTTTTCCTTACCTGTGACCAGTTCGGGGACGAACTGCGGTATATATGCCTGTTCAAGGCGGTATGGACATCGCAGTTCCACTTCCACTGCCAGCATGAACTCGGACCGGAGATATTCACCTAGTGGTCTCCTGACACCAACTCATTCCACCTTCATCTTGGGGAATTGGGCATCAGTCTCTGGGACGTTCACTGCATCGGAGGTATCACACTGGAGGGTTACCAATACGACGAGTTTGATCCTCCAAAGAACACCTGGGGAGATAGGTCGCAGATGCCTATGCTGACGTGGCACTTGTTGGAGCTGGCCAAAGAGAGGCTGGGGGTCATGGTCCTCCTGAAGGATGTTGCCTTCAAGGGCTGGTTCAGCCTGTTCCTTGAGAAGGATCCGACCGTCAAGATGCCGGGACGGGGAAAACGGTGCCCAACCGTGGCTCAGAAGAGCAGGGACGGGTCATACTGAAAGTCCCTGGAGGAGGGGCAATACCAATCATGGGGCTACCGCGTCATTGAGGCTTAGGACCCGAACGTCCGGTATGTCGGGTTCCTTGCTGCCTTCCTGAGCGGGTGGCTCCTGCCGGTGTGGGACGCGAGGATGGGCATCCATCCAGCAACACTGTAGATGGCAGGCTCCATGGCCGCCAAAAAATGGTTCAACTTGGGCGCCCCTGTACTGGAAAAGCTTTATTCCATCCCGGGGTGCATCTCATGAGGGGGGTCGCCTCAGAGAGTATGTGGTCCCTTCTAGATCTTCCATGGATGGGTGGCGGCTCATCTCGGCGGGTACAGTTTCCCAAACGTTGTCCGTCCTCCAATCAATGGTCTGCGACCGTCCTTGCTAAACATCGCAGGGGTGGCACCATTGACGCTCAATGAGGAGGGTGTGAGAATCCGCATTGCAAACCACGCCAACTTCAACTTCAGCCCGTTCCCCACCCTAGTCGGCCAGATGGTGGACAACGAGCGAGGCTCTCTGGAACATCAGGAATACTTCCATAGCATTCGGGGTGGGGTGCTCCTGGCTAGGATCGACGGGAAGTTAATCTGTGAGCCTTACGTGCCATCCCAATTCGCCAGGAATTTCGGATGCCTCCAACGAATGCCAAATAAGGTATTCACGGCTATCTGGCAGGAGAAGAATCCATGCATCCTGTTCCAGATGTGGTTGATATTACCACTTTTGGCTCTGGCGATGTCGTTACCCTTCCTCCCACTGGGGTCGATGTCGGCCTATCAACCGAATACGCCGAACACTAGACCATTTCATACCCTGAGGGGCTATTAGGCGAGCGCGTCCGGCAACTTGAGGATACTCGCATGGAATCTGGGCGACGGGAAAGAAGGCACGGTGCCGTCAGAAGGGGAGGACCAAGGGTGCGTCATGCAGCGAGGCATGCGCAGGCCGAGACTTCGGCAGCGGGAACATTACATGGTGCTTCCACGTCCATGTTAACCACAGGGGGGGTCACTTGAGGCGGCCAGGGAAATGCCCAGGAATCCAATAAGTTATCTTCTCGAACCATCCCAAGACGCAACTCTCCCAGCACTATAGTCGTCCTGGATGACCCTGCGGCAATCGCTGAGCGTCGAAGACATCTGGCAGAATATAATACAAAATGGGATCCAACTGCCAGAGGTCGGGCTTGTTCAAATTACCGACCAAGTAAACATTCATCGGGGGCATGCTTATTTGACGGACATGGACACATACGCATGCCAAAGGGGGCGGCGTGCGGATCCACCTTTCATAGTGAAAGTGATGCTCGGCCGGGAGCATGATTCAGAAGTGATGCCGCTGGGAGAAGGCGACAGTGTCGAGGAGTCAGAGGGGGAGGAGGAAACAGGAGAGGATTAAGGCGGGGGAGAAGAAGAAGATGAATAGCCCGAAGGTGAGGGTCCAAGGGGCGACCTACCAAGGGAGTATCCGAAAGAGCGGTGAGATTTTTGGCTCTGATCTCGACATAACTGAGATACTCGAGGTCTGTCTCTATCTCCATTCATTTCTCTTATTCATCCATTTTCCTTTCAAACTTCTAACCCACTTCCCCACCCTACTCGAGAGCAGTTGAGCGTTGGACGGGTTTCCCCACCAGAGGAGGGAGGAGAGGAAGCGGTGGGACATGATAGGGATCTGACACCCATCATTGAATTAACAAGCACAGAGGGGTCACCTCTTACGAAGGCTCCTGCAGCGGGTAGAACACTGGAGACCGACGCTCTAGATTCTTGTATGTCTCACGCATCACTACTGGGGCTTGGTGTCAAAAGATCCCGTCTGACCAGTGTATTCCTTGCACAATGATCTCAACACTAGAGGCACGTCGGGCTGTGGAGCTCGGACCATCCATGAGTGGACCAGTAGCGAACATACCACCTCATTCAGAACATGCTCCCTGCACTGAGTTGGCCCCGAAAATTGATGAATAGGGGGTGTCGGATATTAGTGGTGATGTTCCTGAGATGAGTTCGGAAGCTGACGGAGGCATCATCACTACTGGGGTGAGAGAAGAAGGTCTCCCGGACGTCAAGGATCATATTCATCACGAAGACGTCCCTGTGGCGGATCCTGCTGCCGATCTACTAGCTACCTTCCCCATATACCGACCCGCTGACCCTGAAGAGATAGATGACTCGGACACAAAGGCAATCGAGGAGAGCCAGATGACATGGCGCAAAGGGTGTAAGTGTATCTAGAACTTCCTCAGAGAGCCCTAGTCAGGTTGGATGAGGCAGATGGGATCACTTCAGACCTGGCTGCGCTTCTTGTGCGCCGGAGGGGCTGACGATCAGCATCTTCATCTGACGGTCCATGATTACATGGCCGAGAAGATACGTGAGATCAGTATGTGCACCGGCATTGCCCAGTGCAAGGGAGGATCGACGAGAGCTCAAGCGCTGCTGAGGGCGGAGAAGGAAGTCCGACACCTCGAAGGGTAGGCGTCACATAAGGAGGCCTTCATCGCAACATGATCTGAGCTTGTCGAGCAACTGACGGCCCAACTGGCTGACATGCAGGAACAACTGGTGGAGGCGAGTCACCAGATTATCGTACTACGAACTGAGCGGGCGCATGCAGAAGCTAGGGCTGGAGAGCTGCGCTCTGTGGTAGATGATGAGGAGAGAGTCTTCAAAGAGCGAGAAGCGGTCCTGGAGGCTACCAGCCAAAGGGTAGCAGCGCTGGAAAGATCGCTTCAGCATGTTGATCCCTAAGGGCTTGTTTTGGCCATCTCATGAACTTCTTGCTTGTACTTCTCATCATCTCAATACAATACATGGCCAAGTCCATTCATTTTTACTCTTGGATTAATATGCTCAAACACAGTTTCGAAAAGAATACCAACTCATCCCTAGGCTCGTGTGGGTCATGCTCAACACGAGAAGCAAAGGATGCTCGCGCCATCATTCCGTCCAACTGTGGGGCATTGACCAAGCTTCACACATCCGAAATTGGGCCAAGATTTATGAGGAGACCCCAGGCCGATTGATGTGTTGACTTCTCAATGTGCTCTAACACACGAGTGGGATGATGTTTGGGGCGTTGAAATCCATCCGAACATAGGGGGATGGAGGGGAAGGGTGAATCACGTTGCCCAAATTCGTAACACAATGGGGCGTAACGATAGAGGATAACTGTCAACCATGGCAGAGACATAGCATCCATATCATGTTGGCATGGAATGGGGACAATAAATGAGGGATGACCGCTAACAATGTTCTCAACACGGGGCCTGACTCAAATATCGTCGGTCAGTTTTCTGGAACGTTGGCCCAGGGCAGTAGGCGGACCATAGGATGAGAATCCATACTGTTAGGGGGTCCCGTCAAACTTGAAAGGAAATGAGGATCCGAATTATGGGGGACTCAATGTGTGGAAGTTGGAGTGGTGGTTTTTTCGGACAGAGTCCAACACTCCCAAAATTGCGCTACCATGGTGATGGCGCATTAGGTGGACATACCAACCTGATTCTGGGTCGTCCCAATTTCCAGGCAGGACCTCTTTGGCGAGAGAACTATCGCTTCCCATTATTACCATGGGGAATCCCAAACTTTCTCGGGGTAGATGTCCCGATTACAACACTTCTCATGGGATCGGGCCGAGGGGCCGACAATAAGGAAGGATGGGGTTTATTAATCCCTGGGCTGGACCAAAAACAAAATGTCTGAGCGGTCCTACGTATCTCATTAGGATGAGAATCAAGCCACACATAGTTCTTGAAACACAGTTTAACGTCATGTTGGATGAAATACAGTTTAACATCATGCAGGACGGGGAATACATCTCATCTGGGGATAAGCATGGCAGAACGAGTAACCTGACGCAAATGAGGACATAATCTCACACCACATCATGAAATCCCACAAGAGAGAGAGAGTCATAGAAAGCCAAGTAAATGATCTTAGTTTTAGGTATTAGAACTCAGACCAAAGGGCGGAAAGAAACATAAGAGGCACACAGTGGAATAACTCAAACACCTGGCATGAATGGGAATAGGGGGTGTGTACGGTGTGGTGAACAATCCAACGTGAATGAGGACATAATCCCATATCACACCTCACAACCCCCTTGGGAGTGTTTTTAGGTCAAGGGACCGAAAAAGAAAATAGGTTGGGCCCACGGGAAGGGCCCAGGCGATCCTACGTATCTCATAAGGATGAGAATCAAGCCATACGTAGTTCTTGAAAGCATCTTAGTTTAATGTCTTAGAGCTTGGACCGTGAATGGGTCACGATATAAAGGGACACATGGCAAGGTGGTTACAAAACCCAAAATGAAAGAGGACCTAAACCCTACTAACCATGTGCTCTCGGAGGAAATCCTCAAGTCGAGGGACCGAACACGAAGGTAGGCTGGGCCCGCAGGGAAGTGCTCGGGCACTCCTACCTATCTCATAAGGATGAGAATCAAGCCATACATAGTTCTTGAGTGGTAGAATCCCAACGGCATGTATCCTGGACGATATCATCATAGTTTATGGTCATGTGGTTGGACCATGCATCAAATTTTAGGGTCGTATGGTTTATACCAACAACACAGTTTAAGGTCATAAGTTTTGGACCATCACACAGTTTAAGGTCATAAGGTTTGGAACAACAACACAGTTTAAGGTCGTATGGTTTGGACCGTCACACAGTTTAAGGTCATAAGGTTTGGACCATCACACAGTTTATGGTCATAAGGTTTGGACCAACAACACAGTTTAAGGTCGTATGGTTTGGACCATCAACACAGTTTAAGGTCGTATGGTTTGGACCAACAACACAGTTTAAGGTCCTAAGGTTTGGACCATCACACAATTTAAGGTCATAAGGTTTCGACCATCACACAGTTTAAGGTCATAAGGTTTGGACAGACAGCACAGTTTAAGGTCATAAGGTTTTGACCCACATCACAGTTTAAGGTCATAAGGTTTGGACCATCACACAGTTTAAGGTCATAAGGTTTGGACCGTCACACAGTTTAATGTCAAAAGGATTGGACCAGACAGAACACGCACGATGTGATACCATTGTTGCGTGCGATTATGAGAGAGGAGCCTCGGGCCAAGGGTCCGGTGGGGGTCCAAACATTAGGAGGGGGATAGGAGATGCTAGCTCCCAGCAGTGCTGGGCCCGAAAAGCAACGTCCGGGAAACTCCCCATTTCTCGTGGGGATGAGGGTCAAGCTACACACAACCTGCAAGAATAAACTCAAGAACATACTCTAGCGCTCAGACTGCGGGAGCCCCAAGAGACAATGTTACACAGCTTGGTCTGACTGACGTGTGGGGGTGTAATGAGGGTTAGTACAAAAAGTGTCAAGATTCCACCTTGACACGATGGGGTGGAACATGACATGAACCATGCCACCAACATTCAGGGCTCGGGGAAGCTGGCGTGACGACTGAGGATTAATATTGACCATATTTGGAACACAGCATCATGTCGTGTTAGACATGGGGACAAACAAATGAGCATCAACTGCTGACCATGTTTGCAATGCGGGAATTGTATCAATTTGTTTTCTGAAACCCTCAGGGGCGTTGGCCCGTGACAGTAGGAGAGCCCTTGGGGGTTGTATTCAGGCCGTTCTTGGGGGTCCCTCCGGGTGTGAAGGATGACGGGGGCCCGAATGAAGGGGAACACAAAGCATGGAAAGTGGATGGAACTTGCCTAAGTCAAATATGGAACTCCAAGTCCTAGACCAGAGTACCCTGAGCACATTAGCAAACCACTAGAAAGGGTAAGTGGGTTCAGTCCGAGAGCAACCAAAAGATTGCGGATCCCCGGGAAAAAGAGGGGGCACAATGCCAAAGACGTTGGCAACTGGGAGATCATGGGATCTCCTAAGAGATGGTGCTGGACCTGACATCTAGGTGTTCAGGAGGTCCTACCTATCCTATGAGGATGGGAATCTAGCCATATGTAGTTCTGGACATCGCCTTTAAATGCCATGGCGAACATGACATAGGAGGGCTAATCCTAATGACATGATGTGCGTGGTGAAGCTATTGCAAACCTGACGTGAATGAAGACATAATCTCATACCACGCCACGCGATCCTATGGTCAAGGTCCCAAAAGCGAGACAGACGTGATAGCGGACCTCAAGCTGGTCCCAGAGATGAAAGGTCTGGGCATTCCTATGTATCCCATTAAGATGGGAATCAAGCTAGACGTAGTTCTTAAGCACAGTTTAACGTCATGTAGGACGAAATATGGATCTTAGTTTTAGGTCTTAGAACTCGGACCATAGGAGAGAGCGGAGTTTGGTAACTCCGGGGGCTGGACCCAAAATGAAATGTCTGGTCTTTCCTACGTATCTCATCAGGATGAGAATCATGCCGCACATAGTTCTGGAAATATAGTTTAACGTCATGTTGGACGAAATACGGATCTTAGTTTTAGGTATTAAAACTCGGACCATGAAAATGGCAGAACCAAAAGAGGATCTTAGTTTTAGGTCACAGAGCTCGGACCATGGAGCCCAGATGTAGGGCAGAATGTAGTTTAGGGTCGTGCTGGACCAGGTGCAGTTTAAGGTCATGCAGGACCATACAGTTTAGGGTCATGTGGGACCATACAGTTTAAGGTCATGCTGGACCCTACAGTTTAAGTTCATGCTGGACCCTACAGTTTTAGGTAATGCTAGACCCTAAAGTTTAAGGCCATGCTGGACCCTACTGTTTAAGGTCATGTTGGACCATACAGTTTAAGGTCATGTTGGACCATGTCGGCTTAGGAAAAGTACTTATTGAGGATCCTATCATTGGTGGGAGGAGTGATACACTCCCCATCCATAGTCACTAGGAAATATGGGCCAATGGGACAGAAATTATGGACAATAAAAGGACCCTCCCACTTGGGCTCCAACTTGGGTGGTTTACTGCCGGGAATTATTGGCACTCTGAGAGCCAGCACCAGGTCACCTTGCAGGAAGGAGGGGAGGTGAACCTTCTTATCAAAAGCTCGAGCCATCCTACTCTGATGCCTTTCCACGTTATGTAAAGCACAAATCCTACTTCCGTCCAGCTCTTCCAATTCAGCTAGGTGGATCTTGGAAACTCTATCCGGAACTTTCTAGTCGTAGACCGCCGTGCGCAACGAGGGAAGCTGGATCTCGATGGGTAGGATGGCCTCAGATTCGTATAACAGGGAATATGGAGTCACCTGGGTGGAGTTATGAGTCATCATTTTATAAGCCCATAGGGATTTGGGGAGCTTGTCCGGACAACTTTTCTTGTTCTGACCAACCATTTTTTGTAGAATCTTAGAGATGGTTTTGTTAAACGCCTCAATCTGTCGATTCGCCTATGCATGATAGCAGGGGGTGTGGTTAGAGGGAATGTTGTACTTGGAGTACAATTTCTTCAGCTCGGATGCTCGGAAGTTGGTTCCATTATCTATGATGATAGCGTGGGGTATTCCAAACCGGTAGATGATATTGGAGCTCATGAAGTCGGAGATAGAACAATCCTTGTCTTCCCTGAGCGGGATTTCCTCTACCCACTTTTAGAAGAAATCTGTAGCGGTTAAGATGAACCGCCACTGGCGGGCCATCGCTAGTGGGTAAGGCCCTACGACATCCAACTCCCAGACTGCAAAGGTCCAAGAATACCTAGTGGTATGGATAGGCTCTGGTGGACGGTGCACGAAGTTAGCATGAACATGGCACACATGGAACCTCTTGGCCTACTTGATGCAGTCGTGGATCATGGAGGGCCAGAAGTATCCCAGCCTCTGAATATGGTGGGAAAACTTCGACCCGGCTTGGTGGGAGCCACAGGAACCAGTGTACACTTCTTGCATGAGTTGTGGGATGTCGACTCCTTGAAGACAACAGAGGAGAACACCGTCAAACCCACGCCTGTAAAGGATCTGCTCATTGATGGAACCATTTTGAAGGGTGAACTGCGGCGCGCGGCGCCAGATTCGTTCACGCTTTTCTCAGTCCATCGGGAGATTGTTGTGCTGGAGATATTCAACCAAGGGCGTCCTCCAGTCAGGGACTGTCTCGATCACCATGCCTGATGCACCAGAGGGTCCTGACATAGAGGCACCAGCGGTGAGATGGTTCACTCGCGGGACACAATCTCCCTCTGGGATAACAGGAGCAATGAATCTCCGGTGTTCCATGTGGATGATTAGATCATCCTATTCGGGATCCGCAAGTGATGCGGCCAGGCTGGCCAAAACATCTGCTTGATTGTTCTGTGACCGGGGAATGTGAACGACATCCGATCGGGAGGGGAACTCAGCCATTAGATGGAGGGTGCAATCCAGAAATGACATGAGTTCTGGATTCCTAACAGCATAGTCACCATTAACCTGCTTGATGACTAGCTCGGAGTCTCCTTTCACACACAGATGGGGTATGTTAACCTCTAGAGCCAACTCGAGGCCAATGATGAGGGCATGATATTCTGCCTCATTGTTGGTGCAGCCTTCTGACAACAAGAATGAATATGGCAGAACGGCATGCTCCGGGGTGATGAAGACGATACCCAGGCCCACTCTGTTAAGCCTAGGATCATTGAGCCTTCTACAAGTTGGGATTCGGGAGGCACCGTCAAAGTGCATCTCCCAGCATGGGGTGGGGTGATCGACTGAGAGGATTGCCTCATCAGGAAAGCCCAAATCCATTGGCTGGTTCGCGGAGGTTGGGTGGGCATCTAAGAAGTCTCCCAACGCCTGTCCTTTGACGGCCTTTTGAGGTACGAACCCAATGTCGAACTGTTGGGGGATCACCGCCCAGCGTACCAATCGGCCAGTCAACATAGGTCGGTTCAGGATGTATTTCAACGGGTCTACCCGAGAGACTAGCTGTACCTCATGGTGTTGCAAGTAGTGTCTCAATTTCTGTACGGAGAATACGAGCGCCAGGTAGCTATTCTCGATGGGAGAATATCTAATTTCCACATCGAGGAGCATGCAGATGAGGTAGTAGAGGCTATTCTTTGTTCCGTCGTTGTTCTTCTGGGCGAGAAGGGCGCCGATGGATCGTTCCAAGGCGATCACATAAAGGACCAGCGACTTTCTGGGAACGGGTGGGATCAGGACCAGAGGTTGAAGTAGATACTACTTGATTTCCTCAAAAGCAATCTGACACTCTTCATCCCACCCATAGGCGGCACTTTTCTTCATGAGCCGAGAAAAAGGCATACACTTGTCGGCCAGATTCACAATGAATCGACGTATATAGGCTAAGTGGCCTTGGATGCCTCGAAGCTCCCGAATATTATTCGAGGGAGGCATCTGACTGATGGCATTGATCTTCTAGGGGTAGATCTCGATACCTCGATACCCAATAATGAAGCCACGAAACATTCCGGAGGTGACCCCGAAGGCACACTTCAATGGGTTCATCTTCAAGTGGCGAGAATGGAGGAAACCAAACACTTTCTCAAGGACTTTTAGATGGTCCTGGTGTTAAAGATATTTAACCACCAGGTCATCTACATAGCACTCCACTAGTGTTCTGAGGATCGGCTTGAATATACGGTTCATAGCTCGTTGATATGTGGAACTCGCATTCTTTAGGCCGAAGGGCATAACCCGGTATCAGAAAGTACCATGGGGGCCCTAAAGGTAGTTAACTCTTCATCCTCGGGGGCAATACTGATCTGGTTGTACCCGGAGTACACATCCATGAAGGAGAGGGCTTGGAACCCGGCTGTTGCATTGATCAATAGCTCTGTCATGGGAAGGGGAAAGTCATCCTTTGGACAGTGGCGATTAAGATCGCTGAAGTCGATGAAGACCCTGATCTTCCCGTTCTTCTTCCTGATGGGCACAATGTTGGCTAGCCACCTGGGGTACTGGAATTCCTTGATGAAGTTGTCCTTGGTAAGCTTATCAACTTCGGCGTCAACCATGGCACCATGAGAGGGGTGCATCTTCCTGGGAGGCTTCTTAAACCCGCGATGGTTTGCTGGGAGTCCAAGGTGGAGGACGGCTACCTGGGGGTCTAGTCCCGGTATCTAGTCATAACTCTAGGAAAACACACCACTGTGCTGTCTGAGGAAGTCTATGTATTGTTGTCATTCCTCGGGGGCATTGTGGTGCTGACCAATGTGGGTCTCGGGTCTTCCTCGCTACCGAGGTTCACCTGCACTAACTCATCGACCGTGGTGGAGACACCCTCCTCAAAGGCATAAGGAGTATCTTCCATGTCTTCTTCTCCGCTTGTGGAAGTATCATCCACAGGGGGAGCCGTTTCGGGGCTGCTCGACCCTGATTGGGAGCTGGCGCCGACTTGGGCGGCATAGGTCATCAAGACAGGAGACTCATGCACTGCGGAGACCATGGCAACGAAGGCAGTCGATCCAATACCATTCGGCCTTCATCCCAAGGGCCACGCTTTACGACATCAAATCAGTGGTGACGCGTTGGATTGAGCTGGTCGATTCCGGCCCGGCGAAATAGACACATATGGCATACTGCCGTTGCCATGAGCCCAATGTCCCGATATCGTACAAGGGTAGGAGGCTCGGGGATCACCTTAGTCTGGTTGGTGTAAGAGTACGAGGTGATTTCTCGCCGTCGCTTAGACCCGGAAATATACCTTCCTCTGGTACCCGAGACATCAAATCACTCTCCCATATCGAGAGTCATGGCCTCCAACTGATGGATTGGGAAGAAATATGTGTCATCCAAATCTTCACAGGGATCACTCATAACAGTGGCGGGATCAACCTCATCTGCCAGGATTTGCTTGTCCCTGCTCTTGTAATTGTCATCGTCCAAGTAACGAGCATCACTAGAGGAAAACGGAGATGCATGTCCAAGGAGAATGCCCACTCGACCCTTAAGGGAGTATTTGAGACACTGATGGTACGATGAGGGAACCTCCGCGTGAAGGTGGAGCCACGGCCTGCCCATTAACGCATTGTAGGCGGTGTCCTAAGAGACAACCATGAATTCGGTATTGGCAATCAAGCCGCAGAACAGTGCCTTTAGATGAATATTGCCGAGTTGAATTTTCTCGGTCCTGTCATACCCCTAGATTCTGAGGTCGGAGGGAGTTAAATGATCCTCAGACAACCCCAGTTTTCGTAGTGTTCGAGTTGGGATCAGATTAATCCTGGAACCTGTGTTGACAAGACAACGACTGTCTTCCACGCCATTGAACTGGACGGTGATGTAAAGCAGGAGGATGTGCCCCTGTATGGGAATGTCTCCAACTTCAACGGAAAATGAGATAACTTCCTGACATTCGGTGTCCTCAATCACCTTGGTGTGGAAGGCTTCTGCGGCCACTACCTCCATTTCAAAATGGTGGGGGCTCCTTAGAGCCTTGGCGAGTGCCTCACGCATTTCAAATGATAGGAGAAGGGCCTCAAGGATTGAAGTGCTTGACGGAATGCCATCCATATGATTCAAGACATCATACATTCATGCCAAACGAGAGATTCTACTTACAGGAGGTCGCTCTGCGATTGGGGGCATAACGGGCCCTACTGGCGAGACTGGTGACTGACTCGTACTAGGCACTTCCCTCTGTTCACTAGATAAAGCCTGAGAGGTGGCTGTCATGCTAGGACCGGAAAGGCCGTAGTCAGCCAGAGGCAGAGCTAGGCAGGTGGCGACGTGGGCAAGGCGGTTCCGCCTATTCCAGCAACACAAACAGTGGTGGAAGCAAACCTGTTGTCACCAGGTGAGGGAGTCGTGCATGCTGATCTCTATACTGGGCTTGCTTCCTGGTATCAGTAGAGTGCATGACCTAAATGGAGGTGACGACTGCCTGCCCCGGTGATTCACGTAGCCACGACTCCGTTGACATTGGCGACGACTAGCGACATTGGGGAGATCCACCTGGCGCTCCCCATCGTTGGGAGTCAAAAAGGGATTTACCAACTCTACGGTGTTAACCGAATCATTCCCCTGACCTTCATTCAAGGAGTCATCCACTACCGGATGGGATCTCGGAGGGATCCCCATTTCTAGGGGCATGAAATCGCCAAGAGTACGAGAAGATGATGGAGATGGAAGGGCGCGTTCTTTCTTATTGCGCCACCGCCTGATCTCCTGGGAAGAAGTAGGCTAGGACGACGATGCCAAAGCGGTGCTCGCAGACTCCGAGGGCTCTGGATAACTCAGGTGGGCACGAATGATGCCATGGGTACGGGAGACCGTCCTGCGGGCCAACCGGTCATTATACTTCCAGGACCCACGATCAGAAACCTGTTCCCACTCATCCCCGTTGTCACTACTGCCATCTGATCTCATGAATACACCCACCACATGTGCAGGGGCTGGGCCCAACCTGACTATATTGTTTTCAATCTGGTCTTGGAGCCAGTCCTTGAACACATAGCATTGCAGGATAGTGTGTCCCATGATCCGGTGATAAGGGAAGTAGTTAGGGTGATCAGTGAGACATGCCTCTTCTGGGTTCCGGCAATCAGGCAGCTGCACGATCCTCTACTCCAAGGCGCTACGGAAATAACCGAGGACCCGGGCCTCGCCAAACGAGTTAGTCCGATTCCTTCTGTCTGGAATGGGGTCTCTTGGGGGCTGACCATGACCAGGGGCCAGAGGAGCAGGCTGAGGAGGTGATACTGGATTACCTCGCATAGGTGGCGGCGGTGCGTTATGCGGAGGCACCTGCCAATTTTGAGGCGGTCACTGCTGGGCCGGAGGCTGTGCCCGTGGGGGTGGACCCCTATGAGCCTGTTGAGCTGGCCTTACTGGCAGCAACTCTAGCTGTCTGGGGGCCTCTATCTTGGCTACAGCAGTGGGCTCGACTCTGGAGGCTCTCCTTGCAGAGATTACAGGAGGCAACATGCGTGCTTGACCGGCCTATTGCAGGGCTTCTTCGAGGCACTGAGCCTTGTCTGAGAAGTCCCAGAACCCTCCAGGGTAATTCTGTGTGATCAGAGAAGGAACCAACTCTGCCTTGACATTCCCTACACACATAGTTAGTAATTGCTCCTGAGTCAGTGGCATGTCAAGGGAGTACGTGAGCCCCTTCCACCGGGCGACGAAGTCTGTGACTCGCTCATCAGGTCTTTTCTTGCACCTGAAGAGGTCTGCAATGTTCATCTTCCGGGTTATGGAACTGAACTGATATAGGAATTTCCGGTGAAGGTCCTCCCAGCTAGTCACGGATCCAACAGGGAGCTGGATGTACTAGACGAATGCTGGTCCTTCCAGTGTCTGAACGAAGCACTGTAGCTTGGCAGCTTCCTGCTGCACCGGAGTCCGTAACATAGCCCCACCCCTCGAGTTGAAGTGGTCCAAGTGTTTTGGTGGGTCTCTGGTCCCGTTAATGGGGGAAAAAGTGGGGTTCCCAAATCCCGGCGGAGCCGGCATGTCATCTACCCATGCTGGGTATGTCTTGTCGTCTGGTGGGATTGCCACCTACCAAGTTTCTAGGGCCTCCAAGCGGGCGATTAGTACTTCCATAAGATCATCAGGATGCTGATTTCGGTCCAGACGGGGATCTCTAACCACAAGCGCGTTGCTAGGATCTTCGATACGGTAGTCGTGCTCAGCGGCTCACGGGGCAGCTGGCGGAGCGACTCTCGGGGTGGTGGGAGGAAACCGAGAATGGTCCCACAGGTGGTCCCTCCGCTCGGGAGGGTTCGGCGAAACATATCGCACCCTCTTGCCATGGGTTCCGGCATCGCCCCTGTCGGTGAAAATGACAGGGTCACAGTTGCCCAGGGGATCCACGGTAAGTGGTGGATGCTCATGCCCCTGTTGTCCTGGCCTAAGGTCACCATAGTCAGGCCGCCTCTCTGCAATGCGTTAGGCCAAGAGCTCATCAACCAGCCTCTTTTTCTCAGCCAGCTATTGGCATAGCGTGGCCTTCACGGGATCTTCCTCTACCTTCTGCACTGAGGTAGATGGGTTGGCGAGTTTAACAGACCTGACGAGCTCTTTACCCTTGCCGATTTTTCGGCCCAGTGTCAGTGCCTCCATGGGTACAAGAAGACGTAGGACGCTCCTCTGTTGGCAAGTAATTCTCCCGGATGGGTCCAGTAGTGGTCTTTCCTCAGGGGGTGAGTCCCCGTAAAGGGGCTCCACACCGTTTCCCTCATCTGAAAGGTCAGCCATGTTGACTGCCACTGCCCTCGGTGACATTCCCTCAGGGCCGCCCAATGAATCAGGCTGTCGGCGGATCGCATAGAAGAGGAGAGCAACATACTACCCCCATCCACGGACGTGCGCATAGGGGGTGGCTTCCTCAATAACTTTTTGGAGTACTTGAAAACTCTTGATGCATTGTTGCTGGAGGGCCTCATGGTGAACCAACGACTTGGGGTGCCGAACCTGGGGGAGCGCTTCTAGGTCGACCCGACGGCACTGCTCAGCGATCTCCTCGAGATGCACTTGGCTCCTGGGATAATGCGCTAGCTGATAGAGAAGGCAGGAGTGGGTCACCCAGAGGGTCTGGCGGAAGCATTCAAACTCTCCTGGGGTGAGTGACTCTAGCACATCAAAATCCGATTCTACGACCGGCCAAAACTTCTCAGGGAAGTGGCCTACTGCAAGAATGGTCAAAAAGCTCCAGGACTCTAGTTCGGGGTCCAGACCTTGCTTCCTCTGCTGATTCACATAGGATTGTCAGGGAACTGGAAATGGCGTCGAGGTAGGCCGATGGGCTGGTGGGCTCTACGGCGTGGAATACGGCGAACAGGCCGATTGGCCGTCGATCCCTTGGTCATCCTCCAGGGGTTGTAGTGCCCTGGCTGCCACATCGCGATAGGATGGGCCGATGAATGGGCCACCTGTCATAGTGTCGGTGCTCACCGAGGGTGTGTCGCCTCGCGACTCTTCCATCGGTCCCCAGAAAAGTTCCCCACCCTCCCTGACAGGGGAGAGAGGTGCTTCCGAGGAGGCCAGTGGCAACTGCGGGATTGACCCCTGGGGGTATGCCAAGTCCTCGTCCTCCTAGATATACCTTCGAAGGGAGGAGGGAATCATACAGATCTCTCATTCAGGGAGTACAAGACTGATGTGCCACGTCCCCATACCTACCCTCAAATAGAAGGGTTGGGGGGATGGTTCCATCGTCGAGTCGTACTCCGCCTGAGAATATGAGAAACGAACTGGTTTAATTTCCATCCGAACTCCCTTGACATTCCTCCTAAGGCGATGACACCCGGCCTTCCTACCCCTGGGGGGCTCCTCAGGGTATGGATGATTTCCGTCAAGGGGTCCCCTGACCACAATAGAGCTGGGGCAGAGGGGACTGAAGTCTGGGGTGCGAGAAGCACCAGGATAGATGTCGAAAGGGACATGGGGAGGACCTCCATGTGAGTGAACGACTATATACGCAACTGTCCCATATTTGGGGCTGGGAGTAGGGTGTGTGACCTCATACCCCATGCAGTGGGTGCTGGAAAGGGTCAGAACAGGAGCGTAGCCATCACGACGAAGCTTTCGGCTTTCCAGATCGGTGGCATGGAATAAGCCCTCATGGTGGGTGGCACTACCATGGATTGGTCCGCAGTGGACATTTCCAGCGCTGGTGACCGGGAGATTCGACCCAAAATGCCTACAGGGCGGTCGGGGTTTTGATCCCAGTCGGGCACGTGGCTGTCCCTACCCAATATGTGCGGGATCTGGTACCAGGAGTCAGCAGTGGCTCGGGCCACCGTGGCTGCTGAGATTGGTGCCCCCTTGCGGGCATTCTCTTCTTCTCGCGCCCGATGCTGGCATCGAGTCAGATGGGTTGGATCCAGTGGTGCGGGCATAGAGATTGCCTGGTCCTCCACCTTGGGAGCCGGGCGATGATGTCGACGCATACTGGCTAAGGTTCCTGCCATTAACCCCTGGGACGGGTCTCTGATCGGGTGGACCCGGACATCCCCCACCTCATTGGCGTAGGGGAGGGATGTGTCAAGGCGCTCCGGGGATAGCCTCTCGAAGCGGTTGAACGTCAGAGTGCAGAGATGCGGCTCCCTGTGTGGCACACGAGGGCGGCGATGGTGGTGAGGCACAACCACCTATAGATCCAAGCGGGCCATGCCCCTGGTGGGGATGATCTGTCCCTCATCATACCTACGAACCAGGTCATTGATCACCCTCCGCTGGATGATTTCTAACAGGGAGAGGGGGTACGAGCGCCCGGCTACTACGGCGGTCGATGCCGGAGTGACCGTGGAATAGGTGGGACCGCACAGGGTAGCCGCATCGGTACTGCCCCTGCCCCTACACCGGTGGGCAGGTGGCGATCGAGCTCCAAATGCAGTGATCTGATTCCTGGAAGCAGGGAGATGAACCCATTAGCATCAACATGAAAAGTGATAAACAACCAAGGCCCAACGTCATTCCATCTTCCATGGTGGGCGAGAGGGATCCATGCTGACGACGTCGTAGAACAGAGTGGTCAATGTCCTGATGGCCTCGACCCCTGGTGGGTTCACGTCCCAGTGAGGGTTACCCGGACTTGGTGACATTATAATCTTCCGACGACCCGACTGCTACTATTATCCGTATTGAGGAGAAGAGATTCACGTTGGGTTCTCCATTTTTGATGCTCTGATGCTTTCGCCGGGGCGCACGCATCCGTCTGTGGGGAGGACGCGATGCTTGTTACCCCGCATTACTTCTTTCCAAAGGCGGGCAACATCCATTCCTTGTTCAGGGACTTCTGCTCCTTGATCGAAACCAGGATGATGGGATGTCGGTTCTTGCTTCCATGGATTCCTCCTCAGAGCTCATCACCTAGTCTGAGTCTCCCTCATAGATTTGAGACGTGCTCGTGGATCTCATTCCCGATGCCATATCTATATGGACGCCAGTTAATTATGCTGCTTCCGTCAAGACGCTCGAAGGGGTCTTGTTGGGGCAGCAACCTTCGGTGAGGAGAATGGTCACATTGGGGCATTGTTGGCATGTCTGTCCTTGGTACCTCATCACAGGGCTTCTCGAGGGCACGGAAGCCCGAGGCATCCCACATAAAACGCGGGGAATTTGTACCATTTATGGTTTTCCTTAGCTTCCCATGTTTAACACGGGGTATGTCACGAGTTTAACATCTTTTGGAGACGGCTATGCCAAGGGCGTGTCATCTGAGGTTTTCCTCAGGCATCTCATGTTTAACACGTGGTAGGCCGTGAGTTTAATGTGTTGCGGGGACGAATCGGGTTGAAAGTCCCCTAGGGGGAACACTGATGTTGGGGCCAGCACGTGGGTGGCTTCCCATATGTCATGGAGTGGGATGGGATGGCGTGATCACACCGGGATGTGGCGGGCCAGGTAAGAATCGGGATGGGTGGTGGATGGATTAATGAAATGGAGGGGGAATGAAATGGGACCATCACAAGGGAGACGGTGTATTTGGGATTGAGCCTCGAAGAGACTTCCTACAAATCCCTATGGTAGGGAATCAAGGTCCACGTAGTTCGGGATGGATTGGGGCTTACGGAAGGGTGCTTCCCAGGTGCCGCTAGAGAGTGGCAATGGTCGATGGGGCTTACGCAAGGGTGCTGGCCAGGTGCCGCTAGGGAGCGTAAATGGTGGATGGGGCTTATGCTCTTAGGTGGCCCAAAGTGGATATGGGGATTACGCTATGAGTCTTCCCACAATGGCGGTATGTGTCTTAAGCTCTGAGGCGGCCCAAAGTGGATATGGGGCTTATGCTCTGAGGCGGCCCAAAGTGGATATGGGGCTTACACTCTGAGGTGGCCCAAAGCAGTATGGGGCTCAAGCTCTGAGGTGGCCCAAAGTGGATATGGGGATTACGCTATGAGGCGGCCCATGGTGGTTGGTGAACCGACGTGAAGAGGTTAGAACAATCGGGTGGTGGGATTGAACCTCGTGGAGGCTTCCTACGTACCATATGCTAGCATGGATCAAAGTCCATGTAGTTCGCTGGGATGGGGCTTACGCTCTGAGGCAGCCCTTGGTTTCAGGGCTTACTCCATGGTGGAGGCCTGTGGTGTGACAAAGCACAGTGGGAAAGAGACTCCACTGGCCCTGGCAGGGGGAAGTACGGAGATGCATGGGTGCAGTCATCCGCAAGAGAGGATAGGGGCTTACGCTCTGAGGCGGCCCTTCCCCCATGGACAAACGCCACTCCGATAAGAAGGATCTCATTCCATGTGAGGAAGAGTCCATTCCCAAGGAGACGAGTGGGCGTAAAGAATGTCTGAGCTGGGGGAACCCTACGTGCGAAGCATGAGGTCAGAACACAATTTAACGTCATGTGTTAAGGACGATGTGCTTAGAAGTTTGACGTCCTGCATCTTGGACGAGGTAGGTTCGCTCCACTCCCCTAGGGCTTATATTCCCAAATCCCTCTACCCCTTATGGGAGGGAAGGCATCAGCAAGGCCATGGTGAAGGTGGGCCGCAGGGCGAACCACCGGGGGTACACGTTAGCATGGCTATGCGAAAAAGCAATAGTTGTTAGCATGCCGATGCAGAGAAGCATAAGTCAAAGAAACGCAATGGGAAACACGGCCCAAGGGACCTTGAGGTTACTTCACACGAGGATGGAAGGCCATGTGGGAATACAACGCATGGCGCGCATGCCCGGCTGGGGAGACATCAGGTGCCGATGCAGAGGGGCAGCCAAGGGGCGTCAAGGTGAAGGGTCCTGGGCTTTGCGTGCAAAAAAGAAGGTTTGCGTGCAAAACACCAGGACGGAGTGCAATTGGAGCGAGGGAATTGCTCACGGAGAGGGAATTACGCGTAGGGTATTGCACGCACGGTAGGGTATTCCACGCACGAGACACAGATTGCGCGCAAGGAAGGAACCCGGGGGAGGGGGAAAATTCTCTTAAGATGGTGGAGTTGCGTGCAAAGACGAACTCTGGGGAAAGGTTGCACGAAAGGAGGGATTACCTGGAGGTCATCTTGCACGCGGGGGGAGCAGAATTGCGCACACGGGAGTCATTTCGAATTCCTCAACCCCAAAACTCTTTGGGGTCACCTTCTATTTATAGGAGATGTCAGGCGCAAAATCCAGGAGGTGCGTGAAATCTTCCGCACCGAGAGCCGCCGGCACGCAAAATCTCACCGCGCAGAACCGGGGCGTGGAAATATTGCGCACCTCAATGGCTCGATTCCACGAAACCCGGGGATACTAAGCGTGCAGAACAATTTTCTGCACGGGTCCTCCTTTATTTCGTGCACCACATCTCGGGCCTCCGAATCAGGCCTCTGATTCCGAATATGACTTCGCTTCGTCATTTCAAAACTTCCTCCGAGAGTTACGGACTTTTGTTTGGAATCAACAACCACACAAAGTCTTTGATCGACCAAATGAACAAACTAACCAAGTATATGGTCAATCAACTATTCATGAAAAAATACAGGTAATTTTCAATATAAAAAAGTTCCCAAATGCCCTCATAACACCTTCAGGCCAAAGGAAAAAAATGAATAATTGTAAAAATACATGGCATTACAACATTAGTATTGAAACTACTATATAGAGAGAATAATTTAGTATATATATGATATAAATTATATTCTTACAAAAAATAATATTATTATATTCTCAATATTTTTTTTAAATAATTAAAACAACCTCCCAACAACCTATAATATACATTTTTGGGTTTCGATGAATAACCTATTCCAATTACCAATAAACTCAATCTAGATCTTGAATTGAAACTACTAACCCAATTTCATGAGTGTAATAATAAAACATGATTGAAACACTTATAAAAAATAAAAATTTTAATGTTTTATTTTTGAAATTGGTCATTTAATAACCAATGTTAGAAATATGTTTCCTATCAATTATAATTAATGTTAGAATTTGAAAAATAATGTGAATAATATGGATAAAAAAAATGCAAAGACAAAAAAATATTTTTCATTGTGAATTTTCAAAGAATACCAACAAAAAAATATTTTTAAAAAAACTTCATCGAAAACAATATCCTTCCTTGAAAATATATAATAATATTTTAAATTTTTATTAAAAAAAATGTAAATATATGAAATTGGAAATAAAATAGTGATGCTATAAAATTGTTACCACTAAAAATTTATTTTCAATCTTTTACAATCTTTCTATAAAAATAATCTTGTCAAATTTTAAAATGAGATATTAAATATATGTTTTAGGTCAAGTGTAGAAGATGGAAAAAATAAAAGGATTTCAAAAATAATATCAATCAAAAAAAAATATTTTTATTAAGAACTATAAAAAAAATACAAGCCTGTTTTTATAATATCAAAAATTAATAATGTACTACATGATAGATCTGTAGAAAAAAATTTGAAAACTGTTCCTTCAAAAATATCATGACACATAAAAATTTAATCTCTTGATAAAATAAAATTATATTTCACATCTTTTTTTAAACTGATATGAATAATGTATAAAAATATATCATAAGGTAAAAAATATCTTCCCTAAAATAATATATTTTCCATTTAATTTTCTGAAAAAACTACCATGAAAAATAGTTTACAAGCCTATTTGTAATAAATAAATATTGAAAGAATATTTATTCTATAATTTTTTAAAAATTCTAACGTGAAAAATATTTATTTAATATTTATGTTACACCAAAATATTTTCTCTTTTAAATTGATAAATATTTCACATGTCCATTTTTTAAAATTCGACAAATAAAATTATTATTCATATTTCAAAAAATTAATATAACAATTACATCAATAAATTGTTTGGTATTTTTATATCATACCTAACTTAATTAGTTATTCGTTAAAATTAATTAAATATTTTTTAATGTTAATTAATAATAATTATTTTATAATTAAACATTGTTATTATTTTTAGATTATTAATCAGGAGTAATTACTAAATATTAATTAATGAATATTTATAATAATAATTAATAATTAATAATTATTAATTATTAGTTAGTGATGATTAATTATGACTATAAAAACTATTATTTGGTCGGGGTTTATTATAGTATGAAAATAATAAACAATGTTGAATTTTTTGCAATTAATTTAAAAGATGTTTATTAGAAACTACCACTAAATATGAAATATGAATTTATGTAATATTAAATTAAAATTAATGTAATATTTAACTACCTCTAAAATATGTATCAAGTATATCATATTTTATAATTGGTTTAAAACCACCACAAAGATTAATATTTATTAAAAAAGCATGATTGGTAATATTAATAATAAAAATATAATTTTTCATTATCATTTAAATTAAATTTATAATAATATTAATTAATTAATAATAATTATATACTTATTTTAATGAAATTTTAAATGAATCACTAAAATATATATTTTCTTTAATTAAAAAACAAGTTGGATATTAATATGAAAATTCCTAAGCATGATCTGGGGACTCTACCAACACCCAAAACATTTTTTGATTAGGAAGGAAATTACAATGTGAAAATATGACGTGTAATGGGCTTCATCCAACCAAAAATTAAAATATTACATATGTAAAAAATAAAATATAAACTGACCAAGGAAAAAATGGATTTTTGATATGAAGTATATATATATATATACAATAGTTATCAATTGACCTACCAAATTAGTATCAACATTAATAATTACCATATATTATGACACAATATTTAATGTAATGTAACCTATTATTTACAAAACCATCAATAATAAGAGTATTCCTAAATAGTTAATCAATTTCAAAAAATAAAAAATAAAAACATTATACATGGAAACAATAATCTTCAAAGTGCTCCATGAGACTTTGAGATAAATCACAATTTGTGAGTATTTCTAAACATATGTTCAATATCCAAAATGTATCTCAGATTAACTGTAAATGACACTTAAATTTATAACAATACAATGTTTAGTTATGGGGACTCCAATAGAAAAGTATTATCATCTAGGAAATGGCCTTTTAGCATCTCCACCATAAAATTTCACTGAGAAATCATACTATTAAGGTAATCATAAAAACTCAATCAAGATTTATAGGAAAAAATTAGTTGATATCATTATTCGAAACAATTTACAGCACTATTAGAAAAATTGAAACCACTTAAAATCAACCCTAATTATAAATATAGTTAGTAACTTATAATATCATAAGCTCTTTATGTCATCATTTGAGAATTTGTACCAACATATTCTAAAAAATGGAAATGTCAGAGCTGGTGTTAGGATTCATCCACTGATACTTCTAAAAAACTCCTAGAAGATAGAAATTGAGTTTTAGAAAAGAATCAAAAGCATCAAAGAAAAGATACCTAAATTCATTAAAAAAGAATTTGTTGGACACCAAATGATCACATACAAAACACATTATAGCATGAGTATCTACCATATCAGTGTATCTTGTTGCGGTTGGGAAACACTACTCTCAAGGAAAGTTCATGTTGTTTTGAAAAATACCTAATGGGTCCTCTCAATATTTATTTGAGTGTGAGTGTGTATGTTTACAAATCTAGCTGACCGCAAATGAAGATGGCCGATGTTTTCATAAAATAGGTTTTTAAGGTAGTGTAGTTTCCTAGCGTTTTCCAAATTTTTGGGCCTCAAAAATGATAATTTGGGATTGGAAATATATGGATATTTTCATTGGACTAAATGCTTTGGAGAATAGAAAACCAAATTGGAAAAGGAAAATAAATGTGGAGCCTTGGACCTGGATTGTATTCCATGTCTCAGAAGGGTTCTCGACCGCATACCAGGAAGTCGGAACGGTACGTGGGAGTAGCTCACAAAACAAAAAATGGTCTGTGTAAAAGGTATATAGCGAAAAGAGTGTAGTACGAAGAAGTTTTGATGGTTTTGAAGACTATGGAAGAGAATGTTTCCATGTAGGACCGAAGGCAGTACGCAGACTATGTAAGAAAAATGGTTCGTAGTGGTAGGAGGGTACGTGGTGAATGATGTATTGAATAAATGATTTGGTAAATCATGGGATAGTGAATTTTTTTGGATATAATTTACTATATAAGGAGATATATTATCACTGATTATAATATTGATCGAATATCATTAGAGAACATCTCATTTTTCTGGGAATTATGGGAAATCTGAAGGGTTTTTGTGAAGAGGATTTCCGTGAGGAGAAGTGGTTTGTGCGGAAGAAATTCATCTGAATGTTTTTGTAAGGAACTGAAACATACAAAAGAATTAATAGATAAAGGAATGTGTCTGTTATGTGGAAAATGATGTCTAGTACGTATTATAGAGATGGTTTTCAGAAGCAAAGGTAGTCTATCATGGATATAGGGTGATTTGCAAAGGTGGTTCACGACGAAGGTAGTACATGATAGAAAAGGCGGAGGCAACCTATGAACAGCGGATAGTTCGCATTAGAGGAAGTAGTATAAAGACGAGTTGATCCATGTACCACACCCGATTTATAGTATGCAGGAGGAGTTGGTGGTTCTAAAAACACTCAAAATAGACTACAAAAGCTTTAAATTAGTTTTTGAATATATTTTATGATACCTAACAATACCCAGAATGTGGATTTTATCTACAGGTGAAAAATTAACATCAATTGAGCCTCTACCTATAGTTGAGGATGTGGTATTCATGAAATTAAGGTAACTACACATGTATATACTATGTTTGACGAACAAGTCTATAATTTGTGAGTGTATTCCTTTACAAGATTCATGTGAAAAAGAAGAGTAAGACGATTCCCATTTCCATTAGTAGTGATATAGAGAAAGTGGAACTGATAGTGACCCTTGGGAATAAAATGAGAATTCCCTAAACCTTATAAAGTTAGTGAGTATGGGAAAATAATATCTAGCCCAAACATTGTACTCATAATTAGTAGTATGCCTTAGTGAATGTGGTATATCAGCACACTGTCGGTGTATTATCATTGGATGTTGCCCAGTGTGGGTGAACTAAGTAAATTTATTGTGTCTCATGTGTGATTTATATTATTTTCATACATTACAATGAGAAAGAGAGAGAATAGAGTTTTTTTAATGATGAGATAATATCAGAAGGGGAACTGATTTTTAATCTTTCAAACGTTGATTCATACCCCTCTAATGGTATCCAACCTATTGGACCTAAAAACTGTAATAAAAAATGGGATTCTCATTAAATTTAGATTCAGTTTTAGAGAACACGCAAACTTTATGATCAAGGTAGTCATCCAAAAATATCTACCCCTTTTTATATCTATTAACATATAGTGGATTTTATTTTTCAAACTAGGATTTATTTTCTTTTTTAAGGAACTCCTTAGTAATAGGAGTGTGATTCTTTAAATTTTTTACATCTTCTATACATTCTTAATTATAGAATAAATATTAGACCCTATCAATAAGATTTTAAAGAAACTCATTTTACCATATCTATACAGAAAAATAACTATGAACATGGTAACAATATCTCTCTCCTTGTTAGAGTAATCCTTTCATTTATTTTCATTCAAGGATGTAGAGTTCAAAAACCTTTTGAGTCCACCATAGGTTTCTTACCCTTTTTAGCTATTATGTATATGAAGTATTCTATAATTTGACATTTTTATTAAAATGTATCATGAGTAGTTAAAAAAACAACATTGACCCTCATGAGACACCTTCTAAGTAAAGTGGTAATATCTTAAGACATTAGAGACCTCATTCCTCAGAACAATTTTATCAAAGGATCATTGAGCATCATTAACTAGATTAAAAATCTAATGAAATACCTAAAATTAGGTCTCATTAACTAGTTCTATTTAAAAGGACCAGCAAGATCACTGGACCTATCTTGATTAGAAGGTATCATATGTGTTTTCTTTTCCCGTCAATTGAAGGATCATGTACTCTAATTGGAGTAGTAGTCTTCGAGGAATCCCGAGGTAAATATATCATTATTTTTCTAAATTTCAATATATCAAACATTATATCTCACAAATAATTTCACAATGATAAGACCCTAGGATTTATTATGTTTTAGTAAAAGCTATATAAGAAAATTATTTTGCAACACATGTGAATATTTCTCCAAAATTGATCCACAATAGACACTCTTTCATACTTCTCATAAGTTATTCTCATATTCATAACATAGGTAATTGAATCATAAGAAAAGGGGTGATCACTATTTATCATTAAGGAAAAAATGCATTAACATGTCATCAGCGGTTAGATCATAATAATATTAGAAATCATTTACTTGATAAGAAAAATCTTAATAAAAGATCATGGAATAATAATAAATGTGCATAATTAATGATAGAAGTACATGTAATCTCAAATAAACAAATATTTACCATTGAATAAGTTTTTGAGATAATATACATGAGACATGGAGAATAATTATATAAATATGGAATTAAAATGTATCTTTTCATGTAATCCTAAAATTAAAAGGGATTATGGCACAAACATAAGAATAAGGTATCATTACTTATATGGACACTTTCTCACACTAATGAATGTGAGAAAGATTAATCGTGTTCATGGATTATTATTCCTGCCATCATAAGCTATACACATTCACCCATTCTTGGGAGAATCCTTAATTGGGCATGTGTGTGTATATATATATATCATGATATAAAATAAATTAACCTATGTGTTTAAGGGTGATATAAGACTTCAATCTACATCATCTATACATATCTGGGTGATAAGACATCAATCATTCATGCATGTTAACCCACCCCGAAGTCCTTAATGATTTTATTTATTTTGGATAATACCCTTTTAAGTATGTTAATAAGGAACCCTTATTGGACTTGTAAGCCGAGTCCCACTAGGCCCAATACATTACCTGAAGGCCCACAGGCCCAACTACACTATAATTTTCCCTCCCTGGTATTTTATTCATTGATGGGGCCAAGGAACACACCTGACATGGTTTATTAGATACTTTTGCCCCATGAAATGATTCACATTTCCTGGTACCATTGTTAGATTCCATACTCTCTCTTCCTTCCCCATCCATTTAGCTCTGCTCTGGTGTTTTTTACTACTATGTTCTTCTAGGACATCCTCTTATGCGGTCAGATCTGAATTCTACATTTATAAGACCCCAAGACATTACAATATTTTCATTTGATGATAAATTTAGTTTTATATATATTATGAAATTCATGAAACCATGTGTTATCATTCATTACATAAAAGAACAAATTTCTTTGATATATTTTGTTACACATAAGACTGTGTTTTATTGAACAAAAATATATTATGAAAATATTTTTCTAAATATAATAAGATATAACATAGTTGTTAAATTGGAGAGTATGAATAATATTTAATAAGATATGAAAATATATGGTTGAATTTATTGGTTACTTATTAATTATAAATGAAAATAAAAACCAATTTAATATTAATGAAATGTTTAAATAAATTTTTTTTATGCTCCAAATCTGTTTTATCGTAATAAATTAAATTAATTAATATTACTAAGTGATATTAATAAATTTATTAATAACATATTTAATAATTTTTTTAATTAATCCAATATATTTTATGGGCATAACATATGAACAAATCTAATTTTACCCCTAAAAAGATACATTTTTTTAAAAGTAGTTTCGTTTCCATTTAATTGAAAATGTTTTTAAAACAAAATTCTGATAATTTTATAAATTTTATTTGAAAAAATAAAATTCAATTTTGACATCTTAATGTAAAAATTATATTAGGGTGACTTTTTAAAAATGTTTTGAGAAGTTTCAGTTTTTTGATAAATAGTGAAAAATAATGAATTTTAATTGGAAAAAATATTTCTCATCTAAATAATTCATGATGTTAAATTATATTTTAAAATTTTATTAAAGTAAAATTATAAAAATTATACATATATTAATCAAATTTATTTCCTTTGAATCATTTTTATATTGATTTTTTATATAAAAACATACTAATGTTTTGAACATTTTCACTTTAAAAAACCTTCTTTCCCATTCCATCATTGGGGTTAATCTAAAATTAATTTCTTCCACATATATAATTTAAATTTAGAAAAATGTGTACCATATTTGGAATCCTAATAATTAGAAATTTATAATATGTTAAACTTAATTGTTTTCAAATACTGATTAGTAAAAATAGTAAAAATTAAATATTATGATTAATAGAAAAATAAGTTTACCAAGGGACTAAAAATTAATCATAAGAAGAAAATGAACTTCAATATTATCAAAAAACTATTTTATGTACATATTTAGACCATAAACATTCATTTATATAATTTGTTTTATTATTTAATCCTTTATATGTAAAATTTTGGGTACACATAACTTGTTTTAAGAAATTTCATGTGTGTCCCCTCCCGCACATATAAAAGTCCACCCCTCTTCCCCTATATTCTCAGTTTAAAACCATTTTGGTTCATCAAATACCTACCCAAATAACTCTGCATCTTACGTAAACTCATATTAGAATACTTATTTGGGTATAAATCCTACATAGTATGGAATTAGTGAAATCCTTAAGAGGATACCTGAAAAAGAGGTAATAACTTTCTGAAATAGTTTTTAGTTTATTTCTTTATCCACATCCTTCAATTATTTTAATATCAGTATTATATAATAAATTTATTATATTAAATATAATGGGATATTTTTATGTTATTTATTTGACCTATATCTTCACACACATCCATCAAATGGGTTATGAAATCATCACTCATGTGTACGACAGACTACCACCACATGTACCAATGTCGACTGTCCTTCCATTACCACCTATAAAGAATGGAAATAATAATGGAAATATTTTATATATATTATATTTATGATGTAGTTATTGGTTTTGAATTATTTTATAATACATACCAACATGATTTCCATTTTATGGGAATATAATAACGTCTTTGGTTTGTACGACGGACTACCACCCTCCAAAGTGTTGTGATTCGTTCACACATTACATGGAATATATTAATATTTTATTCAATAAAAATATTGGATATATATGAATTAAATTTAATACTATAATGATAATTTATATATATATATATATATAAATTACTTCCCTTTATTTAATATGATAATAAAATGGAAGTATTGTTCATGCGTACATACGATATAACATCTCCATGAACGGTGCATTTAATTTTCAATCAACAAATTTTATAAATTAATATAAATATATCTATACTAAATATATATGATATTTAAATTAAGATTTAAATTTTTTATGTTTTTATATAATTATCCACATAATAGGAACAAAAAATAACAAGGCAATTTACACCAGAAATAGTGAATATACTGAAAGAGTATTAACAAATGGGTGCTAATATTTTATAAAATAATAATATATAATATTATAAATATTCATATGGTTTTGGTTAAAGTTAATAAAATTATTAATACAATTATACAGTATGTTAAAGAGTTTTCAATCGAAATGAAGCATATGGTAAGGGATTTCATCTCAATTTACATTCCATTTAGACTTATTTATCATTATGCACAAATTCTAATTTATGTGGTGTATATACTACACAATTGAAATTTAATATCATTATTACTAAATAATTAATGTTATTTTAAGCTCAAATTTTAATTATTTCATTATATAGGATTTTACTTGAAAATTACCAAGTTGTAAAAGTTATTATGCAATCCCAATTTCTTGTGTGATAATTAAATTTATATTAAAAGGGTCAATTTAATTATAATAATTTTTCAATGGATATTACATTTATCCTAAATTTTCATATTCTAATTTAATTTATATTACTATTTAATAAAATTTATACCATTTTTACATATGTGTTTTACTTTGAATGATATTTATTAATTGAGGAAATATTGATAAATATGTCTCATTTACTGAATACAGATATCTGAAAAGGGACATTGTTTGTGAAATAAATTGATTATTCAATATATGATGAATGATTTGGACTGATATCACATGGGTTTGGGGATGGTTAAAGTAATATCCTCGATGCACTAGTTGCCTCATGATACGAATCAGTTGGCCAAATTAGATGGGGTTCTATCAGGTATGTTTTAAACTGTCTTGTGAAAGATCTTGATAGTAAAGGATCCATGTATCCATAAAACAAGGAATCTGGTATTTGATAATTAAATTTATTTATTATTCATTTTTTATAATCATACATGATATTTTTTCTATGAAAATTTCTATTGATTATTTTCAATGTCATAGTATTGATTAAATAGAATGTGTTTTAGTTATTTAACATTCCATATTTAGTATGCCTCATCCCAATATTTATGTGGAATGTGTGTTTAGATATCTAACTTGAAATATTAATTTTTTTATTGATTCATTCTTGATTCCAATTTACTTAAATCTTATTATGCATTTGAGCTCGCTCTTTTTCTTTCCCTGTGTTACAAAGAGAAATCCTTTAAATATGTTTCAAAATATTCTATGAATTTTATTTTGTTATGTATTATGTTTCATTTTCTATTTCCATTGTGAAATAGGTATTATGTATGTAATATGGTTTTCCAAAACTAATAATTTGTTCAGTCCTTTTTTATTTTAATCTTGTATATATGCCAATGTAATAAAGTATGGCACTGACTCTGGGTTGCTGGGGTCCGGTTTGTTGCAACATGGTTTGAAATACCATGGCTTATAGTCCTGAGGAGGAGAAAAGTCCTAGTGTCCTAAAAGAAAATTATGGTCCCAATACCCTAATACCAGTAATCCCAAACCGGTGTCTACAATTCCCAAATTGTATGAATATTTCTAGTGCCTATATTACCACACAATACCTACTAAAAAAACTGCATCATTATAACTACAATGACCTAAAAATTCCCCCACTTCCAAATCGGTCCCAATTCTTTTGGATGTCATGTAGGATCCTTTAATAATCTGCTATAGTCTCATTTTCAATTTTAATCATTCCTCATATTATAAAAACCCTGGAAAATATAATGTGTTTCATGATATCTTAAAAAATATATCACAAAAATATATCTTCAAGATTTAGATCAACTAACACCATAAATTTCACTAACACAAAGGGAATGTTTCATAAATGAATGTATAAGGTGATACCTAAAACAGTACACTAAATGAGATATATATTTTTTAGGTAAACATGGAAATATAATACAAATCTTAATAAAATTTATTATAATAAAAGGCATCATTTAAAAAAAATATGTGTTACTTTCAAAATTTTCTTTTCAGAATTTGACATGAAATTTTTTTAATTTTTTTTTAAATGAGTCATATTAATTGATCCATGTAAATACATAATGTATTTATGGAGGAAATGTGTACTGAATGATTAAAATACAAATGTGAAAGAGAAATCATTTGGAATATTTTGAAATTACATTTATTGAATCCTTTATCTTATAAAGGTTAATAAAACATTATTTTAGAAAGATATAAGTATAATGTGAATTTTATATGATATAACACCTATTTGGATTTTAAAATAGGAAATAAAAAAAAATTCAATAATTATGTAATACTAACATGGAGGAGAAAAGTCTTTCATGTGGATACGAGTTTTCTTTAACAATGTAATACTTTTATGAGAAAGTAATTCATCAAGGAAGATGATTTTAAATAAAATTGTCAATTTTCATGGTGAAAAGAAGTAATATCATATGAAATTTTAAATTAAATAATATATGTGACATAGACGTATGAATTTCAAGATGTAACATTATATCTCAAGGAAAAAAATTTTGGGTTAAAAAAAACCTTAACGACATCATAATTTGAGATGTTAGAAACATTTAGAAGGGGGGGTTTGTGAAAAAAAGGTAAATTAAAAGACAAAAGGATCAAATAAAATATATTTTTCTCTTATGGTATAATATTTGTATCTAATAAAAAATAATTTCAAGATGAAACATTATAACTCAATGGAAGGATATTTAGTTATAAAACGCTCTTAAAAAAATTCCCACTTTTCCTAAGGCACCATAATTCTAATATAACAAACATAACTCTCTTAATAACTAATTTTAGAAACAAATTTATATATATTACCTTTTATAATAACAAATTATAATTAATTATTATACATTTACACGTTATTTATAGTTTATTATCATCATCAGATGCTTATAATTTTATTTTATTTTCACATTCATTGTAATATCGATGTTGATCCACATTTTTTATAACATGTTCAACATTAATATATTATTAAAGGTACTAGTATATATATATTCTATTTTTTAAAATCACAAATTTAATTCATTGAATGATTTATTTATGGTTCTTCGTAATTAAATCAGTGTTGTTCAGGTTTTTGTATTTTTTGATAAACAATGGGTTGTTAATTAATAATACATTAAATATTAATATAACTATT
The DNA here is from genome assembly GCA_963277665.1 of Viscum album. Lineage (NCBI taxonomy): Eukaryota > Viridiplantae > Streptophyta > Magnoliopsida > Santalales > Viscaceae > Viscum > Viscum album. Next base: position 1,034,036,072 of record OY728159.1, read on the forward strand.
TTAGGTACTTAAAACAAATGGTATTTGATTATTAATTATTAGTAATACAATTTTTTGTGTTTATATAGTCATGTATGATAGAAATTTATATTATTGTTCATATAGGTGGTCAAACAGACCCAAACAAGAACATGCTATAATTGATTGGTGGGTATGGTTTAAAAGGTGATTATATTGAACAAATATCATTATTAAACATTAATAATGAAATTTTTTAGATATATTTAATGTTTTTTATTATATAAAAAGTGATTTGGATAAATTGGAAATTACAAGCGTGATAAAATGAAATATGTCACTTCATGGAGGTGGTTGTAACATCCTTGTTCCAGGTGCTACCCAAATGTGCCCCAAACCCGGTTGGTCACATGAAATGAAACACATTTTTCCAAAATCTAGAGGCTACCAACAACTAGTGAGGACCATGGTGTGATTTTGGGGATACTATTTCCTCATTGGTAGAGTATACACAGAGGAAGGAAAATAGTAAACAATAGTAAACAATAGTTAATGAAATAATAATATAAAACAAAAGTAAATTGAGGATGACTAATAGTAGTATAATAACTGGGGAATATATAAATTATGAATTTGACATGTTGTAAGAACCTGAATCTTCTTTTCAGGTATGTTTTTCCTTTCCTAGTCATTTTTGGGAAAAATAGGAATTTCTGGAAATTTTCAAAGTACACATCGTGTACTTTATGAGTACACGCCATGTACCTCTTTGTCGTATGTAGTCAGGTGATGGCTGTGTAGTGGACATGAACACGGCCATGTGGGGGTGTTTCAGAGGCCACATAAATAAGAGTACGAAAAAAGTAAGTACTCTCCTTGTACATTAAAATTACACGCCGTGTACTTTCTTATTTTTAATTAAATGCATTGGGGTCGCATCTGACAGAGAGAACACCCTCCATCTCATCCTAGTTCATTCGACAGCGCTGAGAAGACGCAGATCATCGATGATCCCCTGAGCCTCCGTCCATCCTATGATTCGAGCATCGTTGATTGTGTTGGAATCACAACGGTGAGTTCTTCCTTCTCCCAGAGAATCATTTTCCAATTTCTACTCTTTTCCAATTTATCGTGGGTTGAATGTATTATATGTTTTCATATATCTAAGAAATTCTAAAGGAGATTCAAGCGTTTTGGTTCATGTATTTTGATCTCCCTACCCCGAGGTAGGTGTTTTGTGCCTTTCGGTTGAAAATTTTTGTGTATTTTGTGCAAATTCCACCAATACCCTTGAACGGGGTATTGTGTGTTTACATATTTTTTCCATATTGCTTGAATACTTTGCTTGTATGCATTAACAGAGGTTATTTTTTATGAATAGGGTAAATTTTTGTGCTTTGGATGTTTTTCCCATGCATGTTTACCTATTTTGACCTTTGGAGCATGTTTACCTATTAGGATTTTGTTTACTTTCCATGCCTAGTATTGTAGGATAGTACAAATATAGTCCTCAAGTGCTGATATGTCATAGAATTCTAGACAAGTAGTTATTGAGGTTTACATGAGACATTTCACGTGTTACATTTTTGACTTATATAGGGCCGTGAGAACCTAGTATAGTAGACCATAGGGAAAATAAACGTAAGGGATTGTGCAGAGTGTCTTATAAATTTCTATGCGACACCACATGGGGAATTGATGTTGAGTGCTTCCTTGGAGTGTCGGTAGTTCCTGGACGCGGGCCACAGTGGGAATGAGATGTTGACTACTTTCCCAGAGCTCCTTTAGTATGATATGAGACTATAGGGGGAATTGACGGTGAGTAATTACCTAGGGAGTCTATACTTTAGCTGAACCCGAGGGGTGAGACTGTGTGTTCCTCCCATTGTGTTTCTAGTGCTTGTTGGTTGAACCATAGGAGTTAGTCTATGAGAACTACCCAGAGGGTTATCTGTTTGTTCCTTCTTGCTTGATTAGCTATTAACCTATTTTTTCCTTCTTGCATGAGTAGCTGTTTAACTATTTTCATATTAGATGCTTGAGACTGTGGATTGCTTACTATTCAGTACATTGTTGTTTACTGTATTCTATACTTTTACCTTCCATATATTCACTGACTGTTTCGAATAGATCTCATGGTGGTTGCCTACTGAGATATAGTCTCACACACTATGTGGGCCATGATTTTGGGCCCAGATAGATTATATTGTTGCAGGTTACTATAAGGGAAAATTCCCTTCTTCTTCTTTAGGTAATTGATTACATTAGAGAAGGATAGCATGAGACCAAGACGAGACTTGTGATGCTGAGGAGTTGCTCATCTGTTTTCCATTTTTACATTGGTTTAGTACTGTATTCAGCATTGTGACTTGTTTTTCTGTTTTCCTAGACATATATTTATCATGCATAATTTATATATATATATATATATTTATTTATTTATTCTCCAGTTTTTTATTTATTAGTATTACGTTGTTTACTGTTGTTGGATATTTACTTCTTCCGCTATTCATGTTGTTTACTTTCATTGTTTACTCTACCAATGAGGTCATAGATTCTCCACTATCACACCCAAGGCCCTTACTACTAGTTGGCAGCCTATGACGTTTGAGGAAATGCACTTGAGGTCATGTGTCCAACCGGGTACGGGGATCCTCTGGGTGGCTTCCGGAACCAGGATGTTACAATGTGTTAACAGAGGATTTATTTTCTCTTGACATACTATTTGGATACTATAGCCAGGGATAGGATGGAATATGTACATGGTAATAATATTTTCCCAGGAGTAGCAAACCCTTGTACATAGAAAATGCATACTACCTCATTTAATGCAATATTACTGGTTTGAAATTTTTCACTTGATTTGATTTTACTGTTGGGTGACTCACATGTCTTGTCCTATTAACATTGTTGTTATTGAGGTTCTATTTCTGTTGCAACCCAATGAGATGTGGGTGTGCCATCTCATGCATCATATAGGGACTTGTTATAAATTACATGCCATGCATTCTTTACATGCCATATAGGATGCATTATCGATTGCATGCATTTGTGATAGACATCCTGTATAATATCCATGATGTTGTGATAGATGCTTGATAGAATACCTACTATTTTATAAGGCCTTGTTTGAGTAATGCTTTGTTGGTATGAACACCAAAATTTGGTTCTTGATGTTTTATGGGCCCTCATGGACCATAATTTGGTGGATCATCACTTTTTCTTCCTTGTTATAACTTGTATAAGATGAAAAAATTTGATTCGCGGGGAGTATGGAGCCTCACAGATTGGAATTTGACACCTTCAATGTTTGTTTCTATGTTCTTTTGGGCTCCGATGCAGTTTCGGAGGATATTGTCCAAAATAATCCCAAAAAACATGGCATGTAATTTTTGAATACATTCCATGTGGATTTAAAACCGTGTCACTGACTGTGTGGTCAGGTATAGGGGTTTGTGAAAAATCTTATAAAAACACACTGTGTACAGTATGTACATGTCGTGTTGTTAAGACCATGTGTCTACCCATGTGACTAGTGAAATGGTTGGTTGAAATATTGTTTTACATGTCGTGTCCTGATTTCACACATCGTGTAGCGAAACCTAGGTAGCAGGCCGTGTCACGAACAACACGGGTTGGGAAATCCATCAATTACAAGCCATGTACACATAGCACACGCCGTGTAGAGTGAACCGTGTAGCCGGCTATGTTATGAACAACACGGGTCTGTGTTATCTCTTCTTAGTACACACCATGTTTTTTTGGAACATGCCGTGTAGTATAACCTGGGTACACAGGCCGATTCACTAACAATGTGGGCCAGGTGAAGCTTGTCCAATACACGTCGTGTCTACCTCGAACACGCCATGTAGTTTTGTGTTAGGATAGTCTTGTGGCTTAGTCGTGAAGAAGGTCCCGGGAAGGGGAATAGGATTCAAGTACACGTCGTATGTTTTGAGAACAGGACTTGGTTTTGGGGTGTTACACGACTAGTTTAGGAAAAGGTACACGCCCGGGTGAATGAATTCATGGAACACACCGTGTAGCTAGTGTACATGCTGTCTAGTCATGTTTTGTAAAACATGGATATTTTATTCCTCGTGTTCCCCTCTTACACACCTTTTTTTTATTCCTTGATAATTCTGATCTAAGGTGTTTGTTGCCCTTTCAGAGTCATGACACCGAGATGTCCTCATGTTGTACACCAATTTCTAGGCGGTGATCAGGAACCAGACATGGCTGATCAGGGACTTCCTGTAGATCCTCCTGTTGTACTAGCCTGGGCACCAGCAATGATACTAGGTATAGGCGTTGATGTGCAGTTTAGGGAATGATTTCTATTGATGATGCATACCTTCTAGGGAGAACCTCCTCCTGCCTCGTCTATGGAAGACTTGACACAGGTTTTCCAACAGCAATATCCTACCACCTTCTTAGGGTAAGGAGGACCTCAAGCTGCAGAGTCATGGCTAGAAGCCATGCTGATGATCTTGGAGAAACTTGATATTCCTCCAAGGAGGAGAGTCAATTTATCTACCTATATTCTATGGGTTTTCAGCAAGATATGGTGGGATGTGATCTCATAGGTGGTTCATCAGCAGTTCATAGCCTGTGAAGAGTTCTAATGTAGCTTCTATGTCTACTTTTATTCAGAGACATTGAGAGCTTATCGAGCCTAGGAGTTCATGAGTCTGGAGCAGGGTACTCTGTCAGTTATGGAGTATTCCTCTCATTTCACCGAGCTTCAGCATTTCACACCCCTCCTGGGTGGAGATGGGTTGTTCTTAGAGAGGAAGTTTGAGGATGGTCTTAAACAGGAGATTTGATCGCTCGTGAATATCTTTAGGTTGACTTCCATCGCTTCCATCATCAACCGGACACTGATTGAGGAGAGCAATATGAAAGATTCTTGAGCTGAGGGCTAGGGAAATTTTGCTTCCAGAGTTAGAGCCTCCCCAGCAGATATTAGGAAGCATTGTAGGGATTGTACGCCTAGGGATCCAAGGTAGAGATACACATCTTCGGGTAGCCATGTGGTATGATAACAGTGGGGAAGGGCTGGTCATATGAGGCCACAATGCCAAAGGGATCCAGTGGAGTGCCAATTTTGTGGAAAGATGGGTCACCTTTATTGTTTATGTCATGTTTTTTTACTAGTAGCTGGTGATAGGGGTTCTTCTATGACTCCGCATTCAGGATCAGTGCCGCCAGTTTCTCACCAGTCTAGGAACTGGAGTTCTTCCGGTCGTTCGGGCTAAGGTGGAGGTTGAGGCTATGGTGGTCAGTTGTAGGTCTATCAGTGATAGTAGGGTAGATTAGCTCAGAGCGGTCAGGTAGGGTCACATGGTCATGGTACTGGTCATACTTTTACAGTGCAGCAGACCTAGAAGGACTAGGATCCTAGACCATCTATTGTTCGAGGTACGATTTTAGTAGCCTCAGTTTTATATTCTACTCTTTTCGATATAGGGGATTCCCATAACATTATCTTTGTTGTTGTTGTAGAGAGACTTGATCTTTTCAACTTTTCCTCAACTGATATCTTGATGCTAGACACACCGTTGGGGGCTAGGATGGCTAGTGTACATCAGTGTGGGGAGTTCCCTCTAGAGGTCGTGGGGTGTCACTTCTTATGGGACCTCTATGTCCTCGAGAATACATGCTATGATGTCATCCTCAAGATGGACTGGTTATCTCTCTTCAGGCAGTCGTCTACTGTTATCACCGTAGGATGAGTTTCATATCACTAGAGTGTGGATATTTTTTTCATTGAGGTGAGTTGGATGTCCTGGTTAGTATAGCAGGACCTGACCATCATGGGGTAGGAGGAGTTTCATCCTAGATTTACAGTCTATAACTGGATGACTAGTGGACTTCGTAGTTAGAAATTCCTACAGTTTTGTATCGTTTTAGGGATGTCTTTCTAGAGGAATTTTCAAGTTTTCCTCAAGATTGTTATGTAGACTTTTCTTTTCAGCTCATTCCAAGAGTGGCATTGGTGTCCATTCCTCCTTATAGGATGGCTACACCTAAGTTACAGGAGCTCAAGAAATAGTTGGTTGAGTTGCATGTAAAGGGTTTCATCTAACCCAGTACTTCTCCCTGGTGTTTTCCCGTCCTATTTGCGAGGAAGGAAGACATAACCCTTAGGATTTGTGTGGATTATCAGAAGCTAAACCAGTGGATGGTCAGGAACTCATATCCTTTTCTGAGGATGGAGGATCATATTGATCATTTTCGAGGAACCTGATTGTTATCGAAGATTTATTTGAGGTCTAGTTATCATTAGTTGCACGTTAGACCATCAGATATACCTCTTACAGCCTTCAGAAGTAGGTATGGTCTATATGAGTATACAGTTATGTTGTTCGGTCTCACAAACGCAGCAACAGTTTTCATGGCACTAATGAACTAAGGGTTCCACCCTTACTTGGATTATTTCATGGTTGCAATTGTGGAAGATATATTGGTGTACTCTCACACTCTACATGAACATGCCACACATCTTGATATCATTTTGAGTACACTGAGGGTGTATGATTTATATGCAAAACTCTCAAAATGCCATTTTGGATAGACCAGATTCACTTCTTGGATCATCTTATCTCGGAGGTGGGTGTATCAGTAGACTCAGAGAAAGTGAGAGAATTAGTTTCCTAGGAGGATCCTAATAATGTCTTTGAGGTGTGGAGTTTTCTAGGGCTATCTAGATACTAAATGTGTTTCAAATAGGACCATTCACTTTGAGCATCACCGTTGTCGCGTCAGACGAAGAAGGGTGAAAAGTTCATGTGGTTAGGTTCTTGTGAGTCATCCATTCACGAGATGAAAGGAAGGTTGACATGAGCACTGATACTCGTCTTTCCAGAGCAGGGAATGAGATATAATATTTACTGTGATGCTTCTGGTATCGTACATGGAGCTGTGCTTATGCAGGGTGATGGAGTCCTTGCGTACAGGTCTCGGTAGTTGAGACCACATGGGAAGAACTACCCGACACACAATCTAAAGTTGGAAACTATTGTTCATACCTTATGCTATTGGAGACATTTCTATTTGGGAGTGAATATCTTGGTTTTCATTGACCACAAAAGTCTCAAGTATATTTTCACTGAGCATGATTTGAATATGAGACAATAGGGGTGGGTTGAGTACCTACATTCCTTCGACATCGAGCATTCCTATACACCTGGGAATGGAAATATTGTTACTGATACATTGCACAGGAGGACACAGATATAGGAATTTTAGGAGGCCACATTGAGTGGCAGCTTATGGCCCTATTCACCGAGATGCATTTAGAAGCGCACGACAGACAGGGGCAGACATTTCAATCTTCTGTAGCTGTTACCTCTACCCTTCTCGATCTGGTTCAGATGAAGAATCTATCAGACTCAGAAGGCATAGACATTTGGAAGATTGTGTCAAGAGAGTACCCTATTCCTAGATGGACCATAGGAGAGGACGAGGTCTTGCGTTTCCAGGGACGTGTATGGGTGCCAGCAGATATACGCGAGGATCTGATGTGGGATTTTCATTCCTCTGTTTGGGCAGTTCATCTTGGCATCACGAAGATGTATCATGATCTACACTGCTAGTATTGGTGGCCATGTATGAAGAGGGATGTTGATGGTTTCATCATGAGATGTTCTATTTGTCAGAAGGTGAAGGAGTATCATCAGTTACCAGTAGGTCTTTTGAAGTAGTTACCCATTCTTGAGTGGAAGTGGAACGACGTCGTGATGGAATTTGTGATAGGGTTTCCACGATCACCTCAAGGGAATGATGTTGTGTGGGTTGTTGTTGACAGGATTACGAAGGTTTCTCACTTATTGTCGATCAGGGATACATTCAGTGATGATGGGATGATATGACTATAAATCCAAGAGATTGTACGTCTACACGAAGTTCCACACTCCATTGTTTTATACATGGATGCACGTTTTACTTCTCAGGTCTGGAAGGGGATTCAAGAGGATTTGGGTGCACATGTAATTTTGAGTATAGCATACCATCACTCGACAGATGGACAATATGAGCATATGATTCAGGTGCTAGAGGACATGCTCTGAGCATGCATTTTGTACATTGGAGATTCTAGAGAGATTCATATACCTCTAGTGGAGTTCCCCTACAACAATTTTTTTCAGGAAAAAATTCAGATGGCACCTTATGAAGCCTTTTATGGTAGACCATGCCGATCACCATTATGTTGGCTAGACGCAGGAAGGGCAGCTTTGCTGGGACCTCGTCTTGTTCAGGATTCCACGGAGTAGATAGAGTTTATTCGGAAGAGGATGGCTACCGCACAGTCTCGACAAAAGTCTTATGTTGATCAATGAAGAAGACCTCTAGATTTTGAGGTCGGGGATTAGGGTTTCCTACATGTCACACTGAGGTTAGGCCATAGAAGGATTAGGAGACATGGTAAGCATTCACCGAGGTACGGTGGACCATTTGAGATGTTGGAAAGAGTTATACTGGATGCCTATCTGTTTCAGTTAACTCAGAGATATCGGGGGATTCTTGTTGTTTTCCAAGTATCTCAGCTCCGACGTTACTTTTCAGACCAGTCTCTTATTTTCCAACCAGGGGAAGTCGAGTTGGAGGTGGATGCATCTTTCGAGGAGAATCATATTCGGTTTGTTGATCGCAGTACAATGGTTCTCCACAGTAAGTCTATTCCTCTTGTACGAGTGCTATGGTAGTGCAGGTGAGTATATGAGGAGACTCAGGAGAGGGAGGCCGATGTTTGAGCATAGTGGCTGGAGCTGTTCAAGGATTCTTCTTCTACTCCATGCTAAGGAAATTCGAGGAATAATTTCTTTAAGTGGGAAGTTTGTAAGAACACTGATATTCTTTTCAGGTCTATTTTTCTTTTTAGGGTCTTTTTTTAGAAAAGATGAATTTCTGAAAATTTTCAAAATACACACCATGTACCTCTTTTCCACAAGCAGCCAGTTGATGGTCGTGTAGCGGCCATGCACATGGCCATGTGGGTGTGTTTTAGAAGCCGCTTAAAGTAGAGTATGGAAACAGTATGTACACGATGTGTACTTTCTTTTTTTCATTAAATGCACCAAGGTCATGTCTGACAGACAAAACACCCTCATTCTCAACTTATTTCTTCTGAGAGCACTGAGAAGCCATAGATATTCGACGAGCCACCGAACCTCCATCCATCCTTCGATTCGACCACTGTTGATTGCATTTGAATCACAGTGGTGAGTTCTTCCCTCTCCAAGAGAATCTCTTTAAAATTCTTCGTTTTTTCCAAGTTATCGTGGGTTAAAGGTTTTATACATTTTTATAGATCTACAACATTCTAAGGAGACTCAAGCCTCGTGGTTCAAGTATTTTGATCTACCAACCGCAAGGTATTTGGTTTGTGCCTTTTTTTGAAAGTCTTTGAGTACTTCGTACAAATTCCACCAATACCCTTTAATGGGGTATTGTGTGCTTACCTTTTTATCCCTATTGTTTGACTACTTTTTTGTATGCCTTAGTAGAGGTTATTTTTTACGAATAGGGTAAATTTTTGTGCTTTGGATGTTTTGACCATGCATGTTTAACTATATTCAACTTTGGGTCTTGTTTTCCTGTTAGGATTCTATTTACATTACATGCCTAGTATTGTAGGATGGTATGACTATAGATATAAAGTGTTGATATAACATAGAATTCTAGCCAAGTAGTTCTTGAGGATTACTTGGGCCGTTGTGTGTGTTACTTGTTTAACTTACACAGGGTCATGAGAACATAGTGTGGTAGACCATAGGGAGAATGGACGTAAGGGATTTGCTAGAGTGTCTTATAAATTTCAATACGAGACCACATGGGGAATTGACATAGAGTGCTTCCTCAGAGTGTCTGTAGTTCCTCAACGTGGTCCATAAGGGGAATGAGATGTTTAGTGCATCCACAGAGTGCCTTGAGTATGATATGAGACTATAGGGTGAATTGACGTCGAGTGATTCCGCAGAGAGTCTATACATTAGTTGAACCATAGGGGTGAGACTATGAGTTCCACCCATAGAGTTACTACTGCTTGTTGGTTGAACTAGAGGGGTAAGGCTGTGAGAACTACCCAAGGGTTTACTGGTTTGCTCCTTCTTTCTTGAGTAGTTGTTTACCTATTTGTTCCGTCTTGATTGAGTAGTTGTTTACCAGTTTTCATATTAGATGCTTGAGACTGTGGATTGTTTTAAGTTCAGTACCTTGATGTTTACTATTTTCTGTACTTTTACCTACCATATACTCATTGACTGTTAGGCACAGATCTCATGCTGGTTGTTTACTGTGATTTAGTCTCACACCCTATTTGGGCTATGCTTTTGTGACCAAAATGATTATATTGTGGCAGGTATAGATAAGGTCAAGTTACCTTATTCGTCTAGTACTTGATTACATTGGATCCGAAGAGCAAGGGACCATGCAGAGACTTGAGATGCTCATGAGTTTCTCATCTATATTTCTTTTGTACTTTGGTTTAGTAATGTATTTATCATAGTGAATTGTTTGGATGTTTTCCTAGATGTATATGTATCATGCATCATTTATATATATTTCATCCCCAGTTTTTTCTTTATTTGTCTTCCATTGTTTACTGTTGTTGGATATTTACTGCTACCGCTATTGTGTGTTGTTTACTTCTGCTGTATACTTTTCTAATGAGGGAATAGTTTCCCCACTATCACACCCAAGGCCCTAGCTGCTAGTCGGCAACCTCTGTCATTTGGGGAAATGCACTTGAGGCCATGTGACCAACCAGGTAAGGGGAGACTCTCTGTGGCTTCCGGAACCGGGACATTACACTTGTGTCTAGTAAAGCATCAAAATAAGTCACAATTCTGGAAATAAAATATTGAAACAAAAGTATAGAAAGTGAGTATATACCAACATCATCTCAAGCCTCAGCATGGTCTCATGCTCTCCTGGTCTTAATAAAATCACGTACTTGGTGAAGTAGACCAACTTCCCTTATCTATACATGTATCCATATAATATTCTTGGTCCCAAATGCATTATCTAAACATGGTGTTAGAAGAATTATAGTAGGTAAACACCAATATATCTGTGCCTAACTGTCAGAGAATATACATAGTAGGTAATATACAGAAATTAAGCAATAAAATTGTAAATAATCAAAAGTAAACAATCTGGTGGTTTTCAATTATAGTAATTTACATTTTTCATTCATTCTTTGAATTAAGTATCTCGGAATGTAGCCTAATCCCTATATCCTCTCTGAAAGAGTATCAAAATTTATTTCTCAAAATAATATCTAACAATCAAGTAATAGTGAGTCCAAGATTTTTCTTTGTCTTGGAATACTTGTCATAATCATTCAATTATTCAATGACGACCGTTTGGGAATGATCTCACAGTCAAATCCCCATGTTATAACATAACAATTTTTTTTAATGGCCCTCTATGTAGCTCTCATTGTCTAACCTAAATGGTCTAACATAACACAAAAGATTTAAAAATGACCACCTAGGAAGCTCACACAGCCAATACCCTCTTGGTCACATTGAATCAATAAATTATAAACAACTTCTTGGGAAACTCTCATGGCCTAAACCATCAGTTCGATGAATACATGTTAGCTCTCACAGTCAAAACCCCTTGGTCAACATAACATTAAAACATACATAGGTGACACTACCTCAAGAAGCTCTCATAGTCAAATTCCCCATGGTCACTCTTTCGCAATGCATTTCTCATTCCACTAATATAATTATCGACTCTATCCTAGAAAACACGGAATTGAAAATATGTAACGCCAAACATGAATCCTAGACCAAACAACCAAAAAACAGTAAACATGGTAAATTGACCCATGGTGTCCCATAATTAATTTATATAAACTTATTCATAAGAAAATATTCTTTTATCAATCAACCGACCCATAATAGGTAATAAATAGAATCTAATTCCAAACATGCAAAACACCAAATCTGGTTATTCGGTACTTTTAGCATATATAATCCAAAAAAAATCACTGAAATGCACAAACAACCTACCTTGATGTTTTATGATCAATAATATTGATCTTAATCCCTTGAATTATCCTAGAACATCGTAGATTTACAATAAGGGGAAAAATTCTCAACCTTGAATAAATCACGAAAGAGGAAGAATCAGGAAGAAGGTCACTAGTGTTTTTGAGAACCCACCAGTGGAATTCCAAGACACCTAATGATGTCTCAATTGGAAGTATGATGATGAATCCAGAGGGGTTCAATGTTTTTGATAGTTTTTTTAACCCTCTTGTACAATCTAAAAGGAGAAGAAGATAGTTCTGCAAATAAAACGCGACACTTCTCTAATATATCAATTAAAATGAAAACAAAATTGCATGTTCATTATAGGTACACATCGTGTAGTAGCCTTAATTGATCCTCACATCACGTGGTAAAAAAGGTCACAACACTACCATGTACCTGGTCATTACAGGTCCAGTACGTGGTTATACGGGATACCCGAGTACATGGAGTGTACTCACAAGTACACGACATGTACATAAAAATTTCCCAATTCTTCATTTTTCCTCAAAAATTACCTGCATTCAAGATCCATGTACTAAATTAAGATCTAGGTTTTTAAAAAAATCCCCCACAAAAGAAATTATTCTCCAAATTTACCATCCAAGGGTGGTGAAGAATAATATTAAAAAAACTCTAGATATTATGATCATATGTCATAATCCCTCTCCCAAGTCTCATCCTACACTCGCATGTGCTACCGTAACACCCATACCATAGGAACAGACTAGGAAGGGAGAACTATGATGTTTCGATGCACAATATAAATAGGGTGCTCCTTGATGGATGCATCCATCTCCAACTCAACCTCTTCCGGTTGAGAAATGTGAGATGGTTTTGAAATGTAATGTCATAGGTGAGAAAAAGGAAAGACATCGTGCATAACATTGTACCTATGAGGTAACTATAACTAATAGGAAACCATCTCGACTCTCTCCAAAACGTCAAACGTCATGATTTACCTTGGTGAAATCATCTGATGTATTCTAATCCTTTTATGTCGCAATTTCATTATGACACATAATAAAACCTGATCTTTGTCATTAAACTATCGAGGTCTTATGCATCTATTGGCATAAAATTTATACCAACAATGTGTAGTAGCGATTATCTTTTTAATAAACTCAACCTGCTCAGTGGTCTCCTAGAAAAGATGAGGTCCCAGTATAGCTGCCTCTCTTGCCTCCATCCAACATAGGGTTAATCGACATGGCCTACCGTACCAAGCCTCATAATGTTCCATCTGAATCATTGCATGAAAAATATGATTGTAGGAAAACACCAATAACGGTAGGTTTCTCTCCCAATATCCCCCAAAATCTAGGATGCATTCTCAATTTTTATCCTCTAAAACCGAAATCTTGTGCTCGGACTGGACATCTATTTGAGGATGGAAAGTTGTACTCAAAAGTATCTGTGTACCCAAAGCCCTCTATAGTCCCTGTTAGACACGATAAGTATATCGGGAATCCCTATCTTAAATGATAAAGTTCAGGACCCCATGGAAATGTACAATCTCTCATGTGTACAAAATTCCAAACTCATCAACACAAATGTTTTCATTAATCGGTAAGAAGTGTAAAATATTCATTAGACTATTGATAACAACCCAAAATTTATTATTCCCTTGAGATGAACTTGGTAAAACTGTAAAAAAATCCATCACGACCTCATTCCACTTATACTCAAGAATGGGTAACTGTGGTAACGTCCCTACCAGTCACTGATGCACTGCATTCTCCTGCTAAGATATAGAATATCTCAAAACAAAACCAACAAAATCATTCTTCATACCTGACCACCAATACTGACGATGTAGATCTCGATACATCTTGGTGACACCAGGATGAACTTCCCATAATGAGTCTTGAAAATATCACATCCACACCTCGCATATGTATGCTGACACTCATATGCATCCATGAACATTCAAGTCCTCATTGTCACCTATGTTCCACCAAGGTGTAGGGTCCTTAGCTAACCCAATCTCCCTTAGGACTGGGCCTCCAAAATCTGATAGTTCCCACATTCACACTTGTTCTAATATAGTAAAGGTAACACCTATAGAAGATAGAAATGTATACCCCTGTCTGTCATGCACCTCCAAATGCATCTCAGAGATCAGAGCCATAAGATTCCACTCATTGTTGGCCTCTTAAACATCATGTATTTGAATCGTCCTGCTTAATGCATCATTCACTACGTTTCCTTTCCCATACATATAGGAAAGCTCAATGTAAAAATAATGATGGTACTCAACCCACCTTCAAGATATCAAATTCAGATCTCTCTCTATAATGATATACTTGAGACATTTGTGGTCATTGTATACCACAAAATGCTCTCCCAAAAGAAAATGTCTCCAATATGTAAATAATACACAACTGCTAATAACTCATGATCATGCATCAGTTAATTTCTCACATGTGGCCTCAACTACTGAGACCCATACGCAGTGACTCCTTCCACCTACATTATCATTGATTCCATCACAATACCTGATGCAACATAGTAAATAGTTTAACTCTTGACCAGAGCCAGAAAAATCAGTATCAGTGTTGAAGTCAATATCCCTTTAAGCTTTTGAAAGGCTGAATCATATGAATCATTCTACAAGTACTTTACACCCTTATTAACTATGCTCCTTAGTGATGCCTCTAAGAATGAAAATTCAAGTATAAAATGACTATTGTAACTAGACATCCCCCGAAAACTATACACCTCAAAGACATTCTACATATGCTCCCAGGAAAGTACTTCTCTCCCTTTCTCTGGGAATACTGATACTCCTATCTCTAAGAAAACCTTACCCAAGAGATGAATCTAAACCGTCCAACAATGGTATTTTGAGAGCTTATCATATAACTAGTTTTATCTTATTGTACTGAATATGATCTCAAGGTGGGTGACATAGTCATGTCGAGTGTGAGAGTACACCATGATATTGTTCATAAAAACTACCACATAATAATGAAAGTAAGAATGGAAAACTCAATTTATCAGTGCAATGAAAACTTCCAGCATATTCATGAGACTGAATGTCATAACCAAATTCTCGTATGGACCAAACCTACATCAAATGCCTATAAGAGGTGTGTCTGATGGTCTAAAATGAAAATGATGACAACCAGATCTCAAGATATTATTTGAGAACACTCGGGGTCTTCGTAGAAATCAATGAGGTCATCAATCCTCAAGAAAGGGGTATTGGTTTTCAACCATCAATTGGTTCAGCTTCCAATAATCCACTCAATGATTTAGGGTACCATCTTATTTCTTCAGAAAAAAGGACAGGAGAACACCAAGTAGAAGTAATGATTTGGATGAACCCCTTTGATTTCAACTCCTCCAACTACATCTTGAGCTTCTATAATTCTGGTGTCGTCATCCTATAAGGAGGAATTAACACTAGTTCCTCTCCTAGAACAAGATCAATTTAGAAATACACCTATAACAATAGAGGTTAACCAGAAAAGTTATCTAGGATGTCATATCTGAAACAATACACCATTGGAGAAAATTCCATATGTGAAGTCCCCTGGTCATCCAGATATAAACTAGCAATCTAGAATTTAATTCCTCCTAACCCGTGATTCTTTGGTCCATCTGTACACAATGGGGCATCACATTTTCCCTTATGTAGAAAATATCCACCCTCTTGTGATGTGTAACTCAACCTACGATGATAGTAGTCAACAATGGCCTGGAAAGAGACCAACTGGTCCATTCTGAAAATTAAATCTAAGCTGACCATCTCTAAGACATTGAGGTCCCATAATAAGTGACACCCAACAACCTCAAGATGACACTCCTTACACTAAATTACAGTAGAAGTCCTAATACCCAATGGAGTGTCTTTCATTATAATATCCTTGGAATTAAAGATACCGAACCCAAGGTTCTCCACAATGGAAACCGATGTAGTACTAAGGGATGACCATGTATCAAAAAGTGATGATGATAAAACTAAGGAAACTAAATTATTACATCTAATGGTAGAGGTTTTAAGATCATGAACCTACTATGTATGCTCTAATAAAAGATCACTTCATGTACCGCAACCCCAAAACCCTACCTAATTACCCTCAAGATATCTAATATGCTATTGCCGAAAACCAATTGTCTCGCTACCACAGCCACCACCACCTCCTTAGCCTGAACGATCTGAAAAACTACAGATCCCTGACCGATGAGAAACTGGTGGTCCTACACCTAAACATGGATTCATAAAATATCCCCTTTCACTCTATACTAGTGAGAACATCTATAGAAAATGTGGAATATGTCACATCCTGCTGCAAGATTGGCTCTCAACCGGGTCCTTCGGGAAACATTGTCATATATGCCCACTCTTTCCTCACTGGTACCATACCACCTGGTTTCCTTAACAAACATCATGTGAATTCTCCCTAAGTTGCTTCCTTCAATCTGTCAAATGATTACCAGCCTTGGATGCTGAACCTCCCTGGCTCACAACTCACAACTCCCTCAAATTACGATTGATAATCATCACCTGATTTACCATAGTAGTCAATGAATTCAACTTGAAAATATTTAATTGCGATCATATTTCATATCTGATACCATCCTCAAATCACCAATCCAAATATAACTCGTCACAACCCAAAATAGGTGTGAAGATCTAAAGCACTAGAAAATAATATTATTAATCCATCACAGAAAGAACACCCTACTCCAAATCCGGAATCAACTAGGCTTAATCGACCTTCAACGTCTAGAGGTAGAAGTAATCATAGAAGGTCCTCTAAAACCCTTCCAAAGGAAAATCCCGACGAATCCTTTCCTATGAGTTAACATCCAACCATCTCTTAGAATAATCACATAGCATGTACATAATCATCTTCACCCTCCTACCAATATGTGTCTCCATATGCTCAATGATAGAAAGAATAACCTCCAACCATGACTCTACAGCCTGTGGTCCTTCATCCCCTATAAATGTGGGAGGATGCTTCTAGTGGAACACCTACATCATCTCCGCTATAGTTGGGATAGGATATAGTGCTCCCCAAATAGTCAACATCATTCTCATAAATCCTTCATGTAACTATGCAACAACACCTTTGTTTGGTATAATATTTGGGGCCAAAATGGGCATGATAGGAGGATATATTGGTTGTCCTTGATCTGCAATTTTCAGTGTCTGATCATCACCTTATACCTAGCATATAACTAAAGGATGTCTTAATGGAATGACTCTGCAAATTCAATCCCACCCATAAATATAATATTATCTAGTAATTCAACTTATAAGTTAGATAAAGGAACAAAAGAATAAAACATTCATGTTGTATAAATAATGGGTAGACAGTTTGTATAACCACTACACAATGGGTTTCCTTTAATTCATTACATGGGTTTGTACCACATCTAACCTTATTGTGTAACACCCCCTACACACATCATTTTCATCCTATGACCCAACATGTACATGTATTATCCCTCTTACCCTTCTTCTTCTCTATGTTTAGAACTATATAGTTATTTGTTGGTGTAACACTACATATCCTATACCCCCTAGACACCAAGTGTATGACTAATGTTCTATCAACTCATGTCATTAGACACAAGGTCGGATACACGGTCGATTTCAATACGGGGCGTAGAAGCTAGACAAGGCATGTACCACCTGAATTTCATCCAATCATGGAGTTAGTCACACGGTTGGATACATGGTATTTTACAGCACGTCGTGTAACCCTCATACACGGTTTGTTCTACCATTATTTTATCAACCCCATGTCTCAATGCACACAGCCAGTCACACGGTCAAAAACTAGATGGTTTGTACATATGGTAGATGTCATGTACTTAAGAAATTTTGTTTCTTCCAGAATAGAAGAACACATGGCTTGTGTTCATAACATCATACACTTTGCTTTCTAGGATTCTTGACAATACTCTTTTAGAACATCTTCAGAATCCCTAAAATCCAATTGTTTTTCAAAATATTGGAATATTTTGACTTGTGGAATGACATATATCATTCAAATCAAAATTTGTCATCCTTATTCATGTCATAACTTAATATATCTCAATTAATGTTCAAACATGATCCACCAAATTCCGATATGACATGGCCCATAACACCTCAAGAACCAAATATTAGTGTCCATCCAAATGAAACATTTCATATACCAATACCCTATAAAAATTGCATGGATTATATCATGAAATATATCACAACAATAATCATTTATAGCACAACACTGACCAGAACAACATGCACACAGTTAATGCACCCTTAATGGCATGACAAGAGTGAATGACATGTGATCTCCAGCAGGTGCCTATATGACGCATGAGATGGAATACCCTCATCTAATCGGGTTGACTCATAAATAGAGCAAAAATGATACAAATTGTAACATCACAAAATAGGTGAATTACCCAATGGTGAAATCAAATCAACTATAACTTTTGAGAAACCAAGAAATTTCAATATTTGAGGTAACTTGGCTTTTCCATGTACACGGGTTAGCTACTCCCAGGAAAATCTAATTACCAACTACCTATTCATTCATATCCCAATTTATTGGATCCAAATATTAATTCACAAAATAAATAAAACATCCTATGATTCTACATTGTAACATCTCAGTTCCAGGTTCCTCCCCAAGGTGCCTCTAACATGGTTGGACACAAGACCTAAAGCGCATTTCCCAAAATTCTAGAGGCTGTCGACTAGAAGAAAATTACATGGTATGATAATGGGTTAAATATGCCCTCATTGGAATAGTATACATAGTGGAAATAAAATAATAAACAATAGCGGAAGCAGTAATACCATGCAACAAAAGTAAACAACATAATAAGGATAATAATTTAACAACTGGACAATATATAGATGATTTATGTCACATGTGGCTAGGAAAGTATCCAAACAATTCACAATGTTGGAAATACAATACTAAAACCAAAGTACAAAAAATAAGTAAACTCCAATAGCATTGCAAACCTCATCATGGTCACATGCTCCCCCGGTCCAACATCAATCATGTACCATATGACGAAGGGTGCATGGCCTTATCTATACCCACATTCATTTAATCTACTTGACCCCAAAAGTGTGACCCTAAAAGGATGTGATATGAATCCCAGTAGGCACCCACCAAAAGAGTTATGTCTAAGTATCAATGAATATGAATATAATTTAATATATATAAATGAAGAAATAAACTAGAAACGACTAAAAATTTAAAAATCTTATAGTTTTCAATTACATTCATTTACATTTTTCATGCATCTTTTGAATATTGTATCGCAGGACCCCACATAAGATCTATATCTCCTATGAAATTGTAACAAAACAGATGTCTCGTATGCCAAGTTTACAATCATTTAATATTGAGTCCAATCTTGTGCTTTGTCTTGGATTACTCTTACCAGTAATTATTTTATATAATAATGACCCTTTGGGAAAGTTATCATAGTCAAATACCCCCAGGTCTAACCTAACATCAATTCATTTAATAACAACCCTCTTGTTAGCTCTCATGGTCTAACCCATTTGGTCTAACATAGCACTAAACATTTAAAAATGACCACCAAGGTAGCTCACATGGTAAATAACTCCTTGTCCAACAAAGAATCAATAAATCATAAACGACCACCTGGGAAGCTATCATGGTCTAAACCCCTAGGTCGATGACCACCTGGATGCTCTCATAGTCAATACCCATTGGTCAACATTATAGTAAAACATACATGTGTGGCCCACCTTGGGAAGATCTAACATTAGAATTCCCCTTATTCAAATTTTCATAATGCATATCACATGCATATCATATAATAATCAACTCCATCCTAGAAATAATGTTATTAAAATCATGGAAATACTAATAGTCATCCTAGACCAAATGGACAGAATACAGTAAACAAGGGAAACCCACCCATGGGGTCCAATAATCAAGGTATATAATCATATACATAAGCAACTACCCTTTTATCAATATACCATACTAGAACAGGTAAAGAACAAGGTCTAATTCCATATAGACAAACCCCAAAAAAGGGTGTATGACACTTTTAGCAAATATAATCCAAAGACAGTCAACGAAAGGCACAAACCACATACCTTGATGTCGTAGGATAGATACTCATGAACTTTGGCCTATGAATCATCTTAGAACATCATAGATCTACAAAAAGTTGAAATATGTTCAATATAGTATAACTCATTAGATAGAAAGGATTGGGAATATGGTGTCTAGGTGTTTTTATAACACACTAGTGGAATTCCAACACACCTAAAAGATCTCAAATAGCGGTAGGATGGAGAATTTAGAGGGGTTCTCAGTTCTTGGTATTTCTGTCGCTCTCCTATATGAACCATAGGGAGAAGAATATTGTTCTAGTTATAAGACGTGAGCATGCTCTAATATATAAATTAAAAATAAAACTACATGGTGTGTTCATTAAATATATATGTTGTGTAGTATCCTTAATCAGCCTCTACCTTAAGCGGTCTACAAGGTCACCACAGAGCTATGAAATCGGCAATTACACGGCCAGTACGCGGTTGTGCGTGGTACCCAAGTACACATCATGTACTCACAATCACTTGATGTGTACTTAGAAAATGATCATTTCTTCCTCTTTACTGAAAACAATCTAAATTTCATATCCATACATGAAATGAAGATTCAATTTCTTGCAATGGTACCCTAGACATATGCATGAATTTCTTTCCAAGTTTTTTTATAGATGGGGAAATGATAAATATCGGTTATACAAATAACATAATAATAGTCATTTATATTAGTAATATTTATGTAATTATATTATTATTTGGATAAAAATATTTTTAGGATAAATATAAAGAATAAAAATGATAATAAGTTATTAGTACCCATGTTTATGTATGAACCACCTCTTATAGTGCCTCTTGAAAATATAGGATTTAGGGATTTTTCATAGATAAATGGGATGAAAAACATGGGATAGGTATATATGCTGAAAACGAATATATTCAATGTAAAGACCCTACATTTTATTAACGAAAATTTCTCTTGAATTAATTAAATGTGTTATTATATAAAATGTTTATATAACATATGCACTTATTTGGTTTTATTATTTGGGATTTGAAAATACTACTAAGAATTGTTATCATTGCTAATATTTTCATTGAACAATGATCACATGATTAGTATCAATATAAGGCTTTAAAATATCCAATTTAAATAGACAAAGGATGTGATGGCCTCATTTAGTAGAATTTCTCCCTACGAAGCCCTTTTTTTGGATCTTGGAAAGGAGGTGGAATCATTGGGCTTTGCTCTTGACAAATACCAATCCTAGCTTCAACACATTAAACATGAATAGAACTTCCTATAGGAAAAGATGATGTTGATAGGGATTACCACCCGAGCGATGTTAACCGAGCCACCCCAATAGTTTTTCACCATCACACACCTTACCCTTCGGTCTTATGCTAGTGTTATAAGGGGTTATGTAACAAAACCCTAGAACATTTATTATGTGAATTTTTGATGTATATAATAAATAATAGACAATGATTTTTTTATTATTACTTTGTAAGAAGTTTATAAAGAACTAATAATATTATTAGGTAATGTTCAATTAAGAAATCTTTTTTGATGAATTAATTGATTTTTGAATTAAATAATATTTTACTTAATTATTATTAATAATTTTTTTTGTTGAATATAAATTATTTTATAATTTATGGTAATAAAATTGTAATATTTATTAATGTTTGAAATGTGTTTTTGTCAAACCCCAAGAATTTTTGAAAAATGTCAGTTTTTATTTTTAAAGAAAAAAAATTAAATTTTTTAGAAAATTATTTAGATAAAATGAATATTTTTTTAGTCAAGATGTTTAAATAATCCTATGGTGAATTTTTCATTGTTTTATGATATAGTAGAATTTTAGGGTGAAAATTAAATACCATTTAATTATATAATGTGTTTTATGAATTCATAATGACCCAATAGTGATGTAATAAAATATTATAAATGATATGTTCTGTGAATATATGTTTCATATTTAATATAATGTGATTATAGATTTATTTCATTAATTTTATGGTGCTTTAGTGGACCCTCCAATACTTATAAAAAATTTAACTTTTTAAACTGATTCCCTTGATATTGTTACTCACCTTCACATAAACAAGCCTAAAATTTTAAAAAGTTTGGACATTGGCCACATAAAATAATGTTTCACATTATAATTTTTCTAAATCCATTGGAAAAAACCATGTGTTTTTTTGGGGTTTTGATTAGTTTAGTGTGTGGTGGCCAAAGCCTAAATAATAATGAATTCCCCCCCTTTTCCTATATAATCCCTCCCAAACTCCAACATCCTCTTCAGAAAAATCCTTTGGAGATCAACCAAAGTCTTAAATCTTATCTCTAGAATCCTCCCAAGGCACCCCAAACTCCAAATAAGTCTCTCTCAATCCCCTCTCAAGCCTTTGGGATCACACTTCCATGTAAAGGATTTCTTCCATTCTCATTTTTTCCCAAAATTATTTATGTTGTCATACGGGTTTTTTTCAATTACAAATGTTGGGGTATGTTTTAAAATGTCCCCATACTACCATCATTATGTTTTAATTATGTGATAACCCTTTCTCTCTCATTAATGGTTCTTGTGTACACTCTTTACCAAGTCAAAATCCTTCAAGGAATTTCTCTCTTCATTTACATTCAAAAAATTATAATGTTTTATGAATGTAAATTCAATTAAATATATTTTTACATGTATCTATATGACCCCCCTTATAGTCAATTTCATGAAAATATGATTATACACACCTTTATCTCTCATCAACCATTTTTATGAATTCATATGTCACACCATGATGCTTCTGAAATTGCACTCCTATTTTCCAAGAAAAAGTCATTGTATAGTGAATACAATGCCCATTTCACTATCAAGGGTATTCAACTTTATGAAAATTTTCTTATTGATTATATCATTTTCATGTATAAATTACATATTACATTATCATGGAATAAATTATGATGTTTAATGTATTTATGTTATATGATCCATGTGTCACACATATGCATGAAATGAAATGATTAAGAACGGTTCACCCTGATATTTCTTTAATGAATAGGGTAAAGATAAGTATCATGATAAGTCAATTGAAATTAGGGTTTACTAATTATAATTGAAGTGAAATTATGGTTCATTCATGTTCCATGTGCAATGAGCCTTGGATCGTGCTAAAAGCTTGTTAAATGTTGTTGCCACATTTTCATGTGATAATAACCATGATATATCATGCATTTATGTTCATGTTTCTATTATGATCCGTTGATATGACTATTTACTAGAATATACAATATTATTCATTGTATGCCTTGTTTAGTCCCTTACTGGGCTTTATATCTCACCCTTTTCTTATGCATGTCCTCAGGTTAACCCATGCAATGCTATGTATGAAGGAATGTGTGGGGTCATGTAAAGGATGTTTTAAATAATGTTGTTGTATTTAATATACTAAGTTGTTATGTAATATTCTTATTTTCACAATAAATTATACTTCTCGACCCTCAGAGTTGTCTTAAGTAAATATTTATGTAATAAATCATTTTTTAGTTTGTAATAACAAGAAGGGTTGTTATAGTTGGTATCAAAGAATAGGTTTAGTTATTTTTGGGATTGTGATTAGAAAACCCTATTTAAAGCCTTTAAGAATAAGAATATGTATAATAAAAACATCCCAAAATATTGGTGAGGATTGAGTAAGATGTTTATCAAGAATTTAAATTGTTTGTCTTGATTCGAGTAGGTAGAGTTGGCTCTGGGACATATGTATCTTGGGGTAAAACCCAAAAATATATATTTGAGATAGATTTGAATGGGAACTGGTTCACAAAAATTGTCCTTGCTACACTGTTGGTTAAGACATTCCCAGGGGATATTCTATGGTAAATTCTCAAGCATAGTATAAACCACTGTTAATATAATAAAAAAACCACTAATAATATATGTTAGGAATTAGATCATGGAAAACATATATTAAAGCATATAAATTCAGATGTTAAAGAAACAAAAGTAATTTATAAGTCATATGTTTTTTTCTTTGGATTACCCTTTATGTTTTTCCACTAACATTCCTTTTATTCTATACAACATATAGTAAGAGGAGGTCTCATGCAATCAACCGATGAAAAGATAAATGTTACAACTATTCTAATGAGATGCAAAATCTGATAGGAGTGGGAATCACAAATTTTGTCATGATACTGTCTTAGTTAACTAATTTTTTAATGGAAACAAGGGTCAATAAGAACATTCAAACCCCTAAGAAATAAAAACTCACAATCAATAGATTAATGAGACAAATGCCTCCTTTTAATGGATAATCTAATCCATCAATTCCCGAACAATAGATCAACTCTATTTAAAATATCATCTCCATCCTTAAATGTTCCGAACAAGAGATTGTTATTCTAGATTCTTATAATAAGGAGGATTAAATATATCAATTTTTGATATTGTTCAAAAATATGAATCCTGGGACGGAGATCAAGGCATTCGAATGGATGGATTTCTAGAAAAAAAATTAGGAATTTTTTTCCTCACACCCTCCAACTTAAAATAGAAAGTGACTTCCTTGTAATTTAGAAAAAGAAGAAAAATACATTAGAGCATACGAGGAAAACTTCACAAGGAAGGTAGGATATTCCTCCGACGTTGTCATTACCCCTAAATGCAAGGTTTACCGCTTCTTTGGTGGGTTAAAACCCAGCATACAAAAAACCCTAATGATCCGTGACATCGGTAGCTTTGAAGAAATTGTCCGATGTTCCCACAAAGTTGAAATGGAGATTAGTGAATCTCAAGGGTATTATGAGGATATGAATCATAATGTGTACTTTAATTATAGTGGTACGATGGATAAATTCAATAGTGCTATAAAAATCCAGCACCCCACTTGCCAATGGAGCGAGAAGAAGCACCCCAGAAATTGCCTGAAGGGGAAGAGGAAATGCTTTAGGTATGGAATAGAAGGAAACCTAGCCATTACCTATTGACAAGAAAAATTTGCGGCTAGGACAAAGGAGAGTAACTCTCCGTTTTAATGTCAATGCATTATTCATAGATGAACTGCAATGTACAGGGGCCCTTTGCAAACCTGTGCCTTAATACAATGGTTTTCAGAGGAAACCAACAACCTCTAAGGTAGAAAGGGCGATCTTTTTTCCATCACTACCACCAATGTGAACCCTGAAAATAAAGTGGTGACAGGTATTCTAGTTATTCATTCATGAATAGAGAATTTATTTTTTTATTCTGGTTATATGCATTGATTCATATCACTAATGATTAGTATAGCAATCCCACCATCACCAAAAATTGTTGAATTGAAGATGTTAGTGAGATGGATTGGATTTCCTTATATAGAGTTGACATAAATTTTTTTGAGATGGAAATCACTCTACATATGGTGAATCGAACCCTGATTCAGTACAAGTGAAAGGGGGAGAATGAATCTTCTTTATCGCCATCATCTCAAGCGTGGACATTACTACCCTATGAGAATGCGTATATTTCATAAATTATTGAGACAAAGGAATCAGAAAACCTTGAATACATTCCTATTCTTAGGAAATTTTTCGATGTGTATCCCAAGGTATTTCATGTTCTTCCTTTGATAAGAGATGTTGAATTCTCAATTGATCTTAAACCTGGAACATTTCCTATATCCAATAATCTATACAAAATTCTTATTATGGAGCTAGA
Source organism: Viscum album (assembly GCA_963277665.1). NCBI lineage: Eukaryota > Viridiplantae > Streptophyta > Magnoliopsida > Santalales > Viscaceae > Viscum > Viscum album. The sequence goes on from OY728159.1 coordinate 1,034,061,829, forward strand.
GGATCTAAAGAAACAACTACAGGATAATCTAGATAAATTTTATATTCACACAAGTGATTCATCATGGCGTGAACGTTACCTCATTTTCAAGAAGATGGATGGGTCAATGTGCCTTGGCATTGATTAACATGATCTCAAAAATAATTATGATAAAAAACATGTATCCCCTTCCCCGAATTTATGACTTGTTCGACAAATATATGGAGCATAATAATTCTCCAATGTTGATATGTGGTTGGGATATTACAATGTAAGGGTGTAGAAGAATGATATCCCAATGACTGGTTTTTGTACAAGATATGGGCACTATAAATTCCATGTAATACCTTTCATACTCATTAATGATCTATAAAACATTTTGGCCATGATGAATAGAGTATTTAGAGATTACCTTTAAAAAATGTGGAATTATTTATTGATGATATTCTAATATACTCCAAAACCAAGGAGGATCATGAGGAGAATCTAAGCAGTATACTAGAGTCATTTCTAAAAGAGAATCTTTTCCAAAAGGATAGAAAGAGTGAGTTCTACTTGAAGGAGGTCTCATTCTTGGGTCATATCGTCACAAGTAATGTGATATATATGGATCCCTCCTTGAAATCTGCAATAGAGGGAGAGTTGAGGCCAACATCGTTGACAGGTATTTGTTGTTCTTGGGGTTAGCTGGATATTATCATTGATTTGTGAAAACTTTATCTCAACTATTAAACAATATTACAAATATAACTTGGAATGGAATAATGTTTTCTTGGAGTGATGATTGTGAATAGAGCTTCAAGGATTTGAAAATGAGGATTTTCACTACACTCGTGCTCACACTACACACATGTGGAGAACATTTTGTGGTATTTAGTTATTCTTTGAAGAAGGGAACGGTATGTGCGTTGATGAAAAATGGGAAAGTCATTACCTATTCATCAAGGAAATTGAAAGTTCATCAGAAAAACTATCCTACACCTTGTCTAGAGTTTCCCACGGTAATCATCGCATTGAAAATTTGCTGTCATTACCACCTTGGAGAGAGATTTGAACTATATACGGATCAAAAAATCCTCATGTATATTTTCACAATGAAAGAGTTGAACATGCAACAAAAAATGATTAGAGTTAATCAAATACTATGATTTCTTAATCTGTTGACACCGTGAGATAGGGAACAATGTGGAAGAATCTCTACGTAGAAATGACCCATTGATTCTATCATTGATAAGAAAATAAAAGAATCTCATAGATTTTATGAATATGTACATGGGAATCAAAAAAGAAGGTACCATCATCAATCCTTTTACAAATGATTGCTCAACTATCTCATTTGGAAAGGTAAATGGATTCTGATAAGGATGATTTGGGAATTCAGAAGAAACTAGAAACTATCATAAAATGGAAATCATTGGAGTTAAATATTAATGAAGAAGGAATTGTGTTATTTGGGACAAGAATATGGGTTCCATCAAATCCAGAGTTAATGAACGAAATTTTGGATGATGCACATAATTCAAATTTCTCTATTCACTTAGGAAACACAATGATTTATCGAGAGCTCTGAGAAATTTATAGTGGGATAACATGAATAAGGAGATCACATAGTAATAATTAATGTGCCTATAATGTCAAAAAGTAAAGGATAAGAGGCATAAGTCTAAGGGGATGATTTAACCATTACCCATACCTTCATGGAAATGGGAGAATGTCACAATGGATTTTTTCATCAGACTCTTGAATAAATCCAAAGGAAACAATACTATCGAGGTTGTTGTGGATCATCTTACATTGATTGCACACTTCATTTACGTTTGAGAAGATTTTTCATTTGATCATGTGGAAGAGTTATACATCGGATATGTGTTAAGGCTTCATAGAGTACCACTATCAATTGTTTAATATTGAGATCAATGATTCACTTATAATTTGTTGAAGAATATTCAACATGCTCTAAATACTAAGATGAACTTAAGTATGGATTTTCATCCTCAGACTAATGTCGAATCATAAGGAACTTCTCAAACACTTGAGGAAATGTTAAGAACATGCTCAATGGACTTTAAAGGAGGATGAGATCAACATATTCCTCTTCTTTAGTTATCTTAAAATAACAATTTCCTCTCAAGAATCGAAATGGATCCTTATGAATCCATTTATGGGAAGAGGTGCAGAACACCGACATGTTGGGATGATGTTAGGGAGTGAAAAATCCTTGGTACAAAAATGTTCTAAGAAATGCTTTATATGATTAAGACCATCAAGAAACAAATTAAAGATGTTCTAAGTTGAAAAAGAGATATGATAATAATTGTTGATGAGAACTACAGTTTGATGTTGGAGTCATGGTATTCCCTCTCATATCATTGTGGAAGAGAGTGATGAGATTTGTGAACAATGGAAATATTATTCCATGGTCCATCAGCCATTTTGAGATCCTTGATCTCATTGGAGAAGTGTCTTATCGACTGGCACTCCCACCAAACCTATCTCAAATACATGATGTATTCCATGTATCACTCTTGAGGAAGTAAATACCTGAACCATCAAATATACTCAATTCAGAGCTTGTACCATTGGAAAATGACCTCTCATATGAAGAGAAGATGGTGATGATCTTAGATCATAGGAAAAATGTTCTATGAAATAAGAAAATTCCCCTTGTCAAGGTGTTGTGGACAAACCAAAATTTTTAATAGGAAACATGGGAATCATAAGAAGTGGTGAAGAAGGTATTTTCTCATCTATTTTAGTATGTGAAGAGGAAATTTCAAGGGGGGAATTTCTTAAGGGGGGATGATTGTAACAACCCCAACATTTATTAATGAAAATTTATCTTTATCTAATTAAATGTATTTTTATATAAAATGGTTATATAAAATATGAACCTATTTGGTTTTATGATTTTGGATTTAATAATACCATTATGATTTGTTACCATTCCTAATATATTTTTTGAATAGTGATCATATGATTAGTATAAATTTAGGGCTTTAACAAATCAAATTTATTCAGAAAAAGAAATTGATGACCTCATCCAGTATGATTTCTCTATACGAAACCCATTTGTTAGAGCATTGAAAGTAGGTGGCGTGATTGGCATTCACTCTTTAACTAATCCATTCTGAGCCTGAACATGTTAAGCATGAAAAGAACCACGTATAGGGCAAGTGGAATTTGATAAAGATTACCATCCGAGCGATGTTATCTAAGCCACCCCAAGAGTCTTTCACCCTAGCACACCTTACCCTTCAGTCTTGTGCGAGTGTTGTAAGGGGTTATGTAACAATACCCTATCACTATTATTATGTGCATTATTTTTTTAAAAGAATAAAAAATATACATTCATTTTGTTATTATTACATTGTAAAAAGTTTTTAAAGCACAATTAGTATTTTTAGTTAATGTTCAATTAAGAAATCTATTTGGATGAATTAATAAATTTTTTAATTATATAATATTTTAATAAATATTATTAAAAATGAATTTTTATTTAATATAAATTAATTTATAATTTAGAGGAATACAATTGTAATTTTTATTATTGTCTGATTGACGTTTTTGTCAAAACCCCAGAATGTTTGATAAATGTCTTTTTTTAAAGAAAAAATTTAAGTATTTTGAATATTATTCTGATAAAAGGCATATTTTTTTCTGAATCAGGATGTCGAAGTTATCCAATGGTTATTTTTAAATAATTTTCAGAGACATTCAAATTTTTCGTAAAAATTAAATACCGTTTAATTATATAATGTGTTTTTTGACATCATAATGACCCAATAGTGATGTTATAAAATAATATAAATGATATGTTCATAATGTATATATTTTATCTTTAAAATAATTTGAATTTAGAATTTTTTATTAATTTTCTGGTGCCTTAGTTTACCTTCCATGACTTATAAAACATTTTATCTTTTTGAATTGATTTAGTTGAGAGTGTGTCTCACCTCCACATAAGAAATCCTATTATTTTTAGAATATAGGACATTGGAATTATAAAATAATTTTTCTCTACTCCCATTTTGAAAAAACAATGTGAAATCCCATGGGTTGGTTTGTGGTTTTGAATAGTTTTGTGTGTGGTGGCCAAAACCTAAATAATTAAAAATTCCCTCCCTTTTGCAATATAAACCCACCCATGCTCCCACTTCCTCTTCTCACAAAGTACGTGTATCAGGAAAAACCTCTTACCTCCTCTATATATAATCCTCACAAGGCTCTCTAATATCCCTATAAGCTTCTCTGAAGACCCTCCAAAGCCTTTGGGATCACACTTCCAAGTAAGGTATGTCTTCAATTCTCATTTTATCAAAAAAAAATTATGTTGTTATACCCTTTTGTTTTCAATTAAAAATGATGGGGTGTGATTTAGAACCTACACCATACATAAATCCAAAATTTTAATAATTATATACCCCTTTCCCTATCATTAATTACTCCAATGAATTCTAGTTACCATGTCGAAATTCCATAACGTAATTCTCTCTCCACATTTACATTCAAGAAATTATTTTGTTTTATGATTCTAAATTCAATTACATATGTTCATACATGTATCTATATATACCCCCCTTAATTTATATTTCATTTAAATATGATGATACACCCATTTATCTCCCATCAACCATTTTTATAAATTCATATGTCACATCATTATACTGCCGAAATTGCACAGCAATTTTTCAAGCCAATAACATTGTGTAGTGAATACTATACCCATTTATCTATCAAGGTTATTCACCTTTATAAAAATTTACCTATTTATTATAGGGTTTTCATTTATGAATTCTGCATCCAATTATTAGTGAATAAATTATGATTTTTAATGAATTTATGTTATATGATCCATACAGTACACTTACGCATGAAATGAAATGACTAAGAAGGGTGTTCCCTGATAGTGCTCCAATGCATTGGGTAAAGATTAGTATCATTATACTTAAAGATAAATGAGGGTTTAATAATGATAAATAAAGTGCAATGAGGGTTGACTCATTAAATATGTTCAATGATCCTTATCTCATGCTAAAATCATGTTAAATTTTCTCGCTACATTTCCATGTTATGATAATCATAATATATCATGCCTTTATGTTCAAGTTTATCTTGTGCTCCATTGATATGATTATTACCTAGAATTTACTATGTTCATCATGTTATTCCTTGATTAATCCCTTACTGGGCATTATAACTCACCCTTTTCTTATGCATGTCCTCAGGTTATCCCATGCCAAGCTATGTAAGAAGGAATGTATGGGGTCTTGTAAAAGATGTTTTGAATAGATTTGTTGTTTTTTATGTTCTAAGTTGTTATGTAATGTTCCTAATTTCCCAATACAATAGACCTATAAATCCTTAGTGATGTATTAAGTTCATTTTTATGTAATAAATCATGTTTCAGAGTCTAATAAAGAGCAGGGTTGTTAATTTCAATATGAAATAAAATCTTATATTGTCCTTGAATTTGTGGTGGAAGGTCGCTTTTATAACCTCATAATATAAAAGGAACACATGTTTCACCTGGAAAGTTGGATTAAAAGATGATAATAATGGATTGGATGTAATTTTGGTTTGATATATATCTAAACTAATCATGTTAATACATGTTTTTGATATTTTAATGACAATTACAATTTCATTTTAAACTATTTTTTTCCTTGATAGTGGTAACTAAATTTGTAACCTCAATTACAATTTTTATGGAATAAAAATAAAAAAATATTTTTTAAATAATTTTTATGTTATAATTTAAAAATGGAAACCATTTTATAAAATAAAATTTCAATGTTTAAGATTAATTAATTTTTATATTATCACACATTTCCGGTAAAACCAAATTTTAAAAAAATATTATTTTTAAGGTTAAAAATAATATTTTAGATAAAATTTCCAATTTGGTTGATTTAAATGTATTTAATTTATTTATTATTACCTAAATAATAGATTTGTGTCTTTTAAATAAAAGAAATCCAGATATCTACTTTGTGAAATAATTATTAAAAGAGAATGATAGAAAAAAATAAATGATTACATAAGTTTCAAAATCACGAATATGAGAATTGAAAATTAAACATTTTATTTTTTAATAATCAATATAATTCCATAAATACATTATTATTACTGAAAATTATTTTATAAATTTTTTCAATCATTCTTATATCATTATAATGTTAAAAACGCTACATTATTAACAAAAACTGTAATCTTTACTATATACATAAAAATAAATGATTCTAGAAAAAACCCTAAAACTCGTATTAAGATAATATTGTTATTATAAATCCAAAAATGTAATTAATTTTTTAAAGTAAAATTCTAATTTGAAATAATTTAACTTTTAAAACCATAAAACACAATGAAAACATTTTTCATAGGACAATAACTTTTTTAGAATATTTAAATGGTCTTATTCTTATTTCTTATCAATTTGATTTTTATTTGGTTTTTAAGATACTTTTTTGGTGTAGTGGTAAACTATAATTCAACCAAATTCAAACCAAACCACCCATATTTAAAAATTTATTAAATTCAAGATTCCTGCTAACAAAACCCACATATCCCAAATTTGAAATTCAAAAATATCCATGCATTGATCCCATCATCTCCTAATCACGTCAAGTCCCAAAATATATAGTGGCAGTCCTCCTAGAGTTGTGCCCCCTAACAGTTGAGCTAACCATCATTATCTCCACTTCACCGGCAAGAACCCATGGGTCTTTATCCCACTATATCTTGAATCCAACATCACAGAAGACACCTTCCTTCTCTTCTTTGTCATTTCACAATCATTGTATTCATGATCCAACACCAACATCTCATATTTGGAGTGACATCCTTAACAGAAAACCACAACCATTAACTAGAACCATCATTTAGAATCACCACCAATCAAGACGATCACCTTGCACAAAACTGAAACAAACCAAATATATCATTGAAGGTCGCTCACCTGGACTCTTTATCTTCATCTATCATATATAGACCCATCATTGAGCCAACAGAAAATAAAAACACACAACAATAACCAATAAAGAAAATATAAAACACTGCCCTCGAAGATTAGGAACTGCACAGAAAAAAAAAATGAAACCCCAATGCAGGTCCTTGCTCTTAGATGACCCTTGAATTAGCCTCATAATATGTCTTTTAACCCTTGATAAGACTTATTCTCATATTATACATAAATTTAATAATGTGTGTACTTAAATTTATACTAGATATTTTAGTGACTATATTATAACAATCATATTTAATAATTGTATTTTAAATTATCATGATTTCTTTTTTGTACATTGTTATGTTTGAAGAATACTATTATTCCAAGAATTTATTTTAAATAAAAATTAATAGTAAAATATTATGGAATTATATGTTTTCCATTTTTAATCATAATTATTATTTTTCCAAAATAGAGGTGGTGAATTTTTTCCTTTTGATTTCACCTTTGCATAGGACACATTAGTGCGACCAGATTTCCAATAGGATAAATAATATTCTCGAGTATTTTCATAAGTCACTCTTTTTAAAAGTCAATTCACCCTATTATAAATATTAAGGACTAATGGTAGAGACTATGACATTTTAACCTCTATGAAAATCCTAAAAACATATTGTCTTTAGAGATTATAGGTTGATTAATCAAGCTTAATAATTGTACCAATATGATTATAAATTATATATAGAGTATCCTGCATGAAAATATGAACATGTAAACCATGAATTTTTAACCAGACAGGAACCATAGGAGGTTTCACATCATTTTAAAAGCATGGTGTCCATTTTATCATCCTCAAACAAAATCATGAAGAGGACCACATTAGATGGGACCAACCTCTTTAATTATCCCCACTCATGGAAAAATGAATTAGGATAAGTCAGTAATCACGAAGCAAAAAATTGAAAAAAAATTATTATATAGTTTCAAGTGACCACCTGAAGTACTTAATCAAAGAAAATCAGTTAATAAACATACTAATAATTGGGTATCTAATGTCGGAAGAAATAATATTCATATCCTTCCATCAAAATGAAATGGATCATTGTCCCATATGAATTAATGTAGATAGAGAAATCAAATATTAAACCATCAACATCGTGTAAGAAGGATCTCAAAAATACCATATATGTAAAAGTGGGATTAGGGTTTAATATTGGATAACCATTTGATAACACCTTTTCAATACTAACCATAACTCATTGGATAATTTTGTTATAATTTGGATAATACTAATAGTTAAAATATGAATAATAATAATGTTGATAAGTAATTAGTAATTTTTTATATTTTATTATTTTAAATATAGAATTTTATTCATTAAAAATTTATATGTTTTTTAATTTAATGAATGTTTTTTAGTACTAGTAAGGATATACTATATATGGAAAGGCTTTTCCAATTAGTGATTGAAATTTCTTATTCTGTTTGAGCAGGTGATGGTGATTCTGTTTAGATCTACATTTCTACCTTATTTATAGCCCCACTTCTCAATGAATTAGAGGTTTACATCCATGATAGAACAAATATATTTGTTGAGGAAAAGGTCATATAGATGGATTCATCAATCCCTAACCTGATTTTTTCATTGCAGGTCAGGGAACCTCAGAACTATACTTTATTGAAATAGAAAGGGATAAATTTTGTGAAACCACTTTTAGTATTTATGTATCCATCCAGGGATGATCCATACAGGGTTTCCAATATCAAAAAAAATCTAAAGATAGGGGATTCAAAGTTCTATCTGACCTAGATTCCCTTCAACAAAGACTTAACCTTTTTATGTTTTCTTTGCTTGGCCACAACACCTATACAACTGGTCAACAACCATGGCTTTATACTAATCTCAAATTGAATATAGTTCATTGTTTTGATATCCATAACTGGAATCTCACATCAATTAAGAATGATTATTGTCAAATTAACCTAAAAAATAGATAAGATCAAAAAAAAGCTTGAAAGATTTGTAATTTTCACATTATGCCAGGTGTTATTATTATTTCTGATTGGGACATAAAAATTAATCCCTCACATGAAAGAAAACCAAATCCCAAATATGGATTATACTATATGGCTTGAACTGGGTGTTTTGGAACCCCAAAATTCATAATTATCTTGCTTCATAAATTATCATCCATGCAAAATTGGATCATTATAATTTAGAGGGGGATTCAAACTTCTATACATGCATCCTTGTGGATCGAAGTATGTATTCCAAACATCCTGATGTCATTCCCTTATTGATGATGATCAAAGTATTGTCCTTAAGGTTATGTATGAACACATCCCTCTATTTTTTGACCACTAAATGTTTTTGGGTAATCCCATTTCTAATTTTAGGGTCATTCCGAGAAAGTTAAGCCACCACCAGATACAATGTCTAGGAAAGGGGCTTGAAAAAGTCATAGAAATAGAGTAGTTATAGTTGAGAAGGGTGATCCATCCAATAATATTAAAGTTGATAAAATTGTGAAACCCCTAATACTGACAGTATTTAGATTAGGCAAGAAGAATCCAGTACCCTCTATTTATTTAAAAATCATTGGAAATAGTATTAATAGAATATTAGAAAAAGAAGAAGAAAGATAAGAAGAAGAAAAATAATAATTCCCCAGGTAGATGCTACTCCACAAAGACCAATGCCATAACACCCTTCACCCTTGGATAAATCCATGCAAAAATTTCCTAATACATCCCCTCAATAGAAACCATCGTATTTAATAATCCCCCACCTACTCCCAATAGCCCCAACTAAACATCTAATATATTTTACAACATTCCACCAAGAAATTATTAAACCCCTCTATAACATCACCCAAGACCCCTCCACAGCCTATACTGGAGAATTCCAGTCACACATCAATATGATCTCTACCTTGGAAGCATATTATTCTAGTACACCAGGACCTATCTACCCCATCCCTACATAGTCAAAACCTACAACCTCATTCCCATGATCTTTTGAAGGATCCCTACTAAACTTTGACATTTCATCCCCCTCTTCTGAACCATGTTCTTCATCAAAACATCACCCAAATATTTTCCACATTATTATCAATTTTGTCTTCCTAAATAAATAACCATGTCATCAAGGTATAAAAACTGGATAATGAACTATCGGGGCTATTAGAGAAATGTCCTGGAAGTAGTAAATAGATCAAACCCCGATCCTTCAATGATGTTGATGAAACATAGATTACAAAGATAGTGGTCCTTAAATTTATAAGCTTGCTCATAAGCAATAGGTATGATCATAGAAATTTTGGAAAATGCATCCAACATTCCACCATGTCCTCATCTTCACGATTCATCCACACAACTGAATATAACAACATGTTCATATCGGAATCTTTTGAAGTCTGTGTACATCCTCAAAAAACAAATTTAACAGAACCAGAAGCTCATGTCAATTCATGTTCAACAATGTTGATTGAAATTTATACAGTTACATAGTGATATAAAAGAGAAACCAACTTTTATAGTTTTTTCTTCTCATAATTCTCTTTTATAGACTCTATTTTAAGATTTCTTTTTCTGGGATATGATTCCCCGAGACACCAGCTAATGAACCGGAACATTTCTTGTCATGGATTCTTTGAGCACTTTAACCCATGAGAGATGTGAAGAGTCATCAATATCAGGTTTATACTTTAGATAATCGATGCATTTTACTATAACAATTCTGTTTTGTTCCTCTTTTCATGGATATTTTTTATGTATCCTTTCAATCACCTTTTAAACCATGACACTTAATTCTGAAATAATCAGTTCAGATAAAGTTTCATCACTGACCCTTGTAGGAACAAATGTATGTAATCCATGTACAAAGGATCATAAAACAATGTGATCATCCCATATTGATTCTTTTTAACTATGGAATGTGTCATCTTCGCCCACAATATTATTTTTGAGTAGAAAATTATTCACTTCTCTCTACATAATAACCTCTTCCACTGAATGTTCCATGTTCAGGTCTATAGAAAATACATGATTCAACTGACCAATTTGGTGTTCTCATTAGAAAGTTGTCTTTTCCACGTCAGGGTTACAATATTTCTCATAGAATATAACAGTATTAGAATCCATATTTTTTTAATCCTACTACCCCTAATACGGTAGATATAAAAAACAAAAAATGCATAATTAGGAGATGCTGGTGAGATGGATCCATAATTGAATAAAGGCTGCATAAAGCTTCTAATAGAAGAAAAAAATTCCGAATATTTGACAGAACCCTCAAGACCATAATAAGAATATTTCTTAAAGTCCTTAAAATTCTATAAAATTTCAATAGTGTTATCATACTGTGAAAATAGAAGAATCCAATGTCCATGATTATGATACTTTTGAAGTGACTCATCTAAAACCCTTGGTTTACAACTATCATATGGAAGTGAATTTTGGGGTGGCTGTAGAGAACATGCAACACCAATCTACACCATTTCCCTATTTCTCTACTTTCACACAAAAGATGGATAGCATGGTTGGCTCAAATTGTGCCTTCTTCCTTGTTTAGCCCACTCTGCCTCAGAGATCCTTCTAGTGATTACCTCTACTTGATTCTCCTGATCTTGATTTTTTTGGTGTTATGTCAAGGAAGCAAATACTATTGAGTGGAAATGCTATGAACTCAATAGATCATGTTTAAAAGTCAATGAAAGCAAAATCTCTTCTTGTTCTACAGTTCATATCCCCTTTTTAACAGTTTTCACCTCATCCCATCGACCCCCTTTTTTCACATTCCATAGGCTTAAATATTCTCTCTCCATCCTCTACTATGACTGATGTTCCCCTACCAAAACACTGATCAACACATTCCATATGGCTCTTCATGAGTTGGGAAGCAGTCACTGACAGCTCATTCATGTGGCCCTCTAGTCGATGAAATGCACATTTCATTTTGAATATTTATAACATCACTCCCGCTAGATAATTCTTCATGTGCATGATCTTATAAAATATAGAAACCATGCTTTTTCATACATTACTATTACATCATTTTAATGATAAAAAAAATAAAAAAATTACAGAAATAGGATCCAAAGGTTTAGATTCTTGGGTAATCTAGGATGATACAGAACATTTACAAAATAAAACATAAAAATTTATTTAATCCCTACTTATCTAGCTTCTTATTGGGCCTTGAATTCACCTTTGTTCAAGTAGTCATGTATGGATATACATCAATAAGGTTATGTTAAATCCAAGTAATATGACAGATAAGAGTGTGAAACAATATAACATGGGGTGAGCATTATCCTTATCATCATAACATAGGCATATGATCATAATCATGAGTTGAAGAATTATGTATTGACATAGAATGTTTCAATGCATACAAATGAAACACCATGTATTAGTGGTAAAATAAAACACATATTTATGAAGAAAGAATTTAGATACCCCATCTTGATATACATGGAAATAACATTTCTTTGTGGAATACATAAATACATGACACAAATAGATGCCGAATGATCATATTAGTTTAGTGTCTTTTGAAACATGGAACATAATCTTCTAATATAGAGAAACATCTTCAAATTCTCCCCATCCCTTTTTTTCTTACCTAAAACCATTCTTTATATCCTAAGGAAAACAAAACATAAAACGGGTGAGATCAAAGGTTTAGTAAGGGGAAACATGGAGAACAATAAACAAAATATAAAAGTTTGAATTTAAAAACATGATCAAAAAGTTTAAATATGAAAATTAGGAGTCATGACATAAATATTGGTTGTAAGTAAAGAATAGATCATAAAGAAACTTTAACCATGATAGAGTATCATTGGAATAAAACATATAATTATGGAAAACAAATAATCACATAATATAATTTTCATAGTGTCCAAGGCATTTCTTCCATGACCAACATAGTGGAAAAAGTCCATTACCGAACCAGGTTTACTTGCCATTAGATCCATGTATTATTGAACAATATTTATTTTCCATTCTAACTACATATATATCATTAGATATAAATCTTTCCCAAATGAATTTTTGGTAGATATAGGTCCCACCCATCTCATAATGAAATCATTCTTACATGTTCAACAAAAAGATAAATCATTCATCATATCATAACCCATGAAATAAAATGGGTATCTTAAATATCATTACATGAAAATATAAATAAGGTAAATGGATTTCATAAAAATAATTCATTCATAAATAAAATATAATAAAAGTTATAATAAGGATATCCCTATATAATATAAGATGGAAAAGAAGTCTGATAAAACACTTGAACTTACTTCATGTTGAAAATATACTTTCATTTATTAAAATGTTTCCTTTCTATAAAAGTCATGCGATTCTAAATGAAAAGAATTGTGTTGAAAATAAACTTTTAAACAGGTATGTGAATATGGTATTGTTAAAGCCTAAAAATTTGTTCATTCTATATAAGATAAAAAAACATTATCCTCATACATTTTCTAGAAAATTAAAAAATTACCTCATATGGTAAACAAAATAAAAATTCCTTCCATAATATGTAGTAAAAGTCAAAAATGGTTAAAAATTACATTACACATAAATTTAATAATAATAAACCTTTTTTAGGACCCTAGGACACCTTGAGAGGGGATGGATGAATCAGGGTGTGAACCTTTTCTTTTAAAAACAAGGATCATGTTCCCACGTTGGTTGGAACTGGTTAAACCTTTATGATGAATATTATTAGCAATGAAACATTCACATGCAATGAGATGACACAACAATTTTTACTTGGTTCACCGCTAGGGCTATGTCCAAGGATCATACGCCAACAAGTTGTCGTTCCTACCAAATACCAATAATCTTCACTAGTTGTGGATTACAATGGTTCGGGAACAGTCACTATATCCCAGGCTCACTGCCTTTACAATGGTTTAAGGATAGCTCACTATTTCCCTCGGGTCACTCCTGTTGACTCCCCCTGGAACACTTCCCTTGGTGAAGTCACACTTAGTTTATAGACAAGATGGTCTCTTCATAATTGCATAAGAATTCATCCTATGTTGTATGTAGATGCTCTGTTGAAGTAAAAATCTCACCAGTAGATGAATATCTCTTTACGCTGAGGGTACCGGGAAATATTCCGGCTTTCATGCAGCTTCAAAAGGACAAATGTACTTTAACAACCCTGGCGCACTTCTCCAAGCCCGACGTGCATGTTTCAATCCCGGCATGCAAGTCACTTGTGTGGTACAAATTCGGCGCGCAGGTGATACCTACCCACATGCGCGACACTTCCTCCTTCAATTCTAAACTTGCGCGACACTGCGCCATTAACTACAAAACCACCTTTGTCGCGAATCCAACAACCGGTGCGTAGCCTCTACATGCACGACCCAACAACCACTTTCACGACTCAACCCCTTACATGATGAGAGCTTGAGAAATCTCTATGTCTTGAACATCATTTCAAATGAGGTGGGGTGGTCTTCTATGAATAGGTAAACTGGACCCCCTGCGTGGTGGCGTACAAGCATCCTCACGGCACGCAAGTCACGATGCGTAGCTCCAAGAGCCCTAGCCTCTGTCACGCTAATCACTTACGCGATGACCCCAATAAATGCGTGAACTACTTTCCTTTGCCATATTTTGAAGGTATGATCATGAAGAATAACCGACGCTCATGTTTCCAAACCACCTAGACATTGGCACGCAAGTCCTTTCTCAGCGCGCATGTCACTTGCGCGACCAGTCCAAAACTTGTGCGACCTTTATCCCTTTTCCATGATTCCATGTTCTGATCTTGAAAAACATATGGTGTGCATGTTTCCTCTCCTTGAAGTACAAGGCGCGCAAGTCTCTTTTCCAAAAAAAACTTTTCTCCATTTTTCGATTTTTAGGCAAAAAAATTTGCAAACACTGGGAAACGACGTCACCTTCAATACTGTTGTCTACTTGAACTGTTGGATCACTTTGCTGGTTCACAGTCTGAACTTCCATTAAGGATTGTAAACAAAGACAAACCATACTCCAATTAATGCATATAAGACCATGGTTTCAAAACATTTTATGAAAACTTTTTTGGAAAAAATGGACATGGATGTTAAATATAACCCTAGTAAATACTTACATATAAGCAATCCCAGATAAAAATGAGATTGAAAAATTATCTCTTACCAATTATAATCAGTGGAATCATATACCTCAAAAAATAAAAAACAATTACATGAATATTTAAATATCATAAACTTCATAATAAAAATCATAAATCATTCACTATAATAATAAACACCAAAAAATTGAAAGAGGTGGTGTTTAAGGCATATGTCCCGTAGAAATAAAAGTGAGATGAAATAATCCCTTACCTTAGGTCTGATATGCTTTGTAGGTATCCAAACCTCTAGTATGATTATAAAAATTACTTTAATGATTTATTACCAAATCATAATCATTTTTATGATAACATTTATGATCATGTTTTCATTTGTTTGTTAGTAGCATTTATTTGGTACTCGTTATTTGGGTATTAACTGACTTATGTTCTTATGCATGTTTTTTCAGATAAGATATTATTACTATTTTTAGGTTATAGTTATATCATTTAAATCATTCTATTAGTACTATAAATATCATATTAATTCATTTAATTCATTTATATAATCATGATTATGTAGAATCAATAACATCGCACCGTGGAGAGGGTAAGTCGTACATACGCACGAGCGACGATATCATTCCCATAATTGATGAATGGTATTGAAGTGTATGGTGTATAATATATCAGAATTTTTATAATTTTATATTAATCATATATAGTTATTATTTTCACTATTATAACCATCCAAGTATGGTGGTGGTGAAAAACAGATTACACCATGGCGTGGAGACAGTAAGTCGTACGTATGCTTAAGCGATGATTTCATTTTTCATTGGATTGATAGAAGTTAAAATAGGGTTATTTCATATTTATAATAACACATATATATTAGTGAAACTTATTTTATTAATTTTTAATTAAACCAGTAATTAAGTAAATGTATAAGAATAAATAAATTTGAAATAATTGGTAGAAGAAATTACCTCTTCCTTGATGTGCCTCCTTTAAATTTCATTTTTGGGCACTAGAGTTCGTCATTTGGGAGGACCAGAATGTATATAATGTAACTAAGTAATTTGATAAGATAAAAGGTTAGGTTTGGTCTGATCTTGAAGAATCAAAATGGATTGAAGAGGGGAGGGATGATGTTCTCTTTTATAAGAGAGGAGAGGGTCAATTTTGAAAACTATCAAAATATTAATTTATTATAAATTTAATTTCTATTAAAAATAGTCTAAAAATTATTTCCATATAATATAATATTATTTTGGTTCTTATAACAATCATACAATAATTTTTTTAGAAGTTTTAAATATTGTTTAATACTTATCGTTTTGGTTTAATTCTTATTTTACCCTTTTTAATCTTACTATGATATCATATTATTTACACATTGTGGGTTAATATAATTACCATATAATGTCAAACTACCCAAAAAAGTCGTTTATGAAATATTTGGACTTATATTAACAATGTTTTGGAAACATTTATCTCTAAAAATTAAATATCATTTAATAAACTATTTTTTGTTTTAAGTTTTGAATTATGTCATTTTTGAATACTATTTATAATTGATTTTAAAAAAAATTAATAATGACCTGATTCCTTCACTCCAAAGAAATTGCATTATCCCTAATATGGAAATTTCATACATAAAATTCTTTTATGGAATCAAAATTTTAAAATGAAATTTATTTTAATATTTATAAATTCATTTATTTTAATCGTCATTAATGAGGTAATCACTACATCATAATTGTGTCATAAAAAATTATATTTATATAATGTATAAAAATTATAAATAGAATACCAATATGTAAGAAATAATTTTATATTTATAATGAATATTTTTAAACAAAATGATCTTTTATATAACCCTATATTTAAATCAATTTAGTGAAAGATATATGTTTTTGTTATAATTAACATTACATTTAATTGATTCTTATAAAATGTCATTTTCACATCCTTGTGAATTCATGAGATCCCAAAATCGACCCATGGATTCCCATGATTGTAAATATATCATTAAATAGGAATAGAACATGTGTTATGGTTGTTTAATATTATTATAATATTATTTTTTACCCTTATTTTTCATATGTACCCATTAACCATGGTAAATAAAATATTTATAGAGGTCAATGTTCATAATTTCCAAAAAAATGTAGCAATTTACACAAATTGAACAAAGTATTACAAAATATGGCATTCATTTTTCCAAATTTAAAACACTGAAGTTGCAGTAATTAATTTAAAATTAATTACGATTGTCAAAACCAAAAAAATGGGTTTTTTAGAAGTAATAACTATCAAAAGATTAACATGTGTTTATGTCAAATTTAAAATTGAAATTACTTCCTATGGCAAGAAATTTAATTAACTGATAAAAATATAATCCAATTACACTTTAAAACCAATTAAAAATATAATCTAACTATTCAAATAAATTAGATAAAAAGGTAGTTTTGAATTAAAATGCTTTATTTTTCAAAATTATTTTAAATTTAAATTTTATTAGAAAAAATTCGAAAATTCAAAAAAAGAAAATTTTTATTTCTTTATTCCAAATAAGAATTAATATTTGTTGAATTTCATTTCTAAATGTGTTAATACTAGATTTAAAATGGGTGTTCAATCAAAAGTCAGAAAAACTATATATTTTGAAAAATACTTCTTTTATCCGAAAATTTGATTTTGTTCTAATATCATGCTCTAGAAAATATGTAAGATGATTTATAATATTATATAAAATTAAAATGTGGTTAATACTATTCATAACATATATTTTATATAATATTTTAATAATATATCGTTTTTAGTGAAACTTTGTATTGCATACAATGAAAGTTTTCAAGGATGGTCACTCTTGTATGTAACACAAGCCATGTCAGTGTTTTTTGTAGTTCAAGATTCCTTTGGTGTTGTATACATCAGAATCCAATCATAGTTAATTTATACATTGAAAAAAAATTCTATACTGAGTTTTTCGTGAAATAAATTCTATCAAATGAACATGAAATTGTGTGTAACACAAGTCATGTGTAGTGTTGTGTATACTGCAATCTAATACAGTGTAGCGTATAGTAAATGATAACATTGGTGTAGTGTAAAACACAAGACATCACGGAATTTAAAATAATTTATCTTAAAAAATCTCATGGTGTTACATTCTACCCCCTTAAAATGAATTTATCCCTCAAAATTTGTTGGGGTTATAAACGTTTTACTTCATGAAAGTTTCATTCATAGAAACCCACATCGTAAAGAGGAATACTAAAACAAAATTTTAAAAATAATATTTAAAAAACATAACGGTTACCCAAATTAACTCATCACTGGGTTCCCACAAAATAGAACATATGTGGGAAGAGAAAACATGGATATTGAATATAAATATAACCATCATCATCTGATGGATAGTGGTAGAGAACATGGTATGGAGAAAGTTAACTACCAGAAATCCATGAATCAGTGATTACTTAAGGGATGTCTGATACATCAGATAATAAGTTATTTGGATAACATTTTTTGTTTTAATGATCTTTTTCCTAATTTTGAAGATTATTATTTTATGAGAATAAATACTTCATTCATTTCAAAACCACTTATTGTTCCTTGACCAATTTCTACATCATATCATTTTTAAAGATATGAAGTTGTATTTTTCATTCTTGAAGTGTTACCAGATCATGTGATAGAATGATAGGTCATTCTATCTATCTCTGAAAAAATTTGAGAACATGTTTTAAAATATGAATAAGTCCACATAAAGTGAGACTATTCATTAATCTGACAAACATAAACTTGAATATAACTTATACTATCCATAAATGGATAACATTACAGTCCTTCCAAAAATTGAAAATATAAAACTTTAGAATGTGGTTAACTAAATCAAATTAACATTTATCTCCAATATTTATATTGGTAGTTATGGTTTGTCACATTCCAAAAATGTTAATACCTTAATCATGGATTCTATTTAAACATTATAATAAAATAATTTTCCATAGATCCTTAGTTAAAAGATTAATTTTATCAAAATTAACTATTTTCACACACCAGAAATACCAAAAATTCAATCCACAATATCACTTGGTCCTTATATCAGCCATGATATCATTAATACTATCAATCATTTTATTATATTATTATCTCATAATTATTTGCATATCATGTGCTTTCCAAAAATATATCAATCACTTTTCATGGTTATTAGTACCATATAATTATTGGAAACCACAATGAACCAATACATTGATATCAAAATATAATATAAAACATTAAATGAGATAAACACATAATCAATCCACAACTTTGTTGTCATACACAACATCACTAATAGTGATCGCATGTGACTTCCTTTTGGATTTTTCCTTTAGAGGTGGCTAACATCGATCATCATTAACCCCTGGATTAGGGAATTGGTTAGCATAATGCCCTATTTTCTGGAACATGTATAATTGAAATGTTAGTGGTGTTTTATCTGGAGTAATTTCTCTATTTGCATCATTATAAACCTCTTTCCCATTACTTCAGTACTCAACTTCTTGATGACCTTCTTTTTCATACTTGAAAAATTTTCTATTCCCTTTAAGACAATCTCCACCATGCTTCTTTTCCACATAATGACTCTAACGAAACATTCATCTTATTTCCACCATTTTTTGAGATTTTTCCATGTTTTCAGAGACACTTCACTAATACAGTCATTAGACATATATTTGTGTCATGTATTTATGTATTACTCAAAATATATTCAATATTTCATCTACCTCAATATAGGTTTTCTATAGTTGGTATTAGATATATCATTTAGTCAAACATTGAAAACTAGGATGCGAAAAAATTAGTGAGATCCCTATAGATATTTTTAAGGTATTTCTAGGGAGGTCCTTAAGTGTAAGTATATCTATATATTACAGTCCTATAAATATAGTAACGATCATGATTACCCTTGGATAAAACCTGTGATGTTAGAGATTAAAAGTACCCCCTATGATAATGTTGTTTTCTAGTATGGTTTTTGCTTCTCAAACTATTATTTTTGGGTTTTAGACAATGGGTAGAACCTGAAGGAACCATGTTAATGAAAAATGCACTGAGAAATGCAATGATTGTCCTCTTGAAGAACCAACTATTATGGGAGATGGAATGAGAAATCTTTTTTTTATACTTACACAAGCTATGAATCATTCTAGACTTTCAAATGTTCCTAGAAGGGAACAAATTTATATTGAGTCCTTTATGACACAAAAACCACCTTATTTTAGTGGGTCTTCTGATCCACTTGTTACTGAAAAATGGGTCGGTACCATTGAAAATATATTTTCCATCCTTCAATGTTTGGAACATGAAAATGTAATTTTTTCAATCTATAATTTAGAAGGTGAAACAAACCAGTGGTGGAATCTAATGAATAATGGAAGAAAATATGATGAAATTGAATCCATAAGATGGGAAGAGTTAAAGAACTTGTTTTTCAATAAGTAATTCCCTCACATTATTCGAACATAGATGCAAAAGGAGTTCCTTGAGCTTTAGAAAAAAGAGGATGAATCTGTTTTGTAAATATGAGGAGAATTTTACATGGCTGGAAAGGTATGCTTCTATCTTCATCTTTCTTTTCTTATCAAAGCCCAGGATCAGGGTCCTTAAAGGTATTTTTTGTTTATAGAGATTTGCATTTTTAACCCGGGGCTTCCTCTTAATGAGGATTCCCAAATTAAAGGGGACTTATGATTGGGGATTATTCCTGAGAAGGAGACCTAAATTAAAAGAAGTTTAATATTGGGGATTAATCCTGAGAAACAGGTGTAATGTTTAAAGAAAATTTTTACTGCGGGTTATTCCTGAGAAGGAGGCCCAATGTTTAAAGGAAATTATGATTGGGGCTTACTCTTGAGAAGGAGGCCCATGTTAAAATAACTTATGATTGTGGCTTACATTTGAGAAGGATGGCTAGTTTAAGGGTACATGGGGCTTACTCTTGAGGAGGATTACCTAATTAAAATATCTTCTCATCTTAAAGGATGGGGTTATATGGGGGAAACCTATAACTATAGTGACATAAAGATTATAAGTCACTAAGTTTTGAGAGAGGTTCTAACAGAATTCTTTTTAGATAAGGAGGAAAACAAGGTAACCATGCCATAAATATATTTCAAACAGGGTTTGAGGGATAATATCTTGAAAAGGATAGGTGAATGGGAGAATGTCACACAAATTAATTTGACGTGCAAGTGTATGTCGTGTAAGTCATTTGGCACGAAAGTCTTGGACGTGCAAGTACACTTGCGCTGCATGGGATCACGTGGGAGATGAAAAATTTGTAGAGTAATACTTGGGGAAAACTTAACTGAAGCCTTTAGTATTATCCTATGATGGTTCCAAAAGGGCGGTGCACAAGTTTCATCTAAAGGGTAAGGAGGCGCACACTTGTTTCCATTTTTAATGAGGTCTAGACACTTAGGCGCGCAAGTATTGATGAATTCTAAACAATTAGGCCTTATTCTACCCCTTCAAGTCTTCCATTCTAGGTAAAAAGTTACCATATAGTCTTTTGGAAGAGTTGAGTTGAAGACTAGGGTGACAAGAGCATGAATTTGACTTCTGGAAAACTCTGTCTTCGAAATGGGGGCCCATAGGGCCCATTTATAACCAACCTTGCACCTTGGGTGAAAAAATAAATAAGGTGCACAAGTGAGCTGTGCAGCCCATAGGTGGCACATAAGTGACTTGTGTGGCATGCATGTTACTAGCACAACTTACACCAAATTGGTTCCTAGTTAATGCCTTTTTCAATCAATTTTTTTATGTTCTTCAAAGGGTGACCCTATTTTTTGTTAAATTATTCTCCTTTACGATTCGTAGGACTCTGTGATGAAAATGAGGGTAAAAAAAGTCCCGCCTCAGAGTTGGATCTGAAAAGGAAAGAAGATCCGACTCTGAGGTAATGACAGGGGAATCAATGGTCTGGGGGGTGCATGTTTGGCACACAGATGTTGGCGCCCGCAGGTGGTATAGATCGCCTATATATATAGGCTCACTTCTGCAAAAACTCTTTCATCTTCCAACAACTTGAGCTCTCGTCGCACAAGGTGCTTTTGGAATTGGTGAATCTCCCTTGTGGATTGTGTCGTGCTTCAACAGGAGGTATTTGACTTGCACACCATGACTAGGGTAGCAAAACTTGTGTGATCGGTTTGAATTTCACTCCATGTTTGGGACTTGTGTGCCTTAATGAATTTTCTATTTTTTTGAATTCCTTCAACAAAATTTCAGAAAAAAATTGACATAAAAAATGATTGTTTGATCGTTGTTTAGATTCAATGGATCCCAGAAGAATTGGATCAGCTGATGAGTTTTCCAACAAGATAATAGATGACACGATGAACATCATCGTCCATGACTATTATGTTATTTTTGATAGAACTATTTTAGTTTTGGATATGTACTTGAAAAATTATCATGTCAATTTCCCACAGAGTATCTACTTTCCCTTATATTACCATGATCATCTGTAAGGATTCAACATTCCAGAGTCAAAGAATTATATCCCTCATTCCTGGTTTCATACCTACACCAACTTCTCTTCAGAAAATTTCTCAGTTGCAAGATCATTTTTCAATTATGGGATAATGTAGAAGGAATACATAATTAATCAGAGCCCATGTGCTCCAGATATGAATCCTCAGATGCATGCAATGAAGCCTCTTTTCTATCCCTCTATTTTACGAAATTCTCAGATGGACCAATCTAAGGGATAAAAGAAGAGTTAGTATTTCCATCCTAGAGGAGGTGTGAAGCCGACATGGATGTTGGAATATTGGGTGTGGCAAACATATGCAGAGTTTTTCAATGATTTTTAGGGAGCTGAAATATATAAAGCTGTCTGGGCTAGGCAGATATATGTCTATAGGAATGACAATTTCATGCCAGAGTTAATTAGCAGTTAGAGCCCGGAAACGAATTCTTTCTATCTGACTCATGGAGAAGTAGGAATCAGTTTTCTGGACGTCTACAAGATTTCAGGGGACTCCAATTTTGGGATATATGTATGATGAATTCATCCCACCCTTGGTGACCTGGAATGATTCAGAGAAGACTAAGGCTTTGGCTTGATAGTTAATGAAAGTTTTCTACAAACGTTATAATACCACTACCATGAAAATTCAATCTATAAAATATATCCATTCATAAGAGTGTATGGACATATTTCTAATTAAGAAGAAAGAGAAGGTACCTTCCTGCACTCGTCCTACTATTTTCCCTAGAGCAGAAAAGAGGGGTGCTTCGGGCACATTTTTTCCAACTCTGGAAGAAGGAGAGTTTGATAAGTGGGGCTATGAAGTGAATAAGAAAAAATCAGCAAAGACCCATCTAGTAGGATTTTTGGCCTTATGGATCCGTGTTTACCTTTTCTAGTTAGGGATTCAAAAGGAGGTGTGAGGCCGAGGGCCTATGTCGTTGTAGCCAACCTCGCTGAAAGGAAGATGGTTGGGTTGGCCACCCCAGTTTTGGAAAATATTCATAGGATTTTACTTAATGTTTATATGGGAAAGTCTCTTTAATGAATAGTAGGACCATTCTAAGTTTTATGGGGATGGATCGCCACCCACTTCATGACGTATGATGTACAAAGTGGGGTACGGGTTCCAGGAAGTTCTTTCCAGCCATCTGTTCATGCCTTTTCTAGAATTTCTCCCTTATCGCTCAACGCTTATGACATCAAAGTAAGGCTGAGCATGTTCGAGGAGTTTCGCTTCTTTCTTTATGGAAATAGACCAACAAGGTGATTTGTTGATGATGGAACAACCATCCTGGAGTTATGGTCATATATGCTGGCATATAGAGATTGTACATTGGCCACAAGGATTGACAAAGATATTACATGCGATGCCTATGCTCCATACAGATTTGGATGTCAATTAAAATGTCTATAGAAAATTACCGTATCCCCTCTAGTGCATGTCATGTTAGAGTAGCATCTGATGGTTTCTCATCAACTATGGTTGCTAACATCTATGGAGAAGACTGTGGCAGTATTTGATCTACCAATTGTTTAAGTGGCAAGTCGATTGACTATATGGTATGCCAAGAGCTGGGTAGCATCATACCCTAAAGGGGTACTGAATTAGCCGGTCTATTGGGTGGGGATAAAGAAGAGAACCATTTGGAAAGAAGCTTTTTCATTTGGAAGGTGACACTTCCTCACTTGGAGCAGCTTCACCAGATTCCTCCCCAAGAGCAGATTCACCGGATTCCCAAGATTGGGATGATGTGGTTCGAAATGTGTCAAAGCGACCTTGTGCTAGATATAATCCTCCTTCCAGATTCAAGAGACCTACAACATTCACTCCTTCTGAGTTACATCATAGAGGAAATTTAGTTTCCATTATTTTAAAGAGCAACAAGTTTCATTTTCATATCCTTTATCTATGATTGCAGGAGCTTTGAAGAAGTTGAAGTCCTAGATTTCAGGACCCTTTTCATGGCCCTCTGGTACACATTCTAAATATTTATGATTAGTGGCTATCAGGACATGGTGGATTTTATATTGTGATGATGAAACCGCCTAGATAGACTTATGCGAAAGGGTAAATATCCCTGGAGAGGGGAATCTCTGGGCTTCCACAGACATCCTCTTTGAGGAAAACCGTAATGAAGTGAGGGATTACATCAATGAGTTGTAAATGATCATATATTCCACTGATGATTTAGTTCCTGTCACCATTAAAGTGAAGGAAATGATGGATTGTGGTACCATTGAGGGGATTGGTGCTTCATTAGATGATGAGTGTCGTGATTTCATTGCTCTTGAAGATGTATGTTTCTTTTTTCTCATATTTCTATTTTATTTGAAATTTGAATTTAGTGAAAGATTTTTTATTGAAGGAAATAATCTTCTTCATCCTGCTTCATGTAAAGGGAAAACCACGGATATCCCTTCACCGTGGTATAGCCCTGGTGGCACTGCTCTTGGAGGCACTGAATGTATTTGTGAGCCGAGTGATGTATCTCTAGGCCAACAAGTCATGGATGAGGTGTGAGAAAGGGTGTTATTGTATCTGATGCATATTTTTAGATATGATGACACCAGTCCACCCAAAAAGGCCATGAAGAAAAGGCATCGAAGAAAGAAAACTACAGTAAAACACTTTATCAGTAGTGGTAAGTCTTTCTGGTAGTCATAAATCTTAACTTATGAAAAAGTGCTCAAACTTATTGGGATTGCAGGGGCTTCTTCAGTTTCCACTTTAATGGAAAGGACCGAACATCCTCCGATTATAACAGAGGGTGTTGTAGAACAACTACATGTTCAAGAACAAACGGTTGTTCCTGATGAAATACAGAGAGCAGATGAGTCGGCGTCTGTTCCCAACACTGCTCCTGTTTCTGATGCCAGGAGAAAAGAGACTTCTGGTAAATTTACAATACTTCATAAAACCGCAAATGAGACAACAACTGAATTCCATTTTTTTATATTTAAGGTTCAATATATGCACCAGAACATTTTGAAACCACCTAAGATGACTCCACAACAGTTTTTGAAGAAGCTATCTGGGGTCAGAGATTGTAAGATTAATGTCATGAAGAATACATGTCGAGTGCTCCGATTAGTGAGATTAACCTGGGATCTGCGACATCATTGGATAAAATGATAATATTGGAAAGTCTAATGAATAAATTTTAGAACATGTTAAATTACCCCATGATATATAAGATTTTGTATATCTAGTTATAGAATCAATTGTATGTGAGTTTCATCATTTTTCCTTTTAATATTCTCATGATTACACTTTTAATCGTGTCTGCATAAAAAATGTACAATTCCATCTAAAGAAAAATGTTCAACCAACAATGCTTGAAATGGGTCTAGACATTGATGTCAAACCAATTATTGTAGAAACACTGTCTTAGGTGGAACATAGCACGACATACCCTCCTGAAACCCATCCCAAGAATCCTGTTGAAGCTAGAAAATATATGGAGGTGTCTTCACAAGTTTCTGATCTACTGTTAGGTAAAATATGATGATATTTGCGGCTTACCTAACCTACAAGACAATACATCAACTTTTACTATCCTTTGAAACTAACCATACTTTCAATTGACCATGCAGGGCTGTCAACATCAATGGCTAGATCTAGAGGTGAATCCTCCACCTCAGCCCAAATATTAGCAGAAGATGAAGCAACCAGGGTCATGGAAGGAGAAGAACATGGAACTTCCTTATGTGAATTAATCCCATACTATGTTCCTACTTGTGATAGCAATGCTGAATCAGACCCATAGGTGAAAAAGGTGCTCCAATTATCGCTTCACAAGGCATGGAAAAATATATGAAAGATAATATCTGAGGTTCCTCTTGAAGAGAAGCCTTCAAAAATTACAAGACATTCCTTCCTGTTCATCATGCTAGGACTTAGCGGTTTTGGATATCAATAATTCAATGTCGCGGTGAAACAAGTAATTTGAATGAGGGAGTAAGAGGAATGTTGTCATCAAGACCTGATTAGAGCTAGATTGCTGACCAATATTAGTGAATTTTAGGCTTTAGTGTCTCGAGATGAGGATGATCATGCTGCAAAGCTATATAAGTTGAAGCAAAAGATCAATGAGAAGATTTTCCAGCAGTTTCTCCTTCATCAAGAGCTAGATGCTATTACTGGGGAGATTGACCATCATCATAATTAATTGGAATAATTCCAATTTGATTGTATAAAAACCATCAGCGATTCCAACAAAGCACTTTGTCGAGCTGAAGAGAGTGATGATGGTCGAGTAAATGAACTAAGAGTGGCTTCTGATGAAGCTCGAGATACTGTGAAACAGATGAGAACTCATGTTGAAAGTATTCTGTAATTTCTGAAAAAAAAAAGAATAGACTCCAGTCTTGGATGTACTTCTGATCATGTTCATCAATGAAAAACAATTCATTTTCAATCATCGGTACCTTCATTTTCATGATAATTTCTCTTATTCTTACCAATTCTAATGGGCCTAGTAAACATACTTTGATTTTTAATAATGTTATATAAAAAACCCCAAAAACATTGCATCTTTTAATTCCTCAATATTTCCTAAATCATACAAAATTTATTTTTAGTGAGGTGGGACTCGACTTTTTATTCAGAGTACCATTTATAAGTTCCCAATTTAATGAGTACCATGTCTTTTGTTATTGGCAGTTTAAAGTCATGCATGTTGGACTATAAAAAGGATAATATTTAAGTTCAAATAGATTTGACCTAATAGATGATATAGAATCAATTCATGATAATTTTTTTCGAAACATATTACTATATTCAAGTATGTAGGGGGACAATTGTAAACTGTGACTTGAGAAGTTATGAATCTGAGGAATGACATTGGAAAATATCTAATAGGAATTAGAGGTAGTCTTTTATATGAATGAAGTTACCAATACTTGAAAAACTCGTTATGGGGGCTGAATTATACAAGGTCAACCAGGGCATTTACTGCATAGTCAAATAGTAGTATCTTATGGCTGAAAGGTCCGTTATGTAGAAAACTTTTTCTTGGCCACCTAAGATCACGTGCTGCAAAGTCGGGCAAAATAACTCTCAGAAATTTGACTTTCTATTGCTAAAATATGAAAAATGTTTTATGGGGATTCAAATTTTCTAATGCATAGAGTCTGCATTATAGAGAAATGTACTTGAATATCGAGAGGATTTTTCCAATCAGAATTCTCAATGAATTGGAGGAATGTGACTTCTATGAAGGCCTGAACCAATCATTGGAAAAGAAGGTATATGTAGTTTTAAATCATATGACTAAACCATAGATTGAATTATTATATGACATAACACTTTCTGATCAAGAAAACGTGTATGAAAAAATATGTTAAGGATGGCATTTTTTTTGCAAATCCCTACATATCGCTGTTAAGACCAATAGGGAAAAAGAGGATTATCCTGAGAATGAATTTACCACTACTCGACAAACCCGTTATGGAGGATGAATTATGCAGGTCCAATTACGGCATAAGATGAATAGTCAAATAGTAGCATCTTTTGGCCTGACAGGTCCGTTATGTTGATAACTTATGCAAGTCCACCTATGGGCACATGCTGTATAGTCCGAAAAAAGAACTCTCAGATATTAGTCATTTTTCGACCATAGTTAAAGAAAATGGTTATGGAGACCATGAATATTATTTGTATAATGTTACAGCTGGGTTCGAAATTGAGATTCTATATGTCACTACGTATCATATTACGATGAGAATCAAGACACACAAAGTTCTTGAAATACATTTTAACATCATGAAGGAGGAGAGGATGGAAAATCATAGTTTAGCATCGTAGTGCTCTGAAAATAGTGATGTAGACACATTGAGAATTTGTTCTATAACTTATGTGAATAAATAACAGGGTGTTCCATATTACAACATGTGCTCCCTTGGGGGATTTTTAGTCAAGATACTGAAAGTGGAGTTGGGGGTTAGGCCCAAAGGCTCGGGGCTGGACTCGAAGAATACTTGAGCGTTCCTATGTATCCCATTAGGATGGAAATCAAGCTGCACGTAGTTCTTGAAATACCCTCTGTATAGATTTGGTTCGTATATATGAGGGGTAAAGAGGATTGTATTTCAATTATGGCTGGACCCAAGATTAAAGACTTTGGTGTCACTACGTATCTCATAAGGATGAGAATCAAGACATACATAGTTCTTGAAACATGACATTATTTAAGACCATGTCAATGATTATATTTTTCGAGTGAGTGTATTAGGGATTGTTTCAGTTTATTTTCATATAGGACAAAGGTTCAAATAGTTTAAGGTCATATGCATGGAACATTGCTATACAGTTTAATGTCTTGTAGCAAGTAAAGTGGGGGACTGTATAGTTTAATGCCATATAACTAGGATGATGGGATGTATATAGGTTAACATCATGTAGGACAAGAGTGAACTGATATGAATGAGACGGTTGATTGGAGCTTCAGGGATATTAATTCTTATGTGATAGAGGTGAATCGATGTGAGGAAAGTGTTTTTCGGCTTGAACCTCTGGAGAATTCCTACGTACCCATCCTAGGAGGAAAGGATCAAAGTCCGCGTAGTTCAACTAAGAGGGATTCGGTGATTGGGGTTTACTTGAGGACAACAACCTGAAGAAGGTGTTGGGACGTAAGTGCGGTTAGCGGCCCAGAGAAGATGTCATGGTTGAAGGTTACTCTAAGCTCACGTGAGTCATGCTTGGCGTGAGAAATAAGGGGAAGCAACATACCGGACGATCGTTTCAAAAAAGATGCGACCATGAAGGATGGTGTGTGGCTTATGCATGGTTAGCGGCCCGGGGCATGCATGGAGACGATGTTTAAAAGACAATTATGCATGCAGAAATCATATTATAATTTCATGTGTCACGAACATGGGGTTCTTGGCAGTTTAACGTCCTGCATCTCAGACGATGAAGAGTTTAACATCATGTAGGATGATAGAGGGGACACAGTTTGACATCATGTTGGACAATAGAGGGGGATATTTAGTTTAATTTCTTGTAGAAAGAACAATTTTTTTATTTGTGTTACAGAAAATACATCTTCCAGAATATTTCATTGGTTGTAGTTGTAATGAGTTCTCCATCCATTGAGTTTAAAGAAAACTCCATTAGAGTAGACCTTATGTATTGAGTAAGGTCCTTCCCACTTTGGCATAATATTTGGAGGCTTCTTTCACAGTATCATTGGGGTTCTGAAGACCAATACCAATTATACATGAATGAATGAATGAAGATGAACTTTTTTATTGAAAGCTCATGCTATTCGATTATGATAAAATTCTAAATGGTGGATTGTGCACATTCTTTTTTCATCTAGTCAGCCCAATTAATCCAATAGCTTTTACGATTGTTCATCTAAAGATAACTGCCCACAAATGGAGACTCTAAGCGATGGTCATTAGGCTTAAACAGGAAAGACATCTTCCATTCCATATACCAATGAATATGGAGTTGATCGTGTAGCTATGTGGGTGGTAGTACGATAAGCCTATAGATCATGAAAACATTTATCTATCCATGAATTATTATATTTATCCACCATCTTTTGAAGTATTTTTGAAAGAGTATTATTGAAGGCCTATACATGAAAATTGGTCATAGCATGATACTGAGATGAATGGTTCGATCTGATATTGTATTCTTGATACATTTTTCATACCTCAGATGAAAAAAATATGGTGCCATTATCCGTCAATATGGTATGAGGTACACCAAATCTGGTAATGATATTGGACTTGGCAAAGCTAACAATTCTTTTAGAACCCAATTTTTTAAAAGGTATTACCTCTGCCCATTTGGAAAAGAAGTCAGTAGCAGTAAGAATATACTTAAACTGCTTAGCTATAGCTGGAGGATAAGGTCCTACTACATCCATTCCCCATGTAGCAAATGGCCAGAAGTATTTAGCCATATGAAGAGACTTAGGGGGTTGATGAATTATGTTGGAACATAAATGTAAATAATGATACTTTTTACTGAAATCAATAAAATCTTGCATCATTGTAGGCCATAAGTATCCAAGACTTCATATTTGACCAAAAAATTTATGTCCAGACTGGTGGGCACCACAAACTATTGCATGAACTTCATTCATGACAGCCATTGTCTCTTTAGGATAAATAAATCTGAAGATAATTCCATCAAAACTACGCTTGTATAAATTTTTTTGGTGATCCGTGCTACCATAAAGAGTAAAATTGACCAAACGTCGACAGACTTGTTCTTTCCCATCTATATCAAGTGAGAGTGTTCCATTTTGAAGGTATTATCTGATATGTGTCATCCATCCAGTAGTATGACCATATTGTTTAGAAATGGGACTGATTTCTTTGATTTCCTCTATTCTGATTTGAAAAAAAGGTGAAATTATATGACAGTGGGCAATACTAATGACTGTTTCGTCCCGATTTGGATTTTCTAGGGATATGGCTACATTAGCTAGTGCATCAGCTTGGGCATTTTATGATCACTGGACATAAGAAACTGTTGGTTCTGAGAGGAATTTTGCTATTAACTCTCTATCATAATCACACAAAGGGATTAACACATCCTTTCCTATGGCATAATCCTCATTGATTTGTTTGATTACCAAATATGAATCACCCTTTACCATTACGTGATTCACCTGTGCCTGAAGCTCCAATTCCAAGCCTGTGATAAGATCTTGATTTTCTGCTTCATTTTTTTTACAGCCTTCCATTAATAAAAAGGAATAGGGTATCACTGCCTTTTCTAAGGAAATAAGCACGATTCCTAACCCAACTATGTTGAATTTGAGATCTTTCATTTTCTTTACTATTGGACTTATGGAGTCACCATCAAAGTACATTTCACATGATTGAGGAAAATCTTGAATAGAGAAGACTTCCTCATCAGGAAGTTAAAAATTTAAAGCTGTATCTTCTGAAGATGGGTGTTTAGAAAGGAAATCGGCAAGATCATGGGCCTTTATTTTCTTTTGAGACACATACTAGATATCAAACTCTTGAAAAATAAATTCCCACCTGTCTAGAAATCCTGTAAGAATTGGACGACTGAGGATAAATTTGAGAGTGTTATTGTGAGATACCAATTGAACCTCATGATGTTGCAGGTAGTGTCCCAATTTCTAAAATGCAATGATTAATTCTAGGAAGCACTTTTAAATAATATAATATCATGTTTTTTCCTCAATCACAGTTTGACTGAGATAGTAAAGGCCATTTTCATTCCCAACATAATTATTTTGCGAAGGACGACACACAATGATCACTCTAAAGCTGCCACATAACGAATAAGTGGTCTTCCTTCAACAAGTTGCATTAATATTGGTGGACTCAAGAGATATTTCGTGAGGATATTTAATGATTCTTTACATTCTTCAGTCCACTGGCAGGTGACTCCCTTCTTCATTAATCTATTTAAGGGTAAACACTTTTATTCCAAATTGTCAATGAAACGCAAAATATAGGACATGTGTCCTTGAATTTATCTTAATTCCTTCAAATTTATAAGAGGCAACATGTCAATGATTAATTTATTCTTCTCAGTATCAACTTAGATACCACAATGGTGTAAAAAAAAGAAGGAAAATAATCTTGAGGATACCTTGAAAGCACATTTGAAGGAATTCATCTTCAAATTTTGTTATCGATGTTTATTGAATATGATTTCCAGACCGACCAATTGATTAGAACGTTGTCTGGATTTGACCACCAAATCAGCCACATAACATTCAACAAATTTCCCTAATAAGGGTTTGAAGATATGGTTCATGGCATTTTGATACGTTGCACCTACATTATTCAGGCCAAAGGGCATTACCTGATAGAGAAACACACCTTGGGGAGTTTTGAAGGCTATATAATCCTCATCTACTTGGGCTATTCGTATTAGATTATACCCAGAGTAAACATCTATGAAAGAATGAACTTTTTAGCCAGATGTTGCATCAATTAAGTGTTCTGTGATCGAAACTAGAAAATAATCTTTGGGACAATGCCGATTAAGATATTTGAAGTAAATGAAAACTCTTATTTTTCCATTCTTCTTTTTCACAGGGACTATATTATCCATCCATTTGGGATATTAAAATTATCATACTAAGTTAGCCTAGATAAGCTTATCAACTTCCGCTTCAATTTTGGAGGCATATGCTAGGTGTGTTCTTCTTGATGCATGTTTGAATCCTTGATGTTATTATGGAAAAAACAAATGAAGAGTGGAAACATCGGGATCAAGACCTGACAGTTCTATATAATTCCAAGAAAATGCATCTTGATTTTTCTTTAGACATTAAGTATACATTACTTGTTCTTCAACAGTCATGGATTCACTAATTAAAGTGGAGAGTGGATCTTCTTTTGCACCCAGATATATTTCCTTGAGTTCATCCACATTGGTAGAGATACCCTCTTCAAATGTTGGAGGATCATCACTAAGATCTTCATCTTATTTTTCAATATGTGTTACTTCTTATATTTCTACTTGGATAGTAGATGACATAGAAAAATTTCCATGGTTAGGGGAGAAGTTATAATTTTAACATCTTGAAGAGGAGGCTGCCATTTTTGACCCTATTGATGATGAAGGGTCTTTCTGGGGTGATAGATAGGTGATGACATATTAAGAAGCAACATCAATTTTTTCCTCTGTTATTTCTATAACTTATTCTAGACTGGTAAATTAATTATATAATTGATGGATTTTAGCATATGAAATTAATACATCTCCATTTAAGATTCCATCATTGCATGGAGAATCCACAATTTCTCCCATGCTGTCAGGCTTGATTACTCTAATTGACATTATGGAAGTTTCCATAAGAGTGTTTGGATTTAGGTCTATCTATTCAATTTTATTGATAGGAAACACATAATATGTACTCCCATGTATGAATGGGATTACTAGAATCATTTCTAAACCATTTGGAGAATTAATTTTTATGACCTTCTTTTCCATGGATTTTTCCCTTCCCTCTATGTTATAAAATTCTACCTCAATGTATTGAGATTCACATGCTTCCAGTGGGGCCTTATCACCATACAGTATCCCAATTTGATAATTGTAACAATATTAGAGAGATTGATCATATTAAAAAAGTACGACCACATGTTGATGTAGCTAAGGTCTTCCAAGAAAAATATTGAAGGCGGTGTCCTGATGAACAACCATGAAATCTGAATTAGATATAAGGTCTCCAAACTGAACAATGAGTGTTATTTCTTGTAGAGGTTCTTGTTCATTCATATCATATCCTTTCAACATCATATTTTATGGAGATAAATCAGATTTGGTGAGGCCCAAACGATGATGTGCTCGAATAAAAATGAGGTTGACTCATGATCCATTATCAATGAAAGCTCGTCGGATGTCTATGTCATTGACTATTCCAGATATATATAAAGGTCTAATATGTCCATGTACAACATCATCTTCATCTTCATCTGTAAATGATATCACTGCATGGAATTCATCAGAATCATTCTCTATATGGTAGAGCTCATCCACAACAATTTTAGTTTCGAATTCATGAAGACTTGGCAATGCCTCAATAAGAGCCTCTCGAAGATCTTTTGATAGATTCAAGGAATCCAGAATTGATAACATGGCTGGTATATGGGACAATTGTTTCAAGACATCATACTTTTGGTCCAAATGTCTGTGTTTCATAGCCTAAAAATGTGGTTTTGCAGGTGCCTTGGAAGTTGATTCTTTGGCAGTAGATGCATCCTTTATCAGGGCAGGAATTGGAAACACTCTTGGATTTGGTAAATTACACTGACTAGGTCTATCTATTTGCTGAGAAGAAGAAGGTGTAGCCTCTAACCGGTTCTCTAAAATAACTGTATCGGGACCGTATCTTCCATGCGTGGAAGAACTTTCTTGTTCTTGTTGAGCCCGCTGAAGGGATTTTCCACGGGTTTCTACTGCATATATAGTTATAGCTAGGGTATGATAGAAATAGTGGATTCTGGAATATCCACATCTTCCCCTATATCCTAGACCTCTGTATCTTCCTCTAATTCCTCCATTAAATATAGGGAACATAGGCTCATCATAATCTAAACTCTCATTGGCATACGGATATGTTAAATGAATGACGTTAACAGAATCAAAAATCAATTCATCATCTGATGATGATAATGCATGATAAACCTATTTGGACTGTGCCATTTGGCAGGGCGGTGCCTGTGCTTTTGAAGTGGATGGCATAAAATATGCCGAAGTTAGAGAAAAC
This sequence comes from Viscum album, assembly GCA_963277665.1. Classification (NCBI taxonomy): domain Eukaryota; kingdom Viridiplantae; phylum Streptophyta; class Magnoliopsida; order Santalales; family Viscaceae; genus Viscum; species Viscum album. The sequence goes on from OY728159.1 coordinate 1,034,096,604, forward strand.
TTATGCTTTGACAAGAGCTTGTCTTCTTCTGACAGCTCTTCTTACTTCAAATTATGCCGCCTCTTTGAGGATTTTTTTTTTCTGATTAATGGTTTTTTGTTATGGTAGAAATATTAGAGAACACAATTAGTTGATTCAATTGTGTGCATAAAATGGCATGAGTTCGGTTGACTATTTTCCTAACCATCTAATGATCATATTTCTGTGCATTTTTTCTTTTTCTTTCATGTCGCTCGCCTTCTTCCTCTTAATCATTAGTAGTAACACATGCTACATGGGATGAAGAATCTTTCAGTTTTACTTGTCCAGAGTCCACCATTTATTGTAGGAGATCTATGAAGACAAAACACTCCTGAATGGGATGCCCCAACATCTGATGGAATGGGAAATAGTTAGAGAGGTCTTCATCTCCTTCCTTGTTCAGTATTTTGGGCCTTGGAAAACTGAACCAAATTATTTTCCAGATTCGAGATGAAGTTACCAGGAACTTTTTCATTCTGGAATGAATAAACTATGTTTTTTAAATCCTCAAATTGTTTCTGCCTTTGATCTCTTTGATTATCTTGATGAGGCATCTATTGTTGTTGAAGCTTAGGAGATGGATACCTTCGATATAATGAAGGTTTTGAAGTAGAAGAATGTAAGTGTGCTTGTTTATGTGTAACTATACTACTTCTACCTTCTATATAATCCTTCCCGGAGCATATGGAATTACACGAGTTTTAGCCTTAGTCTTTATAAGGGAGTCTTCTATCTGATGAGAGATTGATGTAAGGTCTCGAAACCCTCATGTGTATTTCACATGGATCAATGAAGTGTGTAATTAATGATGAACATTTTCCACAAATATTGGCAGTAACTCTTCTTGAGTGAGTGGTAAACTTATAGAATATGTTAATCCCTTCTAGCGAGAAATGAATTCTGAAACTCTTTCATTTTCCCTTTTCTTACAATTGGTAAAATTAAAAACGGTTGTCTTTGGTAATGTTGAGCTAAATTGATGACAGAATTTTTTATGGAGATCTTCCCACCCCGTAATTTGCCGAGATTGCAAATTTGTATACCAGACAAAAGTTAGTCCTTGTAATGACTGCACCAAACACCTAACCATAACTTCTTCTTACTGTTGAGGAGTTCCCAACATAGGATCACAACAAGAAAAAAACTTTGTTAAGTGTTGTTCTAGATCTCCCAAACCATTAAAAATTTGGAATGTGGTACTCGTAAAATTTGAGGGGGGAGGAATTACATCTACCCATTCCTATTAAGATCTCTTTTCCAGTTGAACTGGCACACATTGTCCTTACATAGCTTCCAACAGAGCTATGAATTACTCAATGGTAGCCATTAATGTTTGAGAAACATCTTGTTGATCTTGGACCTGAGCAGGTTCAATAACCGGAGTTTGGACGAGCATGGAGACCGGTAATACCACTGATGGTATTTTTTCCGGTTGTTGTCACGTATGACCCATAGGATTGGACCGATGAGGGTGTAACTGTAAAGGGGGATATTATTGATCCATCATAATAGGTGAAACAAATTCCCTTGATTGATTAACTCGTTCATGCTTAGGAGGAAGACTACCTTTACATAGTTCTGCATTTAACCTCCATAACTCCTTCATATATTCTTCTTATTGTGTGAACGTTTCCTCTAATGAGATTGATTGGACTTCTCCAGAGGTAGGGTGGAATGTAATCTAAAATTTTCCTTTCCCCTTGTTGGACACCTTTTGGAGAGGGGGGAGTTGGTTATTTGAAGGCATACATAGAGTCTGGGTAAGCCTTTGATTTTGGGTACGCACACCTTCTTCATTTGTTTCTATGTATACAGACTCTTGAACATGAAATTCTTTATCTGATTCCTCGGAGTGAGCCTCATGGTTTGGGGGATCATTGACAACAACATTGATGACATTTATCAATGCATAACGCATTTCATCCCTTCTGTCAATGTTTCTACGATACTATCTTATTCCATGTCCTTTATGAGACATTTACTTTTTTTGGTTGATTCCTTAGGAATTTCTTGATGAACCATAATTTGAATGGTATTTCCTGATAATTCAGAACTGAATTCATCTTGTGGATTCTTCCATAACCAAGAGAGGACTGACTTTCTCTAAGGAAGTGATTGAGAATTTGAAAAGGTCCCTAGTCCGGTGGACTGAGGATGTTCCTATTTTTCATGCTTAACGTCTCGAATCCGATATGTAGATCTAAAGGGTTGGAATAAAAGAGTCCCCATCCTGGCATGTTGAGGTGTCTCTTGAGCTGCTACATCTGAAACATTCATAAAATCTCTTCTGATTTTGCGGATTTTAGTCTAGAAATTGGTCGGATGCACCATCCGACATCCACTCAAATCACCTGGAAGAGATGACCATTGGATTATTTCTGACAACCCTATCACCTAAATATGTGCATGCTATAAATGACAATCCTATTAAATATTCTCATTTTCTTTATTCAAGAGTTTTTCATCACCTTGTTCTATATATGACTGACTTTGGGAAGAACTAGTTGAGGCATGTTAATGAGAAAGATTTTGATTACACACAAATCCAATTAGATGTGGCCATACATGGGCAATAACATTTCATGAGACCACATTTATCGGGCTTTGTTGACTAGAGAGAACAGTGAAATGCAATTCTCCATGAACACCACATCCCCAGATATGAATACCATAAGGGCCCTTGATAATTAACTGGAACAACCTTTTTAATGATCCAAGGCATGTAAGCTAAAGGGCTCTATGATACTTTTCAACAATTAGAAGTCAAGAAACTAAAAGATATTCCAAGTAAATTTAGTGTTATAACCATTGTATTAACTTAACATTATTTTTATATTAATCATAATGTAATATTTTATCTTTTAAGTGACAAAGATTTTTTCAAATGTTGAGATGAATATCGTGAATAAAATCTTCTATCAATGTTTCTGTAATATCATGCTGAGAGTCAGACAACGTCCAAAACAAGACCGGTATTTCACCTTTCACCAATTGTTTTCTTATATTCATCACATCATCTTTTTCATTTGGTGAAGATTATTCTACTTAATTGGACCAAAGATGATGCTTCTTTATTACTTCATCAGATTCAAAAAGATTGGTAGAGAATTCATTTTTCATGTTAGAAGATTAATGATCCAGGGGTGGTTCAAAGAATGACATAAAAACCAGGCTATTTTCTATTTGAGAAAGTATTTCACCTACTAGTGGTAAGGAATGTGACAATACTAGCTTCGTATTCGTGAGTGCCTCAACATAAGAGGTCTTTCTCGTTACTGCATTTTCCATAGAATAATTTTATGGGAAATGTGAATTACTATTATGGAGAGGTCATTCGTAGCTTAATTCATCATCAGGGGGAGGACCACCATGGTGGGTTACAGCAAAAGCTTAAACCGTTTTCTCCTTGGTCTTCTGGCCACACAGAGGGTTATTGTGACACTCATATGCAGATGATGCTTCGATATTGACCGAATATTCATGATGAAAGGCTTCATGAGGAAGTGTTTTATGAAGACCTTCTAAATTATTGTAGTCATTTCCAAAATTTGAAAATGAGAGAGTAGAATCTTGAGCTGTAACAAATAATTGTTTGAGAGATTCAAGAACTCCAGCATTGAGCAAGGCCATATTGTATATTGCTTTTTTATTTTTTAATTGTGTTGGATGAGTCGTTTTCTTAGATGCCTTATTACTCACTTTGGAAACCAATTGTTGAAGGAAGTGGTTATTATGGGAAATTGTATGTGCATTATCAAGAGATATGGTTAGTTTAGGCTGACTATATCTACTTAAATCGGGTGTATGTGCCCGAATTGATTGTGTCTGACAGGGGGGAGTATTCCCCATGACCCTCCTGGACTGTAAAAGAGGTGTGTATCTGCTCTGGGGTGACTTGTTGATGAGTCACTTCACTAATAGGGACAGATTTATGTTTCTTTCCCTGTGATTTCACTAAATTTATTATAATATTCTGACAGGTATTCTGAATATGGCAGGGATTTGCTTCTACTCTTTCACCATTGTCAGAATGTGCTTTCTGTCTTCAGCTTCTAAAATGGTAATATATGTCCATTTCATTTTTGGAGTAGATGTGTCTTTATTCTCATATACTCCTTTTACTATTAGTGAATTCTGACAGTATTCATGTATGGGGGAAAAAGTGGTGTCTGTCTCCTATTTGTCATTGTAGCTTTCCAATAGACATCTCCAGGTGCTACCAAATGAGACCGTTGGTTATCTTGATGAAATACGGGTGTATGTGCCTACTGTTTTTTCTCCACCGAATATTATTGATTAACAAACTTCAATACTAGTAGATGAGACTGCTCGTGGAATTGATGAGTGTAAGCAGGTGTATGTGCCTGTTCAGAGGTGGTCACCAAATTTGGTTGGTGGGCTTCTTTGGATGCAGTCAGACGAGCCTAGTGACTGGATGATGATTTATAAATAGGTTTATGTTCCTGCCTATAATACTACACCATAATTTCTTGGCAGGATTGGTGTGTTACTGTCAGAAGAGTCTGCTGGGCAGTAAAATTTGGACGGACGAGTGTATATCCCTACTCATTGTTTTCCATCAACTTAGGTTGATGGAATTCTCTGGAGGGGGAAGAGGTAAGAACCGTCTCTTTGTTGGATGAATTTCTCATCTGATGGTTCATCTTGCATGCTCAAGTCTGAGGAACCTAAGCCAAACACCTAGAAGTGATACCCCCATCATGTTGAGGGTGCACTACCGAATGAGTCTGGTGTTGATTGTCGGTGGGATTCCTCAGGAAGGACTCATGTCTTCTTGAATTGAGACCTTGAGTGACCACTTTATTCACCTCCCTATAATATGGGAGGGAATGGTTGTTGCATTCCGAGGATAAAGACCCAAAATGGTTGGAGATGGTGGTTGGAACCACCTGCTTCTTGACCACTGGTCATCGCTCTCCGGACAACCATGGTGAGTTGTTAACTTGGCGGACTTATTGAACGGCCTCCAGAGTCGTGATTGTACCTTCTTTATGGTATTCCCTTACTAATGCATTTTAGACCTAGTATTGAAGATGTTGAGTAGGTGATGTCATCCTCAGAGTGGATGAGGATCTGACAGGAGTAGGGGGCGAGGCATTCACAGGTGTGAACCTTAAAGAATCCATTTTGAGTTTCAAAGAGATCTTGAAAAAGAATTCATTTTTTATACAGTAGACATAATCAAGATAAATCTTGCTAGAATACATCTTTTGGATGAGCACATATAATATTTATTTCTTTTTTAAAGGTAAAGGTGCTTGGTCTTTTATTATTAAAAAGTTCCACAATGTACAAAGGGAGGATACCATGTCCATAATTCAAAAAGGATTTAACGTTAAAAAATCATAGTTACCTCGTGATCGGGTGTGCATGCTATGGCAGGACGAGTTCCCTGACCTTCCGTGAGAATGGAGGCCTCTCCTTCCAGCAGTATCTTGTGTCCATGGACCTCCACCATCATTTGTAACTCCCTCAGCAGCATTTTCCTGTATCGTGCCAGCTTGATGCTTGTTGTCACATTGAATTTCATCACCACTAGATTCCAGCTTTATGCTTGTTTTCACTTTTGATTTCATCATCACTGGTTAAGGATTCATGCCGGGTTCACCATTTTTTGTTTCCTCTGGAAATTGGTATGACCATGTTTGCTTAAGGATCAAACAGTCCAATCAGTTTCTAGTGGGTTTATTCATAGAACCGGAAACACCCAATGATTCTATATCTATTTGGACCTACATTATAAAGGTAGGTGCTCATTATTTGTGGACTGATGATTCTTAATAATTGGCATTGGTCGAGAGGATGGGAGGTCAGACTCATCACACCTTTTTTGGGGGAATTATTTCCAACTCTGGGACTGTCTTATAGATTTACGTTATGTTCACGAATCCTTAATAATTCACCAAGCATGAAAATGAGTTTTCCATTATATTTGGAAATCAATGATTGATATGTATGGGATTTAGATAATTTTTTATATGTATTTTATTTTCTTCATCGAAGAAGAATCATCCATGTGTATTATAGATTCTTAGTCAATGGTATCCTTCAATACATTATATAAAAATATCTTGATCAGTATGATGACCATACTGGTTTTAAATCCACTCAGTGGGGCACTTAATGTTTATTTTCCTTCAGAAAGACATGGAATATTTTAGAGTTGGGATCATACCCGCAGATGGGATACCTACATATCCTTAAAAAGGAATCAGAACCCACGTAGTTCGATAATAAGAATATAGTTTAACGTCATATGGGATGGAAAATAATAAATGAATGATTGGCTTGATCCTTAAAAAGGCTTCCTACATACTCTACTTTTAAGGTAGAGATAAAATTCCACGTAGTTTGGGTGAAGAAATATGGGGCTTATGCATGGTTAACGGCCCAAAAAGAGATGTTGTGATTACGTTTACACTCTAATCTCACGTGAGTCATACTCGGTATAATAAACATGAGGTATCAGTAAACCTGAATATTGTGCCATGAAAGATGCAGTCACAAGAAATAAAGTGGGGATTGCATATGTATGATTTCCCAAGTAAATGAAGACCAGGACTTACTTTAGGAAAGTATCCCAGGAGTATGGTCCATAAATGTATTTTTACTTTATTGAGATTTGGAGTTTTAACACGGAGATTTCTCTATAGATGATGCACAAATTAATGTGGTCTTATGATTGGGGCTTATTCTTGAGAAGGAGTCCCAAATCCAAAGAAACTTATGTTTGGGGATTACTCCTTTGAAGGAGGCCCAATGTTTAAATGAAATTATGACTAGGGCTTACACCTGAGAAAGAGGCCCAATGTTTAATGGAAATTATGACTCGGGCTTACTCCTGAGAAGGAGGCCTAGGTTAAAGGAACTTATTACTGGGGCTTACTCGTAATAAGGAGGCCCATGTTAAGGGGTCTTGGGGAATGCTCCTTAGGAAGATTCCGTAATTAAATGATCATCTCATCGTAAAGGATGAGGTTATATGGAGGAAAACTATAACCATAGTGACATAAATCTTTTATGTCACGTGGTTCTGGGAGAGGTTCTCACAAAATTCCTTTCCGATAAGGAGTCCAATAAAGGAACCATGCCATAAATGGCTTTGAAAAGGGGTTTGGGGGATAATATCTTGAAGAGGAGTGGTGAATTTGAGAAAGGAACACAAATGTAGTTGACACGAAAGTATAGGTCATGTAAGTCATTTTGTGCGCAAGTCTTAGCCACACAAGTATACTTGTATGGCATGGGCTTACCTGGGTGATGAAGAATCTGTAGGGTAATATTCAGGTGAGACTTAACTCAATCCTTTAGTATTATCCTAAGATGTTTCCAAAAGGGCGGCCACCATATTTTCATCGAAAGGTTAAGGCGGCGCAGAAGTGTTTCCATTTTTAATGAGGTCTGTACACTTAGGTGCACAAGTTTTGATGAATTCTAAAAACTTAGGCCTTAGTCTAACCATTTAATTCTTCCATTAAAGGTAAAAATTTACTTTATAATCTTTAGTAAGAGTTGATTTGAAGACAAGGGTGACCATACTATGAATTTGAATTTTGAAAAAAATCCATCTTCGAAATGGGGGCCCACAGGGGCTATTTATAGGAAACCTTGCACCTTGGGAAAAAAATAAATAAGGCACGCAAGTGAGCTGCGCAACCCATGGGCGGCACACATGTAACTTAAATGACTTACCCAAAATGGGTTCCTAGTTATTGCCTTTGTCAATCAATGTTTTTTTATGTTCATCAAAGGGTGACCCACGTTGTGGTTAAAGTATTCTCCGTTACCATTCATTGGACTCTGTGACAAAAAGGAGCGTCAACAGTAATCTTCTTAAACTTGGTGAAAGATCTTTAACTGCCCCCATAAATATATTCCCCTTTTTTTTGTATACCTAAATCCTTTCTTTAAATACTGGGGAAAATAAAACATAAAAAGGGTGATCTCAAATTCTTAGTTAGGGTAAACATGGTGAATATAAAACAAGCCACAATCATTTGAACGTAAAAACATGAACATAAAGTTTAATCATCAAAATCATTAGTCAAGACATAAATCTTGGTAGTACATAAGGCATATATCATAAATTAACATTAACCATGATATAATATCATTGGAATAAAACATGGAATTCTGGAGAACTAATAAAAACATAATATAATTTCCATAGTGGCCAACACATTTCTACCAAGACCATTATAGTGGACAATGTCCATTACTGAACTGGATTTACATGTCATTCCAAAAATGTATTACTGAACCATATTTACTTTTCATTCTATTCATGTCTATCTGATGAGATATAAATCTACACAAAATGCATTAGAGGGATATATTTTCCCCACCAATGTCATAATGAAATCATTCTTACATGTTACACCAAAACCTAAATCATTCATCACGGAATAACTGACGAAATAAAATGGGTTTCTTAAACATAATTACATAAAAATAAATATAAAATAAATCCATCCTAAACACATTCAAATCAATTTAATAATAGGCATAACATTATGTTATCTTATATGGAAAATAATTATAAAAAAGAACTTGAGTATACTTCTTGAGAAAAATATCATTTTCTTTTCAAAAACATTTTCCTTTCTCAAAATGTTAGTAAAATTTAAAAGAAAATAATTTAATTGAAAATAAAATTGTAATTGCACATGGGAATAATACATTATGAAAGAGAAAAAATCTGTTCATTTTGTATAAGTCAAAAAAAATATCCTCCTCCTACTTTTGCTGGAAAAGTCAAAAATGTACCTCGTGTGGTTAACAAAAGAATGATTCCTTCCTTACCTTGAAGTAAAAGTAAAAAAAAGTGTTTAAAATGACATTAAACTTACATTTAATAATATTAATCATTTTATGAAAACATTTTTACATGACATGGACATGGATGATAAATAAAACCCCAATAAATACTTACCTCTAAGAAATCTCATATAAAAATGAGACTGAAAAATTATCCTTTACCAATTATAATAAGTGGAATACCATGACTCATAAAATAAGGGAAATTACATGATATTTTGAAATATTATAAAAATTATAATAAAAATTATAATAAATTCAGGGGAATCATAAACACCACAGAAAAGAAAATGTGGTTTTTAATTAATATGTCCCACAAAAAAAGTGAGATGAAATAATCCATTACCTTAGGTGTGATATGATTCATATGTATTTGAACCTTCTCTATGATGATTTAAATAATGTTTATAATTTTTTCTAGAATCATAATAGTTTTAATGATAACATTTATGATCATATTTTCATCCATTTGTTAGTTACATTACATTATTAATCGTTATTCGGGTATTAACTTCTTCTTTTTCTTATGCATATTTTTCCAGATAACTTAATATTCCTATTTTTAGGATATAGATATATAATTTAAATCATGTTATTATTATAATTTATATCATATTTATTAATTTAATCCATTTTTATAATCATTATTTAATGAATATTATGTAGAACAAATCACATCGCATCGTGGAGACGGTATGCCGTACGTATGCATGAGAGACGATATCATTACCATAATTGATGAATGGTATTGAAGTGGATGGTGTATAATATCTCATAATTAGTGTAATTTTATATTAATCATATATAGTATTTATTTCAACCATTATAACCATCCATGTATGGTGGTGGTGAAAAACAGATTACCCCAAAGCATGGAGACGGTAAGTCGTACGTACGCACGCGTGGCGATTTTATTTTTCATAGAATGGATAGAAGGTGAAATAGGGTTGTTTAATATTTGTAATGACATATAATTATATGAGTTATATTTATGTTATTACTTTATAATTAAACAAAAAATTAATAGGAATTATAATAATAATTATATTTTAAATAATCAATAGAAGAGATTACCTCTTCCTCGACATGCCTCCTTTAAATTTCCTCTTGGGACACTATAGTTTGTCATTTGAGAAAACCAAAACCTATATAATTTATCAAGGTATGTTTAGAATAGAAATTATCATGGGTTTCCTGCTCTTGAACACTCAAAATGGAGTAAATAGGGAATGGAGGAGGTGCTCTTTTATAAGAGACGATGAGGGCACTTTAGGAAACTCTCAAAATATTAATTTATTATAAATTCAATTTTGATTAAAAATAGTCAAAAATTTATTTAATTATAATATAAAATTATTTTTGTTCTAATACCCATCATTAAAAAAAATTAGACAAGTTTTTAATATTTTTTTATCCTTACCGTTATGAGTTAACCCTTATTTTACCTTTTTTAATCTTATCAGGATATCATGTTATTTACACATTTTAGATTAATTTTATAACCATATCATATAAAATGACACATAAAAATTATTTATGAAATATTTGGACTTATATTAAATATTTTTATGGATATTAGATTGTTATGAATTTAATATCATTTAATAATTTATTTTATTTTTTAAGTTATGAATTATGTCATTCTTGGACACTATTCATACATGACTTTTTTAAAAATTTATAACAACCAGATTCCGTAGAAAAAAAGGAATTAACATATCCCTAATATGTCAACAGAACCCATAAAATTCTTGGATAGAATAAAAATGTACAATTAAATTTAATTTAATATTTATAGATAAATTTATTTGAATCATTCATTAATGAGGTAATCACTACATCATAATTTTGTCTTTATAAATATATTTATATCACGTCAAAAAAATTTAAATGAAAAACCATGAAGTATGAAATATTATTAGCTTTATTTTGATTATTTATAGACATAAATATCTATTATATAAACTTATTTTAAATCTATTCAGTAAAAGATATATGTTTAGGTTATAATTATCTTTACTTTAAATTGATTCGTATAAAATGTCATTATTGCATCCATGTGAATCCAAAATGTCCCAAAATAAACACAAGGGTTCCCACAGCCATAAATATCTCATCCAATAGTATTATGACATGTTTTAGGGTAGTTTAATTTTATTATAATAAAAAATTTTACCCTTATATACCAGATTTAATCATTAACCATGGTAATAAAATATTTATAAAAGTTACTAAAAATAATGTCCAAAAATAAAATGTACCAATTTAAAAAACAATTATCCTTATGGTTCCAATTATGGAATCTATTTTTTCAAATTCAAAACACAGTAGTTTCAATAATTAATTTAAAATTAATTTCCATTTTCAAAATCAAAAAATGGGTTTTTAAGAAAAAATAACTATCAAAAGATTGACATGTGTTTATGTCAAATTTAAAAGTGAAATTACATCCATCTACCAAAATTATATTACATGATAAAAATATAATCCAATTACCCTTTGAAACCAATAAAAAATATAATCTAAATATATAAATAAATAAGATACAAATGTAGCTTTGAATTATAATGCAGTATTTTTCACAATTCATTAAAATTTTAATTTTATTAGAAAAATATCAAAAATTCAAATAAAGTAAATTTTTATGTCCCACATCCAAGGAAGAAGTTTATTTTGTCAAATATAACTTATAAATGTGTCCAAAACTATATTTAAAATTGGATTTCCATCAAAAGGAGGTAAAACTGCATTTTTTTTAAAAAATACTTCTTATATCAAAAAAAATATTTTTTTCTCATATTATCTTCTAGAAAATGTGTAATATTTATTCTAATGTTAAATATAATTTAAAATGTAGTTAATACTATTTATAATAGATAGTTTTTATAATATTTTGATAATATATCGGTGTTTAGTAAAACTCGGTGTTGAATAAAATGCAAGATATCGAGGAAGCTCAATCTGGTGTGTAGCACAAGGCATGTTAGTGTTGAATGTGGTCTAATATTCCATTGATTTTTTATAACATAATCAAAACATAGTTCATTTATAAATTGGAAAAAATCTATACTCTGTGTTTCATGAAATTTATTCTATCATAAGAACATAAAATTCAGTGTAACACGAGCCAAGTATAGTGTTGTGTATACTGTTATCTAATACGATGTTGCGTATAAAACATGTTAATCTTGGTGTAGCATACAACAAAATACATGAAAGAAATTAAAAGAATTTATCTCCTAAAATATCATGGTGTTAAAAATATTTCATCATGTTCATAGATATTTCACTTTACTCTTGAGGTTCTTTACATCACCTAATGTATTGGAATGATATATAATTCATGGCACAATAGTCACATCATAACATTTACATTGAACTATATAATTTTGGGCACACCCATCACATCACAAAATTTACATTATCATTCCTGCCACATAGAACACATATCAATCTTGAACATATAATAAACCATGTGAAGGAATAAGTTTCATTTCATAATAATTAATTCATTAAATATGGGTTACCAAATGAAAGAAGGAATAACATAAATGATATAAGAATCATCATACATGAGTGAGGGAAAGAATACTGAGAGGTAAAAGGTGTCTTTTTTAAACAAGAGTTATTTTGAAAAACTATGTGTTTATTATAAACTAATGTAGAAAACATTTGTATACCAAAAAGGGTAAGATAATTATGAATAATTTATTTTTAAGGAATTACCATACTAAAAATGGAGTGAAATAGGGAAACACCAAAGAATGAGAGTTGGGGTCAATAATTCCCCTTAACTTTTGTCTAAAAACATCCTTCATGTTAATATCATGTATAATTAAATTTAATTCATTAATTAAAAATTCAAAAACCCTTATATAATAGTATGTATCATTTTGGTATTATTATGTTCTTTTAGGGGCCATTTGATTAGTTATAGAGGTTAATTTCATCATTTGGGTGCATGTCTTCAATGATCGATTCACTTTGTATTCTTGAATCAAAGTTTGTTAATAATTAGGATGAACATAAAAAAAATTATTATATGATATTAATGATTTTAAATAATTATAAATGATCTTACAAAGGATTTGATTATATACCATGATGATGATTCATTATATAAAAGTTAATGATGATCGTTTTAGGTTAATTTTTCCATTTTTTTGAATGCCATGAAATCGTTTTGTTTTATCATTTTGTATTGTGAGTAAATTAATTTAATGAACATAAAAAGTTTTATAAAATAAATTTTAAATTAGGTTTAAACCATTTAATGTTAATATTAGAATCCTTGAACATGATTATGGAAAAAGAAAGTGCATCGTCCATGATATTGGTAAATTGACACATCACGGGAAACGATTTCATTGTTAAGGTAAGAGAGAGATAAGTAGTATTTAAATTATAGATGTTCCATAAACATGAAATAATTTTAGTTTAAAAGGGTATTGAATTTATCATTATATTTGTATGAAGGGAGGTAAGGAGAGAAGAAGAAATGAAAATGAAATTGAAAGGGAAATAAAATAAGGAGAGAGGATTTACCTCTTGAATTCTTCTCTAGAGATCCTCTTAAAGGCACCTATGCTTCTAATTTTGATGATAAAAAGATCTCATGGACATGGGGGAGGGACTAGGGAAGATAATTTTGTATAATATAAGAAATTATCAACATTTGAAAGGTGTGAAGAGATGATGGTTTGTGGGGTTGTATTTATAATAGAGGGGAGGGGTGTTGTCTTATTAATTTAAACATTAGTTTATTATTTTTCTCAAGACAACAATTTTTGGAGATTATTGTGAATAAATACTGTTATTAGTGCATGTGAGTTTAAACTAAATACCATTTACTTCCACCAGGACTCAAGCATGATGCATAAATTCATTAATTTAGTATATTTTGTAAATTATCAAATTTCACTATCCACTAAAATTAAAGTATTCCAAAAAACCAAAAAAATACACCCTAACCATATTTAAATATATGTTATTAAAAAATTGATGCCAATTTATTAAAATAATTTTTTAAGTATTTTAAAATTCTATTTTTAAATTAGATCATTATTTACTTGAAAAGTAGATAATTTAAATTTAAAAATGATTATATAATACTTTCAAAAATCAACTGAGGTATCATAAAATTTTCCTGAAATAATAGCACAATAAAATATTTAATTTGGAATAAATTTTATGAAAATGAATTTTATTTTAAATAAATTTATTAATTTAAAATTTGAACTAAATATTTATTACTCACAAAAATATAAACACATAATTATTATGTTTTTAACACATTACATCTCATTTATCAGGTGCCAAAATTTTATTTATAATTTCATGAATGAGGTTACTATTCATTTAACCAGTTTACTTTGCATTAGGGTCATATTACTATTAATAACGTTACATTACGTTTTATAAGGATTTGTTACAATTCACCAAAAATTATGTTTGTTCTATCAGACTATAAAAATCATAATGATCACTGTTGTTTACGTCTTATTATCAAAATTAAATTCAAAAAAGTCTAAAAATTATGTTTATATGTCACTTATTATTTAGTAGTTCATTTAATCATGATGTGTCATTCTCATTCGTAATGTGATTTTCTATGAAATAACTATAATAAGTGAATTTCCAATTATAAAACATTGGGTAGTTACATTCTTCCCCCTAATGAAATTTCTCCCTATAAATTTCACATTACATTCTAGGATAAAAACATGTGTGGGTACTTCTCATTCCTCCCTTCCTCGGGTTCCCTTGTTGCCTCTTCTTACTTATGGTTCCTCCATAGTAATTCAATTAGGTGATTATTCCTATTGCATATAACTTTATATCTATGATCCAAAATCATTACTAGATGATCCTCAAAAGAAAGTTCACTATCTAACTATACCACCTCTGAAGAGAGTACATGTGAGGTTCAATTATGTACATCCTTAAGGGAGACACATGGAATACACTGTGTACTTTAGAAATGGTAGGTGGATGTGCTATTCAATAGGCCACAGATCTTATAGGATTTAAAATCTTGAGGATGTACCCGGGACATAGATTTCCTTTATTCTTTAATCGCATGAACTTCTTCCATCGAGATATGTAGAGGAATACCATGTGTCCATCATTGAACTCAAGGTCTCATCGATGATTGTTTTCATAGATCTTTTTTTGACATTGGGATGCCTTGATATGATGTTATGGATTTCACCTTTTCCACCATTTCATCAACCATTTCAGGTCCTATTATCTTATGTTCACCAACTTCATCCCATCTTGTCGGTATTTCGCACATTTTCCCATAAAGGGCTTCATATAGAGACATTTAGATAATGTAGTGGAAGCTATTATTGTAAGAGAACTCAACTGGAGGTAGATTTTGTCTTCATACTCATTTTAAGTCCATAGAAAATGATCTCAACATGACTTGTAGTGTTTGAAAATTTTGATCAGGCTGGAAATCAGTTTGAAGATGATAGGTTGTACTAATGTTCATCTCTATGCTTAGAGTATGTTAGAGACACATACAAAACTTCAAGGTGATTCTTGGATCTTGATGAATACAATCAATAGTGGTACAATATGAAACCTTATCACCTATTTGTTATATATCTATGCAAGTAGATGCAATGAGAAGTCCTCTCGAAAATCGATAAAGTGAGTCGTCTTTGTAAGATGATCCTCAATATCCCATATAAAAGTGTTTCCTCTAGATTTCCTTGGATTTCCAGTGAAAAGGTCCATTGTAATGTTATCCAACTTCCATGTTGGTATGGGTAGTGGTTACATTATTTCCTTATAATTTTTCTTTTTTAGCCTTCTCTTGTTGACATACAGGACACTTTGTTGTATATTGAACAATATCCTTCTTAATATTGTTCTATAAATAGTTCCCCCAGAGATATCGATACATCTTTGTGCATCATGGTTTAATAGAGAAGGTGGAGCTATGAGTGTCATTCAAAATCTCCTTATTTATCTCTAGATCAGATGGTAAACAAATCATCATTCCAAACCAAATTACACCATCAACATTGATATGGAACTCTTGCAGCTTCCCTCCCTTTACTGCATTCTCCTTCTTTTAAAACACAATATCATCCCTTTGGGTCTCCTTAATATTCTCTTGGATAGATGGTTGGTAAATAATTTTGTAAAGGTAGGATGAATTCCCTACCATTATGATTTCCAAATCCATCCTTTGAATATTAATGAAGATAAGGTCTTTATCAATCCGAAACATTTATAGAGTAGCATGTTGTTTTCTACTTAGATCATCACCTACCTTGTTTTCCGATTCATGATGATAGTGAATAGAGAAATCCAAGTATTTTATTATCTATAATCATCTCCTTTGATGAATGCTTTGATCTTTTTTTGTGAATATATAATTTAGGATATTATGATCGCTATATACATCACACTTCTCACCATAAAGGTAGTGCCACTAGATTTTCATGAAAAAAATCACAACTACCCGCTCTATATCATGCGTCAAGTAGTTCTGCTCATTTATCTTGAACTGTAGTGTGGTGTAGGCTGTCAAATTATAATTTTTCATGAGTACACAACCCAATATTTTTTTGTAAGAATCATTATATATCACAATAAATTCTCAAATTTTTTGTAATGTGAGTACAAGTGTCGTGATAATCCTTCTCTTTACCTCCGTGAAGCTTTCCTCTCATTCTTATATCCAGACATACATTACCCATTTCCATGTTACATTAGTAAGCAGGATTTAAAATATTGAAGATTTTCTCAAAAAACATCAATAGTAATATACAAATCCATGAAAACAATGGATTTCTATGACACTAATGGTTCTTGGACCTTCAACAATTTCCTTTGTTATTAAAGGGTCTATAGAAATTCCCTCACTTGTGAACAAATGTCCCAAGAACGTGAATTAATGCATCCAAAAGTCACACATTATGAACTTGTTGTAAAACTTCCCCTTCCTCAATGTCTCCATCACAAGTCATATTTGTTCCATATGTTCATACTTTCTCTTGGATTATATGATAATATCATCAACAAACACTACCAAAAAAATTTCAATGTAATGTCTAAAGTCTCTATTCATCAAATCCATGAAGATTGGAGGGGGGATTAGTAAGTCCAAAAGAAATCACAAAAAACACATAGTTACCATACCTTGTATGGAAGGAAGTCTTGTTAGTATCATACTTATTTACATTTAGTTGATGAAATCCAAAAATTGAGATTCAATTTTTAGAAGTATCGAGATCCTCTCAACTGATCAAAAAATTTATCAATCCTAGGAATAGGATACTTGTTCTTTATAGTGATCTTGTTGACTTACTGATAACCAACACACAACTGCATTGATCAATCCTTCTTCTTGACAAAGAGTACTGGTGCACCCCACAATTATTTACTAGGGAATATGAACCCTTTTTCCAAATGTTCTTGTATCTAATTCTTTATCTCCTCTAGGTCAGTAGGATCAGTCGTATAGGGACACCTTCAGATAAGATTACCTATAGGTATGAGTTGTTTGGAGAACTCTACATCATGATATGGGGTTAATCTAGGAAAATCTTCACGAAATACATCATTTTATTCCCTCATGATAGGAATTTCCTCTAGGTTGACAATTTCCTTTGACTCAACCATTTTAGTGAGGTATGCTTCTTCATAGGGAATGAACACCCACACCATTGAAGGATTTTCCAAATATGATTCATTATCTTCCTTGAATTTGTAGAGGATCATGTAATGGTTTGGAATATGAAAATATATTACATTTTCTCAACATATTATATGTGCTCTATATAAAGACATCCAATCTATATCCACTATAGTGTCAAATTCCGTGAAGGGAAGTATCATGAAAATCACTGGAAGAATATTAACACATATTTAAATAGGAGAATATTCCAACACTTGGGTTGCAATGATTTCACAACTTGGTCTTTTTATAGATAACTCTACTTCATGTATTTAGTGATTAGATTTAATAGTTCTAGAAAAATTATATGATACAATGGAATGCGTAGAAAAAGAATCAAATAAGACTTTTTCCATTATTGATTGAATAGGAAGTATACATTGTATGAATTTGATCTCTTGCTTCACTTCCATAGTAGTGATGGTATAATCCTTCCCTTACTCTTTTGGTTTTGGGGTTTGATGACGCTGATTAACCTCAAGGACTCGAGGTTTAGGGCATTAGTTTACATAGTTCACTTACTCCAAGAAGTTGTAACATTGGTCATGGGCGGTGTTCTCATTTCCTCCACCGCATTATCATTACCTTCATTTCTTTTCGACATTAATGAGTTTGGTGTCCTTATCTCCCAAACATTGAATTATTTCACAATCCCCTTGCAGCATTTACCATGATGATTCATCCAATAATTTTGACATCTGGGTGGTTGAGTTTTCTTTCCACCATTCTCATTAGATCCTCTAGCTTGGAATTCAATATTTTATTTCTTATCACCATATTAGTGGAAACATTCTCAAAACTCCATCTACAATTTGAGAGAAAACCATACAACATATTCATAACTCCAAATGTATCAAATTGTAATATATTTTTGAATGTGTGGTTTTAAACCGCTAAAGAATATATTGATTTTTTATAAATGTTTATAAAAAATTACAACGCTTACCATGAAGGCCTTGGGAAATTTTTTCGTAGGCCGTGATAGATTCTCCTTCCTTTTTCTTCATCTCTATGAATTATATGTCCATCTTAGTTCGAATATATGAAGGTAAATACTTGTTAAGAAACATTATAAAAAATTCATCGAACTCCATCTCTTAAATTACATACCTGATGTTGTTAATATTTTCATGTCTTATTATATACTCCCTTTATTGATTTTATATGAAATGTGCATAATTTGTGTGAAATATTAATGTTTTAATACTAAGTATATTTTTTGAGCATTTTTAGAAGTAGTCCAATTGGGTCAGTTGTATATTTTATTCATAACAATCATCCTAATGCTCCAATCTGTGTGTTTCTTGTTTTTTGTATTCCTAATTCAATATACAACATTTAATTATAGGGTATCATGGGCCAATTCTTCCATTTCAAGGATCACATTTACCACACAATATGACCTACAGAATCTGTAAAGAAACTGGACCAATTATGAAGATTGAATTACTAGGCTCACTCTAGAAGTTAAAATTCCTTCATTCTCCTCAAAGGGTCGCGGGACAATGTAATGAGTCTTTGATAAAAATTTCAAGGCCCAAATCCAAAATCAAGGGTACCAACATATGCTTTAAAGTCCATCCCACCATTATGGCCGAGAAATAAAATCAGTACAGTATGAATGGCCGATCTCCAGATGTAAGAATATACTGAAGCTGATATTTTTTAGTGGGAAAGAGGGGATATAGGAAGCAGACTTTGTTGAATACATGATTCGGCTTTGAAGTCATATTCATATCCAAAATCTCTTTCAATATTGGACTTCAAAAAGACTGTATTGAAATGGACAGATTAAAATTGTTTAATCAGACGGCTATAACTTTGGCTAAATAGGTCCAAATGACTCCAAATTATTAGAGAGGTTGGAAAATATTATTATCTATAACTTTGAAGAAGGAGGATTCTCGAGATTCAGCTGTCTGAATAGCCAACATGGAGATACAAGTATAGGTACAGATTCGGAATGAAAACAGTTCACTTCTTTGGGCTATAAATGCATACCCCTCCTCTCCTTCAATGGGTTTCCATTTCAGAATAGAGGATATCATATTGTCACAACCAAAACCTTTCCAATGTCTTGGGAGGACCATCAAAACACAAGTTTTCACTTGAGAGTCCATTCCTCTATTTGTTTTCATTTACTTTTATGTTCTTCATTGTTGTAATTTTGTAAGTCCTTTCTTTTATAATTTTGTTTTAATGAAAGATTCTTCTTCAATATCTTTTATTCTCATCCACCGTCTGTAGTTTAATGTTAATGTTCTTAAAATTGTTAAAATATAGTTTAATCCCCTTCCCTTTTCTTTTTCATTCTGATTCATTCGAAAGCCCATTTTCAATTATCATCATTGTCCATGTGTGTGTGTTCGACGCACCACTCTTTTATTATCCGTTTATTTTTCTTTTCTTCATAATTTATAATCATAATCATTATAACTAGATTATTAAACACCCAAATGGATGAGTAAATATCTCATTGGGGTGAGTTATAATTTAGGTATGTAAAGTGATTGAGAGCTTTTATTCGATGAATATTCTTTGAATTAACATTGTGTATGTTGGACTTAACATGTCAGGGATTAATGACATATTTTTTTTAACATGCGGTTTCCATGGATTATTGGAACCATGAATTAAATACCATAATCAATATATGATCATGATTAGAACCCTAAGTTATGTTAAGGGTTGGATTAAATCCTTAACACTTGGGAATTCAAATCAACGTCAACTTGTGACATGAGTGTTAATTTAAATGCGGTATAAAGAAAAGCTCAAGGATATCACAGGCTTAAATAACCTAATGATGAACTCACCACAATCATTATCAATTTGTTAAATCAATAATAATCAATTATTCATTTCAATTATGCTTTGAAATCAAACCCCCCAATCAGAATACAATCAACTAAAAACACACGACTATTACAAAGTATCATCGTCGAGGTTTCGAACCGAGTGCTACTATACACATTAGCAGAGCACCGGAACTTTGACCGGTCGACAGGAAACAATCGGCCATCAGTTTCAAATGGTTTCATTTCTAGGGATGGTGATTTAAGTAGTCATTAGTTTCTGGTTATTGTAAAAATATAAAAAAACAAAATTTAAAAAAAATTTGAAAAAAAACAAAAATAAAAACTCATCTTCTCATAAAAATCATAAACGGATAAAAATAAAAAGAAAAATCCGTATTCATATTTCTTCCAAAATCTCTCTAAATTCTCCATAGCCTTCCCAAAAATCCCTCAGATCTGTTTGAACTTGAAATTGAGAAAACACTTCGCCAAATTAAGTGTAACATATGAGATAATCAACTAATTCAAGAACCAGTCCTTGTCCAACTAGTTCAATTAAAAATGGCCAATCCTAGGGAACAAACCCTTAAATAACTCACTGCCCATGATATGAATAACCAACCTATTTGTATTCAATATCCAAATATAGATTCTGATTTAGAGTTCAAATCGGGTTTGATTCACCTGCTCCCTCATTTCCACGGGCTAGCTGGTGAGGATCCACATCTCAACCTTAAAGAGTTCCAAGTTGTGTTCTCCACCATGATGCCTCAAGGGGTTTCTGAGGAACAAATCAAACTTCGAGCATTCCATTTTTCCATAGCTGAATCCGCCATGTCATGGATCTACTACCTTCCAACTGGTTCCATAACCACATGGAATGACATGACGCAACTTTTCATAGAGAAATTATTTCCTTCTTTTAGTACTTATTCTATTCGAATGGAAATAAGTGGTATCCATCAGGACCTAAATGAATCACTCCATGAATATTGGTAAAGGTTCAAAAACATTATTGAAACCTACCCACACCACCAAATCCCTGACCAAATCTTGATCCAATACTTTTATGATGGGTTATTGGCTATGGAGAGAACCCTCATAGATGCCACATGTGGTGGTGCTATTGTTGATAAAACACCTACAATAGTAAGAGATCTCATAAGTAACATTAATGAAACCACACAAAAATTCCATACTCGAGCACATGATCAAGTCAAACAAGCCCATGATAATCAATCAATTGAGGTGAATAAGATGACAGAGTGGTTGAGTGAACTTACAGGTCTTGTGCGATAACTAGTTGTGGCTACCAAATCCCCAACCTCGTATTCTCCACAATCATTATTTACTGGGCCTATAAAAATAAGTGGAATCTATAACTATTCATCTCATCCAACTGACACATGTCCATAATTTCAAGAGGATCAATCCAACTCATCTAGACCAATGGAGCTCAATGTAGCATATTCTTAGTGGAACACCAATCCTCAACCATCAGGTCATTTTGTTAGAAATTTCAATCAACCTCACTATGACCCCTTCTCTTCTTCCTATAAACAAGGCCATAGGTATGGTAATACCATATCTCATCCTCCTCAATTACCTCCTCAAAACCCAAACCAGTTTCATTATGTTCAAGGTGTTGGTAACTTCCAAAAACCTTATCCTTTTATACCTCAACCTCAAAGGAACAATACTCCTCCTTGATTCCATTATCCTAGTGAGCCTTCCCAATTCCAAAACCAATACAATCGCTTTCCCAAGAACCAAAATCGAGGTAATACCAATCTGGGACAAGCCTCTTCTTCCAAGAAACCATGGGAAAGTGCAGTGGAAGATCTCTACTCCTACACCCGTTCAAGCCTCAAGAACATTTTAACCCAAATTGGTCATCTTGCATCCCACCTTAGTCAGCAGCAACCATCCAATTCATCCTAACCCCCAACTCAACCATTACACAACCCCAAGGGTAATGTAATTGAATTTTCACTTAGATCGGGAAAGAAAATGTCTATGCCCCATTATTTTTATTCCAACCATACTTTGAATGTTGACCTAGAAAATGAAAATAAAAAGAAACTTGAAAAGGAACCTAAAACCATTCCCTCACATCCTTCAATTTAACTTATGAATCCAATTCCTTTTCCTCAAGATATTTCTAAACCAAGGAAGTCCTTTGAACCTGATCCTGAAATGCTAAACATTTTTAGACATGTTGAAGTCATCATTCCCCTCTTAGATGCCACAAAAAACTCCTACGTATGCCATGTTTCTCAAGGATTTGTGTACTCACAAGAGGCAACTTAGGACCTTCGAAAAGGTTTCCACCCAGCAGTCTATTCCCATTAAGTGCATGGATCAAGGGACCTTTACGGTCCCATTCCAAATTTGAATTTCCAACTTTGATGATGAACTCATAGAAATAGAAGCCTCAATTAATGTCATGCCCAAATCTATCTTCACCAACCTTGTTCTTGGTCGCTTATATCCAACATGTATTTTCATTCAGTTAGCCAATCGAAGCACAACCAGTCCTGAGGGAATAATTGAAGATGTCCTTGTTCGTGTGAATGATCTTATCTTCCCTATGAATTTTTGTGTCCTTAACATGGAAGGTGAGATAAACTATTCTTGATCCCCCTTAATTCTAAGAATACCTTTCTTCTTGACATCTAAAATCAAAATTGATGTCCATGTTGGTATCTTATCCATGGAATTCGGTGACCAACTGGTCAAGTTCAACATTTTCCAAGACATTAGATACCCATATGAGGATCACTCTTTATTCTCAATCCATGCATCTAAAGAAAGTTATGAGAGTGTCTTGAATCCCAATCCAGTATGATCTTCAAGTTCTACAAATAGAGGAGTTTGTGAATATTGTATCCTCATTAACCAATTCATAAATGGAGAAGTTAATGTAGACATTACAAATGTAGACTCCATTGAACTAATCGATCTTGAAAATTCTTTGGAATCTCATCTCACCCTTGACCTCCAATACTCCAACATGAATGGTAATAAAGATATTTAACTTGAATGCTCATTGTTTGATTCAAATATGATTATCCCGCATTCATCCTTTCCAATCCATGATTCTGAAAATTCTATTATATGTGATGTAAACCCTGAACGAATGTGTTTATATTTTCCTGCTGGTAGTGATGTTTTTGATATTTTTACCCTAATTAATAAATTGATCCCTGGTGAGGTTGAAATTGACCATTTTTAGCAAAAAACATTGAAATAAAGGATATTGAAAATTGTTTTGAGTCTTATGACTCCACTGATCCCCATTACTCTACATCGGTATGTGATGAAATAAATGAGTCAAAAACAATTGGGATCACATACTGGGTTTTTGTGTTATCTGATCCTTATATAAATGAACCATCAAGATTGAGCCATCATCCTGAATATTCAAGCATAGAAAACCATCACATTGTGGATAAAACCATTCCTAAAGTTGAAGACCAAAGCGAGGATTTAAATATTCTCTTTCCATCGCCAGTGAATTGCAAGCATACCAAAAGGATAGAAAGAAATTATCAAATGAATAGTCAGTCCCCCCAGAGGAGAAGTTTTTCAAGAAGCACACTAGCATTGAGAAACTACAATGGACACTGTCAGACTATGGGTATTACACTAAAACTATCTAGCTGTAGACAAATAAATGTAGCGCTTCATGGGAGGCAACCCATGTTTTCTTTTACTTTGGTGAAATATCAATTTCTTTTTAGTTTTTCATTATATGAATAATGAATATTCTTTTTAGGTAACATCCCACAATCCTGGATCAACATAAACTTTAATTGGATCCACAACTTCTGTACTCGACCCACCACTAGATGGAGATTGCAACCCACCAAATCCAAACCAGGGGTTGCCTCTTTCCCGTTAACTCTCTCTTTATTTCTTCCTCTCTCTACCACTTTTTTCTTCTTCCTCTCTCTCTCATTTTTTACCACTTTCTTTATCAAAACCTTTCTTTTTCACTTTCGATTTTGTGTGGGTGTATCATTATAAAAATTAAAAAAATAAAAACCTAAAAAACTAAAAAACAAAAAAAATCATAAGAAAAATTAAAAGTCAAGAGTTGTGATTACTCACCTTCAAATTTTCTAAATTTTCTAACTATTTTAGGGAGTCAACAAGAATGTTTTAATCTCAACATTTTTTGTATTTTTATAATGAATTTGGATAAAGAATTTTGTTTCAAAACCAACACATTTTGAATGCTGAATTTTTTTATTTGGAAAATTATTTTCCCAAACCGTGAGACACCACATTTTATTTCATGAAAAGGCCACCTATGGATATCTTTTCAAAATGTGTGTTTTCACCCCAATTTGTGAGACTAGAGTTTGTGGACCGTCGAGCTGAATTTCCGACCATAGTGTGCATTAATATGATAGAGTCATTTTCTGAACCGCATGAGAATCACAATAACCAAATAGACTCCCATTTCCCTTACATTAATCCTCCTTTTGAAAGCCCCTTAAAGCCTTTGAAAACCTTTTCTTTGGTAGCCACTTTACAATCCCAATACCTTTTTCCACCCAATATCAACATGGATTTTCATTGCATAATTGTTTTTAAATTAAAGTGTTGGGGGAATGGATTTCATTGTTTGGGTACCCTATTATTTATTTTTATTGAGTTATCATCTTCTTGAGGGAAAGAATCCCTTTCAGTGTTAGGGAGAGGTTGTCATTCAGTGTGTTTTGGGGAATTTAATGTAGTCCCATTTATGTAATTTTGTAAATGTTATTGAAAAGTGTTAAACAAAATAATAAATAATGAAAAAAAATCAAAAAAAGGAAAAAATGGGTTATGTCTTGTGTAGGTCAAAAATAAATCTTCCCCATCCTTTGATTTTGTTATTACTATTACAATTACTGTCGTGAAGAGATCAAACATGGGTTGGGTTATGAGTGTGAGATCTGTTTCAAGGTCAACTTTTGCAAAAAACAAAGACAAATAAAAGAACACTTGAATTATATTCTTATTGGGAGAAGTTTTGTGTCTTGTAAATATTCCATCATCTCATTACCTTCATATTTTCATCCTCTATTGTGCTTTTCGTGACACAATCATTCCCTTGTAAATATGTGTTTTCATTTCCTTCCATGTTTTATTTCAAAAAAATGTGCATTTATTTTTCTATGGTGGTGTTTTAAACCTCTTCTTCTCTCTCTTGGACATTATATTCCTACCATCCCATAGCCACAAAAAACCCCTTAAAATGAACTATTGATTCTTGTGCACTTTTGATATGTATAGGAAGCATAGAGCTATTTCAAACTCTAATATTTTCACTTTTGGTTGGTGAAAGAGTGAAACTCCACAAATGAATTTTATCATCTTGAGAGGTGTGTGTTTGGAGTGTCCACATTTTCAATTTCTAAATTTGAGAATGAAAAAATTAATTAGTTTTGGAAAACAATTTCTGTAACAACTTGTGGTGTAATTCAAAATGGATGAGTGAAATATAGTAAACCTCCCCTAATTGAAGAAAACAAAATTTTAATATTTTTTGGAGAGTGAAAATGATTTTTCCATGTTTTTATATTTGTTTCACTTGAGGACATGCACAAAACTATGTGTGTGGTATTTGATGTTGTTAATATTTTCATGACTTATTATATACTCTCTTTACTGATTTTATATGAAATTTGTATAATTTGTGTGAAATATTAATGTTTTAGTACTAAGTATAATTTATGAGCATTATTAGAAGTAGTCCAATTAGGCTAGTTTACTATTTTATTTATAAATCTCATCCTATTAATCTAAATTGTGTGGTTAGTGTTTTCTAGGATTCCTAATTCAATATACAACATTTCATTAGAAGGGATCATTGGTCAATTCTTACATTTGAAGGATCATAGTTACCACACAAGATGACCTATAGAATCTGTGAAGAAAACTAGACCAGTCATGAATATTGAATAATTGGGCACAATCTAGATGTTAAAATTCATTCATTCTCATCAATGGTTCTGGGTACAATGTAAGGAGTCTTGGATAAAAATTTCAATTCCCAACTCCAAAAACAAGGTGCCCAATATATTCATTGAAGTCCAACCCACCAATATGGCCAAGAAATAATATTAGTACAGTATGAATGACATATCTCATGATGTAAGCATCCAATAAAGCTGATATTTTTCAGTGGGAATGAGGAGATTTTGTTGGACACTTTGTTTAGGACATAATTAGTTTTTGAATGCATATTCCTATCCAATAACCCTTTCACATTTTGGACTTCAAAATGACTGGATTGGAATGGGCAGATTAAAATTGTTTAATTAGACTGCCATAACTTTGGTTACATAGGTCCAAATGCCTCCAAATTTTGAGAGAGGTCGGCCAACATTATTATATAAAACATCTATGAAGAAGGACGCTCTGGATTCATCCTTCGGAATAGCCAACATGGCGATGAATGTGGAGGGACATATTGGGAATGAAAACAGTCCACTTCTTTGGGCTAGAAATGCATCCCCCTCCTCTCCTTCAATGGGATGGAATTTCAGAAGATAGGAAATAATATTGGCACGAACAAAGCCTTTCAAAAGGATTGGGAGGATCTTCCATACTCATGTTCTTACTTGAGATACCTTTCCTCCTCTCTATTTTTTCATTTACTTTTATGATCTTCATTGTTGTAATTTTGTAAGTCCTTTCTTTTTTAATTCTGTTTAAATTCAAATTTCTTCTTCAATATCTCATATTCTTATCCACCTTATGTAGTTTAATGTTAATGTTCTTAAATTAGTTAAAATATATTTCAATCCCCTTCCCTTTTCTTTTTCTTCCTCATTCAATCAAAATCCCATTTTTAATTATCATCATTTTCGGTGTGTGTGTGTGTGTTCGACGCACGAATCTTTTCTTATCCCTTTATTTGTCTTCTCTTATTAATTTATAATCATAATAATTATAACCATATTATTAAACACCCAAATTTATGAGTAAATCTCTCATTGGGGTGAGTTATAATTTAGGTGTGTTAAGTGATTGAGATATTTTTCTCAATGAATATTCTTTGAATTGACATTGTGTATATTGGATTTAACATGTCATTGATTAATGACATATTTTGTTTAACATGTGTTTTACATGGATTATTGGAACCATAAATACACTACCATAAACAAGATATGATCATGATTAGAACCCTAAGTTACGTTAAGGCTTGGATTAAATCCATAACACTTGGGAATTCTAATCAACGTCAACTTGTGACATGAGTGTTAATTTATATGCTATATAAAGAAAAGCTCAAGGATATCACAAGATTAACAAACATAATGATGAAATCACCCCAGTAATTATAAATTTGTTAAATCAATCATAAAAAATTAGTCATTTCAATTAATCTCTGCAAACAAACCCCCAATCAGAATACAATCAACTAAAAACAAACAACTATTACAAAGTATCAACGTCGAGGATTCGACCCGAGTGCTGCTATAAAAATTAGCAGAGAACCGGAACATTTACCAGTCAATAGGAGACAATCGGTCGTGCATTTCAGTACCTCGGTTTGGTGTTCTTAATAAACTCCCACTATTGGTTTGCCACTCCACCTAGAAGATAAAATTCCAGAGTCACCTTCTTCGTCTCAAAATAGTGAAGCACAGAAATGATTTTCTACATCGATTTGAACCAATGTTATTCAACTAGTGGATTACAAGTTCCACTAATCATCAGTGTTCATTTCTGCATAAAAACACTATAGCCAATTACTCCCTCTTTGGTGAAGTAGGACGTTCCACATTATTTTGGTTATTGTTCATAACCTGAGATATATGGGTTAGCATTTCCATTAAATTTTGAACTCCACGGCTTTGTTTCACCTAGTTGCCACCATTTTCTAAAATAGAAAATATTAGAGAAAAACATGGTCCATCAAGTCAATAATAAATAATTTAATCCTTTAAGTATTTAAGTCTAAAAGAATATCTTGTGGGATCCCTATGTTTATCATCTTATAAAAAAATATTATTAGTTTCTCAATTACACATAGCCTTGTACTAGGGGTTTTCTCTATGGTTCTCTAATATTAATTCCCAAATTAACTAAACTTTCATCAAATACCAAGTACAAAAACCCTAATTTTTATTACATTACAATTACATTATTTTATTGATAAAAAACATAAAAACATTACACAATTATGATCCAAAGGTTTAGTGTCTTAGGAAATCTAAAACCATACATATCCTTTTCAAAATAAATCCTAAACACTTATTTAATTCTTTTTTTCTCTAGCTTTTATTGACTATTGAATTATCCTTAGTACAAGTAGTCACCGGAGGATATACATCAATAAGTGGTGAGATAAAATATCAGTAAGAGTATAGATAATAGAATGATATAATATAACATGGGTTGAGCATAATAATTATCATCTTATGTTAGTAATAGAAACATAATCATTAGAGGAAGAACTAATAAATGGCTCAGAATGTGGCAATGCATTAAAATGAAACATTATCTCTTAGTGGTCAACTGCCACACATAATCGTGAAAATAATATAGAATAATGTCCACGATTGTATATATTTAATTGTGAGGTTATTAACATTAACCAATGCATTATAGTGATGTATAATTTTGTGGAAACCTATCACATCATAACATTTACATTGCACAATATAATTATGGGTGCACCCGTCCCATCAAAAAATTAACATTATCATGCATGAAACATAAAACACATATCAATATTGAACATGTAGTTACCCATTTAAAATAATTAGTTTAATTTCATAATAATACATTCATAAATTGTGGTTTCCCAAATAAAATAGGTAATAACATTCTTTATATAAGAATCATTAACCTTGTGTGAAGAATCAATCTTGAGAAGTAAAAGGTGTATTTTAATAATGAATATTTCATTAGGAAACAAAATGTTTTTCATCAAATAAAATTGAAAAAATAAATCCTATAAAATATAATATAATGATGAAGAAATTATTTTTGGGGGAAAACTATACAGAAAATGGAGTGAAAGAGGGGAAAACCAAAAGAAAGGTAGTTGGGAGAAAGAATTACCATTACCTTTTTTCTGAATGTTTTATTCATGTTAATATCATTTATAATAACATTAAATTCATTAATTAAAAATTAATCAAAATTATATATATTAATATGATTAAACTTTGTGTTAATATGTTCATTTATGAGCCTTTGTATGAGTTATTGAGTTCAATTTCATCGTATGGGAGCATGCTTTCGATGATTGGTTCACTTGGTATTCATGAATGGAATTTCATTTATAATGAGGATGAACATCCAGAATTATTATTATGTGTTATTAATGATATTAAATAATTTTTATATAATCTTACATAGAATTTGGTTATATACCATGAAAATTATTCATTACATAAAAGTTAATGATGGTTGATTTAAGTTAATTTTGGCGGTTTTTTGAATGCCGCAAACTTGATTTCTTTTATCATTTATTATTATGAGTATAATTTATTTACAAACACTATAAAGGGATATAAAATAAACATTAAATTCTATTTTATACCATTTAATTGTTTTATTAACATCCTTTTAGGTTTTTAGGAAAAATAAAATTGCAACGCCCATGATGTTGGTAAATTGACACATCACATGCGACAGTTTCATTTTTAAGATTAAAGAGATGGAGGGAGGAATTTAATGTTGGATATTTCATAAACATAATATAATTATTGTATATTCATCTTACTATATATATCATTCCATTTGTTTTAAGGGAGGTGAGGAGGAAATAGTATAATAAATTGAAATTGATATGGAAATAAAAGAAAAAGAGAGGGGATTTACCTCTTAATTTCTCCTCTTGAGATCCTCCTAAATGAACCTAGGTTTTGTATTTTGAAGATAAAATGAGTTCCAAGATGTGAGAGAGGGACTATGGAAAATTATTGGGCATAATATTTTCAATTATCAAAACATGAGATGTTTGAGGGGAAAAGGCTGTGAGTGGTGGTATTTATAGTAGCGGGGAGGGTGTTTTCTAATTATTTTAATGATTAGTTTTTTATTTTTTACAAGACATGAAATGGTGATGTTTCTTGTGAAAACATACCGTAATTATCCCATGTGAGTTCGAAAAAATGGCCATTTATATCATCCATGACTCAATCATGATTCAGAAATTCACTTGTTTAAATATTTCATAAATTATCAAATTGCACTATTCACCAAAAATTGACATATTTCTTAAATATTCCCAAAATTCACCATAACTATCAATAAATATGTAGAATTAAAAAATGGAATTTATTTTATCAAAATAGTTTCGAAATATTTGAAATTTATTTTTTAAATAAAATCATTATTTACATGAAAAATAAATATTTTAAATTTAAAACAGATTTTATAATACTTTCAAAAATTAACTAAGGTATCATAAAATAATCCTAAAATAGAAGGAAAAAAATATGTATTTAGGAATAAATTTTCTGAAAATAATTTTATTTTCAAAAAACATTATTAATATAAAATTTTAATTAAATATTTATTAATCACAAAAAATACGAACACATAATTATTATGTTTTAAAAAATTCCATCTCATTTATAAGGTGTCTAAATTTTATTTATACTTTCATGGGTGAGGTTACTTTTTATTTGTATGGTTTACTTTTCATAAGGGTCATATTAAAATTCATAAGGGTAATATTACTATTCATAAGGGTATGTTACTATTCACAGAATATTAAGTTAGTCCTATCGTGAACTAAATATCTTACAGATCGCAAATGTGTATATAAAATTTTATAAACACAAATTACAAAAATAGAAAAATTATGTTTAAAATTACATAGTATTTAGTAGATAATTTAAGCATGATGTGTCATTATGTTTCCTAATGCAATTTTCTTTGAAATAACTATATGAAATGAATTTTCATTGATAAAACATAGGATTTTTACATAAAATATCTGGAAACTTTATAATTGTGTTTCAAGAACCACCCTATAAACATTCTCTATAGACACGCTCAATGAGAGCACAAATTGATAGGATTTAGATGAGTGAGAGGAAGAATACATTAGCCTATATTACTCTCAACTATGTTCGACATAGTATTTCCAAAATATGAGATGAATCAAAAGTAAAATAAGAAGAGGAAGAAGAAGAATTATACATACAGTGGATACTCCCCGAAGCCATAGGCCACAGCCCCCTCCAGCCTTGGCTGAATCCCTGCAAAAATATTTATGAGATCTCCCACCCCTACAACATCCCTCCTATTTAATAACCCCAAAATGATACTAACAACACCAACTAACAGTCTAATAAATTTTACAACATTTCTTTCGACAATTATTATACCCTTCTATAGCAGCACCAAAGACCCATCTGTTGCCTAAGATGATGAATTCCAGTCATGTAGAAACATGGTCCATACCTTGGAAGCTTATTAATTCTTGCACACCAGCACCTGCCTTCCATATCCCTACATAGTTATAACCTTTACTTTCATGCCCAATAATTCCCTAAGGGTCCTTACTAAACTGTGACATATCATTCCTGCACCTATCCGCACCAAGGTCCCTATTACAATACCACCCATCCCCTACCCACATTCCTATCCAAAATTATCTAACCCTTTCATATGAAGGTAGTAACAAAATATTAATCGGTTTATTTTGAAGAAGAATACTTAATTATTAATGATAATAATGGATTGATTGTTCTCTCCCTTTATCTTGGGAATTTTATCAATATTGAGAGCACAAAACTCCTGATTAATTAGGATCACATCAGAGAATTGATGATTGAACATGAGATTTGAGATGTTTTATATATTCTCCAAAAAGAAACTGGTCCTAGAATGAAACCTTCAAATATTACCTTCAATTATAAGATAGTCCAGATCATCTCTCAAGATACAATCTAGGGAATTGTTACTACTTCCAATCCTTCTACTGATAAAAAGTATCCCATGAAGATTACTCTTCCATTATATATTGGTGATCGTAGTGCATCTATCTTCATCATATATGCTAAAATTAAGGCTATAGAAATGGTGGATAGAGAATTGTTGGAATATTACAACTTCTTTATAGGCACCCAAGAATCTAGAAAAAAGAAAGAAGGAAGGCGCAAATAATTCATCAAACAAGAGGATATTAAGGGAGGATTAAGAAAGAGGATTCTAAATCCAAAACCAAATAATAATATAGACCCTTTCTTGGAATTTTCAAGGGTTTTCTATTTCTAAAATAGTGAACTCTTAACTCTTACACATTCATAAGCATAAACCCAAAATTTTTTGGTTTATTTAAACACAATAACATCTTCTTATCTAGGATTTATATCCTTGAAAATATGTTCTACAACCTTATGGGTACAAATGACTTCACATAAGTGATTACAAATCAACAATTTATTTCTTACACTTATTAGGATTTTTTTTGGTTATTTCCAATAATCAGATGGTCACTTGTGTTTTTAGAAGACATGGATTGAATCATTTTTGTTCCTTCATTTATTCCCAAAATAAGTATAAAAATTGAATTATATTATGATAAGATATTAATTCTCAAAAGGATAGGGCCACTGGGTCATGGATTATCCTTGGGGGCATCAACTCCATTTTGAGCTCATATGAGATATTGGGTGTTGTTACCCCCTCCATTTCATTTCGGGAATTTAAGTCCTCCATTGAGGGGAACAATATGGTATAAATCAATATTGTTGGTTCCAAATACACTTGGTTTGGGTAACATATCAATAAAATGGTATGTAGAAAATTGGATATATAATCTCTCAATGAGTCCTCCATTTATTTATGTGATTCCATCAATTTTACAACTTTATCCATGATAAATTCAGTTCATCACCATGTTTTGATTATCCTCTTGGATAAGTATTTCAAACCACATTTCTATTTCAGGTTCAATAGTTCTTTGGTTGTTCATCAAGAATATGGATGGATCATGAAGTAGGCCTCAGGATCTATTTATTATAAGAATAATGAATTTGGATAGATCATGAAGCATAGATTGTTGAAATGAATTTGAAGGAATGGTGTAGGGATAGATTTAGATATTTTGATAAAGATATTGAATCCCTTTGAAGACTCTCTAGAATTTATAAGAAATGAACAACAACATCAACATTACTCTTGATTTTGAGGATGAAGTTGAGGTCACTAATAAAATCAATAATTTTATAAATAATAAAAAGGGAATTAAAAGGGATAAAATCCTGGATAATTGGATAAAATAAGGGGATAAAAAGTCCCTGATATTAATCTCCCACTAAAAGGATAGTAAAGTTAGCATGATCTTACCCCTTCTTAAACATGGTTAATAGATCACGGGAAATAGATAAGCTCTCTTAGACCATTTTTTTCATACTACATAAATATATTTGTTGTTATTTCCTTGAATATGGAATTTATGGATGAAATCATGTCTATTCTAGTTAGTCATAATGAAGAAATCATTATAAACTCAAACCCCCTATAATAAAATATTAATGAAGCACTCCTTGGTCATGACTCTAGAAGTTCCCATGTCCTATTTTTATTTACCCACCACTTATTCCAATCAAACAAGTATATTTTTCTAATGATATTTTTATATTTTCCCCATTATTCTTTAGATCTATATCTCATAACTATTGGGTCAATTTCTTATTTCTTGCTTACCAAAGATTTATAATTCCAATTAAATCCACTTGTTCAGAATAGTTTCACTGGTTAACACTATTTATAAAATCATTGAAAGTATTTTTCCCATCATGCTAACCAACCTTGAAAAAAAATGTCTCTTTAAATTAGTTATCTTCATTAAAGGAAGCACCACAAAATTAATTCTTATCATAGCCTTTGGGAATGTTAATATTCGTAGAAACCCCACAATAGGAGGAAATATTTCATTGATTCTTGATGTTAAGAATGACTTTTAAATAATGGATTGGTGTTTTACTTGTTGTTGCCTATGGAAATTTAGCTACGATTGAATATTCATTAACCGGTTTAAAACTCTTCTGATCTCATTTCATTAATTTTTTTAATGAATATCTTGGTGTATTATTTTTAATCTTAAGGGGTGTTAGGTAAGGTTACCTACTTTCTTCCATAATTTTTCCATCATCAAGGATTAACTCATCTATCTTCTCATTAACATGGTTGAGAAAGGTAATTTGAATACCATCATTGATTTTAGGGGACTCTCTTAGTTCTATCTAATATCATGTATGCATATGATATATTAATTTTCATCCGTAGATATAGGGAAAACTTATTGTGCCTTGAAGAAACTCTCTTACATTATGAGGAAGTCTTCAGATAAGAGATAAGTTGGAACAAATCATTTATCTATTTTGGGAAGAATATCTTTGCTTCTAGAAATGTTATAATTATAAATGTATTGGAAATTATACAAGGAGTTTTTGTCACATACCTTGGAATTTCTATGTTTTTGGGAGGCCCAAATCTTATTAAATCACTTATATTTACTTCAATATAAGAAATAAAATTGCCTCCCGGAAGGGGAAATCTTTTTTAATGGATGGAAGAGTTTATCTTATAAAATCTATTATTGTATCTAAATTTGTTTGTTATTTTATGGTATATAAATGAACGTCTGTCCTGATAAATAGTATTTATGTTTCCATAAGGAACCTTTTTTAGTAGAAGCATCCTTGAAAGGAAGCTGATCGCGATGTATTGTCAAAATTTTGGCATACCTTTTGATGTCTTAGGTTTGAAATTCATGAATCATTATAATTTCAATGAATCCCTACAAACACACTTCATGTAAAGGATTATGAATGTGAAATATAAAGTCCTTATATTTCTCAAAGGATGATTCCTCAGAAAACTAAAATATGTTAACTTTTGATATATAGAATCTTTTGTGTGGCCTTCAGTAAAGGCCTCCTACAAAATTCCCTCCCAATCACATTGGTCAGCTAGTAGGACTCCTCTCTCAAATTCTGGCTTGATAATTAAATAGGTGAACCTATCATTAATTTACTTTAGAATTATTATTCCTCAATTGACATGAAAATTTTTATTAAGGATTTATTAGGTATCCATTTGAATATCCTTTGTATTGAAATTAATATTTTTGTTAGTAATTATAATTTAATTTTTTATATTGATATCCTTATCTAGGAACCATATAATATTGGAATTCCATCTACTACGGAATTATATTATAATATCACTAGT
The DNA here is from genome assembly GCA_963277665.1 of Viscum album. Classification (NCBI taxonomy): domain Eukaryota; kingdom Viridiplantae; phylum Streptophyta; class Magnoliopsida; order Santalales; family Viscaceae; genus Viscum; species Viscum album. The sequence goes on from OY728159.1 coordinate 1,034,132,166, forward strand.
CAGACCACTTCAAACCCATAATATATTAAATAACAATATAAACTATTGACTAATCCCTCCCTATTAATGAAGATATGGAGGCTTGAACATAAAAAAATCCCAACTGATACCGGTTATCAATCATTTGGCACCTTCGTAGGCTCAATATGTGTTCCCTGTCACCAGAATAGGGAGTACAAGAACCATATTATTCTTAGAAGTGTTACGACCTCATCCATTTAGTAGTATTTTATTGACATCTCTGAATCCATGTACCTATATGATACTTCTCTCCTTAAGCTACTTCATTATTTCATTGATATATCCCTCTCTTTTAAAATATTTTCAGTGGTGGATTCTAAGCTATTCTATATTATCTTGTATACCCAGAATGTGATGATTCATGAAAAGAGCTCCTTCAACTCCCCGGTGGCTATTTCTCAGTTGTTTTTTAAAGGATATAAATTCCCTGAAACTATAAATTTTCCTAACTCAATTAAGTATTTCATAGTATTGAAATTCCATGAAATTGAAGGTAAATTTTGGCCTCTTTCTAGTAAATTTGATGTCTTCCAGAAATCTCCATTCCCTGTTGGATTAAATTAAACATTGATGAAGTATCAAATTGAAATCTTGAGCCTTTAGGTTACACCTCTATCTTCAGAGATCATCATAGTGACAATATGTATTATTTTTAATAGATGCTATGGAGTTTCCACCTCTCTTAAATATAAGATGATTATCTTGATTAATGTGGTGGTACTTTCAAAACAATAGGGCTAGTCTAATCACAAGTTGGAATTGAACTCCATCATCATTATCCAGGCTATTAAAACTAGAACATGAACCTTTCATGGGATATGACAGCTCCATGGATTATATTCAAGAACCTCATACGTCTATTTATTTCGACATCACACATACATGTCTTGATGCCTATTTTTAGGTAGATGGGATCACTAATAATGGTTTGAGATGTAATGATTTTATTTGTAATGATCATATTTGTCTTGAGGAATTACCCATTGAATTGGGCTCCCATATCTCTTTTTAGGCTCTTGTAATGACTACAAAGGGCATTATGGAGAGTGGGGAGGTCTCACGTTTGAGTCTCCCCAGTTTAATATATGTGTGTGCATACATAATTTGGAAAGGTATAATATTTTTCTGTAATAATAATTTATTTTTAATTACTAATTGAATTTAGAATTAATTATAATAATTTTTTGTTAGATGTTAAGTATACACACTATGAATATGTTATATAAATTCAAATAAATTATATAAATATAAAATTAAATACTTAAATAAAATATTCAAATACAATATATATATATATTTCTGTGTGTGTAGTAACCATGAACATATCTATGTATAAACAAATTATATAAAAATTTATGTAAATATATACAAACATATACGTAAATATTTATATGAATATATATATATATATATAAATATATAAATTTTGCAAACACTTATCCAATTCACTCTCTAAGAGGGTTTAATTAGGATGTTACTTCATTTCACCATCAACCTCTCGATGAATCTTTTATTCACATTGTCTAGGAAAATATGAACAAGTCATTATTATCCATAAAACCAAAATATCTAAATAATGGAATGTTATAAAGAAGCACCAATGATTTTATATGGTTCACTACAAAAGGCTACTCCAAGCATCATACATAAACAATGTATATACACATCAATGGATTTAATTGTGCACTGTTTGTGAATTACAAGTTCATAAAGATAGATCTTATGATTCTAGGTCCACTCCCTTTTTCTCCTTATCCACTCATATTTTCAAAGGAGAGTTACCATGAAAAAACAACACATTAATCGGTAAAAAAAATCTCCACCAATTATTAATATTAATCCAACATGGGTGTCATAATTTTAGTTCTACACACATCATAAAAATTATATTTTTGATGAATTTCCCAGAGTATCTACTTTTCTCACCCTGTCTTTGAGTGTCTATCATCTTTCGATTTTTGTTCATGCATTTTTAACCCTTTTTATTTATAATAAATAAAAATATAAAAAAATCATGCCTCTAAATTACCCACATTCAATCAATTTATTATTCTATTAAACCTTCCATAAACCTCAAATTAAAACAATCAAATTCAATGTTAAACTTATTAAATATTAGAGATGTTCAAATTACAAATACTTTATGGAATTCTCTATATCCCGATGTGGCCACTAGCATTGTTATATTATAATATATAAAAATTCCCATTGTTGAATGATATCTTCCATTGAAGCATGATCAATAGGTTAATATTAGATCCAAAAAAATCTTGTATAATATCATTTAACCTCTCAAGGAAGGTTGTAGAATGATCTTGTCAAATCATCTCAAAAAACCAAACTAATTATTTTCTGATGATATTCCCCATGGCATAAGTCTGTCATCTTTAACCAAATATGAGTTAAGGAAATTTTATAAAAAAATGTGACCCTTATAGTGTGACATGGAATATTTTTGGGTAATATATCCTAGATCATATATAATTATAGTGTGACATAGATTTTTCATCATGACAAATTCAACCCATCCGAATAGTGGAGAACCATGAATTCAAGGTTTATTCATAGTAGTGATATTCTCAACCCTATGGAATGGTCCACAACATTGTGGTGTAATAGATCATCACATGTACTAGCTTACATATACACAACCTCCATTTAGACATGAGCACCAATAATGATTTGTGGTAATTTTTTTTTTATTTTTCAGAGCATCAAAAACCTCCGCTATATTTCTATTCATTTGTATCCCCGCCTGGCCAAACCAATGGGGTTCCACCATTATTTTATTATTTTGGATAAATACATCTTCACATCACCTCCACACACATTTAAACTTCTCGAAGATTCTATTAACCATTTGAGACTATCAATAAACCCCATTTTCAATAAACAAAACACGTTTAGAAGACAAATTCACACTCAATGGTTCAAACATTCTTCTTAGATTTAATAAACCCATCTAAAGAAAACCATGGTACTAACATTACAAAACATTGGTATTGTTCTAAATCTGAAGTATCTCAAATAAAATTCTACTAAAGTAGATATTGATTAATAATAGAATAATTCATGTCTCCCTAAGTCTATGTGAACCAGATCAATGTATAAAAAATTATCAAGATAGGATTCTATACTTACCTTCTACACATATTTTGAACATCAGCCTCTGGAAACCAGTTATTTCTCAATTCTAAAAAATCTATTAAACTCATATTCTCTTTAGCTAAATAAAAATTCTATCAAGATCAACCCCATGAATTTTATTTACCCATTTATTTCATTCTAAATCTATCCCTTAGAGGTAGAATCCCCATTGAGAGGAAACCTTCATCATCCATAGAGGATTTAAACCTTTTGATTTCAAATATCTTTGTTTTCTCGTGATTTGAAAATAAATCGAACAGGGAAACATATATTCGAACATATAAGAGACATGTTAAATACCATGTAGGAGGTATATCCAAACATCCTAAAGCTAAGGGAGGAGACTGATAACCAATGGCCAACCAATGCTACTTGAATGAATGTGTGGACAAATTTTCCCTAAATATGTTCTCCAATTATTGATTTATTCTCACATGTTCCATCACGAGCACAATGTTCTCTGGATTTACTTTGATAAAGTGTACATAATTTAATTAATTCATGAATTTTGTTGCAAATTATTTTTTTAGATCAATCCAAATATTGATTTCATAAAGAATCACTATATTCATTTTTTCATATTCATTAAGATCCAAAAATATTTTTTTTATCCACAAATATTTGGTATATTCCTTTGTCAACGAAATATATTCCCCTTTATATGTGTTATGATGAATTCTATACTACTTATTCTAATCCATCCTATACATTTTATTCTAATAAATAAAGATCCTCTGCATTTGTAGTATCTATTTATAATTTATATGAACTAATATGTATCTAAAATGAAATTAATCCATGATCATTACATAAATTATACAATTAAAAATAATCAATTTTTATTTAAATATACCTCATAATCTTCTTTCAAAATTGTGATATCTATTTTCCTTTGGGATTATTTAAATATATCCCTCCAAACATTTAGCATATATGATATCCAGCCTTATATCTACAAGCTACATTGAACTTTTAGTCATCATATAATAAAGAATTAGATAAATTGATTTAACATATTCTTGTTTCCCAAGTCTAATTCCAATAATAATTGATACCAAAAAATTATTTATCTCATTTATCATAAGTATCATCAACATCTCCCACATTTAATTTTCTTGAGTGAAAAATGTGTAGGTGCCCTTTGTGTTATCTCATTACCCAAGAAAGTATGTGAGCTCTTTGATCATTGAAATTTCAAACTATGAGCTCATAAAATATGCAAAACCATCCATTGATTTCATCTTACTACCACAAAATATAATTTCCTCAACATAAAAAATCACCATAAACAACTTTTCTTTGGTCACTTTCACATACAAATTATGATCAACACCACTTCTCCGAAATTATAACTTCTTGAAAAATGTATCCATATCAGCATCATGTTCTTATTTCAATAAAATAAATTATTTTTTAATCATGAACACCATTAAATTTTCATCTTTAACTAAAAAACACCTCATTTAATCGATATAATGATCCTCTAAGAGCACTCCATTGAAAAAATTACATCTTAACATCTATTGGATGGATTTTGAAATATTTGTGAATCATCATAGCCTGATGAAGTATTATTGATTCAAGTATTTAAACTAATAAAAAAATTTCTTCCATATCATCACCTTCCACTTGTATATAGACTTTACAAAATAACCTTACCGTATTCCAAACCAAATTCCCTTATATATCAAAATAATTTTTGAACACCCATTTGGTATCAATGATGTTATATACTAATGTCATATTCATGATCTCCCATGTACGATTCTCTCGATTTGACCCAACTCCTCATTTATTCTAGTGTCCCTTGATTCATATTTTAAAAACAACTTTAAGTCATTAGGTATCTGTTTGGTATAATATAGTAGTTTTATCTATATCTCTCATTATCTAGGAATTTATTAGACCAAATTAGTCTCAAATAATGTTTGATTCATCAATATCTAACATAATTCACCTTCTTTGAGTAGATGTTTTATATTCATTAGTTACCTCAATATCATCTGATTCAACATTATATTCCTTTCCTTATGTTAGATTCTAAAAAAACAATTATTAATATCATCATCCTTTTTAAAATAATAACTATCACTCAAACTTATAATTTCATATTTACTTATATATTTTTGCAGAACCAAGATCCCATCATTAATTTCCATGATTTTTTAACAATTTATTGATCAATTTATAGACATTATTTTTTAATAAGTAAAATTGTAACATCCCTTTATCTACTGAATCTCTATACATTTGTTGATTACCTTATTTAAATTATTATATAAATTTATTAAAAATCTATTCAAGTGTTTATGTTTCAATTTATTAAATTCCACATTTCTAATAATTTAATGTTCTTATGAAGGATTAACAAAGCCCAATTTTTCATATAAATCACTACTTATGATTCCTCTTTTCAATAGTTCAATGATATTCCACATTCAAGGATAATGTTATTTTCTATGATTTTTACCATTTGATTCCTCTTTTGGATGATATAATTTTCTTTGGGGTCCTCAACAATGAGTCTTTTGTCTAATTTCATGTTTCACATAGCAGTACCACCTTCAATGGAGGTATATTCCATTCAATGAATTTTGATCATTATTCTTATTTATTTTTGATGGCCTCCTCTAGATTCAATTGATTAACATAATTACATATGTCTTGGCCTACCTAAACCTAAAACAAACAATTATATTATGACCCTAGGAAAAAAAAGATGAATTATTTCTTAGTATGTGTCACAAACACCATTATTGGACTACACACATCAGTGTCAATTAGGTCCAATAGATTCTAATTTCTTTTATTCTTTATCCATTCTAGAGGTTATATCATTATTTTGATATTACAGATATTAAAATAATTCACTAAATAACATCTTAAATTATATATATAAATAACATACTTCAATTATGAAACTTTTCCCACACCTATCTAATTGATATGCCTAATCCTTGTGGTCCATAAATTGATCTCTCTTCTATTGTATAGATTCATGTGTTCTATTTGTTATCTATATAATATATATGTATAATTTTTATCTATTGATTGATAAATGAGTTTCCATACCTGATTCTGATATTTTATCCCTTAGTCTTGAATTTGACATCAAGTCCTATGTTACAATGTTGGATGATACTCAAAATATATTGTTCTAAACCATCCAATAGAGCACTTATATTTTTTTTCTCTGCACCAGCTAGACATGTATATCCACTAACACTGATTTTCAAGGAATTAACATCTTTAAATTAGATCGTTTCATCAATATTTCCCATAAAATTTTCAACAGGTATATTTTCCACATTATGTGGAATAAATATCCACTATCAAGGATCTTGGTATTACAATATTTTGTTACTATGAGATAAATTTCATATAGGTTATCCTTCTCATTCATCTCTGTTTCTTTCTAATGGATACTTATTAGTGTTGAGATATTTGATCATCTCTACTCATTGCATTCAGTGTAAGTAGTGAGACCACATTTCTATTCCTCCTCTAAAGTGGATTACAAATTCTAAAATTCCATCATGTTTTGTTTATTTGAATCCATCATCCTTCACATTATATAACTGTATTTTTTACTCCACTATTTCCAATAATCCATGAACTTATATCCAATGTTAGAACAATCAAAAAATTATGTTTAAATTATGTAGAGGCCTAGTTATTCCCTCGTAAGAAATTTAAATATTTCTTTATATATTTCCAGAGCTATGTGTTGATACAACATACGATTCCTAGACCCGGTTTTCCAAAAATTACCTTTATTAAAATATTTTATATATTTTTTATTTCAAGTACATGATACCTCAATGAAAATGGGATAAATCTTAAACAGTTGATTGGATCAAAAATCCAAGACCACGACAGAATCAGGAACATGATCTTTACCCTAAGCATAATATAAAGTGAGTTGTCGTGGGATGCTCAAACCCATTACTCATTGGTAGTGAATTTTAGTGGATTAATTAATTATTTATATTCATTTAACTCAATAAAAAATGTCAATAAGTTCATCATTATGAAATTTTTTCTAGGTTTGGCCTCACAATCCTGAGATCACTGGTAAACTCTCCCTCTCTCCTCTATTTATTAAACCATTTGTGGATCATGATGAAACCTCAGATCAAATAAGATCAGCACGCAATGAACACATCAACTCCCCCTAAATGATTGGAGAAAGTTTTCTTCAAAATGGATTGATCCAAAATAAGGTAGAACTCATCTTTTGGTGTTTTTACACCTTTGGATAAAATTTTTGAGTAGATAATTATTCTTTATCCAATATATGCATAGAACACCCTTAATATGTGCCCAAATAATGAATTTTAAATAATTTATAAATTTTTCATCTAACCTTGGATGCCTGTTCTTGATCATCGACCAAGAATTATGGGACAATTACATTTAAAATTTTATTTATGGAGATTTTATCCATTTATTCTTGGAATTATTCTTTGATTAGTTCCATATGGTCCCAAATTTACATTGGCGGGAGGTACAGAACTCAATCGGACCCCCATATTCATGTTGAATTGCTAAAATATCAATGGTTTGATGAAGCGAGCATAGATCTGAGATTATTGAGATGTGAGGATGATTGATCTAGCCATAAATCATCTATATCATAATTAACGGAGGTGTGAGATCATGGAAAACAGATGAAAAAACCCTCATCAAATTTTTGTGGCTTATTTTCAGTGAATAACATATGATGATCCTGAGATCCAGTTAGATTCGATGTATTTTTATATATTCAAGGTGGATTCTATGTCGGTTGGAGCATATTTGATGTGTAGGAAAATATTGGTTATTTGAATGAAAATTTTGACTACATGCCATATAGTATGGATATCACATGGCATGTATCCCCCTTAGTGGAAATGCTAGGGTTTCAAATAAATTGACTGTGACACAGTGTGTAACCCGACATTAATTTTTGTGTACCCTACCCCAATTAGACAACCTTTGTGATGGGTCACATGGGTGGGGATCTGTGTAGGAGTACATGAACATGGGTTGAAAACATGGGTGACATCTCATGTGTATCAACATTCCATGTACTAAAGTACATAGACACTGGGTCTGAGCCCACGAACATGACCACAAAACACATCCCGGTCTAGGTTAGTCAGGACAAGACATGTAGTCCACCTACGCAGTGCGTTCTATTATATGGTATAATGTCATTTTCTCATTAGGGATTGGACCAGGCTGTGGAGTGGGACCATATGCCATGTGGTTCCTATCTCACAACATATAACCGTTAATATCCTCTAAACATACATCCGTTGTCCATATCTATTTAGTTCTAACTTGTATTTTTTCCAACAACTAGCCTATCCTGAGTGTTTTTTCCATTTAAAACATTATGGTTTTCTCGATGTTTTCTTTTAAGATACAATGAGAAATGTTTTGAGATCAAAACCTTCTTAGTCAAAGCTTGATAATGGTAGTGATATAATGGTCTTACTGAAGGCCTTTTCAGCTGGTACCCTCTTGTGGGGATAGAAAATGGAGTTCCCAAATGAACATTCCGAGTTACCCAGCAGAAGGGCTAGGAAGTGGAGTTCCTCTATGTTCCATGAAGTATCATCTAGAAGGTCTGGTTAGTGGAGTTCCATGATGATTTCATTTAGGTGGTACCCTCTAGAAGGTATAGGAAATAAATTTTTTTGATGGATTTCTTCAGGAGTTACCCTCCAGCTGGGTTGGGTAGTGATTTTCCTTGTTGATAAATTATTTCAGGTGTTACCATCTAGTAGGGACAGGCAGTAGAGTTCCCCGATTACATTCACAAGCGTTACCCACCAGCGGGGCTAGGCAGTCAAGTTCCTTAGAGACTAGTTGAGTAGGACCCTCCCGTCATACCAGGGAACAAGATCCTTACATAAAATTTCTAGCCCCAAAAATGTGAGGCATAATGAAGATATGTGTATTTACATCGCATTGGACTCATGATTAAGAGAGAAACTTTCTCCATTGACACACATTATAGTTATATGACTTAAAATAGTGTGGGTAATTCAGTGTCACCCTATGAAAATAGTATAAGGTGTGGTGATTGAGTGTGTAAGACTTGTGTGTTCAGGGTAGATGTCTAGGGCATCGAGCATTATTGATGGACTTTTGGAACCATTGGATCATTTTCTTATTGGTTTGAGGTATGAATTGGATATCCTTTGACTATCTTATTTGGGATTCTTTGACTAGGTATATATATCTATCCCTTTGACTATATCTACACCTGGGATTTGGTTACTCTCCTTCTAGGAGAGGAAAAGACGTATGGGGTATGCCATGTGATTTATGTGTCTATATTATCATGGTTGGCCAAGTTTATTATCCTTCAATAGGTGGAAAAGACATGATGGGTAGTTAATTTACTAAACATGTTTATCGCCTTGTCTTTGGATGGACTTACCTTAACACTTTCTCAATTTAGTTTTACTCTTCCACTATACCTTATGCATCAATTATCTTTATTTTATTTTGTATCTCTTACCGCACCCCCTAAAAATTTCATCGAATCCCACTGGGTATGTTTATACTCACACCTACATGTTATTTTTCTACATGACTTAGGTATTATGCTGAAGATGGAAAAGATGATTGTTTCTTTAGTGGATCTTAGAGATACTGGGTGTATGGACCATGAATAGTTTTTATAGCTTGTGATTGAGGAGCTGGGATCTTATAGTTGTTTACATTTTCATATTTCTCTCAGGTCGGAACATAATTCTATTTAGACGTGTATTTTTTCAACTTTTACCATTCATTATAAACTACTATTCTTGTGTACCATCTAGAGGTTCATGAATTATTAGTTTACATTATAGGAATTTTGCAACTTTCATTTCATTCCCTCAATAATTTTTTATTGAGTTGGATGTGTGTGGGTATACAGGTACCTATGAAAAGGTCTCCCCAAGTTATTTATACCTTCAGAGAATTCTTCCACCCCCTAGGAATTGGAGGTGGGCCTGGGGTAGTTGCGGATCCCGACCCGACATCGGTCAAGTTGTGTTTGATTGGTATTAGAGGTGGTCCAATCCCTGGGTTGTTGTTTGGGCATTCCCTAAAAGGTTTTTGATTGGGTTTTAAGGATATAGTTTCAAAGTTTCTTTAGTAAAAATTTCAGGGTAGGGAGTCTAGTGATGGTACAGGCAGTTGACGTATCCATTGACAAGAACAATGACTACCTACTTGTTGGATCTTCATGTCGAGAAATTTTTTTGGAAGGATCAATGGTATATGCATCATACAGGATTGAGTATGTGACTATCTTTCTTGAGTCAGCTGCCCATTATTGTAACGCCCCGACCCCAGAAGTGTAGATTCGATGCATTATTATGTATCATTGGAATGATTATAAGGAATAATGTCCTGAAAGACTGATTAGTTTAGATGTCTTGGAAAATATATTACTTACATGAATGTTACATTACACTTTCTACATACAACACAAAAAAATCATTTGATAATGCCACTGTTCCCTTAGATTGACACTGCATCTCAAACATAAAACACTTCTTGGGATCCTGGGAAAATAAAACATAAGAAAGAGGTGAGCTCAGATACTCAGTAAGGGTAAATAATTTAGCATATACATTCATAAATATGCCTAAATATTTAAATCAATGTATAAGAATAAAACAAAAGCCTTTTAAACATGAACTTCAGCATAATATAGAAAGGATAAAATTAAATAATTCTATTTACTTATTCACATGGAATCTTTACTAGTCGAATAATACTATGAAATATCAATAGCCACTTTCATAATGATGGAATGCATAATGTCAGACATTAATTTCTGTGTCAAGGACTCATGCTAGGACCCAGAGGAAAACTGTAATTGGACCCCATCCCAGAGAACCTCTGTAACCAGACTCCATCCCGGAGAGCCTCAGTAACTGGACTCTAACCCAGAGACCCTCTGCAACTATACTCCAACCCGAAGAGCCTCTGTAACCAGACACCAACCCGGAGGGTCTGCTGTAACTAGACCCCAACCCGGATGGCTTACTTTTACCGGTCCCCAACCCAGAATATACTAGTCCAATACATTCATTATAATAAAATGTTGAAATATAATATAAACATTCATGTTAAAACTAGCATACTAAATGTCAATACTTTCTCCATAAACCATGAATGGTATAAAAATAACACTTCCAAGACAAACATATCACAGAAAATTGAATATAAAATGGAAGATGTGTATCATAATAAATCAACTTCAAACAATTTTCAAATCCATTAAAGGATGTTTACATAGATAAAAATGTTCAGTAAAATTCTTTGAGATAAATACCCCCTTTTCATGAAATCATTTAAAATTATCAAAATTTATAAAAGAATTCATTTAAAAGGGATTTTTGAATCAAAGTGTCCCATACCACTCTAAATTTTTTTAAAAGAATTATCATTCCAAAACATTCATTCCCATATAAATAAATCCTTAAAATCCTTTTGAATACATGGACATTAAATAAAAGGTTTTTGAAATATAAATCTTTAAAACATTTAAAATGATGATCTAGTTAATTAGACCCTCCCATAAAACCTTAAAAGATTCCTTTTGAAATAATTTGTATAAAATATGGGAATCTATGATAATTTTGTCCCATAAACTACTTACACATGAAAAATCTTGGATAATAATGATATTGGGTAAATAATTGTTTCCTTGTTGTTATCAATCGAGTCATAGTAACAATAGTCAATAACAACCAAATGAATCACTAAATATCATGAATATAAAGAGAATCATGATAAAATATATCAAATTGCAGTAAAAAATACAACACATGCAATAAATAAGTGGTGAACAATGGAAATTTCACAAAATTAAAAGTGAGATAAGAAACCCCTTACCTTGCACTTTCTTTTGGCCGAAGGTACGTTTAACCTCTTCTTCTTCGGGTTCTTCCTTTTGATTTGATCAAAAGGGCTCTATAAATTAGATTTCTGACCAAATGAATTTCATATATGATTAATTTAGGATAGTTGAGAGGATATTTGGGTAGGGTTTGTCTGATCTAAATGGATTTGGGAGTGTGAATTTTAGAGAATGGATGTTCCCTTTTATTAGAGGGGTGAAGGGAATCTTAGGAAAACAATAAATATAATTTTATAATAAATTCATTTTTGGTTTTTAATTGCTAAAAATGAATTTTTTAAAGTTTAACGTTGGGATGAGTTGAAAGCTACCCAACCAATAGGTTTTAGACAGGTTTGGGTCACTATATTAACCTTATATTTTAGATTTAACTCTTTGTTAAATAGTTTGAATTTACCATGTCTCTTTGTATTTTTCTATTATATGGTTAATAAACATACAATAAAATTCCAAGAGAACCCAAAGTGATTCATTAATGACATATATAATATTATTTCAGACCTTTATCTGATCTTTATAATTTTAGGAATATAATATCAATTAATAATATAATATTTTTTTTAAAAACTCTTTTATGTCAATTTTGACACTATTTGGTATTTTCTTATTTTTAAATTCATAACATCTATTTTACTTAGAAAAAAACTCATATAATCAACCCTAACATGTCATATTAACCTAAAAGATTTTTGGAATTCATAAAAGGTCTCAAATTATATTTATTTGGATATTTATAATATCAATTATTTTAACATTTCATTAATAAGGTAATTACATCATCTTTATTGTGTCATATAAAAATTAAATTATCTAATTTTTATAAAATATAAATAAAATACCATAATGTAGGAAATATTTTTTTCTTTCCAATTATAATTTATAATTGAAACGATCTCTTATATAACCCCATGTAAAAATTGATTTACTAAAAAATATTTTTTTATGTCATTTTTTCATTTACTTTGATTTAATTAAAATAAATTGTCATTATCATTCATAAGTGGCTCCATGGGGTCCCAATATTGACCCAAGGATTCCCATGGTCGTCAATTACTCATCCAATAAGGTTAGGACAAATGTTATGGTAATTTTTTATTATTATAATATTCTTTTTACCATGAAATACCCTATTTACCTTTAATAATGGTAAATAAAAGTCAAAAGTTGTTATTCACCAAAAATTATTTTCATCTTATAGAACCACATTTTACTTTTTGGTATGAACAATGCCCCTTTGATTTTTTAAATTCAATTCACAGAAGGGGTAAAATTATGTTTTATGCAAATTTGCAAAAGCTCCTATGAGGTGGGTAAAAGACGATAGAAAGTTTGATAAAATTTTTATATATCTAAAATTATTATAAACTGACTCCAATGAATTAAATTGAACTTATATAGGTATTATGTATATATTTTTACCTAAAATAAATTTAAATCAAATAAATAATTAATTAAATAAAAAGTCGATTTTAAACAATAACTCAGTGTTTTTCACTATTCATCAAAAATTGAAAGTTTTCAGACAAATAAAAAAATTTCACCCTATGAAAATTTTGATATTATGAATTAAAAAATGGATTCAATTTTAACAATTTCAAAACATAGAATTTTCATTAATTAATTTAAAATTAATTCCCTTTTTCAAAACCAAAAAGTGTATTTTCAAGAAATAATAACTATCAAAATATTGACACTTTTTTATTTCCAATTTCAAAGTGAAATTACATACAATGACCACCATTGGATTAAATGGTAAAAATATAATCTAATTGTACTTCAAAACCATTAAAATTTATAATTCAACACTATAATGTATTTTGATTAAAGAAATTGTTTTTAGTTAAAATATAGTATTTTTACTATTCATCCAAATAGGAAAGTTATCAGAAAACACCAAAAATTTATTGAAACTAAATTATTATATCCCAAGACTAAATAATAAGTTTATTTTTTCATGTATAATATATAAAAGTTTCAAATATTGAATTTCAAAAGGGTTCTCCATTAAAAGGCGGTAAAATTGCATTTTTTTTTTAAAAATACTTCATTTCGCTAAAAAAATGAATTTTTTCTTAAATTATGTCGAAGAAACACATAATATGGATTCTAAAGTTATAAATATTATATAATGTTCAAAATTTAGTTATTAGTATTCATAACTGCTTTTGAACAGATAGTATGGTAAGTCATGGTGCGCTTGAACTCAGTGTCGCGTGTAGTGCAAGTTATTGAATTACTTTGATAAAAAAACGTACTATGAAATCATATAGTGTTACATTATTCAATACATCAATAAATTGCATCCTTGAAATTTGAAATTGTTCTTCGAAAATAAACAATTCAAAATAGAAAATACCTTTGTGGGAAAACCCACATTGAATATTGTGTTAATAAAATTTAGTCTTAATAAGAGGAGAAAAAGGGAATAAAAAAAGCCACCATCAAATTATGATATCAATTTGGAGAACATTGGTGGAAATTAGAGTCACATAATTGGACTAAAAAGTTAAATATTTATAGGGAGTGATTGAGGTCAGCAGTAACAAAAAATAGTAGAATTGAGGGCCTCAAAGCCATCATTCCATGATGATTTAAAATATCATCGGTTCAAAAAAACATAAGTTATTAGGATAACAAATTTTTAGTTTTAAGATCCCTTACCTAATGTTTATGAATTAATATCTTCATTAAATAAGAGAATAAAAAAATATACCTGAAAAGTAGAGTTCCTCCCTTTAACTAATATCTACCACAAACTCATCTTTCACTCTAAAAGATAATACAACTTAAAAAATATTCTTTTTATCCTATTCATATAAGGCTTCAAAAAAATTTATTTATAATTCAACTATAAAACCCTATAAAAAAAGAAACTACATTATACAGTATAGGGACTTCACGTAGTCAAGTGGTAGGTGATAAATCCCAATCGTACTATAGTTGTGGGTGCGATTCCCACAGCTTTGTCTGACACGACGTGTTGTCACATGGTCTGTGTGTTGTACTTTTTATAAAAATAAAAAATAAACATAAAAATAGTATCCAATTTCAAACATAATCCATTCTAACCATTAGACTTATCCAAAATACTTCTATCCAAACTCACAATCCAAAATATATAAGTAAGTTAAACACAATGAAGATCATTTTTTCCACGTAATAACATGTGAACACCTTCATTATGTATTATTTTATGACATGGTATCACCCTGAATTACCATAAAACCTTATTGATTACATTCATGCTACCTTATTCTTTATATAATACTGGATATATATTCCTTATATCCAAAAATATTTAACATTCCAACAATGATGAAATAAACAAACTATTAATCAGTTCTATTGAAGTAAATAATATCCAATATAATTTATCCAAATCAACCATCTCTTATTACAAAATAATTACCTCGTTATGAGGTAGATATTAAGTATTACATTTCTATAAACCAAGTATTTCTAAAAAAATTAACCTGCTATAGAGTCACTTTTCTTGGTTCCACACAATCTCATGTTCTTAATGAAATAATACTATAGTACAATCCTTATATACTCTATAATTCTTATAACATGTACATAATTAATAAAATACTCAAATGAAACAATAATTTAATAAAAACATAAGAAATATAATCGTTCCTCTTTATCTTTAGTAGAATCATAACTGTATTATTATTCAATAGCATAATTTTGGGTAGACTCTGATGATTTGAACACTGATTTTAATAGTGTCCCAACTCCTTGAAAATAATGCATTATACGTTTGAAACCTTTTTTCTTACCCTTGTAATCATGTACTTGGTGTCCTTTTTCTCCACACATATAACAAACTCCCATTCCTCTAAAGAATTTATCAAGTTGATTCTTTTCATATTTATCACATATGGGGAAATCATTTTCTCCCTCTTCCATTTATCCATATTTCTCTCTTCCATAATTTTCTTCTCTTGCATACTTTCAAATCCATAGGACACATTGAAATATTTACTTATCTCATTAACAGATGATATTATTTCTTTATATGTTGATAATACATGGGATACTATTTACCTTCTAAATATTTTCTTAATATCCTGAATGACATGATCCTTCTTACAATTTGGATCATACATATTGTTGGAGTTCACATTCCTTCTATTGGGCATCATTTCTATAGAATGGCATACACTAGGTCAGTTTATGAATTGCAATGAATAATTCCAAAAATCTAAAATACCTAATGTAAATTGAACAGTTTATGGATATAATCCATAATCATAAAAATACATTCTTTGAGGAGGTATATACTCATAAATCCTTTATAATTATTTGTAATGAAAATGAGAATTATCCTATGAATATCCCCAAAGAGTGTCATAACCAAGAGTGTAGCATGACCTGTTTTCGTGCACCAGTTCCCATTTGAGTCTAGCTCGAAGCGGTGTTTTTCGGTTTTACCGCTAGGTTCATCTGTGCCATAGCCTCCTCTACCTGCTCATATCCAAACAAGGACGTTTTTTCTTGGAAAACTCATAAAATATCTATAGTACTAAAATTTTGGATGTTCTTCTATAATAATCCTCAAAGTCTATCATTGGTTAATGTGCTCGATTCAGAGTTTATCTAAATTATGTTTCCAAGGATTTTGATAAACTTCCTCTGATACCAACTGTAACTCCCCGACTCCAGAAGCCTATAGTTGGTGCATTATTATGTATAATTGGAATGATTACAAGGAATCAAGTACCGAAAGACTTATTAGATTAGCAGTCTAGGAAAATAGATTACATACATGAATATCACATTACAGTTTCTACATACAACACACACAAAAAATCCATTGAGAATTTCATTGTTCCCTTAGCATAACCCTACATCTCAAACATAAAAAACTTCATGGGATTCTAGGAAAATAAAACAAAAGAACGGGGTGAGCTTAGATACTCAGTACGGGTAAATAATTTTTGTGAAAACTTTCATAAATAAGCATAAACATTTATGGAAATGTATAAGACTAAAACAAAAGCCTTTTAAACATGAACTTCGACATAATATGGAAAAGATAAAATAAAATAATGACATTTACATTTCACATGGATATTCTACCAGTCGAATAATCAAATGCAATATCAATAGCCACTTTCATAATGATGGAATTCATAATTCCAGACATTAATTTCTATGTCATGGCCTTGTGCCAGGACCTAGGGGATAACTGTAACCAGACCCCATCCCTGAGAGCCTCTGTAATTGGACTCCAACCTGGAGAGCCTCTGTAACCTTACTCTAACCCGGAGAGACTCTATAACCGGACTCCAACCCGGAGGCTCTACTGTAACCGGACCCCAACCCAAAGGGATTACTTTTATCGATCCCCAACCTAGAACACTCTATTCCAAAACATTTATCATAAGAAAAGGTTGAAATATAACATAAACATTAATATTAAAACTAGCATAAAAAATTTTATTACTTTTTCCATAAACCATGAATGGTTTAAAAAGAACACTTCCACCGTAAAACATATCACAATACATTTAATATAATATGGTATATTTGTATCATAATAAATCAACTTCAAAAAAGTTTATAATCCATTAAATGATGTTGACATAGATGAAAATGAACCGTAAAATGCTTTGAGAGAGGTACCCCTTTTTGATGAAATCATTTAAAATTATCACAATTTATAAAGGAAGTAATTTAAAAAGGATTTTTGAATCAAAGTGTACCATAAAAAATTGAAAATGATTAAAATAAATATCATTTCAAAACATAAATTCTCATATAAATAAATCCATAAAATATTTTTGAATACATGGACATTAATTAAAAGGGTTTTGAAAGATAAATCCTTAAAACATTTAAAATGACGATCTAGTTAATTAGACCGTCCCATAAAACCTTAAAATATTCCTTTTGAAAGCATTTTCAGAAAATATGGGAATATATGATAAGTATGTCCCAAAAAATAATAACACATTAACAATCTTGGATAATAATGAGATTGAGGAAATAACCCTTACCTCATGTAATCAATCGAGTCATAGGAACAATAGTCAATAACCACCAAATGAATCACAGAATATCATGAATATAAAGAGAATCATGGTAATATATATCAAATTGCAGTACACAATACACCACATTCAATAAATATGTGGTGAACAATGGAAATATCATATAATTAAAAGTTATATAAGAAACCACTTACCTTGCACATTCCGTTGGTTGGGGGTGCATTTAACCTCCTCTTTTTCAGGTTCTTCCGTTTGATTTGATGAAAATGGCTCCTTAGGTTGGCGTTATCACAAAATTAATGCATCTAATATTATGTTAGTATAGGTGGGAGTATATTTGGGCATGGTTTTACTGAGACAAATGGCTTTGGGGTGTGAATTTGAGAGAAGGGGGAGTTCCCTTTTATTAGAGGGGTAACGGGAGCCTTAGTAAAAACATAAAATATTATTTTATAATAAATTAATTTTTGGTTTCTAATGGATCCAAAATGATTTTTTTAAATTCTATGGTTCGTATGGGTCAAAAACTACCCAACCAATATGTTTTATATAGGTTTGGGTCACTATATTAACCTTATATTTTAGATTTAACTCTTAGTTAAATAGTTTGACATTTACCATTTATATTTGAATTTTTATAATATATGTTCAATAAACATAATATAAATTTTCAAGAGAACCCAAAGTGGTTCATTAATGACATATATAATATTATTTAATCCCTTTTTCCTCACCTTATATTTTTAGAAAAATAATATCAATTTATAATTTAATATTTGTTTTAAAAACACTTTTATGTCAATTTTGAAACTATTTTGTATTTTGTATTTTCTAAATTCATAAGAGAATTATTACATAAAAACTAATTCATATAAACAACCCTAATATTTTATATTAACCTAGATAAATAGTGTAATTCATAAAAAGTCTCAAATTACATTTATTTGGATATTTATAATATCAATTATTTTAATATTTTATTAATAAGGTAATTAATTCCTCATCATTGTGTCATATAAACACTAAATTATTTAATGTCTAAAAAAATTACATTATGTAGGAAATATTTTTATCTTTCCAATGAATATTTATAGTCAAAATGATTTCTTATATAACCTCACATAAAAATTGATTTACTAAAAGATATTTGTTTATATAATTTTTTCCTTTACTTCAAGTTAATGAAAATAAAGTGTCATTATCATTCATAAATGGCTACATGGGATCCCAAAATTGACCTAAGGATTCCTATGGTCGGCCATTACTCATCCAATAATGTAAGGGAAAGTGTTAAGGAAATTTTTTTTTATTATAATATTCTTGTTACCTTGAACTTCCCTATTTACCTTTAACGACGATAAATAAATTCAAAAGTTACTATTCACAAAAATTTATTTTCATCTTATTGAACCACATTTTACTTAAGGATATCAACCATGTCTCTTGTATTTTTTATCTTCAATTCATAGAAGGGGTAAAATTAAGTTTTATCCAAATTTGCAAATGCTCCTAGGAGGCGGGTAAAATAAGGTAGAAAGTTCTATAAAATTTTTATATATCTAAAATTATTATAAAGTGAATCAAATTAATTACATTAAACTTATATAGGTATTATGTATCTATTTCTACCTAAAATAAATTTAAATAATATAAATAATTATTTAAATAAAAATTCAGTTTTAATCAATAACTCAGTGTTTTCACTATTCATCAAAAATTGAATGTTTTCATAAAAATACCAAAACTTTACCCTAAGAAAATTTTGATATTACAAATTCAAAAACGAATTCTATTTTAACAATTTAAAAAAATAGAAATTGAATTAATTATTTTTAAATTAATTCCTATTTTCAAAACCAAAAACCGTATTTTTAAGAAATAACAACTATCACAACATTGACACATGTTTATGTCCAATTTCAATGTGAAATTTCATACAATGACCATCATTGAATTAAATGGTAAAAATATAATATAATTATAATTTTAAACCAATAAAATTTATAATTCAACACTATAAATTATTTTTATTAAAATAGTTTTTTAGTTAAAATATAGTATTTTCACTATTCACCCAAATATGAAAGTTATCAGAAAAACACCAAAAATTTATTGAAATGAAATTTGTATTTCCCGATTCTAAATAAGAAGTTTATTTTGTCAAAATGAATATATAAAATCTTCAAATATTGGAATTAAAAAGGGTTCTCCATTAAAAGGCGGTAAAATTTCATTTTTTTAAATACTTCTTTTATCTGAAAAAATGAATTTGTTCTCACATTATGTCTTTGAAACTCATAATATGGATTTTCAAATTATAAGGATTATATAAAGTTCAAAATTCAGTTAATAATATTCATAACCACTTTTAAAAGTCTAGTTTGGTAATTCGTAGTGCTCTTGAACTCAATGTTACGTGTAATGCAAGTTATTGAATTACTTTGAAGAAATAACATTCTATGAAATATTGGAGTGTTAAAATTATTGTTGACATATATATATATATATATTTGGGTGTGTCTGTGTGTGTTTGTGTGTTCTCATCTAACTTTGGTACTTTTTGATAACTTTATGGATGCTTCTGTGATGACAACCAACTAAGATGCCACCTTTGGTTCATTATGATGACCCTATGGGTGATGAAGCCTTAGTTCAGGGTCCATACTATGACACTCTTACTATATCTGGGAAGGTAGAAAAACATATATCTATTAATCAATAAATTATCCTAGTTGAGCATGTTGAGGATGTTCATAGGCTTAGCGTGCTCCACAAATTCTAGCATCAGAGACCACTATTGTTCCATTGTAATACATATCCTTAGTTAATATAGGATTGTCTAGAGTCATTGGTTTGTATATTAGTGCTTGTTTAGACCCCATTGAATTATGTGGTGGAACTAGAATCCAACTTTTTTCCATGAAATAGCTCGACATTAGTGGATCCTAGTTACACAGATGTGCAATGACTCTACACTCTGGTGGGATGACTTCCAGCAACTATTCTATGAGTACTACCCATCCTTCTTACACTCAGTTCTGATCCAGAAGATTCTAGAAATTATTTGGGAAGTATGAATGTGGATGAGTATGTAGACAGTTTCACAAACCTTACATGTTACATTCTTGAGATGATCAGAGATGGATACTTCTGAGTGAGGAAGATTGAGAAGAGACTACATAGAGAGATCTGAGCCAAAATTATTCCCTTGTACATCCCCACCTATTCCTGGGTGCTGGAGCAGGTATTAGTGATAGATATATTCCTATTAGAGGGATTATAGGTAGTTAAATCTAGATTTGTTAATCCTAAAGCTAATTCTTCTACAAAAACTATCAGACACCAGTCAATAAAATCTCAAAGCTGGAGACCCTTTCACAAGAAAGATAGGAATGTATTCGAATTGGGATGAGGCAGCATAGAGTATCATGTAATCCTGTAGAGGGGAGTTGTTTTATGTGTTCTGGGTGAGGTCACATTATAGGAGACTTCCAGACCATAGGTGTTAAGCATCCCAGACAGATAGTTGTTGGACCGCCCTGGTAGAAGCAACACTATGATTAGGGATCTTCTAAGCACAAATAGGATGAAACCTAGAAAGGTAGAGATACTATAGGAGAAGGAAGAGATATGGTTCGTGGATGCGGCCATGACATACTTCGACCACCCCAATAGGTGTCCCATGTTAGGATCAGGGTGCTGGCTGTTGGGGTTGTAGAAAGCTGATGTCTTTGACCCAGTAACAAATGAGATGGTTCTAGGTACGGTCTTTGTTTATTCTACTCTTGCATCAGTACTAATATACATAGGTTACATTCATTATTATATCTCTAAACTACCTATGTGAGATCAAGATCTCCTAGTTGATATGCTAGCACAAAATCGTTGTCTTGATGTTCCTAGAGGGAATAATTCTTCTGTATCTGTTATCT
The DNA here is from genome assembly GCA_963277665.1 of Viscum album. Taxonomy (NCBI): domain Eukaryota; kingdom Viridiplantae; phylum Streptophyta; class Magnoliopsida; order Santalales; family Viscaceae; genus Viscum; species Viscum album. The sequence continues at coordinate 1,034,154,179 of OY728159.1, forward strand.
ATTCAGAAGTGTGACCAATATCTTAGTGGATAGAGGTTCACATGGGACCTTTTAGTCATCATGATGGAACTCTATGACATCATATTAGGTATGGATTTCTATACCATGGTCTGATCCCATATTGACTGTCACTACAGATTGGTCATATAACTATGCACTAATGGGATAAGATTCTCATTTTTGGTGAGAGAGTTCTCATGGTAGGGAAATTGGATTCTACAAGTAGAAGGTTTTATCCTATCACACATAATTTTTCAAGTGTATCCCCTGGTGAATCAATCTCTTTAGGAATCTAGGTTCCTTCAGTTGTGGACGATTATATAGACATCTTCTCTGAGGAAGTTCTAGTACTACCTTTGAGGAATGAGGTGGAGTTTTTCATTGACTTTCAACCAGGGATAGCTATGATATCTTTTGTGGCATATCGTATAGAGCCTACCAAGCTCTAGGAGCTACAGTTGAATTTTGGGGACCATCGTGAGAAAGGTTTCATCATATCAGTTTGTCCCCTTGTGCAGCTCCAATCCTGTTCATGAAAAATGCGGATGATATATTATGTATTATCGTGGATTATTTTCACTTAAATAAGGCCACAATATTGAACAAGTAACCCTTACCAAGTATTGACAGAATATTTGACTAGATGTGAGGTGTGAGATGGTTCTCAAAGATTGACATCAATTTTGACTACCACCAGTTGAGGGTCCATATGGATGATATCCCAAATTTGGCATTTTGATGTCGCTATGTACACTCTTAGTTCTTAGTGATTCCCTTCGGTGTGAAGAATTGACCCACATTTTTTTGGCTTTGATGAACTTGGTATTCCAATTGTATTTTTATCAGTTATTTTTTGTCTTCTCCAATGACATACTCATCTACTCTACATCAATGGAGGAGAATATAGAGCACTTGAGGATGATTCTTGATTTTCGTTGAGAGCACCATCTTTACAGAAATCTATTGAAGTTCTAGTTATAGATACATGCGGTTCAATTTATGGGGAATTCCATTTATGAACATGGTTTATCCATGGAATCATTGAATATCTATGTAGTCATTTATATGGATCCACCCAAGAACATATCCTAGGTGGAGAGCTTTCTTGTCTTGGTAGGGTACTACGAAAGATTTGTGGCAGACATCTCCAAAATCACAGATCCTTAGACTGCACTAATTCCAAAAGGACGGTCATTTACCTAGTCTAAGAAATTACATAGGGAAATTGAGGAGTTGATGTAGACAATAAAATGATCTCCAATGTTGAGACTACGAGAGGAATGAATTTAGTTTGTAGTGTATTACGATGCCTCATGTGTTGGGCTCCATTGCATGTTGATACAATGTCATATAGTCATCGCATACAGGTCAAGGAAATTGAGAACCCATGAGAAAAATGATGAAACTAAAGACCTATAGTTTGTAACCGTAGTTTTTTGATGAGGATGTGGAGGAACTATCTTTTGGGAGAGAGATTTATGGTTTACACAAACCACCAAAGTCTCAGGTAAGTTTTCACATAGAGAAACCTGAACCCGAGAAAACAAAGATGGTTGGAGTTCTTGATAGAATACAACACTGATATCTTCTATACTTCAGGGGAAGGAAATTCAGTTGCATGTATACTTAGTCGAATGTCTCGGGCTCTCTTAGAGAAAGAATCATTAGAGTAGTTAGATTCTTTAGAGATGACCCTAGCAGAGCCTGAGGGTACAAGCATTATTCAGTCGATGGTATTGTCTCCTTCAATTTTGGAATGTGTGAGAGAATCTCAACTAGGAGACATCGACTATGAGGTCTTACGTGACCAATATATCCATGGGTGACTCACCATATGAATATTCTATAGGGAATCATGACATCTTTTTCCATGGGAGAACAATGGTTCCAGCCACTTTGTTGGAGGAGGTAATGCGGGAGTTCCACACATATCTCGTAGCTATACATCCCTATGTGGAGAAGATATATAGAGATCATTATTGGTGGTTTTGGTGGACCTTCATGAGATAGATCATAGTGGATTTTGTCTCTCATTGGCTCACCCATCAGAAAGTGAAGGCTGAGCACCATGATCTGGAAGGTTTCTTGTTTCCCCTTAAGATACAAGAGTAGAAATGAGATGAAATATTCATGGAATATACTTCTGGGATTCCGCCCATAGAAAATGGGCCACGATTCCATATGGGAAATACTTGAAAAAATCATGAATTTAACACATTTCCATGCTATCAGAGAGTAGTGTTCACTGTAGATTTTGGGGAAACTATATATACGAGAGATTATTTACCTTCACAGGGTACCCTTGACAATTGTCTCTGATTGTGAGGTGTGGTTTACATCATGATTTGGAGAGGCCTCCAAGAGTAATTCGATAACCAATTGTAGATGAGTACAACCTTTCACCCTCGGACAAATGAGAAGACCGAGCACACTATCTAGGTTTTCGAGGATATATTGACATTTTACGTGTTGGAAATTGACTAGAGTTGGTTGGATCACTTTCCATTGAAAGAGTTTTCTTACAACAATAGCTACCACACAATAATAAGAATGGAACCTTTTGAGGCCTTGTATGAGAGACCCATATGATAACACTTATGATGGATAGAGATTGGTGAGTCATATTTTTGTGGGCCTAGAATCTGTGCAGGTGATGATAAAGAAATTAGAGGTCTTCCATGAGTTTGTGAGGATGGGCCTAAGAAGACCAAAATCTTACAAAGATATCCATCGTAGACCCTTGGAGTTAGATAAAAAACCATGTCTTCTTGAGAGTCTTCCCATGATGATGATTTCAGTTGTTAGGAAGGGGAGGGAAGTTATCCCCAAGATTCATCAGGTCATTCAAGATTATGAAACGGGTTGGTGAGGTTGCTTACCGCCTCACCCTAGCTCCAAAACTAGAGATGGTGCATGTTGTTTTCCACGTGTCATAGATGAGTACATATTTCCATGAACCCACACACATCATTGACTTGTGTAATATGGAAATCAAAATGGAATCATATTTATGCATCACCTGGTAGTGATCGAGGATCAATAAGAGAGGACCCTATGAGGAAGGATGATCACTTTGGGTAATTTGTTTTGGTAGAATGGAGACGTGCGGGAGAGTTTCTTGGAGTGGGAGAAGAAAGTGAGGGCTCAGTATCCCGAGTTTTTTCTCTAGTTTTTATTTTTGGGGATGAAAATATTAAAGGATGGAATTATATAGATACATGTTTCATACCTTTTGGGACATTAATACCTGCCAATATATATTTTCAGAGCTAGCCACTGAGATCATGTGTGATTCTGCGACCTGGTTTTCCAAGAATTAATTTTATAAGAATATTAAATATATTTTATATTGAATGTTCATGATACCTCAAGGAAAATGGGATAACTCTTAATTGGTTGATCAGATCATAAATGAAATACCATCATTGAGTTTGAAATGAATTTTTTACCCTAGGTATGACATAAAGTGAGTCAATGTGGGGAGTTTGGACACCTCACTCATTGGAGGTGTGTTTAAGTGGATTAATTAATTAACTATCTATATAAATTTATTTAGCCAAAAAAATTTCTTTAAGATCATAATTATATAATTTTATATAGGTTTGGCCTCAAAATCCTGATCTGACAGGGGATCTCTCCCTCCCACTTCCATAAATTAATCCTTTGGCAGATCATGATGAAACGTCAAATTAGATCAGATCAGCAAGAAAAACTGCAACATCTCCTCCCCAAATCATTAGTGAATTCATTCATAATCAATTATCGATCCAAACAGAGGCAATAATCATTTTTTGTGTTTTTATTCATCTGTATTAAATGATTGATTAGATCTTTATTATTTATTCAATACTCACCTCAAACACCATTCTCATATGGCCAAATATTTAAGTTTTAATTATTTATGAATATTTAATCAAACCCTGGATACCCATTCTTGATCTTTGGCCAATAAATCTTATAAAATAATGTTTAAACATTATTTTATGGTTATTTTCTCCCTCAATTATTTTCACTCTTCGCCAGTTGGATTGTCTCAATCTCAGATCAACTTTTCCTGGAGGTACCGAGCTCAATTGAACCCCCAAATTCAGGGAGAATTGATGAAATTTCAATGGTTTGATCAACTAATCCCAGATCTAGGATCGTTGGGAATAGAGGATGACTGATCTGGTGTTAAATCATCAAGATCGTGATGATTGAAGACATGACAGTGTGTACAATAGATGTTGAACCCCTTATCAACTTCGGGTGGCTGATTTCTGGTGAACGATGGCTGACAAGAGTGTGATCTAGTTAGATCCAAAGTTTTCAGATAGATTTTAGGAAGAATCTATGGCAGTTTTGGCAGATTTAATGTGTGGAATCTGATCTGGGGTTTCTGTGATAATACTAACTACAAACTGTTTAGTTTGAAGAACAATCAACATTTACCACTATGATGGTGCTAGGGTTTTAGATAAATTGAGGGTGAAATAGCGTGTATCCCTACCTTACATTTCATGCACCCTACCCCGATTGGAGAACCAGTGTGATGGGTCACATGGGTGGAGATTTTTGGTAGGAGTACAAAGACATGGGTTGACCACATGGGTGGAATCCCACGTAGAAAAACATGTTGTGTACCTATATACCTGTACATAGGGTCTAAGTAAACAGACACGAGGTCAGAGTAAACAAACAGAACCACATGACACGACCTCTATCTTGACCAGTCAGGACAGACATGTAATCCACCTACACAACATATTCCACTACATGGGATAAATCCATTTTCTTCCTATGGACATGGCTAGGCTCTAGGGTCAGACCACACCCCATGTGGGTCCCCTCACATTTCGTAAACCCCTTGAGATCTTCTGATAATACTTCCTTCATTCATATATTATTCTTTCAAACTCATATTTTGGCCTACATGTATCATATCAAGAGTTTTTTCTGAAAAGAATGTGATGATTCATGTGGTTTTGGATTTTGATATATGATGACGAATGTTCAGAGCTTGAAATATTCTTAGTTGATGCTCGATGATATTAGTAATCACAAATTATTACCAAATATCATTCTATGTGGAAACCTCTAGTGGGGATGGGCAGTGGATTACCTCGATCGTCATTCTGAGTTACCATCTAGTAGGGCTGGGTAGTGGAGTTCCCTAATGATTTCTTCTTGGTGTCACCCTCTAGCAGGGCTAGGTAGTGGAGTTCCCTAACTATCTATTCATTAGGTTTTCACCCTCTTGCTTGGATCGGTAGTGTAATTCCCCATCAATGGCATCTTCTAGACATTACACTCTAGTAGGGTTGTGCAGTTGAGTAACGTGATTACATTCCCAGGTGTTACCCACCATTAGATCTAGGCAACGAAGTTCCTCAGTGAATAGTAGAGTAGGACCCTCCTATCATACTAGGTAATGAGATACTTACTAGAATTCCTGGTCCCTTTCATGTGCGAAAAGTGTCGAGATATGGTTTGATGTAGCTTTTGACTCCTAAGAAGGAGGGACACTTTCCCAACTAAGATGCACATTTGTGATGCACCCTAAAACTATGCTATTGAGTCAATGCCACAAGAAGAGGAAGGTATCAAGGTATAGTGATTGAATTCATATAATTGTGTGTTCATGGAAGTCATGTGAGATTCTGAGCATCATTGATTGAATTTTGGAACTATTGGCTACTCTTTTTCTTGAGATGTGTTGTGAGATGGAGATCCCCTTACTCTATATTTTGGGCTTATATGACTGAAAATATATATATATATATATATATATAACATTTAATTTATCCATTCCTTGGATTTAGTTAATCTCCATCTGGGAGAGGTGAATATTCATGGGGTATTATAAGTGATTTTTGTGTCAATAGTCTCCTAGATGGACATGTCAACTCTCCTTCTATAGCTGTAAACGTCTTGACGGGTAGTTCGTAAACTCACCGTGATTATCCCCTTATTCATAGAATATATTACCTACACTCTTTCTGGTTTGGGTTGTACACGTTCATTGTAACTTATGAATCTTCTATCATTCTCTTCAATAATATCTCTTACTGCTCCCCCTTCAATATTTGGGTTGTCTTTTGATGTATGTTTATACACACCCTTCGATGGGTTTTTCCCACAGGACTTGGGTATTATGCAGACGACATACAAGTTGACTATGACTTCAGAGGATCTTAGAGATACTGGGTGCATGGAATGTGTATGGTGGTCATAGCTTGGGATTCAGGAGTTGTAATCTCTCTGCTATTTACTTTTCTAGTATTATTTTAGGTTGGGACACATTTCTGGTTGGGCGTGCATTTTTCCCCATTTACCTTTTAGTATAAACTATCTTAATTTTGTACCATCTTGAGTTCCATGCATGTTTTGTTAACATTATAGTAGTTTTTCATTTTTTTTATTCATCCCCTTTGTACTTTTGAATTGATTTGGTTGTGTGTGTGTGTGTAATTGTAGGAAAAGGTCTCCCTAGTTTAGTTTTGACTTTAATGATTGTTCCCACCCCTGGGCCTATGGTGGTGGGCTTGCCATAGTTTTTTCCACTGCTGGGCCTATGGATTTGAGTACCATATGTGTCAGTCAGGGGTTTTCAGTGAAATATGACTCAACTGGTCTTTAAGGTCAATGGTTAATCAACATTTTAACTATTTGAGAATCACGCATCATTCATTTCTTGAACAATTATTGGGTAAGATTTTTAATGCAGTTACAATGGTGGGTTGTGTCGTGGTTCAGTATTGTATGTAAAATGATAAATCCTTTGGTGGGAAGAACATTTGGTAAAATGATTAAAAATATTATGATGTGATCCTATATTTATCTAAATGATCTTGGGTATGCTTTGATTTGGTGTTTCATTCCTGATACGTGTGTTAGATCGGGTTTTGGGGGCTTAAGTCATGTATGATAAAGTTAATATTAGAGTTTCATTGAATATTTATAGATGTAACATGACAGATTGAATGATACTACATGGACCTTTTAGGTCAGGTGATGTTTCTATTGTTTCTCTAAGCATTATTTGGGATTATAATTTCTAATTTGGGCAGTTTGTAGAGTCTAGTGTTATTGGATTGAATGGTATTCCAAGGGAAATTGAATTTATGGTGATTACCGGATGAGAATTTTTAAAATATGAAATTCAGAATGTAATTATAAGGGTGGTAAACATAAATGTTTTGTTTTTGGACTTTGGTAAAGTATGGATAGGTCCCTTGGGTGTCTCATCACGTTTTGGGAGTGTTGGAGCCCAAAAAACCAATGTTTGGGGTGTCTTCATAGGCCACATAGTTAATATAAAACATTGGGGCCCTAGAAGTAGACTGTGCGGCCTATGTTGAGGTGTATATATGGATTGAATAGGTTGTACATGGTTTTTCCAAACCATGTTCCTAGCCCACATGATTAGTGACACTTAGGAAGTACCCAATCACTATTCATCGCACAATTTGTGCATAGTTAGGTAAGCCATGTAAGATAAACCATATAAGGTGGTTTCTAAGGAAGTGGGTGTTGTATGGTTGGAATAATATTTTCCCAAACAATGTGACCCCATTTTTAAGGTTAAAATGAACACAATTCCCTTCATGAGGTTTTAAACCTCATTTTTCTTTTTTTCCCCCGTGGATGTGTGAGCCTCCTCTCCCTGAACAGTGGTTCCACCTCAAAAATAACCAAGGTCTCATGATAAATCCTCCATCAATCATCCAATTTGAGAATTTTTTTTCTCTATGGATCCGTATTGGTAATCTAAAAATTCAATTTATATCGTTCCTCATTTAGTTCGGTATTAGTTGTGCTATTTAAGTGGGAGTTATTTTTCTCTATTTTTCCCAGGTTCTTCATCTCTTCTTCGATTTTTCACCCTATTTGAGTTGAATTAGGAGTTTTTATTATACGATCTATCCACTATGGTCCTACAGTAGGTCATCTCATTATTTTTGTATAATGTTGATTAATTTATATATACATTTTTCTGTTGCACACCCATATCTCCAGTGATGCCTTAAATTGGATTTAGATCCTTGATATAAATAGATAGGTATACCCTATTTAACTAATGAGGCATGTTGATAAATGATAAATGGTTTAGAACCTGCAATTGGAATTAACCCATGGGTGATTTTAAATTGAATTAAACCACCATGGGTGGATTTTGGAATTGGATTCCTTTGGGTGTGCCCTTTTACCCATTTCTTTGATAGTCAAATTTGAATTCTATAATGAATTGTATTTCAATATGGGATGAATTGTAATTGAATAAATTTATATGAAGGGATGAATGACCATGCCATAGGCTTGGGATATGAAATTGATTGTTGAAGCATGAACTTTTAAATCATTCCAATTAAATGATACTGAATCAAGGATATTGATTTAATGATTTTGTTTGAATGATTATTCTTGAGATGCTTGTTTAATGAAATTCCCACATGATTTAAATTAAAGGAATTCTATCTGAGTTATACAATTCCTTAGGTAACTTTCTAAGATGATTTTAAAATGAGATATTCTTGGTGTAGACCATGTAATGATAAATGTTTTTTGATAAATAATTTGATTAAATTTTAGTGAATTGTTTATGTATATTTGAAATGAATTACAAATAGTATTATTATATCAATTTTGAATTGAACAGTTATATAATTGGGAATGGATTTAGTGACTATGTACCCATGCCTTGTAATGGCTTGTGTAATCATGTTATACATGTTATAATTAAATTCCCATGTGAGTAGTTGAATATAAATCCTTCTATTCTTGGACAATGATGGCAGTCACCATTCTTGGTTAGATTGAATTAAATTGGAAAGGGTGATGACACTTGGCATAATTGAAATGATTAATTGATATTTAATGTTATATCCTTGTGTGGCACATAGATTTAAATTAATAATTCCATGAAAAAACACATTTTTCATTTATGGTGCTTATTCTCGAGTGATACATGGACTCAAAATATGGATTTCCAAGGATGGGATCCTGAGGGGACTAATTTTTATATGCATGAGTAATACTTGGACTGACAATGAAAGACTTGTATTGGATGACTATTAAATATCTAGTGATACTTTGAATTCATAGGGATTTCCGTGGATGGAATCAACAAGAATTTGTTCATCATTACATGGGTGATACTTGGTCTCCCTTAGCGGTCCTCCAAGGACAGACTCCGGTGGCAATAATGTTATACCACACCTAGACTGATACCTAGGTTCGTGACGATCCCCATAGATGGGCACATAGGGTGTTGGTTTTTGATATACTTGGAGTGATACCCAGATTCCAACTTAGGAGTTCCTTGGATGATCTCATGATCATAATTGGATAATGGATTCAATGAATAATATGAGACATATGCCAATACAAAACCCAAGCATGGATTTAGTCCTTAATATTTTTTATTGGATGGCATGTTTTGGTATCCTTTGCTTACCTGTCCACATGGAGGACATTAGTCTATGCATTGAGTCTAAAGGAAAATAAAATCAATTAGTCAAATAGTTGATTGAACATTATAATAAAAGACAACGTCCTGAAAATTAAATCAGATACATGTTACATAAATAAAACTGATTAAATAAAATGGTTATAAATTGGATCCTCGAATAATAAGATGTTTAATTATTAGTACTACCTTTTTTGGTAATATATTTTCATGCACACTATTGTTATATATATTCACTAACTAGATGACACATACCTTAGGTGGCTGGCTACTAGGATTATGTCTCACACACTATTCAGACCACCTATGGTGCCCGAACTGACTATATGATTACAATATGGATATGGGAAGGCACCCCACCATAGGTTCTTAATTGCTACTTAATAGAAAGGGAACATGGGGCCGATCTGAGGCTTATGGTGATAGATATAATACTTTTGGACATTTTTTATTTTTGATACATGTATTATATATATTCCTTGTGAACATTTTTTGGATCCGTTATTAGATACATAAGAAATGTTAATTATTATATATATAAGATTACATCTGGTACTATTTATTTATCAGTCTTCTTATGTTACTTCATATCAAAATGATTTACTTCTTTGGTTACTTGTATGTTATTGATATTCAGCTATGTAACACTCTGGGGATGATATCATAGTCTCCCCATAGACAGACCAAGGCTCTCGCTGCTAGTCAGTAAACTCTGGTGTTTGAGGAGATGCGCTTGAGGCCATGTGGACAGCCAGACTCGAGGTAGTGATGAGTGGAATCTAGTTTCGGAATGTTACAAAGATCCTTTTCACTATTTTCAGGGTGTTATACCATTTATTCTATTTTTCTCTACCTATTTCGAATCTTATGCTTCCATTATATGAGGATTCGTCAAAGATCCTATGGTAGTTGGACTTGTCATTTTACCCAAAATATATAGGGTTTTCGTATCTTCGCTACTTTCATGCATGAAGTCCTTCATCTGCCTCACCATAAAATTGATTTTTCATTCTAAATTGTTATAATATGACTTTTTATACTACCGAAAATCATTGATTTGTAATATGAGGATTCCAACCTCAATCACAGACATCCCTCAGCTGTGTTGGTGTTATTTTTCACATAATAATTTATTGATTAACATATAGTAACACCTTATTAGAATCCATATTGGTTTAAAAATTGGATTTCCTCTTTTTTATAAATGTTGATTGAACCCAAAGAACCTACCATGTTCTTATTGTGACTTAAAATGGAATTTCCCTTGTAGATAATTTCTTGTATGAATAAGACACATTTTAAGTGCATCTGTGTGCCTTATAAAATGAATTTCTATGTTTGGATAGATTAAATGTAATTTAATAAATTAAATGGAATGTTCATTATTTTTTTTCTTAATTATGTGAATTAAATGGTTTATTTGAAATGAATTATTAAAGGGTGGGAAGTCCATTCTAATCATTTCTAACTTTATTAAATATTTTTTATTGAATTGTGATTCCTCTGGTTAATTTGGGATTAAGGAATAAAATTCATGAGAAGTTATACCTCAGGGGTATTATTATAAATAAGATTATGCCTTTGATATAGAATTTTTAATGATAGCAATGGTTTTATATGGAATGACAATTCATGATCCACTACATCATGTTGAGCTTAAAGTCTCAAACCATTGACTCTATTTGGATGGTGGTTAGGGTGCACCATATCCCTAGTTTTTGGTGTTGGAATGATGACACACCAAAAATCTCTAGTGAATAGCATGATGTATCCCACTCATTACGAGATATAGGGATTTTACACTCTGATGGAGTTATTAGTCTTTTTTAGATTTGTTTTGGATGACTAAGTTACGCCTCGGTCCAACCAGCACCTAATATTCAAGTTATATGGCCGCTTATTCCCTCACATAAATGATCTATATAGGGGGATACAATATATAAATATAATATATATATTATAACTATATATAGTTACTGATCAAAAACTTTTTCAGGCCATGGGACGAAGTAGGAAGAGCCACCAGGTGTCCTTTTGGAACCTAAGTATGCTGGAACTTTCTTTTAGCATTGTTTTTTATCTATTTAAACACACATCCTACTTATCTATGAGAACAACTTGGATTACTTATAGACAATGTTATTGGTGGCCTACTAGGATTTTCTCTCACACCCTACTCGGTCCACATTTAGTGCCCAAGTAGATTAATTTTCTATAGGTATGGATAAGGGAAGCTTCCCTACCACAGATTATTCATATGATTTACCTATTATTAGAGCCTAAAAGAAGAGGATCGAGCATATTCTCAAGATACTTATAGAGTGTCCTTTTTAATTTTTGTAGTTTTTTAAAACATGATTGTATATGTCTATCCCCTATTCCATTTTTTACCTCAGCATTCATTGCATCCATGTATATAACACAACCTAGTGGATTTTGATATTATTATATAGTTTTTTATTTTTTTATGCTTCTGAACATGTTTATTATGTCAGTTATTCTTCTTTCTACTATAGTGGGTTAACGGTCCAGTCATTTAGAGTAAGTTTATATCATTCTTATGACATTGTATCCATAATGTTATTTCTAATGTTACACTATGTTACGAATTTATAGTATCCCCAACATATCACCTTTACACCCTCACTTCTAGTCCGAAGACTTTGGCAAACAGGGAGGTGCTCTTTAGGCCATGTGGCCCACCATCTCATTGCACGGGTTAAGTGGACCCCAGTTCAAGTTGTTACAAGGTGGTATCCGAGTCTTATTTTCCATTTTTCTTAATATTCTGGAATTATATTTAAGATTATGAGTTAAATGACTTTAGAAATGACCCTGTGTTTGGACGTAACTGACCCACGTATAAGGGGAAAAGATTACGTAGCATGGTAAAATCCAGTTATTTTTTACACTTATTATGGTAGATATGACTTCATTATTGGGTGAACCACATTTATTATGGGGATATTATTATTTTTATTATAGAAATGATTTTAGTTTTACCTTGTCCCAATGAAATGAGTATATTTCATTAAATTCATCACTATAAGAAAAATAAGACTAATTTTCCATGATTTTTTCCTTGCCAAGTTTATTTTTAGCATTCATATTTCTTTTTCCTACTATTAGTGACTTCATTATCTATGGAATTGTGATGAATTTTCCTATAGTTATTGAAAAAACATAATTGACATTTAAAGTGTATGCCTTAACCTAATAGTGTTTTTTAGCATTGGTTAAGTCAAACCCAAATGTAGTCCATTATGACATGTTAAGACAAGGACCATTGGTCACATGGGCTTGAACATGTTATGGCATGGGTTAAGTGGAAACAAAATTTTGGTTCAAATGAATTAGGGTTCCTTATAGTGTGGAAATGTTTATCCATCTAATAAAATAATTTAAATAGATTAAAATATTTTGGTGAGAAAAATTAAAAGTTAATATGGTCTTTAAAGTGGAAATGACAATCATATTTATGTAAAATAGATACCTTGACATGAACCCAACCATAGTAGTGGGTTGTCTGTGTTTCTCTTATGCTCTTATAGCATGCTATGGTCTTTCTCTTTTGCCCAATCCACGATTTAGAAGCAGGAAGTAGAATATAATCTGTCTATAGAATGGTTGTGCATATGTCTTAGTTTTATATTTATAATATTTTCAATTGTAAAGATATCTTTGGAGGCATACATTTGAATTTTTGTATCATGATGCCATAATTTCCTCTACCCATACACCCTAAAGGTGGTGAATACCATTCACATAAAGTGGATAGCCTTGACCAGCTATTGATTCATCCCACAATACAACCTATAGAATATTTTCCCATTCTTGACCTGGGAACTAAAACCTCATTTTTTTAGGTTTTCTAGGTATGTTACAGATTCTACAAGTTATTTCTCGACCTACCCTAGCTATGGAAGAGTAGAATCATGAGTTTTAACAGCAACTTCCTATGACCTTTTCAGAGGATGGAAAACCTTGTGATGCCATTTTTGGGCTTGTAACTATTCTTTTTATATCCGAGCATCAAGTGATTCCTCGAGAGTAGAGGGTCGAACATTGTGGTTATATGCTGCATGATAATGCTATGAAGTGGTGGAATTTTATTACGCAAACATATTGGAATCAAGAACTAGTTTGGGAAGATTTTCATTCTATTTTCTATGACAATTTATTTCCCTAGACTCTATGGGATGAAAAAGATAGATAATTCATGAACCAGTAGTAGGGAGTTATTTATATGATATATTACACTTATCATTTTACTAATCTATAATGGTTCACTCATACTATAATGGTTGATGATCTTATGATTGCTAGAGAATTCTAGGATGGCCTACTATACTCCATTCAGTCATAGGTCAATGACTTTTAGTTAAATACCATATCAAAGATAGTCAGCCAAGACCTTATTACAATGTGAAATTTGAGGGAAGATGATGGTGTGATTCAGTGAGGTTTGACACCTAGATCTATCATTGTTTCTTCTTATGGGAGAAATAGTTGTTTCATGATTTATCATAGAGGTAGAAGAAGGTAGGGTCCTTGTGCTAATATATTTCTTATATACTACTTGTGTTGGAAGCCGTGACACATGAAACCTTACGGATTATGAGATCCATTAGAATGTTTTTCTTGTGGAAGGAAGTCCCATATCAAGAATTTCTTTAGAACATTTCCATTAGTTACTAGATATATGGGAAAACTCCTACCCCACATTCCATAGTGTTTTTAGTAGGATCAGGCCAAATAGGCAGCTGTAATACCACTAGTCACTCAGGTTGAGATAGCGGTCAAGGTAGAGGTAGTGAGACTCATGATTCTTAGCACCAGTAGAGTGGGCTTTCTCAGGGCAGTTAGGTAGTTACATAGGTCCACTATACATGATAGCTAAATTAATTATATCCTATTATAGAAGAGTAGAGTGCCAAAACGTCTACAGTTTTCGGTACTATTCTAGTATCCTCTAATTTAGTGTTTTCTTTATTTTATATAGGTTAATCTAAAAAAATTATCTAAGGAAATCACAAAGAGTATGGTCTTATATATCAGATACTTCTATCGGGTTATAATTATTGATACCAAATAAGGTGTTGGATAATAAGGAAATCACTATTATAAGTATTTTTCCCTTGATGTATGAAGATATCTCTTCATATGGTATCTTTTAATCCGTAAAATGACAAGATTTGAAGTAATAATTGGGATAAACTAGTTAGTTCCCTATCAATCCCTATAGACTACAATCATCATAGAGTGGCACTAACATCACCAGAGGATAGTAGAAATTTGAATAAGGGAGAATAGGATGTGCAAGATTCATGATAAAGACCCAAGCAGCAGAGGTTGGTTAGTGTGACATCTCAGTTCTCTAGTCTATTCATGTATGAATAGGGGTTACGACCTGCTATTTTCCATTTAGTAGTTCATCAATTCAGGTATTTGCTCTCTGATGACCTCTCTATTTTTTATCAAGTGGGAGAGTTATATTTTACTATTGAGTTAGTTCCAGGATCATTACTAGTGACCATTAATTATTATAAGATAACACATATTAAGCTTATGGAGGTCACGAAATAGTTGGAGGATTTGGAGGATAAAGGCTTCAAACACCACAACACTTCTCCTTGGGGTTCACCAGTCATTTTTTCTAACAATGAGGATGGTAGCCTCAAAATTTTATTGGATTACCATCAATTAATATAGATCATAGTAAACAGTTGGCATACATTTACTAGAATATATTAACTCTCTGATTATCTATGACGAGATATAGTGTTTTCAAAAAGTGATTTGAGGTTGGTATATCATTAAGTGCATGTATGGTCCTCAAATATACCTTGTATAGATTTTAAGCGTAGGTATGGTCATTATGAGTACCTGTTTATACCGTTCGGACTTACAAAAACACCAATGATTTTAATGGCTATTAAAAATACAATTTTCCACCTGTATTTAAATTCATTCATGGTAGTTTTTTTTGATGAAATCTTAGGGTATTCATGATACATAAATGACCATGCCAAACATCTTGAGGTCACTATGAATATTCCAAAAGAGAATCAAATCATTTTTTAGATCAGTAAATTTTCATTTTAGATCAAACAAAGTCAACTTCATGGGTCACATTATCTTAGAGTTGGGACTATCAGTGGACTTATAGAAAGTCAGAGATTTAGTTAATGGGGAACATCACAAGAAAATATTTTATTTCTGATGTTTCTTAGGGCTAGCCAGATATTATTTCTGATTCATATAGGATTTATCACACCGTGAAATGCTTCTTATGGGCTTGAAAAAAATAGGTGTGAAATTCATATGGTTAAAGGATTATGAATTATACTTATAGGATTTGAAGGTCCATTTGACTTCTACACCGATAATGATTCAATCGAAGATAGGAAAGAGGTATACCGTCTACTTTGAGACATCATCTATCGGGCTTGGAGCTGTTCAGATGTAGAATGGGTGATTTTTTGTGTTTGGTTCTCATCAAATAAGGTATCCTATGTGGAATTATCCAACACATGAACTTGAGTTAGCTGCTATTATACATGCCTTATGTTATTGGAGACACTATCTACATGGAGGGATTTTTTGTATACATTGATCACAAGATCCTCAAGTACTTCATTACATGGTGGGATCTCAATATCATTTAGTGAATGTGGGTTTAGTACCTATAGTCATTTTATTATGAGATTACATGTATGCCTAAGAAAGGAAATGTAGTGCTCGATTATATGAGATGGAAGAATTAGATTGAGTTAGTTCATGTCACTAGTGGGAAATAAAAGATCATGGCCTTATTCTAAAAGATGTAGATTCTGGTTCAGGACGATCATGGGCTCAATATCCTCACAGCCTTAGAAGTGACTTATAATATTCTGGAATGGGTATGAATGAGGCAAATATCTGATTCTAATGTCCTTGTCCTAGGAAAAAAAATCTTAGATGATGAAACATATTTAGGTTGGACCATGGATGGGGATGATACTCTACTATTCCATAGATGTGTATGGGTCCTAGTTGAAATTAGAGTGGAGTTTATGTGGGAATTTCATTCACCATCATGGGATGTTAATCCTAGTGTCACCAATATGTATTGAAAATTATGGTACCAGTATTGGTGTCTGAGTCTAAAACGAGATATTTTAAACTTCATCATTTGATGATCCACCTATTATAAGGTGAAAGTGGAACATCAATGACCATAAGGGATTTTTAGCCATTGTTTATTCCCATGTTGAAATGGGATGATTTTTATATGGATTTTGTGACCGGATTACTTAGTTCACCTCGTGGTAATGATAATGTGTGTGTCTTTGTTGACCATTTGATGAAGGTCAAACATTTCATACATGTGTGAGATACCTTCTTGGTATATTATCATTGGAGTATATATGTTAGGGATGTTGAACGTATTCATGGAGATCCATGTTCTATCATTTGGTATAGAAAATATATCTTTACATCACAGTTATGGAGGTGGTTACACAAGGCCTTGGGTAATCAAGTGATTCTAAGCACAACATATCACCCTTATATTGATGGATGGATAGAGTGTATGATTTAGGTGTTAGAGGATATGCTATGTAAATATTTCCTTGACTTAGGGGGTTATTAAGAGAAACAAATTCCCCTTGTTGAGTTTTCTTAAAATAATATCTTTTAGGTTACCATCATGAAAGATCCTTAGAGAACCTCATATTTTAGTCATTTCAATTCACCTTTTTTATGGATAGAGGAAATAGATGTAGCTATGATTAGACCATGTCTCGTGTAGGAGACTATAGAAAATGACTAGTAGATTCGAAATAACATGATGACAGCTCAGTCCATACAGTAGTCACTTGCCAGCTGATTCCAATTAAATCTGGAGTTCGAGATCGTAGATTGGGTTTTCCTGCGACACTCGTTGAGGTTCGTACATAGACATATTTGGTGGTATGGTAATCTCTCACCTAGGTTCATTGGCCCCTTTGAGATTTTGAAATTAATCAGACCATTGTATTACCATATATTACATCCTAAAAGATATCCGTCTATGCATAATGTCATAAATGTATCTTAGGTTCATCAAAATTATCCATACCCATCACATATATTTCATCTTAATGAGGTAGATTTGGATTTTGATGCTTCATTCGAGGATTATATCATTTTCTGTGGATCAGAGAGTGAATACACTACAAGTCTAGTTAGTTTCTTTGGTATGGATGCTAAAGAAAAAAGGTTTATTACAAGATGAGCCTTGGGAGTGGGAAGCTGGTATACAAGCTGAATGTTCAAAACACTTTTCTCATGATACATCATTACCCAATGAAGTCCAACTCAGGGAGATTTAAATGACTCGTCTTTTCATGAAGGTATGAGTTGTTTTTTTGTTTAAATTCAATAAAAAAGACCATAGGATGGTACCAAGAGGAGTCATGAAGGTCATGAGGATGTCCAGGTCTTTTTCAGATCCTGAAACCATAGAATTTTGGAAAATAAACCAGGCCGCATTGTTAGTAGAAACCATATACCCCAACCCACCTAGTCTTTACTAACCATACAGGGTGAGACATATAAGAACTAGTGGCTACATATCTTGTCAGAAATCATGTGACCAAAGGTACTTGATCATGAAATCCTTCTGAAATTTTTTACAGAGGTTTTTTTTCACAGTTTAAGTGGGGTTAGAAAAACTGTGCACCTTACCCATGCGAGGTCTTCCCTTGGGTAATGAGGGGATCATGGGTTGGTCTTGGTTTGGAAAAACTAGGAGGCCAAACTATACACCCCCTATTTTGAGCATGAAATATTTTTTTCCACTACTACAAATTGGGCTTTTATCAGCACTAAATACCGAAATTAACAGTGCAAGAAAATCACTGTAAATACTAGTGAAGATAAAGGGGGGTCCCCTTTATCAGGGCTCCGAAAAGCGCTGATAAAGGAGACCCCCCTTTGAATACGCCATCATTAACAGTGCTTTTTTAGCACTGATAATGGGGTTCCTTTATCAGCACCATCTTGAGTGCTGATAAAGGGCCCTATTATCAGTGATCAAGATAGGGTTGATAAAGGTGTCCTTTATCAGAGCTCAAAATAGAACTGATAAACGCACCTTCCCCTGCACCTACAGAACCAACCCCTGAATAAGCCAGCACCGGCACACCTGTAAAAAACTGCTCCTGCACACCTGTACAAAGCAGCACCCGCACACAATATTTTGACAAACAATGCTATATACATTTACTTAACATAATGAATACAAAAAAAATCACACTACTATATAAATTTCAAACATTGTTTTAGATGGATACAATTACAATTATCCAAAAAAAAATTATGAACATTAATGTTTCATCCTTTGATATCTGTGATCCTCTCTCAAAAATTTTCATCCACGGTATTTGTTGCTAAACAAAGCATCCGAACTCAAGGAAAAAAATTCACCTATATAAAAAAACAAATATTATTTTAGTGATACAATAATGAAATAAATTAAAACATTAATATGAAAGAATAAATTAATATGGAAATGTGAAACTAAAATATGGAAATGATAAACTCAAATGTTTTCATTCTGATAACAATAAAAGAGAATAATGTAAAATCAATATGTTTTTGGATGATTTGTCTCATTTAATAAATACTGATTCATTATCTAATTAAAAGATTTACCGGTCACACTGTGCATCGGATTGAGGTGTGGTCGATTAGTACACCTCACAAATGACTCATGGATTGTTTTCCTAAAGTATCAAAACAATCTGAATTCATTTTCTCAGTATTCCATATGTCACTTGTGTTATTTTCTAAATTTTATGTCAATTTCCAACAGATATCAGACACTTTTAGCCATATCGGTCACATCATTCATCGGATTGAGGTGCGGTTGATTCGTACACCACAAAAATGACTCATGGATCATTTTCCTAAAATACCAAAATAATATTAATGTGTTTTCTCAGAATTATGTATGTCAGTAATGTTGTGTTCTAAAGTTAATGTCAATTTCAAACTGATATCATACACTTTTAGCCATACTGATCACACCATGCATTAGATTTAGGTGAGGTTGATTTTTACATGTCACAAATGACTCATGAATCATTTTCCTAAAGTATCAAAACAATCTGAACTTCTTTTCCTTGTATTCTATAAGTCAGTAGTTTTATTTTCTATGGTTAATGTCAATTTCAAACTGATATCAGACAATTTTAGCCATAACGATCACATTGTGTGTCATATTGAGATGTGATCAATTTTTACACGTTAAAAATGACTCATACGTCATTTTTATAAAGTATCAAAACAATCTGAACGCATTTTCTCATTTTTCTATTTGTAAGTAGTGTTGTTTTCTAAAATTAATGTCAATTTCGAACTGATATCAGACACTTTTAGCCATACCGGTCACACCACGTAATGGATTGAGGTGCTGTCGATTCATACACCTCAAAAATGACTCATGGATTGTTTTCCTAATGTATCAAAACAATATGAATGCATTTTTTCAGTATTCTGTATGTCACATGTGTTGTTCTCTAATGTTTATGTCAATTTCAAAATAATATCAGACACTTTTAGTCATACTGGTCACACTGTGCGTCAGATTGAGGTGAAGTTTATTCATACACATCACAAATGACTCATGGATCGTTGTGCTAGTGTATCAGAAAAATATGAATGTGTTTTCTCAGAATTATGTATGTTAGTAGTGTCGTTCTCTAAAGTTTATTTCAATTTAAAACTGATATCACACACTTTTAGCCATACCGGTCACACCATACGTCAGATTGAGGTGCGGTTGATTCTTACACCTCAAAAATGACTCATGGATTGTTTTCCTAAATTATAAAAACAATATAAAAGTGTTTTACTAGTTTTCCATATGTCATTAGTGTTGTTTTCTAAATTTTATGTCAATTTCAAACTGATATTAGACACATTTCGCCATACTAGTCACACCATGCATTAGATTGAGGTTCAGACGATTTGTACACCTCACAAATAACTCATGTATCATTGTTCGAAAATATTAAAACAATCCGAAATCATTTGCTCAATTTTCCGTATGTCACTTATGTTCTTTTGTAATGTTTATTTCGATTTCAAACTGATATCAGACACTTTTATCCATAGCAGTCACACCGTGCATCAGATTAAGGTGAGGTAGATTTTTACACCTCAACAATGACTCATGGATCATTTTCCTAAAGTATCAAAACAATCTGAATGGGTTTGCTTCATATTTCAAATGTTTGTAGTGTTGTTTTCTAAAGTTATTGTCAATTTCAAACTGATATCAGACACTTTTAGCCATAACTATCACACTTTGCATCATATTGAGTTCCGGTCAATTATTACACCTAAAAAATGACTCATGGATCATTTTCCTAAAGTATCAAAACATCCCGAATGAGTTTTCTCTTTATTTCGTATGCCAGTAGTGTTGTTTTTTAAAGTTAATGTTAATTTCAAATTGATATCAGACAGTTTTAGCCATAATGGTTACATTGTGCATTGGATTGAGGTGCGGTCGATTCGTTAACCTCAAAAATGACTCATTGATCGTTGTCCTAATGTATCAAAACAATCCGAATGCATTTTCTCAGTTTTCCGTATGTCACTTGTGTTGTTTTCCATAGTTAATGTCAATTTCAAACATATATCAGACACTTTTACCCATACTGGTCACACCATGCATCGGGATGATGTTCGGTTGATTTTTACACCTCACAAATGACTCATGGATCGTTTTCCTAAAGTATGAAAACAATCCAAAGGACTTTTCTCAGTTTTCCATATGTTAGTATTGTTGTTTTCTAAAATTAATGTCAATTACAAACTGATATCATACACTTTTAGCCATACCGGTGACACCGTGTTTCAGATTGAGGTGTGGTCGACTCATACAACTCACAAATGGCTCATGGATTGTTTTCCTAAAGTATGAAAACAATCCGAACTTGTTTGCTCAATTTTCTATATGTAACTTGTGTTGTTTTCTAATGATTATGTCAATTTCAAACTGATATCAGACACTTTTAGCTATACTGGTCAAACCTTGTGTCGGATTGAGGTACAGTCAATTAGTACAGGACACAAATGGGTCATGGATCATTTTCCAAAAGTATAAAAACAATACAAACGTTTTTGGTCATTATTACATGTGTTAGTAATGTTGTTTTCTAAAGTTTATGTCAATTTCTAACTGATATCAGACACCTTCAGTCATACTTGTCACACCGTGTGTGGGATAGAAGTGTTATTGATTCATACACCTCTCAAATGACTCATGTATTGTTCTCCTAAATTATAAAAATAATAAAAATGCATTTTCTCAATATTTCTTATGTTATTAGTGTTTCTTTCTAATGTTTATGTCAATTTGAAACTAATATCAGACACTTTTAACCATACCGGTCTCACCATGCATCAGATTGAAGTGCGGTCGATTTATACACTACAAAAAATGACTCATGGATTGTTTTCCTAAAATATCATAAAATTCAAAAGCATTTCCTTGGTTTTCTATATGTCACTTGTGTTGTTTTATAATGTTTATGTCAATTTCCAACTGATATTAGACACTTTTACCCATACCGGTCACACCATGCGTTTGATTGAGGTACGGTTGATTCGTACCCATCACAAATGACTCATGGAACGTTATCCTAATATATCAAAATAATCTGAACTCCTATTCTCGTTATTCTATAGGTTAGTAGTGTTTGTTGAAAATTTTAATTTCAATTTCAAACTAATATCAGGCAGTTTTAGCAATACCAGTCACACCGTGCGTCGTATTGAGGTGCGGTCGACTGTTACACCTCAAAAATGACTCATGGATCATTTTCCTAAAGTATAAAAACAATCTTAATGTGTTTTCTCAGTATTCCGTATGCCAGTAGTGTTGTTTTCTAAAGTCAATGTAAATTTCAAACTGATAGCAGACACTTTTAGCCATACCGATCACACCGTGTGTCGGATTGAGGTGGGGTCGATTCCTACACCTAAAAAATGACTCATGGATCATTTTACTAATGTATGAAAACAATATGAACGTTTTTTCTTGGTTTTCTGCATGTATCTTGTGTTGCTTTCTAAATTTAATGTCAATTTCAAACTTATATCAGACACTTTTAGCCATATCGGTCACACCGTGCTTTAGATTGAGGTGAGGTCGATTCGTACACCTAAAAAATGACTCATGGATTGTTTCCCAATAGTATTAGAATAATATGAATGCAATTTCTCATTTTTCTTTTTGTAACTTGTGTTGTTTTCTAAAGTTTATGGAAATTTCAAACTGATATCAGACACTTTTATCCATATCGGTCACACCGTGTGTCGGATTAAGGTGTGGTCGATTCATACACCTCAATAATGAATCGTGGATCATTTTCCTAAAATATAAAAACAATACGAAATTTTTTTCTTTGATTTCTATATGTCACTTTTTTTGTTTTCAAAATTTAATGTCAATTTCAAACTGATATCAGACACTTTTAGCCATACTGGTCACTCCGTGCTTCAGATTGAGGTGAGGTAGATTAGTACACCTCCAAAATGACTCATGGATTGTTTCCCAATAGTATCAAAACAATCCGAATTCGCTTGATCAGTATTTCGTATGTTAGTAGTGTTGTCTTCAAAATTTAATGTAAATTTCAAACTGATATCAGACACTTTTAGCCATACTGGTCACACCGTGTGTCGGATTGAGGTGCAGTTGATTTGTACACCTCCCAAATGACTCATGGATCGTTTCCCTAATGTATCAAAAAAATCTGAATGCATTTTCTTGGTATTCCTTATGTCAGTAGTGTTTTTTTAATGTTAATGTCAATTTCAAACTGATATCTGAAAATTTTAGCTATACCAGTCACACTATGTGTTGGATTGAGGTGTGGTTGATTATTACACCTCCCAAATGACTCATGGATCATTTTACTAAAGTATCAATACAATCCAAATGATTTTTCTTGGCTTTCCGTATGTCACTTGTGTTGTTTTCTAATGTTAATGTCAATTTCAAAATAATATCATACTCTTTTAGCCATACCAGTCACACCGTGCGTCATATTGAGGTGCGGTTGATTCGTACACCTCACAAATGACTCAGGGATTATTTTCCTAACGTATCAAAACAATATGAAAAGTTTTCTTAGTTTTCCTTATGTCACTTGTGTTGTTTTCTAAAGTCTATGTCTATTTCAAACTGATATAATACAATTTTATCCATAGACACACCCCCTTCTTCCCCTCCTGGACACCCTCACACCCGGACACCCCCTCCCTCTTGGACACACCCCCTCCTGGACACCCTCCCCCCCCCCCCACTCCTGGACACCACCCTCACATCTGGACACCCCCACCCACATATAAGGGAAACTAAAATTAGAAAATTAAAAATCCCAGATATAGGTTCCCATCAAGATTTTAAGATGCTCGTGAGTGGACTGAATGACTATGAATTGGTAGACTTTTACCCTATCGACCAATGTAGTCCAATGAGTTATGCTTTACTAGAAAAGAAAAATAGTATCTAAAACCATTCATCATAACCTAAGGATATAAAACATAATAATGGGTGAACATATATTCTCAATAAGTGTAAACAAGGGAGATATTAATGATTATATATGGATAACATTAGTAGGAATTCACCTTCATCCTATTTGTGTACAATCATCCTTCAGTTATGTTGCCCATTCTTTTCTAAACACATCTATATCATCTTCTGAATATGAGTTTTTGTGATAGTCATGGTAGTACTAAAAAGATATAAATACACAAAGGATTAGTAAATATTTTAAATGGACTCATAATTATTTTCAAAAATACCTCATCGGGATGCTAGTTTTTTGATGAAATACGATCTCTTTCATAAATTTACAAACATAATAACCACAATCCTTTCCATTTGTTTGTTCTGGAAACTTCAGAAAAATCGAAAACAATAAGTAATTTGTTTTTATATGTGTTTGGATAGTGTAGTGTTATTATATATACCAGGATACTTTTGCAGTTTTAGATCTCAGAGGCTTTCTCATCCTTATGCCATAGATTCATTCCATGCATTAGACAATATTGATGCACTGCCCTATCAAAACAGAATCCTTATTAAAAGATAACATAAATTATATATCTAGATGTTTTTTTAAAATGTTGGATCTAGTGGATTACAAATTAACAAACTCCATCATGAATGGTCGGTTTGTTGGATATCCATGCATTGAATCCCGAAAATAAATATTTGGAGTATCCAAATTGACTGCAATCAGCATCCAATGCTCCCTAAAAATACTAAAAGGAATAAGTAAATAAAGAAATGAAAATATAGTTGATATGATTAAATTTTAGTGTTTTACCCATGCATCATTGGTATTAAAAAGAGTCCATCATCTGTAATTTTGTTTTCAAATGATTTGAGCATGGATGACATTATTTCATCCCCTTTATCAGAATCTATTTCTTCTTTTGAAGAGGTGGTGTGAGGACTAATGAGTCCAAATTTTTCTTCATGGGTAAATCCCTTCAATTGTCTTTCATATATATGCCTGCAAAAAATATAAAATGTATTTCATCATAATTATCAGAGTAGATCTGCTTCTGTAAAATCAAATCATGAAAACATACCTCATGTATACATTTACAACCGAGGATCCTAGCCATTCATACATGAGGATTTCATTTACAATTTCAGCACTAATGAAATTTGATATTTCCTCTCCATACATATTTTTTTCAAAATCAACTATGTGATCATTCTTTTCTATCAACTTTGTATCCACATGATCCTATAATGATATTAACTGTGGATATAGAATTGGCGCGGTGAAGGTGCTCTCAGTAGACCGTTTCAATCGGTTGGTTGATTCATGAGATATTTTTGAGCTGATATTCATTCCACCCCCTTCTCTTTGTCTTTCTGTAATAACATTCATCTGTTCAGACCCTTTTTCAATAAATTTTAAAGGTCCACCTTGAAAAATAACGTGGAAATGGATACCTCCTTATCAACATGTTTTTTACAAGAACTGACGGCCATGGGATGAATGTTCCAACAACTTGTTCAACTATATGAATGTCTTCATCGTCATTTGGAATAGGTAGCTCGGCACTCATCTCATTAGATACGTTTATTGAAACTCTGAAATGATCTGTTGGAAGATTTCTATTGCGTATCATGTCATTCTTCATATTGAACACAGTAGCCCTCGCTACAAGGCGATAGGTGGGAGTTGATAGATATAAATCATAGTCATTTTCACCCTGTAGAATATTAGTACATGAAAGGTATCAGGGTATATATGAATCACATTTCACAGAAACAATTATTAAAACATTGATTACCTCAGCTAAGTCTGGTTTTTTAGGGGAATGGCTTGCCTCAAAGACGGTGGGGGTGGGGCGGGATCATCACGCACGGGTTGTTGTTGATTTGTTTCTTCTCTTTGCCTCTCCCCCATCAATGTTGCTATAATTTATCTCTAGTATTGTAATTCTTCTTTAAAAATAGTTAATTTTTCTTGTAGCTTTTCCATTATTTAATTGTCATCCTCCGCTTGTTTTTTTAAATATGGTTGGGGTGACACCCCAAAACCAGTACCTCTGACACGACCACACTCGCCTAGCCGCTTCAAAGCTAGTGAAAGTATGTATGCATCTGGTGCAAGTGTTATTGATTACTATGACTATGACAGATAGAAAATATAGAAAAATATGTAGTCATTTTAATGTAATATCGATTTAAAACAAATAAAATTTATATTGTGTCATATACACACATGCTTCCCACAATTTTTGTGTTTTTTCATCTATCAGTATCCCCTATTTATTTACACAAGACTCCTTCCATAGAACATGGCGTGGGATGGATTTTGATTTTGATTTCGATTAATTAATCATCATATAAACAGAGAAATAGGGTTATGCTATTTTTTTCTGTCACATATAAGTATTACGGTAGATTTATAAGATGTATCAATTTTTGCGCAAGTGAATCATACCCCATCCTTGCTTTACGGTAAGGGCACGCTGGTTCTGTTACGCGTTTATTATTTTCCTCACTCAGTTGCAGTATCATAAATAAAAAACTGTCAATCAAAGTGGTGAATACAAGCAATGGAAAACAACATAATACCCCACAAAATGTACCTGAAAAGTCTGCTCCCCAGTACGGTTGATAAATGCGTCCCACGCTCCTTGGGATATCAAGTGTGCATAAAGAGGAGGTGGGTGTGTCTTTATTTTTCCTTCAGCATCTTTAAGATGATATTTCATTAAAATTGTATGGAAACCTCTATGAATCCTTCCTGAAACTCTTAATACTTATTCCTTGTGCGAGGAATCTACTATAAAATCATTGTGCAATGGATGATGAAGATTAAGTCAATGTTTTTGGCATTTTATTTTAATAAATTTAAAAAATTATATCATAATGTTACCGTAATCTCTTCCCGCATTAGTGTGTTAAGACCGGTGACAACATGGTGCCATGACTATACATCAATCGTCACGTGTTGTCGAGTGACAATTCCAATATAGCTACTAAATATGGCTTTTTGGGGGTTAACATGTTGGCCTTGCTTATTCCATCCAACCTCAAATTTTAAGCCTTTTTCTTTTTCCTTAAGGATTTTGGCTAACATTTTCAAACTACGGTGCTATTTTATTTTTGCGCTTTCAGGGTTTCATTTACTACCATTTCTTATGAAGTATAATCAATATCTTTCTCCAGAGCACTTGCATCAGCACTGGGACCAGTAGCAACAGGTTGAGAAACTTGTTGTCGCTCTACACTGGGACCAGCAACAACATGTTAAGAAACATGTTGTTTCTCTGCACTGGGACCACCAGTAGCTAGTTGAGAAACCTGTTATCGCTCTAAACTGGGTCCACCAACAGGTGGTTGAGAGACCTTTTGTGCCTCAGGATTGGGCGCATCAACATGTGCAGAAGTCATTATCTGCAAAAGTGGTTTAACATTTAATTTAGATTAAATAAAAGCAGTGGACAGATAATAACATAAAATAACACAATGTATATTACAATAATAAAATAACCTGATTATTTTACTCTCTTTTTTTGCTTTAATGTTTTAAGAGATTTGACTCCTCTATCGACTATGTAAATCCCTTCATTATGGTCTTTTCTGACATAAAAAACGCCGTCTACATTGGGACCACTACGAAATGATTGTGAATCCCATATAAAAGGGTCATCCTCCGTTGAACTTTTGTCTGACCCTTCAGTTGTTTTGGTCGATAACAGAATAATTGACCAATTTCAGTTTGTGGGGTCTGGAACATAAAATACTTATACTTCCAGTGATTCTATTATAAATGATTCTTTTTTCTCCCCATCCTTACTAAAATCAACTTTCATGAATCCTAATTCATCTATTTTAATATCACTATAGTTATCAACCCACTTGCATTGAAAATTCATCACTTTTAATTTCGTATAATCCAACTCCAATATTCGTTTGATGATGCCAAAGTATTACATATTCGCATAAATTGGATTTTTGTCCTTAGCACTGGAAACATGCATCACCTCATCCACAAGTGTATCCCCACTATTCTTCATGGTACTTTCTTCATCATGTTCATTAATATCGAATGTATAACCATTAAATTCATAAGCATTGTAAGATAATACATACACACTTTCTCCTCCAGCTAGCCATTAACGTTGTTCTGAAATTGAGTCTGGATTTTCATCTAACTAATTCAAAATATGGTCTTGAAACAATCCTATATACTATCAATTATGTGTATCTGATATCCATTTTTCTGCCCTAGATGGATTCAAACGGCTATTAATTTCTTTATGGGTTTGAACTTATGGCTCGACGTCGAAACAGTTATGAAAAACGTAAAGGTGAGCCTGCTACGGATCTGTAATAATGATGACGACAATATCTATTCCAAAAATTCCTTCACCCTCAAGCCTCTCTGTGCGACGAGATTTCGGTAGGCCAACGTTTTCCACACCAGACAAGTATTAAGTACAAAATTCAATGGCTTCCTCAAAAATATATTTCTCCACAATACAACCCTCTGGTCGACTTCAATTTTTGACATACCCTTTCAAAATCATCATATACCATTCAATGGGGTACATCAATCTATAATGTACAGGACCAAATAGTTGATTCCCTCTCACCAAATGAACCATCAAATGAACCATCATATGAAAAAATTTCGGCAGGAAGAACATTTCCAATTCGCATAATATGACGGCAATGTCTCTTTCCATAGTTGGCAATTTCATCGGGTCTATAACTTTGATGCATATAGCTTCGAAGAAGAAACAGAGCTTTGTTAATGTATGAAGGAAATTATTTGGAAAAATTAAATGTAAAGATATAAGAATTAGAACTTGTATCAAAACATGGCAGTCATGTGATTTCAGAACCTTTAATTTTAAATCTCTCATAGACACGATGTTCTTGATATTTGATGAGTACCCCTCTGGGACATTTACATCATTCATGAAGTTGTAAAACAGATATCTCTCCTACCTGGAAAGAGTGTAAGTAGTAGGAGGAATAAATGTTCATTTTTTACCCTTCATTAGTTCCAACTCTTCTCATTTTCCCATATAAAAAATGTCCAATCAGCCTTAATTCCATCCTTCATTTTGGCTAGGAGCATTTAAAAATTTGATGATGACACTATCACATACATTTTTTTCAATATGCATAACATCAAGAAAAAGTATGACATACAGACAATTCCAGTATGGTAATTCAAAAAAAACTGATCTCTTTTTCCAACAAGTTTTTGTATGGTTTTTCGAAAACAGTTTACCAAAAGTAGTGTTCAAATATTTTACCTTCTCAAAAAATTGATCACCTATTAGTGGAGATGGTGTTGTAATTTCTTCTGAACTTCTGTCAAATGATGTCGTCCAAGATCGGTACTTATGTCGTTGGGGAAGAAATATGTGAAGTCCTAAAAACACGGTTTTCGATGAATTTTTCAACCTAATTGACAGTGTACCTTGTTCGCAAATGGGACACCCTTGAGTTCCTTTAATGCTCTATCCTAACAAATTTCCATAAGTAAGAAAGTCATTTATCATCCCTTACAACATGGCTTTCAAAGTGAAATCTTCTTTTTTGTAATCATCATACAATGTAACATGTGAATCCCACAATATTTTTAAATCCTCGATCAAAGGAGCCAAATAAACATCAATATCATTACCCTGTTGTTTTAGTCCTAATATAAGCATAGATAACATGGTGTATATTCACTTCATGCATAACCATGGTGGTAAGTTATAATTTACTAACATAATCGGCTATGTAATGTGACTGCTGCTTTGAAAACCAAAAGGATTCACCCCATCTGTAGATAATTTCAGAAGAAGGTTTCTTAGTTCGTTTCCAAATTCGGGATACTCTTGATCTATTTTCTTCCACTAAGGAGAGTATTTCTGGTGACATAGTTTCCCATCTTTAATTCTTGTATCTGCATGCCATGTCAATTTTCATGTAGTCTCCACACTTCCATATAGGCGCCTAAACCTTAGAATGATTGGAAAGTACCATACATATTTTGTAATACTAGAAACATCTTTCTTGTATTGAGAAGAACCACACTTTTGGCATTATTTATCTGATTTGTGGTCCTTGCGAAACATTATACAGTCATTCGGGCAGGCGTGTATTCTTTCAGAGATCATACCCATCGATCATAGAATTCTTTTAGCATCGTATGTTCAGCTAGAGAGTTCATTATGTTCTAGGAGCATGTCATTCAGGAAAGGAATTAGTTCCGTAAACTGGCGTCACACCACCTGTTGCCTAATTTCAAATTAAACAACTTTATTATGGCTGCAAATACTGTATATTTAGTGGAACCCGCATAAAATTGCATTTTTGCACAACTATTTAACATCTAAAACAATTTCGGGAAATCCCGAAGTTCATCTTCAACTGTCCTTTTCATTTCTTCAATATAATCATCATCATCATTCACATATGTAATCACACCCTCCATACAATCGTCTTCATTGTTCACGCTTGTAATCATATCAGATCTTTCATAAAATGTCGTGTTATCCGAGCCACTACCTACATTCATTTTTTCCCCATGTTTATTCCAACATGTATAACTTCGTTCTATCCTGTGACAGATCATGTGTTCTTTCAACTCCTCTGGACTAATTTGTCTTGAATAACAACAGCGTAAACACGGATAAAGGATTTGAGAAGGGTCACATGCACGATCTCCTACAAACTTTATAAACTCTTTCACGCCATCTTCATACTCTTTTGTCAACCGATTGGAATTCATCCATTCTTTATTCATATTCATTGTCTTTATGGGTTCAACCTCAAACTTGCCTAATATTATGTTTTAATTAATCCAGTAGCATTTTTTGGGTTTTATAAAATAAATCATGGTACAAATACCTCTATAATGAAATAGAGGAACCTACCCCAAAAAAGTGAATTTACTTGAACTCTATCTATATACAAGGGATTGTTCCCTATCCTTTGTATATCTCCATGTAGTACCTAAAACCTATACATGGAGGACTCTTCACCGAAACATGGGGGAGTGCCATACTCCATATTTTCCCCAAGAATATCACTTGTCACTTGTCAACTCTCAAGTAGAGTGAGGTTAATTAAAATATCCAAACCACGTCTTGTGCAATTTACAATGAATGAGGGAATCATAATATTGTGATCTACATGAGAATATATTTATAATGGGATACTCATACATGAAATATTATCATCTAAGTGAAAAATAAATAATAATAATGAAATTAACATAGCACACAATTTGTTCAATGGATAAACAATTTATAGGGTTCTCAGTCAAGGTTGGTTGTATACTACCAGTTCTAAACTCTTGTGGAATTCATATACATGGTGTGTCTAGTATGGTGAACATCGTCTATGGATAAGATACATGATTTAATATGAATTATATCAAATTAATTCCAACGTAGTCTTACAAAGATTGCATGATGCCTTTGAAAATACATGACATATGGAACAAGTTGAGCTAAAGGCGTGTACTTTATATACAAAATGAGTCACTTAACCAGCTATGCATCTCATTTTTGTGGAATACACATTGAGAAGTCCTTACATGACCACTAGGGGTGTATAGTGAATACACATCAAGTTTATATGGTATCTATACATGGTGTGAGTGAAGTAAAACCCATTTCATATGGTTCTACCATTATTTCATGGAATTTACATAGTTTCATGCTGATGGATATGTCTTTGATATGTGTGTGACCTACGTTCACATTACATATAACATTCAAAATAAAACTTATTCCAAGTTCGTGTCAGAAGATGAGTCATGTGGTGTAAATTTTGGAGATAACTGTGGTCTGGCATTAAAATCTATACAAAATCCATGTATGATGGAGCATGTTCCATTTAACAAGAATACATACCATGTATTTTAAGAATATATAGAATCTAAAAAATATCATATTCACACCATAAAGTGTCTCATAGAGTTCTCTAGAAGTGGTTTTTTAGGATTTAGTGGAATTGCACTAGTAACAAAGTGGTGGTGCCATTGAAATGGGTAATGTTTGGAATGATATTCAATGGTGGAAGAACTACAAAATGGAAAAAAATTGCATATGATTCATGAAAAAACTACAACACCATATAAAAACACAATCGTCCTCTCAATCGCAACATCATACAAACCAAAAAATCACAATTTTAGATTTTACAAAGCATCCCTTATTCAATTTTGTTTGTAAATTCAGGGGTTATCAAAAAAGTTTTATCATATTGGGGTGTTAATTCATAAGTCAAGTGTACATAAATTACCATTTTTTATATTCAAATTTTCAACAAGAACTGACCAACATGAAATTCATTTAGTGCGCAAACAAGGACCACCAACGACCACGATTTTCAGCGGGGCGTTTAGCCCGTACATTTCACATTATAACCATAAATATAAAAAAGTAATAATATGACAAAAAGAGGAAACCAATGAGTAATAGGAGAAAACTCACTGCGAAGGTGTCGTTAAGAACACGGTATAGGTGCGTTCATGGCAGAGGAGAGGCACACAACAGAGGATATTTCCAACTAAAAAGATAACTTAAAATAGGGGAAACTCATGAGAATAAAATAATCTAAAACCGAGTACACCATTTACCACATCCCACAAACCCTAAAGACCCAATAAAACCAAAATCAACCCACACCATGGTTAAACACACCATAATATTACAAGAAATTATAGAACCCACCTTCGATGGAATGGGTTCAACAGAATTTTTAAAATATAAAAGATGAACATACAATGGGTAAGCTCGGACCAATTGGTTCTCCTTACTAGGTATAATCCCAAAGTTTATTCTAGATAACATATCCCAAATGAGTAATCCCTGATAAATCCACTATTATCAAACATTTCATGACACATACATCCTAATCACATCCCTTTATACTTCATGGTACAATATTTTCAACACAACATGTGGTATCTAGTGAGTTGGATAATATCCCTATTCAAACTCAACGAGACTACCCGTACATCTGGAAAAAAATTAGGGGGAACACACATAATTCCAATGGGACATCTCTGGTACTCTTTTCCAATCTTAAGATCACGCCATGCCAAAACTCACCACACGATCACCAGTTACCCATCATTATTCCAAAACCAAAGGAATATACCCATGTTTCATTACCCTAAACCCATCCATCTTGGTTCAATAGTGATGGTCACAATAAAACCATGCTATAAATCAATAGGGTTAAGAAACCAAATGATCAGGTCCCTCAACCCATCCATAACACCAAAACTCATGAATAGAGAGTTCTTCCCTTATACATATCCAAGACATGACCATTCCATCGCTATCAACTTGATAACAACTAATATGCATCAATCCCTCATGTCAAAGAATCTACCCATGATTTATGTATCTAAGGTCTTCATAACACCAAGATAACCCCACTCATTAATTTCCCCAACCACCAAAACTCACTAACACGCTACCATCCTGAGTCACATGCTAACGACCACTGGGATCTCACACAAATCCCTTACATCAATTCTAACACAATCCTTAGCCCATGGGTGCCACTATTATACCCACCTCAAAAAACACATCATCTAGTGAACCAAACCAAACAATAAATATAGGTTCTCACACACTCTCAATCTAAAACAACTTACAATACAAGGGTCTCACCACCTGGGCTCTCACTTTTGCTCCAACTACACATAAATAGGTTAAAATCACTTATTAAAAAATAAAAGTCATCATAATCATTCAAAACTCATAATTTCTCATTTATATTAACCCAATAGAAAGAAAAATACTCCTACACTGACTAGCGGTGACTAAGTTAGTGGCGGCGGAGGCTGTGGTGGTGGAGGCAGCGGCAGTGGAGGCAGTGGCGGTTGCGGTGGCTGAGGCAGCGACGGTCGCAGCGAAGGAGCAAAACCCAACGGCGTGGTGGAAATGGTTGAGGAGAAATACCCAATGGTGATGGTGGAAGATGAGGAGGAGGAGGAGGACGAGGATGAGGAGGAGGAGGAAGATGAGGACATGAAAGAGGAGGAGAATGAGGACGAGAAGTCGTGGCAGAAGAGGGTCCTGGTTTATCTTTCACGAAAGATTTACCACGTGCGAGAGAGGAAGGACTATTAGGGTTATTAAATATAAACCGTTGGAACCTTAATCAGTTCTTGTTGAAAGTGCTGATAAAGGTATGTTTTATCCACACTTTTATTTTAGCACTGATAAATATTATAATTTTATATAAATTAAGAATAAAAACTTCTTATAGGCGCTAAAATAAGTGCTGATAAATGTACCCTTTTACCAGCGCCTATTTTAGCACTGCTAAAGGTTAGATTTATCTGTGCTTTTAGCTATCGCTAATAAATCCATACCCCTTTATCAGCGCTTTCTATTTAGCACTGATAAAGGGTAGTGCTTCCCTTTCCATGTTTTGTGGTAGTGTTCCCATAATGAATATATTAACCATTTTCTTATTTCTCCTTCCCATTTCCTGAAGATAAATTATCCTCCTCCTTTTGTGAGCTCGCATATCCTCCCACCTAGGTTATTTAGTATCTCTCACTTCCAAAGTAATAATTGGAATCCATTAAAGTCATTTTATATATAGAGGTATTCTATAAATTACTATCACTTCATATCTTAGATTATCATCGAATCTGTTAAATTATTTAGGTGCGAGCTCTTTTTCCCTATATTCAGGGAATTTGACCATTTATTACAATTCTATTATCCTACTTCAAATATGAGGCTTCCATCGAACAAATATTAATCAATGACCCTAAGGTAGGTTTTATTATAATTTTACCCACAAGTCATAGTGTTTTCATAGCTTCTCAGTTGTGGCACACATCTGCTTTCGCCACACATTTCCTTAAAACTAATTTCATTATTATAATTTGTTATATGCACCTTTTTGTACTCATAAGAATCATTTTTTAGTAACTTTTGGATTCCATCTTTGTTCATGTACCCCCCTTGCGTATGTTGGTTTGATTTCTCCCGTAATAGTTAATTTATCAATGGATTAAAATTCCTTCTAAGCATTCATCTTTGTTTATAAATTGATTTTCATCTTTTATATAAATGTTGATAGATCCCAAAGAAACAACCAAGTGCTCATCTTGAATTATAAATGAAATTTCCTTTATTGGAAATTTCCTGATTGAATAAGGTTCCTTCTATGTTCTTCTTTGAGCCTTGAAAATTGAGTTTCCATATTTGGATAGATTAATTGGAATGTATTAAATTGAATGGATTTTTCATGTTGGTGTTACTTACATATTTTAGTTAGTTGGTTTAATTGAAATGAATTAGTAAAGGAGGAAATGATACACTAATCATTGCTTAATTTATCAAATGTTTTTATTGAATTGTGATTCCATTGGTTAATTTGGGATTGATAAATAAAATTCATGATAAGTAATGCATCTTCGATATTATTATAACTATGATTTTTTCTTTGATATAGGTTGTGGAATGATGGTAAGGGTTCTATTTGGAATGACAATTAATGCTCCCTTACATCTTGTGTTAATCATGACATCTCACACCATTGAATCTATTTTTATGGTGGGCATGACGTACCATGTCCCTTGTTTTGGGTTTTGTTATGATGACACACCTATAATTTTGAGTAACTAGCATAAACACTCCCACTCATTATTATATGTATAGAATGTACACTTTGTTGGAGATTATAGGATCATTTAGACTGGTTATGGATGATTGAGTTATGCCCTGTGCCAGCCAGCACTTAGTATTACAGGTATATGGACAGTTATGTCAACATGTAATTATACCATATTGGTTGATTAAATATATAAATATACTAGATATACATATATATTTATTTACTAGAGACTCATTTCAGATATGAGTCGAAGCTGGTAGAGCCATCGGGTGTCCTTGAGAAACTTGAGTACTCTAGTAGTTTTATTTAGCATTGTTGGTTTTCCATATTTACATATACACCATTTACTTAGGATCAATATTTTGATTACTTATAGACACCATTGGTGGTGGCCTATTGGGATGTTATCTCACACCCTACTCGGGCCGCCTTCGTTACTCAAGTAGATTAATGTTTGTAGGTATGGATAAGGGAAATCACCATGTTATATACTTGATATTATTTATTTATATTTATAGAATAAAGGTAGAGGAACGACCATATGCTTGAGATGTTAGTGGAGTAAAGTTGTTTAATTTTTTTAGTTTTTGTATAGAATGATTATATATGCCAATCTCAGGTTCCCCTTTTATACATTAGCATTCCATGCATCCAGGTATGAAACACTTCCAAATGGATTTTAATATTATTATTTAGTTATTCGGTTATTTATGCTCATGAAATACTTTACAAAATCTATCATTCTACATCCCAATATAGTGGGTTACTAGTCCAATAATTTGGTGTATATTTTTAAAATGCATCCATTATTGTATGACTAATTTTATACATATTATGTCACTCTAATAAGAGGTTATAATCTCACCACTATACCACCTCTACACCCTATCTATAAGTTGGTAGCTTCAAAAATATGGGGAAGAGCAGTTGAGGCCATGTGACTCACCGGTTCAGGACATGCCTTTAGTGGACCCCGATTCAGGATGATAGATAATAAAAAATATCAATTACTAAAAAAAATAAATAATAAAAAATAATAATAAATATTTTTATAAAAGTATCATAAATAATTAATAAAATAAATTATTATATAGTTTTCCCCTCAGGTTGTTAAAATCCTATTTTTATAATTGGAAATATATTTATTAATTTTTTGATCACTCTATTAGATAATGAATTGTGGGCATACCGCACTTATTTTTAAACACCCTATGGTCTGTCTCAATTTGGACTGGTGTTTTTGAAAGATTGTCCTGTTATAGTTGAGGTTGAGAACCATGCATATTGGTCCACCAGAAAAGGAAACATGAATCATTTAATGAAATACATATATAAAATATCATATTTAATAATAGGATATGTTGTTTTCCTATAATTGGATTATCTCATTTAAGGAGTTCAATATGAGATATAAAATCAAATTATATAGCTCCATATTGAAGCTGGTTCCTAGAGAGAATTATTCTAGTTGATTAGGACCAAATATTACTTATCATAGTTTTCTATTTTATGTAATATATACCGACAATGAATCCAAGAATTCATTCTTCATGTTTAATGTGAAATGAAAAGTACCATTTAATGATTATTTTATAGATCAAGTGGTATGGGATGTTTTTGTAATTTATGAAACATGTCATTGGGATCACCATGATGTATATTTATAGGAAAACATACTTTTTATATTCTTTAAATTCAAAACATTCAAATCATATTTTTCTTATCAGGGATGATAAAACAATTAAGTGAGGAGGGATGGTGTCTAATGGCTGTTTTTTTGAATGTTGATGTGTTTTTATTTTCCCTTCCTCTCCATTGTCATTTTTTGTATGTGATTTTTTTTCGGAAAAATCAATTTGACTATAAATAAAATATCAAAAACATGTTTACATGCTTGAGCCACATGATAGTAAATCCCTTTATTTAAAAAATATTGATTCAAATTAATGTTTATGTTGAATAATTTGGTATATTTTATAATTTACAGAAAATTATTACTAGTTTGAAGATTTTTTTAAAATGTTTCCTCATTAGAATAATGAAATTTTAATATTTTTATCCTAAGAGGTACTATATATTAATTTTACCATTATCTTTATTGTACCCTCCATTCTTGAGTGAAATAATATTATATTCTTCAAAATAAAACATGGTTTTATCCTTCATCCAATATTTTGAGAAAAAATAAATGATCTTGTGTGATTGAAGTACGTATTTGGAAAGGGTCATTTTTACCAACTTTTGTGACTATATCTTACATTTTACATTATATTACAGTAGTATCCCAGAAACAACTTACAATAAGAAGCATTAAAATTTCATTTTAAAGGCATACTATCACTCTATTATACATTTCATTATCATCGTTCGTTATGAATGTTGGTGAATCATTGTATTCCATGTCTTATAAAGGGTATGAGCCACATTTTTTTTGAACATGGGGTCGATTTATCATATGATATATGGATCAAAATTCATGTATATTTCATTTTAATTCATTTAATTCCTCCTGAAAAAAAGATAAAAAATGGGAAATTGGATTCAATTTTTTATATTGATTATTTGTATATTCCATGACCCTAATGTGAAGGGCCTGATTTGTTATAAATTTCATTTATTCCATTGTAATCACATTCACCCAAAAAAAATTTTTATAAAAGTATAATAGATTAGAGGAATAAGATTACATTATACTTCCTTTTCTTTTACCAATGTCCAAGTTTGAAAACCACAATTGAGTTGGGTGATTTCTAAAGGGTACATTGATTGGGGGATAATTATTAATTTTTAAGGGATATTCCCACATTTTATTCAAAAATAAAACTCTCATTTATGAGACCTAATATTTTTCAAATTTACCAACTAACCCAAAACCTCAATGAATATCCATTAAAATCCTCACAATCAGAACATGATTCTTCATCTTTTTTTAGAGAAGTAATGATTTTACCAAACCTATGATTTGTAATGTATTATTTTGATCAAATAAAAAAATATTATTTATTTTACACTTAAAATATGTTTGTTTATAAAATTCATTTTTTGGTTGGTTTTGAAATGTTGCAATGTTAAATAAAATATGTTAAATAAATAAGCATGTGAATGATAAAATTTGTATGTTTATGATGTTTTATTCCTTTGTAACGAAATTTGAAGCTTCAATAAATAAACCAATTTGAAACATGTTTTTGATATGTATCATAAAATTAAATACACAAATCCAACATGATTATTCATTTTTTATATAATTGTTCATTCAATGGGCCGTGATTTCATTAATTTTACTTATTACTAGATCAAACCAAAAAAGGCCCAATGTTGGATCATAATGAGAATAAAATTATGGTGAGATATATTGGACACACATATATTATTTTATCTATAACATGATCTAGGAGGTTCTAGTTTGGTCAATTCCCACATATGTGGAATGATAACTGAAGCCCAAAAATCCCCAAAAAAACATTGGTTGATATTTAGAAAAAAAACATTATTCATTCTTGTGGTTAAATATCGGGAGAAATCTTTAAAGGGCATCTAGCCCACCCCATCCATGCAATGAATTTTCATAGTGATAATGTGAAAATTATTTCATTAAAAGTACCCAATGCCTCATTTTATGGTTCAGGGTATGCATTTGTAATGGTGAGTAAAATATGAGAGTTTCATTTATCCATATTCATCTTAATTACCATAATATATTTTTAAACACATTAATTATCTATTTATAGAGTTCTCTTTGATCTAATTATGATCTATATATGTAATAATAAGAAGGTAATTTACCTTGTATGTTTTTTGTCTCATATTTATCATTACTATATATTTCTATGTTTATTCAATTTTACCCACATCAAAATCAATGTAATGGGAATCTAAATTATTTCATGCATAACTAGAATTTTATAATTATTTTTGTGTGTTATACTATCCTATAACACCTTTCCATTCATTATTACTCTTGTGGATTGCTTTAATTTATGA
Organism: Viscum album; assembly: GCA_963277665.1. Lineage (NCBI taxonomy): Eukaryota > Viridiplantae > Streptophyta > Magnoliopsida > Santalales > Viscaceae > Viscum > Viscum album. The sequence goes on from OY728159.1 coordinate 1,034,193,799, forward strand.
AATAAAGAATACTTCTCCCATGAATATTGAATTTTATTCTTGAAAAAAATTTAAATTTATATGGTTATCTATTAATTTTTTTATATTGTTTATGTGATTACTCGATGAGTTTATCTGTTATATTGATAATGATTTCATTGTTTTTATGTATTTATTGGTAATAAAAGTCATTTGATCGATTAAATAAAATTCATTGACCTAGTAGGAATTCATATACCATAACTATTTTAGAAACTATAAATCAGGGAGTCAATGATATATCTCACATCATTTGAGAGAGATTATAGATGAGCCTATAGGGAAACATACCCTAGGAAAATGATGATTTAACCAAGGTAATTGAATAGCTATTCTCGGTGTCATTATCATTGTTCATTATAAATATGGGTGAATCATGGCATTCTGTGTTTTATTAAGGGGATAAGCTACATTTTATTAGGACATGGGGTGGATTTATCATTTTATCAAAGGGTCAAAATTCATGTATGTTTCTTTTTAATTCATTTAATTCTTCCTAAAAAACAAATATGAAAAATAAAAAAATGTGTAATTGGATTCAATTTTTTGTTTTGATTATTTGTATATCCCATGACCCAAAAGTGAAGGGCATGATTCGTTATTAATTTAATGAATTCCATTGTAATCAAATTCACCCATGAAAATATTTTACATAAAATTATAACAAATTAAAGGAATAAGATTACATTATTCTTCCTTTTCTTTGACCAAAGTCCAAGATTGAATACCATAATTGAGTTGGGTGATTTCTAAAGGGGACATTGACTGAGGGATATTTATTACTTTTGAAGGGATGTCCCCACATTGTATTCAAAGAGAAAACTTCCCATTGTGAGACTTTATATTTTTCAAATTTTAACAACTAACCCAAAACCTCATAAATATCATTTAAAATCCTCAAAATCAGGACATGATTATTCATATACTGTATAAAAATGTAATGATTTTACCAAACCCTTGTTATGGATTTTTTTTTATTTTGAAAAAATCGTAAATTTTTATATATTTTACACTTAATATATGTGTGTTTATAAAAAAAAATTTATGGTTGGTTTTGAAATGTTTCAATAGTAAATAAAATTAGTTAAATAAATAGGCATGTGAGTGATAAAAATTTGAAGGAAAACATGATTTTATAAAATTGTAAAAGAGAATTTCATTTTGAAATGAACCCTGTGAATTCTATCACTAATATATTAATAATATAAATTGGTCTGTATACATGTTTTCTTCTGCAGAGAAAACATTATGTGTGGGTGTCACGACCCATCCTCGAGGCTCGTGCCGTGACTACCCCAAGCCTGCCTTCCATAGGCCAGGGGCTGGTGACTAGCACCAAGGCGTAAATCCTGGTAAAAAGGGAAGGCATTTCCTTTGTAAAGTAAACAAGCACCACAGAGTACAAGCGAAAGAAGTAAACACTATGTAAAAACTGAGTACAACAGAAAGTGTGGAATGTAAAAGGGGCCGGAAATACAAGACCAACTGTAAAGTACAACTCGAAAGGGAAAACAACAACTGTAAAGTAAAGCCACTACACTGAGCTGTCCACTGGAAATCCCACCTGAAGGGTGGGTATAGATAGCTCCACTGCTCCTCAGGTCCCGCCGTCTACTCCGAGTATGTCCCGCCCAATGGTCCACCTCTAGGTACCGTACTTCTCTGCAAGCCTCAAACACGATCAACGATGTCCATCGTCTGCAACCAACACAACGTAGTGCGGGCATTGCCTGTGCAGGAGTGAGTATAAGCTACTCAGTAGGGACCCCAAGACCCCCGAAGGTCTCCCAAAATCCACAAAGGATAAACCACAAAGGAAAAATACAATCAAGAAGTAACAACCGACACTGCTTAGGTATATGCCCATACATATACCTAAGTCATCAATTCCAACACGCTCCAACCTCTGAGCCCAAGTACAAATCAGTTCACACAGGAAAGTATACGTATTCCACACAGGAAAGAAAAACGTAATCCAAACAGGATAGCACAACACATTCCACACAGGAAAGCAAACAAGATTCATCTCACACAGGTATACTTCTTCAAAGAAGATAGAGATGATCACTGATCCATCTAGGTCGTCGGACCCACAAAGGATCATTAGGTACTAACCCCCGCAAAGTCCCGCACAGGATTGGTAGGAAACTAACCCCCACAAAGACCCACACAGGATCTGTAGGCGCTTGCTCACACAAAACTGCTGAGCGCTGACCCACACAGGATCAGACCCACACAGGATCGGTAGCACTGATCCACATAGGATCGCTGAGTGCTGTAGTCGTCGTCATCGAATCCACTGAGGATCTCTGCACAATCGTCGTTGAAGTCCCAGTAGCAGTCACAACCAGCACTAGGGTTCCCGCACATAGCAAGCTCGTTTGGGAGGGTCCGCTCCACGAGCCAAGAGGCTGATACATCAACTGTCACATATCCCAGAGTTGATGTATCCAAAAGTTCCGTATCGTCAATAGGAACTCAACGTCGCAGACGGCACGTCAATCGGATGCCCGGTCTGAGAGTTATTGGCTTTTTCGTCCGAGGGGCCCGGTTGGGTTTTAAGGAAAAACCAACCCGACCGTACTTCACCTATGTCCAAACCTCGGGAGTAGTATACCAAAAGATCCGTCTCACTACGAGAAACTCAACAAAGTTGACGGCACGTCATTCGGACGTCTGTAGCTAAAGATATGAGCGTTTCCGCTTAGAGGGCCCGATTGGTTTTGTGTACGAACAAACCTGACTGAACTCAAAATATTCTGAAACCTTGAGTGCGATATGTCGAAACGACCATACTTTTCCAAGGATCGTGTCTCCACTGACGGCGCGTCGATCGGAGGTCTGTAGCCCGAGTTATGGGCAATTGAACCCAAATGGTCCGAAAACGGGGGTTTCGGGCCCAGACCGACCCGGCCCGAGACCCCCCGGTCGGCCCGAACCGGGTCGACCCACCCCAGACCGGGTCGGCCCAGCCCGGCTAGGCGCCGGTCCGGCTGGGGAAAGCGCGCCCATCGCACTGTCTGGATCGGCCATTTTCCGAGTCGTTTCGGCAAAGGGAGTGCGGCGCCTGCCCCCCTGTGTAAACCCCCCCCCCCCCCACAATTTATGGGGGGCCGTTTCAACTGGTCGGGGGAATTTAATTCCCCCAGCCCCTCCCCTTTCCGGACGGCCCGACCTGGCCGGCCGGCTCCTTCTCAACGGGACCGGCGGTGGCCAGTCCCCTTCCAGCTCCATCACCGGAGGCCCGGTCCGGCCGCCGGTCACCTTGCTCCGCCGCGGCTTGGAACCGGTCGTGGCCCTTGTCGTCCGGCGCGGTGCGATGACACCGCGCCCCTCCACCATGGCCCTGCTCTGACCGCGGCGCCTTCAATTTCCTTCGACGTGGCGCGATGGCATCGCGTTCTTAGACTTCCTTCCACGGTGTGGCGCGACGGTGTCGTGTAATACTTGCCGTGTGATTCCCGTGTGGTGCGATGGAACCACGCCATTCTGTTCCATCCACAAAGAATCAAACATGAACATAGGATGGGGGTTCATCCTTGTTTGTGCGGTCCAGCCCCCCTCTAGTTAAACGATATCATCTAGTCGAAAATCCACGATAATAGTTAAACTAGAATCATGAACGGAAATAATTAATTAAAATAATCCCCTACCTCGGTTTCAAGAACGGTGTTCGTCAACGAGCCGCGGAAGACGAGCGTCGCGGAGAATGAATGTCGACGTCACGAAGCGAGGATTCAAAGTTGTTGACGGAGATTTCATTGCGGAAAACCATCGTGGAAGAGATGACGGAGAAGAAGAACGTCGCGTCGCGGATACAGCGTCGTGGAAGAACTGTTGCAGAAAGAGATGTCATTGGAAGAAGACGTCGCGTTCTTCGGCGGAGGTGTTCTTCGTTGAAGAACGGTGTTCTTCGCATTCTTTGTCGAGGTTTAAGAAGAAGAAGACTCACGATTCCCAATCCTCTCATGGTTGAAAAATTCAAACAATAATAAAATAAGACCAAGTCTTATTTTATTAACACAACCTAACCATTTGAATTTCAAGAGTTTGAAATTATGTAACTCACTTAATTAATTATAACAAGTTGTCAATAATTAATAAAAGTTAGTTAATGGGGAGTTAGGAATGTGAGGGGTTAAGAGGGGTTATGGAGTTAGGGAAATTGAAAAGGTGGGGGGTTCGTGTGGGCCCCACCCTTTTAATTATCCACACATGGGAAGTTGGGTGGTTGTGGGCCCCACCACCAACTTCCCATGGGAGAAATTAACCACCTTGGAAAATAAATAAAATTGATTCAACAATTTTATTTACTTTTTTAATTAAACCCCATTAATTAACTTCTTATCTCACACAAACGCAACTACGGTAAAGTTTCCCTTAAGCGATTACCGGCATTGCGAGTTCATCGGTGCCATCAGATTTCAATTCCGAGCACCGGTTCAAAAGATAGGAAAACCCGCTCGTTCGTTCACTGAACGTACCCGAGCCAAACTTCAGAAATTGATTTCGGGCACACCGGGCCTCAGAATCAGGTGCCGTCAGAAACCCCATTCTTGTAAAATTTCAATGAAAATTATGCAAAAATTTACCTTGAATTTTACGGGTCTTTACATTACTCCCACCTCAGGGCTTTACGTCCACATAAAGATACATCAAAACTAGGGAAACAAATGAGGGTATTGAGCACGCATCTGAGCCTCCCGCTCGCAAGTTCTCTCCTGGAGGTTCTCGTGCTGCCATCTAATGCACACTAGAAGAATCGACCATCCATGTAGGACATGCTCCTATCAATCCTCGATCTCCACCAGGACCTCTATAAAAGTCGCCCCATCGTCAATGTCAAGCTACCCATGGTCAATGGTGTGTGTCAGGTCGTGCACGTATCTCCTTAGCTGAGATACGTGGAAGATGTCGTGCACCCGGTGCAACTGAGGTGGTAGAGCCAGACGATAAGACATCTCGCCAATCCTACTAAGGGCCTGGAATGGTACGATGAAGCGTGGAGATAACTTGCCGCCTCATCCAAATCTCCGTAAACCACATCAAGGTGAGACACGCAAGAAGACATCGTCACCATCCTCGAACTCTAGTGGCCTCGGCATCCTGTCAGTGTATGACTTCTGCCGGCTCTGAGCTGTCCTCATCGGCTCCTAGATGACCTGGACCTTCTCTGTCGTGGCATGAACCATCTCTGGTCCCACAAGTGATGACTCCCCAGGGTCTGTCAAGCACAAAGTAGATCTGCAAGGTCGTCTGTACAACACCTCGTACGGTGCTATCCCGATGGTGGAGTGATAGCTGTTGTTGTACGCAAACTCCACCAAGGGTAGGTGGTCCTCCCAGCAGCAACCAAAGTCGAGGACACATGCGTGGAGCATGTCCTCGAGAGTCTGAATGGTCCTCTCTGTCTGACCATCCATCTGAGGGTGAAAGGTTGTGCTCAGACGTAGCTGCGTCCTGAACGCCTCCTGCAATCCCTTCCATAGCCGAGAAGTAAAGAGAGCATCTCGATCGGAGACGATAGAAGATGGCACACCGTGAAGCCATACAATCTTCTTAACGTAAAGTCATCCCAATCTCTCTACTGAGCCCTCCTATCTGATGGGTAAGAAGTGAGCCAACTTGGTTAGTCGGTCGACAGTCACCCAAATGGAGTCGTGACCTCTGGAAGAGTGTGGAAGTCCAGTCACGAAGTCCATATATATGTCGTCCCACTTCCACTCTGGAACCTTCAAGGGCTGTACCAAGCCTGCTAGTACCTAGTGCTCAGCCTTCACCTGCTGGCAGGTGAGGCATCGAGAAACGAACTCTACCACAACCTTATTCATGTTTGGCCACCAGTGCTGTCATCTGAGATCATGGTACATCTTCGCCACTCCAGGATGTACCACCAAAGGAGAAGTGTGAAACTCTCTCAGTACCTCCTCCCGTAAAGACACTGGTACCATGGTACGTCCTTTGAAAAGGATGTCGTGCTCTGCTCCAAAGTAGAAACCATCAGGTGCCTGTCCTGAGGATATCTGAGCATGCCGCGTCTCACAGTCGGTGTCCCCATGTTGTGCCTCTCTGAATCGCTGCAGTAGTGAAGGAGTGACTGTGAGAGACTGAAGGAAGGATTCCCTATCTATATCCATGAAGTATATCTACAAAGCGGCTAGCTGCTCTGTCACCTCCTAATGTAGCTGAATGCCCATCCTCCTGCTAAGAGCATTGGCTACTACGTTCCCCTTCCCAAGAGTATAGACTATCTCAAAGTCATAGTTCTGGAGAAAATCGAGCCATCGCCGCTCTCTCAGGTTCAGGTCCTTCTGAGAGAAGATGTACATGAGACTCTGATGGTCAGAAAAGACTATAAAGCGCTCTCCCATCAGGTAGTATCTCCATGTCTTCATAGAAAATACCACTACTGCTAACTCCAGGTCATGGGTAGTATAGTTATGCTCATGCGGCCTCAACTGTCGTGATCCATAGGTGATCACTGCCCGCTCCTGCATCAGGACACAACCGAGTCCAGTCCCAGATGCATCGCAGTAGACTACGTACCCTACTCCCTCCTCAGGAAACCTCAATATAGGTGCACTGGTCAATCTCTGTCTCAGCTCCTGGAAGCTCTGATGACTTCTGTCTGACCACACGAAGGGTTTCCCCTTCTTCGTCAAAGCTGAGAGTGGTGCCGCAACTCTAGAGAAGTCTGGCATGAATCTTCGGTAATATCCAGCTAGTCCCAAGATGCTCCGCACCTCTGTCACGCTCCTGGGTGGCTCCCAAGCTAACATTGCCTCGATCATCGCAGAATCCACTGCAACTCCCGCCTCAGAGATGACGTGTCCCAAGAAGTGGACCTCACGTATCCAGAACTGGATGTTCGAGAGCTTACCATAAATCTGGTGCTCTCAGAGTGTGTCTAGTACAACCCGTAAGTTGTAGGCGTTCTCCTCCTCAGTCGTCGAGTAAATCAAAATGTCGTCGATGAAGACCACGACAAATCGATCGAGGTATGGCTGAAAGATCCTGTTCATGAGGGCCATGAACACTGCTGGGGCAATGGTTACACAAAATGGAATAAACAAGAACTCATAGTGGCCATACCAACATCTGAAGTCCGTCTTCTGTACGTCCTCATCTCGAACTCTGAGCTGATGATAGCCTGACCTGATGTCTATCTTCGAGAACCACTGTGATCCCTTGAGCTGATCAAAGAGGTCATTAATCATCGGTAGAGGATACTTGTTCCTCACTGTCACTTGGTTCAGGTGACGATAATCGACACACAGTCGCAAGCTCCCGTCCTCCTTCTTAGCGAACAATATCGGGGAAGCCCAGGGTGAAACACTGGGTCGGATAAACCCCTTGCCCTGCAAGTCCTCCAACCGTACCCGTAGATCTCGAAGCTCAGCGGGGGCCATCCGATATTCTAGATTTGATATCGGGGATGTCCCGGGGTATAGGTCAATATAATAGTCTACCACTCTGCGAGGAGGTAACCCTGGGACGTTGTCGGGAAAAACATCCGCAAACTGATCCACCACTGCAGGAAAACCAGGACTCCGCACGTCGACTGCTCCTAGGATGAGGCTAGCCAGCTGATGAGTGATGGGATGTCCTCTCCTCCGCGGAAGTCCATCCTATGCTGCAAAGGCTTCCTTCTCACCGGTGAAGGTGAACATGCTCCCGTCGGTGCGTACACATCGCACCATGCACCTAAAACAGTCAATCTGTGCATGGACCGTAGATAACCAATCCATGCCCAAGATGACGTCATAAGGCCTCGATGCCGCTACAAGAAGATCCCAGCCAAAGCTCTTGCCTCCTAGAGTAAGGTCACACTTCCGGCACCAGTGCGTAATCGTCGAGTCTACTCCCGTAGGAATCTCTAGTCGTAAGGATCAAGCAAACGGCTCTGTCAGAATCTCCGAGCTCCGAACAAGGGAAGCGGCTATGAAAGTGTGACTCGCTCATGTGTCTATAAGTACTGCAACAAGGGTGTAATAGACACAGTTAGTACCTCGAATCATCTCGGGCGCGCCGTGGTCGTAGGCCTCCGCTTCCTAGAGTTGTTCCTGTCTCTGCCCGCCTGCTCACTGTGGTCGGGGTGGACCTCCTCGTGGTGGTGGTAGTAGAGCCTCAAAGCGTCGCCCACCACCTGCTACATGGCCATCTCCTCTTCCTCGTCCACCTCCTCCCTGCGGACTGCCACAGTCGACCCTCTGCCTCTGCCTTGGTGGTCCCTCAACCGTATGCTTCTCCTCGGCACGACGAGTCGGGCCGTCACGAGCCATGTGGCCCTGCCCGCCGCATGAGTTGCAATGTCTGCCTCTCGAAAGACTGGCTCCGCGCTGTGTGCCCCGCACTGCTGAGCCAGTGTCCTGAGGTCGTCTGCCTGAGGGTCTGGTCTACCTGGTCCCCTGATTCATCTATCGACTGCCTGCTACAGAAGACTCTGCTACGCACCACCCTACGGTGGGTCTCGGTGCTGGTGTAGACTCAGCAAGAAAACTCTTGATCAAAAGGGCCCGCTCCAGTACTCCTGTCTGAGCTGGATTGCTGAGGTAGATCAGCGATGCCCTGACCTCGTGTCTCAATCCCTGCTCAAAGGTCTGGGACCGGAAGAATGGTTCCCATACCATGTCGGTCGAGTAGCGCGAGAGATCGGTAAATCTCGTCGAGTACTGGGCGACCGTCATGCTGCCCTGCCGCAGCTGAAGAAGCTATTGAATGCGCACCGCACAGAGGGTGGATGGGAAGAACTCCGAGCGGAAGAGGCTCTCAAAGTCCGTCCAAAGTAGAGATGCCTCATCGTGCACCTGGAGCATCAAGCTCCACCATCGGCCCGCTGCTGCGTGCAGAAGGCTCGCAGCGAGGATCACCATGAGGAATGTTGGTGTCCTCACTAGCCTAAAAACTCGTACGACTGCCTCCAGTCAGTCCTTGGCTACCTGGGGGTCCGTCTCCCCATGAAACCTGGGTGGTCGCTGGCGCTGGAACTCATGCAGTACGCTGAGGCGACACGCATCGTCAGCGGCTAGTGCTGGAAGTATCAGTGGCTCAGCTGGTAGAGCTACCGTCGGTGCCACTACTGACAAAGGGCCCTGCACCGAGGCCTCGTCGCTTGGTGGGCTGTCGTCACGCTCGACTCTAAGACCCCTAGCTGGTTGCCGTCGTGGGGCCATCCTGAAAATGAAACAGGTGCGCCACGGTCAAAACAGTATACCTGGTGAGCTGATACAAAGTAATCACAAAGAAAACTTGAAACACACACGCAATCAATGTTTTCGTGCATTAAGTTGGAAATCAGAAGTCATGGTCCTAGTGTACAGATACGCCGGCTGCCGCACCAACACTGGACTCCCTGGACTGATAACCACACTCAATACACTAAAAACTATTGCTTCACATAGAAAAGATCAGAGTTCGCGGTAGAACCGAACTCCTCTGATACCAATTTTTCACGACCCGTCCTCGGGGACCGTGCTGTGACTACCCCAAGCCCGCCTTCCATAGGGCAGGGGCTGGAGACTAGCACAAAGGAGTAAATCCCAGAAAAAAGGGAAGGCATTGCCTTTGTAATGTAAACACGCACCATAGAGTAAAAGCGGAAGAAGTAAACACTAAGTAAAAACTGAGTACAACAGAAAGTGCGGAAAGTAAAAGGGGCCAGAAATACAAGCCCAACTATAAAGTACAACTCGAAAGGGAAAACATCAACTATAATGTAAAGCCGCTACACCGAGCTGTCCACTAGAAGTCCCACCTGAAGGGTGGGTATAGATAGCTCCACTGCTCCTCGGGTCCCACTATCTACTCCGAGTACGTCCTGCCCAGTGGTCCACCTCTAGGTACCGTCCTGCTCTACAATCCTTAACCACGATCAACGCTGCCCGTCATCTGCAACCAACACAACGTAGTGCGGGTATATCCCATGAAGGGGTGAGTATAAGCTACTCTGTAGGGACCCCGAGACCCCCGAAGGTCTCCCAAAATCCATAAACGATAAACCACAAAGGAAATATACAATCACGAAGTAACAACCGACACTGCTTAGGTATATGACCATACATATACCTAAGTCATAAATTACAATACGATCCAACCTCCGAGCCCAAGTACAACTCAGTCCACACAGAAAAGTATACGTATTTCTCACAGGAAAGAAAAACATAATCCACACAGGATAGCACAACACAGTCCACACAGGAAATAAAACAGGATTCAGCTCACACAGGTATACTTCTTCAAAGAAGATAGATATGATCACTAATCCATCTATGTCGTCGGACCCACAAAGGATCGTTAGGTACTAAACCCCAAAAAGACCCACACGGGATCGGTAGGAAACTAACCCTCGCAAAGACCCACACCGGATCAGACCCACAAAGGATCTGTAGGCGCTGGCTCACACAGAACCGCTGAGCGCTGACCCACACAAGATCGGACCCACATAGGATCGGTAGAACTGATCCACATAGGATTGCTGAGTGTTGTAGTCATCTTCGTCGAATCCACTGAGGATCTCTGCACAGTCGTCGTTGCAGTCCCAATAGCAGTCGCAGCCAGCACTAGGGTTCCCGCACATAGGAAGATTGTTCGGGAGGGTCCGCTCCACGAGCCGAGAGGCTGACACATCAACTGTCATATAGTCCAGAGTTGATGTCTCCAAAATGTATGTATTGTCAACAGGAACTCAGCGTCGCAGACGGCGCGTCAATAGGACGCCCGGTCTGAGAGTTATTGGCTATTTCGTCCCAGGGGCCCGGTTGGTTTTTAAGGAAAAACCAACCCGACCTTACTCCACCAGCATCCAAACCTCGGGAGGAGTATACCAAAAGATCCATCTCACTAAGAGTAACTCAAAAAATTTGACGGCACGTCATTTGGACGTCCGTAGCTCAAGATATTAGCGTTTCCGCTCCGAGGGCCCGGTTGGTTTCGTGTACGAACCAACCCGGATGAACTCAAAGTATTCCAAAACCTTTAGTGCGATATGTCGAAATGACCATATCGTTAAAAGGATCATGTCGCCACTGACGGTGTGTCGATCAGAGGTCCGTAGCCCTAGTTATGGGCAATTGAACCCAAATGGTCTGAAAACGGGGGTTTCGGGCCCGGACCGACCCGACCTGAGACACCCCGGTCAGCCCGAGCCGGGTCGACCTGCTCCGGACCGGGTCGGCCCGGCCCGGCGTGGCCCGGCCTGACTGGCCTCAGACCGGCACGGTGCGGCGTGGCCGGATGGGCTCGGCCCGGCCTGGGAGACCGGCCAGGCGCCGGTCTGGCTGGGGACAGCACGCCCAGCGCACTGTCTGGCTTGGCCTTTGGCCGAGCCGTTTCGGCAAAGGGGGGGGGAGCCTACCCCCTGTGTAACCCCCCCCCCCCCAACAATTTATGGGGGGGCCGTTTGAACTGGACGGGGGAATTTAATTCCCCCGGCCCCTCCCCTTTCCGGCCGGCCCGACTTGGCCGGCCGGCTCTTTCTCAACGGGACCGGCGGTGGCCGGTCCCCTTCTAGCTCCATCACCGGCGGCCCGGTCCAGCCGCCGGTCACCTTGCTCGGCCGTGGCCCAGAACCGGCCATGGCCCTTGTTGTCTGGCGCGGTGCGACGACACTACGCCCCTCCGCCGTGGCCCCGCTCTGGCCGCGGCGCCTTCGATTTCCTTCGACGCGGCGCGACGGCGTCACGTTCTTATACTTCTTTCCACGGCGCGGCGCGACGGCGTCGCGTAATACTTTCTGTGTGATTCCCGCGTGGTGATACGACCACACGCCATACTTTTCCATCCACAAAGAATCAAACATGAATATAGGAGGGGGGTTCGGCCGTGTTTGTAAGGTCTGGCCCCCCTCTCATTAAACGATATCTTCTAGTCGAAAATCCACGATAATCGATAAACTAGAATCATGAACGGAAATAATTAATTAAAATAATCCCCTACCTTGGTTTCAAGAACGGTGTTCATCAACGAGCCGCGGAAGATGAGCGTCGCGGAGAATGAACGTCTACGTCGCGAAGCGAGGATTCGAAGTCATTGACGGAGATTTCGTCGCGGAAAACCATCGCAGAAGAGACGACGCTGAAGAAGAATGTCACGTCGCGGATATGGCGTCGTGGAAGAACCGTTGTGGAAAGAGACGTCGTTGGAAGAAGACGTCGCGTTCTTCGGTGGAGGTGTTCTTCGTTGAAGAATGGTGTTCTTCGCGTTCTTCGTAGAGGTTGAAGAAGAAGAAGACTCACGCTTCCCAATCATCTCAAGGTTGCAAAATTCTAACAATAATAAAATAAGACCAAGTCTTATTTTATTAATACAACCTAGCCATTTAAATTTCAAGAGTTTGAAATTATGTAACTCCATTAATTAATTATATCAAGTTGTCAAAAATTAATAAAAGTGAGATAATGGGGAGTTAGGAATGTGAGGGGTTAAGAGGGGTTAGGGAGTTACGGAAATTGAAAAGGTGGGGGGTTCATGTGGGCCCCAACCTTTTTATTATCCACACATGGGAAGTTGGGTGGATGTGGGCCCACCACCAACTTCCCATGGGAGAAATTAACCACCTTGGAAAAGAAATAAAATTGATTCAACAATTTTATTTACTTTTTTAATTAAACCCCATTAATTAACTTCTTCTCCCACACAAACACAACTATGGTAAAGGTTCCCTTAAGCGATTACCGGTGTTGCGATATAATCGGTGCCATCGGATTTCAATTTCGAGAACCGGTTCAAAAGATAAGAAAACCCGCTCGTTCGTTCACTGAACGTACCCAAGCCAAACTTCGGAAATTGATTCCGGGCACACCGGGCCTTGGAATCAAGTGCCGTCAGAAACCGCGTTCTTGTAAAATTCCAAAGAAAATTAAGAAAAAATTTCCCTTGAATTTTGTGAGTCTTTACAGTGGGAGATTATTTGGGTGACATTTATTCATTCATTATATCATCATTCCCATCATATTTTTTGCAATTGAATGATCAAATTTGGATTTTTATGATGTTGTGTTACTTTTTCCTAAAATTGGAAGAATCAATAAATGAACCAATTTGAAAACTGTTTTGGATTTGTATAAAATAATTCACTACACAAATCCAACCAAAAAATTCATTTTTTATATAATTTTTCATTCAATGGGTCTCAATTTTATTAATTGTACATATTACTAGTTCCAAAAAATAGGCCCAATGTTGGACCATAATGAAAAGAAAATTTGTGTGAGATATATTGGACCCACATAAATTTTTTTACCTATAACATGATTTAGGAGGTTTTAGTTGGGTCGATTCCATTGTATGTGGAAAGATAACCGATGCCTAAAAATCCCAAAAAAACATAGGATGATATTTAGAAAAAAAAAATTAGTCATTCATGTGTATAAATATTTGGATACAATTTTAAGAGGAAACTATCCCACCACACTCAAGAAATGATATTTTATAGAGATAATGTGAAAATGATTTCATTAAATGTACCCAATTCCTCATTTTAGGGTTCATGGTATGTAGATGTAATGGTGAGTAAAATATGAGAGTTACATTTAACCGTATTCATATTCATTACCATAATGTACTTTTAAACACCTTAATTATCTACATATAGAGTTTTCTTTGATATAATATTGATCTCTGCATGTAATCACCAGAAGGTAATTTAACTTGTATATTTTTTTTCTCATATTTATCATTACTATTATTTATGTTTATTCAATTTTACCTACAATGAAATCAATGGAATGATATTCTAAATTATTTCATGCATAAATAGAATTTTATAATTATTTGGGTGTGTTATACTCTTATATAACACCTTTCCCTTCATGAGTGGTCTTGTGTATTGATTTAATTAATAAAATAAATAATCTTTCTTCCATGAATATTCAATTTTTAGTATTGATAAAAAATTAAATGTTTTATGAAAATATATTAGTTTTATTATATTTCTTATGTTATTACTCGATGTGTTTATATATTATATTGATCGTGGTTTCATTGTTTTTATGTATTCATTGGTAATCAACATCAATTGATCAATTAAATTTAATGTGTTCACCTTGTAGGAATTCATATACCATAACTATTTTAGAAAGTATAAATCATAGAATCAATGATATATCTCATATACTTTGAGAGAAATGATTGATGAGACTAAAGGGAAACTTACCTCAGGTTAATGATGATTTACACAAATATTCAGTTATTTTAAAATATTGCTTTTAAAAATTATATAGAAAGAAGACCCAATTTATTACAATCTTCTCTAAACACAATGGGTTTTAATAAATCCCAATCTATTAAGTCTATAAATCCAAGGGAAAACAATATTGGTTATTCTATAACAAAAACATAATAAAATTTTATTAATTTTTATTTGTTTGATTATGTTACTATTAATTCACTAGTGAACTACCCTAGGTGTGAGATGGTCCTAATCATCGAAAATATAATGTGTGGGATCATAATGATAGAGAAATAGTGATTATAATATATTGTGTTCTATAGAAATATCATTTAATACTTAAAGGATGGAATAATGTTTTAGGGAATCATTATTATTAGTATAAAAATTAATGGATTAGTTTAGTAGTGGTAATAATATTTTAGTAGTGCTAATAATAGTTTTGTAAGATAGTCAGGGAGTATAGTGTGGAAATCATGTACAAGTTGACACAAAATTGGAAACGGATATAAATATTTCCTCATATATTGAGATAATTTTTCCTCTGTATTTTGAGAATTTTAATAGTATATGGTTTAACAACTTGGGGTTTACTAGAGTATATGAAGGATTTTCAGGATAACCCATTGTAGTAAAACTCAATAGCCATGCCCCATAGAAATATTTTTTAGGATTATGTTGCGTGATGATCATGTAGGGTCCTGAAAAATCCGCAAAGGAGATTTTACCCAAAAATCCCACAATAGAATTGTGGGCAATTAATCAAAGAGGAGACACAAAGGAGCGGCCCGCGAATCGGTCCAGGGAATTACAACGCGGACAGACACCGCGAGGCACCCCATCCATGAACTACCCCCTCCCCAACCATTGCCTTTCACGAAATGGGGGCAGAGAGGCTCCGCGGTCATGAGGCAGGATGGACGCCAGTCCTGTTCACCATCACGAACAGCCCCAAACGCGGACCGCATCGACCGCCCCGAGCCACACCCACTGTCGTTCTCGTAATGGAGGTGGAACCCTCCGCAGCCGCGGAGCACCCCTTAAGTTCTCCTCGCAGAGGAGGGGAGTGATCAATACCCACCGCGAATCGTGGATTGACCAAGTCAGATGTGAACAGGGTAATTTGTTATGGGCCTCCTTAAAAGGTGATGTATGGCCACAGATACATTCCTTTCCCCACTCTATAAAAGGAGTCCAAGGAGAAAGAAGAGGAGGATCAGAGAACTGGAATCGGATTTGAAGGGATAGGAGATCGGTTGAAGGAAGGATTTGGATTTCACAGACACCAAAATTCCCATCCGCGAACTATAGCAGGTATATGAAATAAGAAGGAATTGAAAAACGCATAATAATTTGGTGAACCGTGAACCTAAAAAAAAGGGGGAACTGTGAACCATTCCCCCTCCGTGGATGACTTCCCCATGGACCAAGGAGTTTATGCCTCTTTTCCCATCCATCGTACCGCATTTCACCCTCCTCCACGAGCGAAACCCTGACCGAAGAGCCTCCAATCGGCGCCACCCATGGTCGCCGATGCCCACCTGGAATCCTCCACAAACCACCCTCGTTCGCAGATTGAACCCGAAGCTGCGAACCACCCTAGTTCGTGGATTGAACCCGAAGCCGCGAACCACCCTGGTTCGCGGATTGAACCTGAAACTGCGAACCACCTGGGTTCACGGGACGCCGATATGTCTGCAGACCACCCGGGATCACGGATGGCTTCTCCAGCCGCATGGCACTTCCTCACGCGAAGGGCGCCTCCACCCATACCTCTCAGTGGCTCACCAGATACTTCGGTGTTCTCATTTCCAGAGCCAGGTAGAATCCTTCTGATCTAGCCAGGTCCTCCGTGACTCCCTCGTTGGCCTATTCATCTTCCCCGAGCTGAGGCCTCCGCCAAAGTCACCTGATCCGCATGGTATAACTTTCAGTCGCATCAGCATGCCATTTTGAGTTCACATACCCACGGTAAACAGGGGAAAAGGGGCTACCCCGACCCTTGAGCAGATTCCCAAAGCATTCCTGGATTCACATTCCCACATAAATGCGGAGTCTGAGCTCGGGAATCCCTTTTCCACCCCTCCACTTGCTGAGGTTTTCTCAAATATGGTAAAATATCCATCCGAATGAAGCCCCTGCGCACTGCAAGGGAGGAGACTGGAACAGGAGCACCCCCTTTCCCTCTCCCGTTGGGCATTGTCACCCTGGGCATCCATCTCGGAGTAAGCCCTAACCTTCTGGGCCTCCTCAGAGTGTAAGCCCCAATTCATCGCCCTGATCCGCCTTCAGGTGTAAGACCCACTTCGCTTCTCACGGGTGCACCTTTCGTGACGTGATTGGCTGGTCCCAACTGCCTCTTGTTTCTCACACCGAGCATGACTCACGGGGGTTTAGAGTAAGCATCGACCATGACATCCTCTTCTGGGCCTCCTCAGAGTGTAATCCCCAACCCGTCATTCTGGCCTGCCCCAGAGTGTAAGCCCCAAGTCAAAGAGAACTACGGGGACTTTGATCCATGTCAAGGCATGGTATGTTGGAAGCCTCCACGAGGTTCAATCCCACCACTCAGTCATTTCATCACGTCGAGTTACACCCTCGTCCAACATGAACTTAAACTGTATGCCCCCATCCAGCATGATGTTAAAATGTTTATGCAAACTATGTGGACTTTGATCCATACCTCTTAGATAGGGTACATAGGAAGCCTCCATGAGGTTCAAGCCCACCACCCATTGGAACACATGGTCTCTCTTTACATCGGTTCCCCGACACCTATGAAAACTACGTGGACTTTGATCCCTGATTCCTAATCAGGGTACATAGGAAGCCCCCCTGAGGTTCAAGCCTAACAACCGGTCGATCTGACCATCTCCACATCAGTTAACTACAACACTCCTAGTGCCGCCTCAAGTGAGTTCCAGCCCATTGGGGTCATTAATCCAACGAGGGATGGTAAACCTCGGGCATAAATGATTCTGAACCCCTGTGTCCAGTTGACCATTTCCCACCAAGGTTAAATCCGTGGATACTATGTTTGGGTATAAACCATAGATTTGCGAACATATGAATACATCTTAAATCTATAAGAGAGTCCCAAAACATGCAATAATTTCACCCAAAAGGGTGTGATGAGCCTGAATTCCCATCCTCTTAACCAATGTGAGTTCTTAAGAGTCACTGGTTAGGCTATCTGGCGAATGAAAACCTTTTTAAAGAAGATCTATCAATCATTGGATATGGAGCCTTTGGGCGTTTCGTGGCCAAAAAACCAAAAGAACGGAACAAAAAATGGTGAACCCGATGTGAATCATTAACCAAACATGACGAATTCAACCTAATCTCACCCAGTTCCCCCTTATGCTCTAAAGGAGGGACAAGAGAGGTCACTAATTACGCATGGGATTATGAGATGCTGCTTTGATAGGTTTTCTACTTGTATTTGCTAAATTGTTTTGCTGGCACTACTTTCAGAACTCCCTTCGCTCCAATGGCATCACAAAGGAACTCACAAGTGCGTATTTCCAACGACGTAAGGATGAGACTTCCTCAACAATGGAGGACCCCTTCACCCACCCAGCGTCTTCAACACTGTGTTTCTGACGCACTGATCCAAGAGTACCACGAGAAAGGTACTCTCCCAACTGTGGAGGTGGCCATGCATTCCCTCCAATCCGTCAAGACTCGCCGGTCACCTTCCCAGCAGCGGACGCAAAGGCAGATCCAGACAACCCATGTTGTTGTCTCCTACCGTTTCGGGAGTCTATCTCTGGAATGGGACAATGCAGACCTCCCTTATCTTAGGGAGGCAGATGAGGTTGATGTTGAGGACTTCATCCCTGTTGAACGTGGTTCTGCTCTCAGGCCCCCATCGGACGATGTCATTGCGGTCAGGCCGCGACCCGACATCCTCACACTGAGGAGGATGTCCCTCCGAGGATATAGGCCCATGTTCCCCAAGCTCCAGCCCCTCGGACTGCCCGACGAGGGTGGAATATGTACAATTGGGGGCTGGTTATCACCCTGGTCCCTGAGAAGGAGATCCACTACTCATCCAAAGAGACGTACCACGAACAGGCACCAACACCTATTCGCTCCTCCTGAGCCCGTCATCCAGACATGGTGGCATCATAGGAGCCGGCGTGCATCCCCGCCAAGCTCTATCAAGCCAGTCACTCATACAGGACGACACTTACTGGGCAGGCACTTCTCCCTACCCAGGGTCGTGAAGCCCACCAGCTTGACGTGGTGGCGACCCGACACCTACAGGACCAGCTCCTGACAGTTGCTTCAGATTCCTGCCATCTTGATATGGCGGCGATCAACAAAGCCCACCACCCAGATGTAGCGGTAAGACATAGGCGGGCACGTCTCCCCGCCAACAGAGGCCACCAACATGATACGGTTGGAAACCAATATATGCAGGGCCAGCTCCCTATAGATGCATGTAAAGTCCTCCACCCAAATGTGGCGACAAACAGAGAGAGAAACCGGCATATCCCGGTACAGGGGCAGATTCTTTCACCTGCCCCAACACAAGAGAATTGTCAGTACCCACGGACCATTGGAGCGCCAGAGCAGGATATTCCTACTCTGATACTGGAATTAGCCTTCATACCCGTTCTAGCCAAATATGTCTCTCTACATATCCTGGCAATGATGGAGGAGCAGGTATCGATCCCAGATCATATCTTGTAGACTTTCTAGCATGTAATTGCATCAGCAGCAACAACAAGGACATGGGCCTCTGAGCCCATCTCCACAATTGAGGCGACTCATCTAAGAGACAAGATAGATGCCTCGGAGCAGATATGCATCCCTTCTTCATCCCAAGAGGGTCATCGGCTATATTCCATGACGTAAGGGAAACCAGATCGAGCATCTTCACTCATTCCAACTGGGGGACACCCGTCCATCACGGTGGATGCTCTAGCGCACACATATATCCCTGCTAAAATTCAATATGTTTGTCTATATATCCCAGAAACATCATAGGACCCAATTAGACAGGGAACCAATGGTGAAGGTCATTGTCAATAGCAGACAGTCCCTACTGCCTGTAAATGAGCGCCCTGAATGCGCCGAAGGCAGCCGTAAAATAAAGAGCGGGTTCATGACTCTGCTCTACTGGAATCTGGGGTTCCCACCACTGCTAAGCACACATCAGAGGCTAGAAACCCTACCCACCCATTACCATATTCTGGGATTGGCAATAGCAGTTGCTATGTTCCTCCTTGCAATGTCGCTACTAGCGGCTCTGAAGGTCCTCCCCAAAGCACCCATGGGGGCCTCCCCCGCGGGCATATAACGATCGGTCATGAGATCTTCTCTCTTGATGCGAGTCACAGAAACCCTCCATGTGACCAGACGATCGAGTAGTAAGAAGGTCCTCCACTTGCTGCGGTCCACCCTGAAGGTCCTCCCTAGGGTATACACTGCAATCACTCTCCAGGTAGTGGGACCACAGATTATGTTGGTAATCCTCACTATAATAGTCGAAACTACAGAGGTCCTCCCCGTAGTGACATATCATCCTGTCAAGAAGGCCCTCCCATTGTCGTGGCCTGCCCTGAAGGTCCTCCCCAGGGGTTATACTGCAACGAAACTCCACGAAACCAGGCATCAGGTCACGGTTGTAGTCCTCACCACCCTGATAATGGAGGTCCTCCACATAGAGACGTCGTCCAACGAGAAGGCCCTCCCCTCATTGCGGTACATTCTGGAGGCCCTCCCCAGGATGTATCCCGTAGATATTCTCCCTACATTAGTAGTAATGGTAGTCCTCGCCATTGCCGCAGCTATGATGGTATCCCTCGCCACCACGACCGCCATTGTGAAGGTCCTCCCTGCAATGGCCCCAAGCGACAAGAAGGACCCCCCCCCCCTTATCACGACGTGTCTTGATGGACCTCCCCAGGATGGACGTCGAACTTCATGCCATGATGTTCATCCTCACCATAATGGTCGTTGTTGTGAAGGTCCCCCCCCCCCCCGTAACAACGTTACGGGGCTTGAAGGTCCTCCCCTTACTGCAACATGCCCTGGAGGCCCTCCACAGGGTGTGCACTGCAAAATTCCTCTATGAAGTGAGGCATCAAGCAGTAATGATATTCCTCACCATTATGGCCGCTATTGTGAAGGCCCTCCCCGTAACGACGCTACGCAGCCAAAAGGTCCTCCCCTTGCTGCAACATGCCTTGGAGGTCCTCCCCAGGGTTTGCCCTACAAAATTCCTCTATGTAGTGAGGCATCATGCAGTAATGGTAGTCGCCACCATTACGGCCGTCATTGTGAAGTTCCTCCCTGCAATGACACATTATATCGACAAGAAGGTCCTCCTACTGCCTAATCAAGGGCCGAAAAGCCCTCGTATGTTGAGGCACTCAGAAGGATGGAATGGAGCATGTCAGATTCCCAGCTTCTCGCTAATGACACCCTTCTTTGATCAGGAGATGGTCTGGTGACGCATTCATCTTCTGAACAACCTCGGAATTGTTTACATAATGATTCAGTACCTACTGGTCCCACTACCTCTGATCACACTAGCAGTGAGTGCCTCAGCTAGGCTGACTAGGTAGAAGAATCGCAGGTGGGGGAGTATGCCGATATGCTGCACATAAGGAAACGACTGGTCAGGAATCATATACCAGTCATGTTATGGCCCACATCCACCTCTCAGTATGACATACCCAGGGAGTTGTCGGATGAATGCATGCACAACATCCACTATAATATATTGAAAACCCTCCACCGGCTGAAGACATGCTTCCTTCCCTATGAGGGGTATGTAGACCATGTCAAGATCATAGGGGACCTCCTGCGTCACATCGACATGGAGGCCCTTTCCTCGACGCGACAACAACACCTCGAGAGGCGCAAAGGGAATATGGAGGCATATTACCTCCGCGCACTACACCAATTGTGCCGCCTCATCGGTGACACTCCCGCGGGAGTCCATATCAGGGGCTGTGGGGAACACGGAGCCCTGTATTTCACTCCACTCCCCACCCAAAAAAAAACCCCGTTCGTCCTCGTATCATGTAACGCCATCACATCGAGACGGCAATCGGGTGGACCCCATTTTCAGGAAAGGTAACAAACACAACAGAGTCGGGCCTCGAGTAAGTCCCAGATGCATCAAGAACAGCGGGAACGAGCCATTCAAAAACACCTGGATCAGACCACTGAGAGCATACGGTAGGCCTCTCGCCTAAGAGAGGCCAATCAACGATCTTTTCCTGTCTCCCCAGAAGGGACTAATCCACATGTGAATTCGGCACCCGATCCGGTTCACCCCCGGATGGGGGCACGCGAGATCAGGTAGGTTGTGATAGCCGCAACCACCGCCACAATCCATGGTCAACCCCAACCTGTATGGCTGATGGCATTTTTAACAAAAAAATCCCCCGTAAGACCAATAAAACCAGGAAGAGACTCAACATCCAGGGAATGGAGCCAGCCCCATCCCTCAGGGCTGGGGGCATTATTACCCCCTCAACGACAACCTCCCCCACGAGAGTCGGTATTCTATCATCTAGGGAGGAAAGTAATAAGAGGAGGTTCACATCCTATCCCTTCATATGAATCATCATCCCCTATGAGAGGAAGGTGCATCGTAAGGTCGCATCAAAGAACACTCTGTGTCACCCTTCGCCAAGAAGTCTTAAGGAAATCCCAGGTCATGAAAGGGAAGGCCAACAGAAGACGCGGGAGACCCTCTTCCAATTTGGAAGATGACGTCCCCTCCACCTCGCAATATGCATTCATCAATGCCATAGAGGCTAACCCCATGGGTGACACTTGGGAAAATGCAAATATGGGCGGATCGGGAGACGATGGTTCCGATACGATTGTGACACACAACGAACACCCAGGTGTGCACACACAGAACCAGAGGGTTGCTTTAAATATGGACACCCCTTCATCTAACCTCCCTTCTCCTACCCTGCGAGCATCCAACAAGGATATGAATAATGGGATGGTTACCGTTAACTTGTCCTATTCTCTCGATAAAAATTATCCACTCACGCTCGAAGAGAGGTTCGCTGGACAGGAAGAAGAGATGAAAGAATTGAGGCGGCTTAACGCCTAGCTACTCCAGAGGAACCGCTTTATTGAAAGTGTTTCCCAATAAGAGCCACGTCATGCACTCCCACCAAGTGCACCTCAAAGGCTAAGGCATGCCCCGACAAACGAAGCACGGTCCGAGCTCCTGCCCAATGAGGCACCTGGTCCGTCTAGCTACCTATATGTGGTTCTAGACGAATACCAGGATTTCCCTCCATCTAGGAGGCAACCAGAGAATGTGCGCACGAACCCTCCGAGGGTACCCCAAATGGAATATGCACCCTTGGTGCCAGCCAATTCAGATCCTCAGGCAATGCCTCGGGCTACGCCTGCCTAGGATCGGGCCCAACGGGATGTAAACCAGGGACTCAACAATACCATCGATGCACTAAAAGCTTGATTGGAAGCGATGGAAGGTCGATGCGCCCCAATACAGCTAGAGTGGAAACCCTACCCAAATTGGGTGACCAACACACCACCTACACCCAATTTTGGGAGCCCTGTATTCCCCATCTTCAATGGATCAGGTGATCCAGAGTAGCATTTGATGCACTATGCATCCTATTGCGACCCTATTATGGGGACCCCGGAACAACAAGAACTAGTGAAACTCAGTTGCTTCATACGGACCTTTCAAGGATTCGCCTTCATCTGGTATACGAGTCTGACGTCCCAGTCGATAAAGAGCTAGGAGGACCTTTGGTAACAGTTCCTGTTCCACTTTAGCTCGATGATGCTAAGAAATCGGCCAGTGATCTCATGAACTGCATGAAGAGGGATAACGAAAGGGTCTCAGATTTCATCGCCATATGGAATGTTCTGATCTATTCTCTGAATAAGACAATGACTCAATATGAGTTGTTATCCATATGCATCGATAATCTTAGAGATGAGATGCAAACACCAATCATACCGGTGGATTGCACCACTGGCTTCCTCCATCTCTCGGCCATTGCCCATAGAATTGAGGACTCCCAGCAGCGGAAAAATTCAAAGCCCCAAATAGCTTCACAGGATCCGGTGAAGAGGGATCCTTGAGATGAAGCATCCGCTGTCACACTCATCCCAGCCCCTATGCCCGCTCCGCCGCTCTGGCCTCCACCGAATCGTCATAGGCCCCCTGCATATCAGCAGCTGCCCCCACCCAAACGAGACGATCAGAGAGGACCGAAGCAGAACCAGTTTGAGGAACAAAGACAAATAGTATATTCATTCTGATAGGATCATGTCCGCGGCTACTTCATCGTTGCCATGAACTGCAACTTTCTCTACCTCCCGGAGCCAAGGAGACCTAAAGAAATCGACCTCGATGATAGGCCAGATTACTGCCCTTACCATTGGATGTTGGGGAATAGTATCTGAGAATGCTTCATCTTCAAAGACCTCTGGCAGAGGATGGTAGATTTCAAACAAGTTGAGCTGGGACTACCCCTAGCACTTGTGGCATGTATCTCTACCACCGACTTCGACAAGGAGGAGGGGTGGTAGAAAGTCACCAGCAAGAAGGGGTAGAAATTTGACAACTGGATGACCCGGAAGACTATCAACCGAGCCCAGGGCATACTCCGAGCTCAACTACAGCAGCCTGTGTTGCCACCATCATACCCTGGAGTTGTAGAGCTGACCACATTAGCTTCACATCCCTCCACAATCTGGTCATCCGGATGGAGATGAAGGTGTAAACAATCAATAGAGGATCAGTCCATGATGGGTCCAACCTTAGTCCCGACCCTAGCAGATTTCATGCCCTCAAATCTGGCACAATGGGCAACGACCCACCAAATGAAATCATCAGAGACAGACGACCAGGTTAAGCTGTCAGAGAATGAAGAGCCAATATTTGGTTCTATCAACGTCATCCATCTCATGGAACCATTCCCTGATGAGGGGTAAGACTACAAAACTATGTTTCCTGCACAAGGATTTGGGAGGAGGAATCGAAGAGGCAGAGGATACTAGGGGAGGTGCAGCTACAGCCAAAACCAACCCTACAGTTGGACCCCGGCCCAGACCGTCAATATTGTGGAAACTCATGGGAGAGCCCTTCAGTGGACCCAACAGGAGAGGGAATGCCCCTCCACCCCCACAAGCAGACACACTGGCCATGTTGTTCTGCGATACCCACCAGAGGAGGAGTAAGTTTCCAGTCTCCTAGTGCGCACAAACAGACTGTCCAGTCCAAGTCCTCAAAATGCTGGAACACCATCGACATCCGACCCTGTAGCCGGTCCCTCCTCATCAAATGCTCCAGCTCCCAAAGCACCCGCTAAGACTCTCCCACCAATGGAGAAGCATCGACCGCTGGAGCAAAAATACGACATCCTTAAGCAGTTGGCATCAGTACTAGCCATGTTGTTAATCCTAGATTTCATGAGTTTATCAGCTGACCTCAGGGAGGTGATTATAAAAGATTTGATCAGCCCCCATGAATTCCAAGCCGAGGTAGCTGCTGCCGAGATTTACCGGACGGAGATTGGCCCTGCTGAATGAAATGCGGTGATTTCCTTCACCAATCAGGACTAAGGTTCCATCATGCAGGGACACATCAGACAACAATATGTGTCTGGAACATTGAATGGTGTTGATATCTGAAAATTATTTATAGACAATGGCTCTATAGTTAACCTCCTTCCCCTACGGACACTCCGTAAGTTGTGCTACGGTGGGAGCGATCTAATTCCCTCAGCCACAAATTTTTTAGGTTACGACAAGAGTGAGAAGAAACCAATGGAACAGATTAATCTAAAGACCCATTTTGGTGACCTGGTAGCCAACATGGAATTCTTGGTGGTCTAGTAGAGCACAACATTTAATGCCCTGCTGGGAAGGCCTTGGCTCCATAAGCACACGATCGTTCCTTCATCCTACAACTATTTTATCAAGTACCGCGTCAATGGGAAAATCGGGAAGTTTCACGCCAACAAGGCCCCTATCGAGCTCTCCGAGTCACATTACATCGATGCAGGGTTCTATTAGAAAAAGAAGAAGAATCCTTTGATCGATGACGTTGATTGGATCCCCACTCCAAATGGCCTGGAAATGGTCCCCGATGACCCCCTCAGGCAGCTTGGCAAAGATTATGTCCTTCCCATCAACCATGTTTAGATTAGGAGTTCGAGTCGAGACACACATTCGAATGTCCTCATGACTTCAGACATGATAGACGAGCATGAATATTAGGGAACAACTACCAACCCTCGATTTGGGTACAAATACTCAAGAAAGGATGCCCACAATGACTCTCTTGCAGACACTCGAAGGCTCAGACCATAAACTCTCTCCTCTTCAGATCAAGAAGATGAGGACTTGGGAGAAGAAGGGGGGGGGGGGCAGATCTCAGATATGCACCTCCCACATTTGAGGAAGGTATCTCCACCACCGTGGATGAGATCAAGGAAATAAACCTGGGTACCAAAGAAGACCCAAGGCCCACTCTCATTAGTACGGCCATGTCTCTCGAGGAATACGAGATATATACCTCCTTCCTAAGGAAACACCGAGATGTATTTGTAGAGAATTACACGAAAATGCCAAGACTCAATTCCGAGGTTGCGACGCATCACCTGGGTCTTCTGGAAGACCACTGGGGCTACAAACAAGCTTCCAGATAGACACACCCCACACATGCTACCAAGATCAAGGATGAAGTTGATAAGATCATTAAAGCATGCTTCATTAGGGAGGTCTAGTACCCCATTTAGTTGGACAACATCATCTCTGTCAAAAAAAAAGAATGGGAATATCTGCGTCTGCATTGACTTCAGAGTCCTTAATCGGCATTGTCCGAAAGATGACTTCCCGGTTCCAATCACCGAGTTGTTAATTGATGCGACGACCAGGTATGAGGCTCTACCATTCATGGACGGCTATTTCGGATATAATCAAATCATGATAGCCCAAGTAGATGAGGAATCCACTGTCTTCCGGAACCCTCAAGGGGTATTCTGTTACAGGGTCATGCCCTTTGGTCTCAAGAATGTTGGAACAATGTATCAACGTGCCATGTATCGGATCTTTAAGCTTTTCCTAGGGAAATTCATTGAATGTTACGTGGATTACCTAGTGGTCAAGTCCAGACAGCACTTGGATCACCTGTTGGATCTTGAGACCGTCTTCAATAAGCTCTGACAGTATAGCTTGAAGAGGAACCCCTTGAAATGCGCCTTTGGGGTTACCTAAGGGTAGTTCCTTGGCTTCGTCATATGCCATCGCGGAATTGATGTAGACCCTGAGAAGACGAAGGCTATCCTTAGCCTTACACACCCTCAAAATCTCACTGAACTGATGGGATTACAAGTACACCTAGCCTATATTAGGCGGTTCATATCCAACCTGGAAGGCAAATATTTTCCTTTTACCAGGTTGATGAAAAAGGGGGTCACGTACCAATGGAAGAATGAATGCCAAGAGGAGTTTGAAAACATTAAGAAGTACTTCATAAGACCACTAGTGCTCATGCCCCCGGTCGAAGGACGGCCTCTCATTCTATATGTGATAGCCCTAGAACAGTCATTGGGAGCCTTCCTCACACAGAAGAATGATACCGGAAGTGAAAATAGTCTCTATTACATCAGTTAAACAATGATTGAAGCTGACACTCGATACTCAAATATCGAGAAGAGATGTATGGCCTTGGTCTTCGTGGTTCAAAAGCTGCGTCATTATTTGTAGCATCTTGAGGTCCTTTTGATCTCATGGAGGAACTCGCTCAAGTATATCCTCAGTCACCCGAAGCTAACCAGACACCTATCCTGATGGGCAGTCATCCTGCAGCAGTTCGACATCCGGTTCGTGCTTCAAAAAGACATCAAGGGCCAGGTATTAGCAGACTTTTTGGCAGAGCACCCTTTAATCGGGACCACTTCACCAGATTCTGAACTACCTAATGAAGATATCTTCTCTATTCAAGAGGAGGTCCCAACATGGGAAATGTACTTTGACGGCACGTGCCGAAGCCCCACTGGGAAGAGGATGGAGGATCGCAGATTCAACAAAGTGGGTCTGGGGATAATAATCATGTCCCCAGAAAAAGAAGTTTTTCCATAATCCTTCCTCTTGTCAGAGGGATGTACAAACAATTATGCGGAATATCAATCCCTCATTGCAGGCCTAGAGCTCTCACTCCAGGCATAAGTATATCACCTTAAGGAAAAAGGTGACTTGGTGCTGGTCATCAAGAAAGTCAATGGTGACTATGCTATTAAAAAGGAGGAACTGATCCCCTTGTTTGAACATGTCCAATGTTTAATGGACGAGTTCTCCACAAAACCAACATTGACTTTTATTCCCCTTTCCCAGAACGCTCAGTCTGATGCATTAGCCAATGCAGCCACAGCCCAAGCCGACCCTGACCAAGTTGAAACGGTTATCAGTATTGCTCGCCGTCGAATGGTATTGCCATTTCTTCAAGCTAAGACAGAATAGATCCACAAAGTCAGCCCCTTCCCCAAGCTATATACTCCTGATACTGTCTGGAATACCCCCATCATGAACTACCTTCAATGGGGAGAGCTTCCATCAGACATGACTGAACGAGAGAAAATACGGAGAAGGGCAATCAATTTTGTCATATATGGAGGAATGGTCCATCAAGAGGTCCTCTACAAATGAGTCCTTGATGGAGTGCTCCTCAGATGCATTGAAGGAGAAGAAACTAATGCCGTCATGACTGAAGTACATGCAGGAGCATGTGGAGCACATAAACAAGGGACCAAGATTCCCCAGTAGGTTCGAAGGCTTCAGTACTAATGGCCCATAGTGGCGCGGGACTGCGAGAATTTTACCGAAAAATACCACTCATTCCAAATCCATTCCAACATCATACACCATCCCCTAGAGTTACTCCATCATGCTAAGTACTCCTGGACATTCTCCATCTAGGGGATGGACGTCGTGGGACCATATCCTCCCACCACAGCCAAACAGCTGAAGTATATCCTCACGGCGACCGACTTATTTTCCAAATGAGCAAAAGCCATACCCTTCAATAATGCCAGGGCAAGAAATATTGTCCGCTTCGTGAAGACCAACATCATCACCAGATTTAGTGTCCCTAATACCCTACTTACAGACAACAACACAAATTTCTTCTCTGCTGAGTTGGAGAAGCTATACCATAAGTATGGTATCCAGGCTAACCACTCATCCCGCTACCATGCAGCAGACAATGGACAGATAGAAGCTTTCAACAAAACCCTGTCCAACATCCTCTAGAAAATGGTGGACAAAGATAGGATGTCATCTATGGATAAACTCCTCCATGCATAGTGGGCTTATCGAACCACAATCTGCACCGCTACTCAGTCTACCCCGTACTCATTGGTGCACGGAATAGAGGTGGTCCTACCCATTGAACTCCAAATTCCCTCACTCTGCGGTTCCATCTGTGTTCAATTATCCGAGGATGAGCAGTACGAAAATCGGTTAGGTGAATTGGAACAGCAAGATGAGAAGTGGCTGCACACTCTGCACCACCTGGAAGTGTACTAGAACCGGATCGCACGAGCCTTCAACAAAAAGGTCTGCGTCCGGCCTTTCATGGATGGAGAATTAGTTCTGGTCCTCCGAACCCCAATGATACCCGGCAAGAAGCCTCCAATGCTGGTTCCCAAGTGGGAGGGACCATATGTTATACACAAGGTCTACTCCAACGGAGAATATTCCCTGATCTCCATGGATGGGAAATTCACTACAACTCCTACCATTGCGAGATTCCTGAAGAAGTATTTCGCATAGAGACCAATATGTATTCAAGTACTCACCGCATGACATTAAACTGCATGGAGTTCATCCTAACCGCATGAAAATAAACTACATGGATGAATAAAAAAATTGAGATGTACACCTCGTCTGAGCTGTATGACCCTAAACTGCCAAGCACCTCGTCCTAACCACAAGACATTAAACCGTATGGCCCTCGTCCGATCTGTATGAAACTATAATGCCAAGAACCTTGTCCTAACCACAGACGCTAAACTGTATGTCCCTTCTCCGTGTTGTATGACACTAAACTGCCAAGAACCTCATCATAACCACAAGACATTAAACTGTATGGCCCTCAACTGAGCTGTATGACGTTAAACTGCCATGAAACTCGTCCTCACCGCATGATGTTAAACTGAACAGAATATAATAATTCAATCTCTTCCTAACCACAAGACATTAAACTGTAAGGACCACATCCTCACTGCATGACTTTAAACTCCACAGATTTCAGATAACTATGTACGGCTTGATTCCTGCACTCACAGGATACGTAGGGATTCCAGGATTCCCTATCCTGGCCCAACCACTTCAAAAAAAATGTTCCCCATTTCCCCCATGTACGAGCCAGACCGAAACGGGGTGTATCATCTTTACAGAGAACTACGTGAGGCTTGATTCTTGCACTCGCAGGATACGTAGTTACGTTGGGATTCCCTGTCCTGGACCAACCCCTTCCAAAAAAATGCCCTTTCCCCCGTGTATGGACCAGACCTGCACAGGGTGTATCTTCTTTACAGAGAACTATGTGTGGCTCGATTCCTTCCCTCGCAGGATACGTAGCAATGCCGGGATTCCCTATCCTAGAACAGCCCCTTCAAAAAAATTATATTTCCCCCATGTACGGACCAGACCTGCATGGGGTGTATCGTCTTTACAGAGATCTACGTATGGCATGATTCCTGCCATCATAGGATATGTAGTGATGCTATAATTCCACACCCTGGCCCAGACACCTTAAAAAAAGTGCCCATTCCCCTGTGTACGGACCAGACTAGCACGGGGTGTATTCACGTCCTCACCGCATGACATTAAACTACAAGGAGTTCGTCCTTACCGCACGACGTTAAACTGCACGGACAATGATGTTAAAAATTCCCCTTCCCTCATGTACGGACCAGACCTGCGCGGGGTGTATATCTTCGTCCTTACCGCATGACGTTAAACTTCACATAAGTTTTCCTCACCATAGGACCTAAAATTGCATGGAGTTCATCCTTACCATGTGACGATGAACTGTGCAGGATGAAGAAGAATTAAGAATGCCCCTCCACCCGTGTATGGACCAGACCTTCACGGGGTGTCTTCATCATCCTAACCACAATACATTAAACTGTACAGACCACATCCTCACTGCATGATGTTAAACTTCACGGATTCTAGTGAACTACGTACGGCTTGATTCCTTCCCTCACAGGATTCATAGCGAAGCCTGGATCCCCTGTCTTGGCCCATCCCTTCAAATTTAAGAATGCCTCCTTTCCCGCGTATCGACCAGGCTTGCACGGCGTGTACTTCTCATCCTTACCGCATGACGTTAAACTGTACAGATGTTGTCCCTACTGCACGATGATAAACTGTCCAGACCCCCTTTTTCCATTCACGTCGGGTCACCTTCGTCCTTACTGCATGACGTTAAACTGCATGGTGTTCATCCTTACTGCATGACGTTAAACTGCATGGAGTTTTTCCTCACTGTATGATGTTAAACTACATGGACTTCGTCGCAACCCACCCAGGACACATGGAGATACAAGATGTAGATACTCCTTGCACAACTGGATACATCATTTCCATACATCAGACTCCATGACTCGGATAATTATAGATCTTTATAACCACTCATGGACATCGGAAGTGGAAAGTCATCGACCCGTGGACACCTTTGCATGACTATGCATACCATGCCCTCAGTGGCTCTGCATATTGATATCCCATGGCCCGTCTACCAAAGGAAATATTTACATAGGAGACACTCTTCCTAGCTCTGTACGCTTACCAGCCTCAGGGCCCCCAGACCATATCTCTTGATCCAGAAGTTTATGGCGAAGTGTATTACAAGTTCATTCCCCTTTTCACATTCTGGTGTTGCCAGGGTTTCCCTATCTGGATAGCCTGTGTGTCCTCCAGTGGTTCACATAGTGACCTACATCAACAAACATCAATCCAGGACTAGGCTACGTTGAATCAATGGACAATTGTGGTGAAGTTTTTTCTTGTTTATCCGAACACCCTTATCCCCACATGTCGAACTATGTGTTGGGAGAAATCACGGATTCTCATAATCATTCATCGCCATCGAAAGTGGAAATTTATCGGCCTAGGGATTCCTTTGTACGACTATGCATACCATTCCCTCAGCGGCTCTACATAATGATAGCCCCTGGCTCATCCATCAAAGGCAAGATTTCCTCGGGTGGTACTTCTCCTAGCTCCGTATGCCTACCGGCCTCAGAGCCCCCACACCATACCTCCTGATCCGGGAAAGCTCAAAGTTGCAGTTTACGACCTTCATCCCCTGCCCTTTTCTATGTATATCAGAACATGTTGACCCAGTTATCCTTTGAGTGACTACAACAATAGTAACCCAATGGTCTGAGCTCTATGATCGATAAACTAGGAGTACTTCATACTCACAGCACGACGTTAAACTGCACGGTGTGAAGGAACACCCCCGTGAGCAAGATAAATTAGCACAGGGGGGTCTTTAAGAATTAATAGCAGCCAGGGACGAATACCCCCAACATTTCTAGGAATTCCTCACCAGATGACAGACTTCGTGGCCCAAACAACCACGGATCCTCATAACCACTCACGGCCATCGGAAGTGGAATGTTGTCGACCCATGGACACCTTTGTATGACTATGCGTACCATACCCCCAGTGGCTCTGCATAATGATAGCCCCTGGCTCTTCCATCAAAGGAAATATTTCCACAGGCGATGCTCTTCCTAGCTCCATACGCTTACTGGCCTCAGACCCCCTATATCACCTATCCTGATCCAAGAAGCCTTGAAACCATGATTTACACAAATCAACCCCCTTCCATGTCTAGGGAATGTTGAGGTATTCAAGCCCAGTTATATTCTGATAAAGAGCAGACTTCAAAATAATTCCCCTCATCCTTGACGCATGACATTAAACTGCAGGACAACCCTTAAAGATATCTTCGTCCCCGCTGCATGACGTTAAACTGCACTACAACCTTTAATAATTATCCCCATCCTCGCCGCATGACTTTAAACTGCACGACAACCCTTAGAGATATATCTGTCCTTACCGCATGACGTTAAACTGCATGGTCGAACCCGTCATGGGTTCAATAAGAAACAGAGGCTTTTTTCTGTCTTGCAGTGCATGTGTCAGACCTGCGTGAACCACCGCCTCACACCAGTTTGAGAAAGAATTACATCACCTATTCACAGGATGTTTAGTCTAGATATTTCCCCCATATTCAGGCACCTGATCATCATAAACCATACTCTGTACTCAGAAGAATCCAAACTATCATAAGCCACCCCTGGTGGTTCCAAATCTCAACATCCCTGAAGTTACTCAGCCGTCAGAAGTTGATTGTATTTTATGTAAGGACACATTTGTATGACTATGCATACCATTCCCTTAGCATCTCTGGATATTGATTTCCCCTGGACCGTCTACCAAAGGAAGGATTTCCTTAGGCGATGCTTCTCTCCGTAAGCCTCTTGGCCTCTGAGCCCCGATTTCTATCCCAGGATTCGGAAACCCTCTAAGATACAGATTACTAACCTCTTTCACAATCCTACCTAAATGCGGCGAAATTTCTTTGATGAGATTACCGAGAACCAGGAAAATTCGTTCCATTTCAAATAACATCCCAGCCGCATGACTTTAAACTGTGTCAAGCATTAACCACCCCTTATGCTCACTAAACGTGTAGGGGGGGGGGGGTCTCTGGACCATGCTCCTGATTAGTACGGACGTTCCCAAAACCCTTTCAGATGTCACACTCCCATTCTGAGCCACCCCTGGTGGTTTTCATTCCTTTCAATGCCTCCCACTGTGGTTTCCATAAGCCAAACATCCACATAGTCCCCTATCCATCAGAAATGGATAATTCTTTGACTTAAGGACACCTTTGTATGACTATGCATACCACACCCTCAGCGGCTCTGCATATTGATTGCCCCTAGCCCATCTAACAAAGGTAAGTTTTCCTTAGGCAATGATCTTATTTCCTATGTCCACCGACATGGCTCCCATGCCTTGAGACATGCCCTGCATACCGCTCAAATCAAAATATGTCCCCCCACATGCGTCTGAAGGGTATTGAGACTTCTTTTAATTAGTTTTACCCCTTTGGGGCCCTCGCCCCACCATATTTTGTGAAAGCTGTTCGACCTAAAACATCAGTGAAGATAGTCTTGTCAGTGGGACATTAAACCGCTCACATAATAAAGAGGCACAATGCCTGTTAGGCCGAAAACACGAGAAGGGTGACCTAAGAAAAAGCCCGGTTATAACCACTAGGACCATACCGAATGGGACCAGGAAAAATCAGGGCATTAAAAGAAGAAAAAGACAAAATGTTTGTAGGGTTTTCCTATAAAACCCTGGAAATAGTCATTCTATGCTGGATGGATCCCATGGTCTAGGAAAAAATTAGATCTTGTTTTCCTGAGTTATGATTAGTTCTGATTCAGTGAATTGTTCTTTTCACAACAATTGTTCTAAATAAAAAACAAATTCCACAGAAACGAGTGATTGATGGAGACTATATCTCATTCAAAAGAAGAGAAAAGAGGAGGTCCACAAATCTAGGGTCTCTCTTTTACACAAAAAAGGAAGGGACACAGAGGGGTAAGTGAAACAGGGGATAAAAAAGTAGCTCAGATAGTTATGAAGGAGCCTGACTTGCTCTCCCCATCAGATCTGTGATTGTGTAGCGAAGGCCGTCATAGGATTGTTCCAACACTTCCTTCTCCCTGGTCTCAGCCTCAACCACCGGACGGATACGCTCCACAGTGTTTTGAAGATCATTGATCCCTTTTCTGGTGACTTCAAGATGTTCAGTCATAGCCGATAACTGATCCCTTAGCATCACAGCTCGTTCCTCGCATGCATGCAACTCGGAGGATAGGATGGCCACCTGATCACGGGAGATCACCTCTCGTGTAATCAGTTGATGGATATTTTTTGTGGTTTCCTCTAAGGTTCGGGCCCCGCAATGAGTGGCCTCGAAGTGAGCGAGCGTGTATTCACTAGTGACAGCTTCCTCGTGGGCCATGACAACTTGGAAAGAAAGAGAATGGAAATGCTGATAGTAAAAGCCACCCGACCCCAAACCCAGGAAGAGCTGATGAAGAGCTTCAATTTTCATTGCCATTTTTGGATTAGGGGGATTTGGTGATGATCTCATAGATTCGGGGCCATGCCCACCTGCGCACTGCCCTATGTTCCGCCATGATGTGAGGATCTTTGGCATCCTCACTGGATGACATGAGAATAATATCTGGCATGGCAGCCCACGTGGACGTGTGTTCACTAGAAGTTGGCTCTAAAGATGGAATGTCTGGAGCTCCTAACCCTGGTCCAGGCTTGGGGACCAAGTTGCTAAGCCCAATATCGTCTGTCGGAACCTCCGGGATGGTCTCACTAGGACCCGAAACCATAGGGTCATCCTCATCCACGCAAAAGAAGGATGAAATTTCCTGATCTGTGACCACCGCAGGGTCGGAAGAGGAAAGTTCACTGAATCACTTTGATTGGTGTGCCATTAGTCAGTCCTCCCTTGAAACTGATGAGGAAGGTGTAGTGGGTGCGACAACCACCATACCACCCGGTTTAGGAGTGTGTCAGACATCCTTCCCTAGGATCCTGTTAGGATTGTATTTTACCCATGTCTTTGCATATTCCAGGGAAAGGCCGACAGCCATGCCCGTATTATGTAGGGGAACACTTGCATCAGATCCCTCCCGTGTCAGCATCAGCCACCACTGAGGAAATATGGATGGATGTAGTCCTTGGTCCCGAGGAGGTGGAAGGGAATCTTGGGCTTTCATGCACCCGAACTTGCGAGAAAAGTGATACGGGACATACAACTTGCACAAAGAGACGTCGTCAATCCGTACCGTTAGAAACCCATCCCACAGGGAGACAATGTAAGATCGCTCCTCCAAGCCCCCTGACGGTTGTCAACTAAGACGCTAGAAGGGGTGGGGTAGGGAGTGAAGATAAACTGGGAGAAGTAACTCAGGAGCTCGAGGACTTCAGTAGAGTTGAGAGATTTCAAGGGAACTCCGGCTATATCCCGTAGGGTAGGCCGAAAGGTAGGAAGCGGGATGGACATGTTGTGACGATACTCATAACAATGCCAATGATCTGCCACCTAGCCATTCAAAAATTGAAATGGCCTGCTAGGACGGTAGGGTGACCCACC
Organism: Viscum album; assembly: GCA_963277665.1. Taxonomy (NCBI): domain Eukaryota; kingdom Viridiplantae; phylum Streptophyta; class Magnoliopsida; order Santalales; family Viscaceae; genus Viscum; species Viscum album. The sequence continues at coordinate 1,034,229,231 of OY728159.1, forward strand.
CACCTGCATGTGGCACAGTAGAACCTAGATACGGGCCAAAGTGGGTGCAACTAAATTCACCAAGAGGACCTCTTCTAACTCAGCCGCCATCATCAAAGTGCAGTCCCGAACACTGGTGTTGACATTCCGGGAAGGAAATTTCCATCCACTAAAAAACATAGCAAACAGACCGGCCAACCGGAGCATAGGCGACACACCAGGGCGCGCCTCATAACCCCATGATTGGTAGTCGCCTGCTTCCAGAACTGCTTAGTAAGAACGTTGAATGGTTTGTGAATGCTGGGAAAGATGAGCCCTAGGATGCTTAATATTCGGCATAGGACCAGTGGTGTTCAGAAATAACTCTATCCAAATGCTATAAGGAATAAGTGAGCAGGCACACAAAGCCTGACCCAGTGACTACTCTTCCATGGTTAGAAGCTCTTTCACCAATAAAGGCACATGTTCAATGTCATCCCATGCATCGGGAGTGGGAAAAAATTCGTCATACATCTCACCAGCAATCGGAAATCCTCCTATCTGGTAGATGTCCCACAAACTAATGTCGAATTCACCATGGGCAAGGTGGAATGTATTAGTATATGAACAACTGCATCTGAATAGATTTGGTAGAATCAGAGACAGCGGGTAGATAGAAAATTTGGAAGCCCACAATGCAGTGTTTAGGTTGACAGATTCCAAGGAATCGGGAGACTTCCAATAGTTGTGATGGACTTAGAAAGCCCAAGCCCAATCATTTGAGAAGAGCCCACCAGACCGAAGATCCCACATGGGAACACAACCCACATTAGGATCCCTTCGAGTGAGATTAATAATTGAAGGGTAGTACTTAAGGACAACTCATTGAGAAAATTCTTCAGCGCACTAATCGCTTTGGGTCCAGAAAGAGCCCCTCAGGACAGACGTGTGTTTTGGACCAAAATTAGAGATTATCTCCACGAATTGGGTAATGTTTTCCTGAATGCATTTTGAATGTGCTTCCAGGAAAGGATAAGGGAGACCTGCGAATGTAGGGGGGATAGGGATGTCATCCTGGAGACCGAAGCCGTAGAGCGGGAGACGATTAGATAATTGATAACTCAGAAGCTCCGGAGAGAGCAGGTTCTTCAATGCACCGTCATTAGGAATGATGGACCGGCTAAGGTCCCCTGTGACCCTCTCCGCTCTTCAAATTATAGCCAAATGTCTCTCTGAGGCGGTTGAGAGGGGCTCTATAGGAGGCCTCGGCATAGAATGAGGTGGAGCCATATTTTCTCCCTGCACAATGAGAGAAGTCTGGACTAAAAATCTGGACATGAATAACCAAAATTAATGGTTAAGGAGCCTTTATAACCAAATCCGCAAGGAGACCTTGGTGGATGGTTCACAATGACATTATTCAGCGAACCAACCCTTCGGGAAATCAGTCCGCAAAGCCCTGTCCCGCGAAGCATTGGCCAGGAAACCGCACACCATGTCCCTCCGCAGAAATTCCATCCCGAGTTTATTCAGAATATTCAGATACTATTTCAAGTTCAAGAGATATTTATTACGCGGAGCATCGAAACCATGAAGCAAGTTCCTCCGCTACTCATCATCACTTACTTTTTAATTAATGGTTCGTGGTTGGGAAGTAGGTTCACGGGTGAGGGCGACCGCGAAGAAGAAATGGTTCGCGGAAGATGCTGCTGGTTCACGGACGAGGCACTTCACGAAGGAGAAAACACGCAGAGGCAAAGGAGCTCTGGTTTCGTGAAGAATTCGGTAAAGGACAAGTGAGGGCTCCCTATATTTATAGGCACGGTCCCCTACTAAGTCCACCTTTCTACCACGAACTATCTCATTTTGAGGACCTCTTCGCATTGAAATTGCCTCCTCTTCGTTCCGATCGGACCCCATTCCGATGGGGGGGCATTTGTAGGGTCCTGAAAAATCCGCGAAGGATATTTTACCCAAAATTCCTCTAAAATAATTGGGGGTAAGTAATCAAAGAGGAGAAACAAAGGACCGGTCCGCGAACCCACATAGGATCCAATTACAAAAGTCATCGCTGTCGGACCCACGTATGATCCAAGTACATTAACCATCACTTCCAAACCCATGTAGGATCCAAGTACAGTCATAATCACTGCCAAAACCATGTAGGATCCAAGTACAGTCATCATAGCTGTCAAACCCACGTAGGATCCATGTACAGTCGTCATCGCTGCTGAAGTCGCAGTCGCAGCCAGCTCTAGGGTTCCCGCACACATCACGCTCGATTCCGGGAGGGTCCGCTCAACGAGCCAAGGAGGTGATACATCAAATATCACGAAGTCCAGAGTTCATGTATCACAAGGTTCCGTATCATCAAAAATAACTCAATGCGACACACGGCGCGTCAAACGGACGCCCGGTCTGAGTGTTATTGGCTTTTCCGTCCTAGGGGCCCAGTTGGTTTTTAAGTTAAAACCAACCCGACCATACTACAGCTGTGTCCAAACCTCGAGCAGAGTAATCCAAAAGAAACTTCTCACTTAGAGGAATCCAACAAAGTCGACTGTACTTCAATCAGACGTCCGGAATTCGAGTAATAAGCATTTCCGCTCTGAGGGCCCGGTTCGTTTCGTGTTCGAACCAACCCGACTATACCCAAAGTTCTCTGAAACCTTGAGTGTAATATACCAAAATTACCATCTCGATCCAGGGATCTCTATGCAACTAATGGTGTGTCAATATGAGGTCTCTAGCCCATGTTATGGGTGTTTGAATGGATCTGTCCGAAACTAGGGGTTCGGGCCCGGTCTAACCCGGCCCGATACCCCCTGGGTTGGCCTGAATCAGGTCGATCCAACCCGAGTCTGGGTCTGGCCCAGTTGGGCGCGACCCAGATTGGCTGGCACATCCCGGCACTACTAGCACGACCCGGTCTGGCGCGGGGTTCTGGCCCGGCCCAGTGCTGGCGCTCTGGCCCGGTGCGGGCAGTCCGACACAGCGCGGGCGGTCCAGCCCAGTGCGGGCGCCTGAGCACCGAGCGGGCGTGGAAGGGGTAGCACCGCTCACCTGATTTCAGAAACAGCATCCTCCCTTTATAGTGGGGTCTTTCCTAAGTAAAATAAGGTGTTACACCCATCGGTTATTCGGAAACGTTCGGCCTTTATGGCCGGCCGGTGAGCTGCCGCGGGACCCCCGCGGGTCCCACCTCGCAGTGCGCGGGTGTCCTGATGAGTCCGGTCGCGGCCGTCCGCCGTGGCCCGCCCCGACCGCAGCTCCTTCTTGTTCTCCGGGGCAGCGTGGCGGTGTCGCGCCCCACCATCACGGCCCTCTCTAGCTGCGGTTCCTTCATCTTCACTGGCACGGCCCATTGGCGCAGCACACCTCCGCCGCGGCCCACTCCGGCCACGGTTCTCTTGATCCCATGCGGTGCAACGACACCGTGCCATCTTCGCCGCAACGATCCATGAAGACCATGAAGAAAAAGGGTCTGAGGATCGACTATGTTTGTGCGGTCCAAATCCCCCCATTATAACGATAACCAGCGGTCCTAATAATAATTCACGAAGATGAAAAAACAAACTTGATCGAAGAAAAACCCCTAACTCAAAAGAAGTTCGTGGAACCTAGCATTGTGGGGGGTGATTTCGACGACGATGTTCACATACGTCCAAGAAGGTAATGGCATCACACATCGGCTATGGGGAGGAGAAGAAACTACATGTTGATCTCTCCTTGCGGTGATGGAGTTCTTCATTGAAGTCTTGACGTTCCTCAATGAAGGTAATGGAGTTCCCCAAGACTTAGACTTTTCTCTCCAAATATCATCACACAACAGGCCAACCTAATAAAATAAGGCCTTCCCTTATTTTATTATCATATTCCAAGAGTTTCAAAATTACAAATATTCAAATTAATTTAAGTGATTAAATCATTAAATTAATTTGGTTGGCAAGTGTTTAAGAGGGGGAGTGAGAGAGGAGGTGAGTGGTCTCACATTAATGGGGAGTCAACATAACATAAGAGGGGTTTAGAAGAGTTAGGGAATTTAAAGGGGTGGGGATCATGTGGGCCCCACCTCACAAATATCCAAACAAGAGGAGTTAGGATCAATTGGGTCCCACCCCAACTCCCACACATGGGATTAAACCACTTAGAAGAGAAATAAAATTGTAACACATATTTTATTTCACTCTTCAGATAAACCACCTTTTTTGTAAACAACTCCTCCCAAGAAAATGAAACTCCAGAAAAGGTCTTCTTAAGTGATTACTGGATTTGTGGTTATATCGGTTCCCCCAGATTTTGATTCGGAACACCGATTCAAAAGTTATAAAACCCTACTAGTTCATTCACTGAGTGTACCCGAGATAAACTTCCGAAATTGTTTCTGGGCACACTGGGCCTTAGAATCGGGTGCCGTCAAAAACTGTGTACTGGTAAAATCCCAAAGAAATTAAGAAAAAAATTTCCTCCAAATTTTCATGTATTTACATTACTCCCACCTCAGGGTTTTACATCCCCGTAATGATACATCACAAACTAGGTGAACAAATGAGGGTATTGTGCACGTATCTGAGCCTCCCGCTCCCAAGTACTCTCCTAGAGGTTCCCATGCTGCCACCTGATGCGCACAAGAGGAATCGACTGCCCATGCAGGATCCGCTCCTTTCAATCCTAGATCTCCACTGGGACCTCCGCAAAAGTCTTCCCATCATCGATGTCCAGCTCCCCATGGTCGATGATATGTGTCGGGTTGTGAACAATATCTCCTCAGTTGAGATATGTGGAAGACGTCATTCACTCGGTGAAACTTAGGTGGAAGAGCCAGGCAATAAGCCACCTCACCTATCCTGCTGAGAACCTGAAATGGTCTGATGAAGCACGGAGATAACTTGCCGCCCCTGTCAAATCATTGTAGTCCACGTTGAGGTGAGAATCGTAAGAAAATGTGGTCTCCATCATCAAACTCTAGTGGTCTCCGCCTCCTATCAGCATAAGACTTCTGTCAGCTCTAAGCAGTCCTCATCCGCTCCTGGATGACCGAGACCTTCTCTGTCATGCCTTGGACCATCTCTGGTCCCACAAGTGCTGACTTCCCAGGGTCTGTCCAGCACAGAGGTGATCAGCAAGGTCGGTCGTACGATGCCTCATATGGTGCCATCCTGATGGTGGAGTTGTAGTTGTTGTTTTACGCAAACTCTACGAAGGGTGGGTGATCCTCTAAGTTGTGACCAAAGCTGAGGACACATGCACGAAGCATATCCTTGAGAGTCTGAATGGTCCTCCCCATCTGACCATCCATCTGAGGGTAAAAGGTGGTGCTCAGGCATAACTGCATCCCTAATGCCTCCTTCATCCCCTTCCAAAGATGGGAAGTAAAACGAGCATCTCGATTGGAGACAATAGATGATGGAACACCAAGAATTCGTACGATCTATTGAATGTATAGGTGTCCCAATCTCTCTACTGAACCCTGCTCTTTAATGGGTAGGAAGTGGGCCGACATGTTGAGTCGGTCGACAATCACCCAAATGGAGTTGTGTCCTCTAGATGTACGTGGAAGTCTAGTCACTAATTCCATAGATATCACATCCCACATCAACTCCAGAACCTCCAAGGTTTGTTCCAAGCCTACTGGTACCTGGTGTTATGCCTTCACCTACTGACAGGTGAGGCATCGAGAAACGAACTCTACCACAGCCTTCTTCATACATGGCCACCAGTTCTGTCGTCTGAGATCCTGGTACATCTTTGCTACCCCTGTATGTACCGCTAAAGGGGAAGTGTGAAACTCTACGAGGACCTCCTCTTGTAAAGAAGTTGGTACAATGGTACGTCCTCTGAAAAGGATGATGTGCTCTGCTATTATAGAAAATCCATCAGGTGCATGTCCTGTGGAAATATGTGCACACCCCGTCTCACAGTAAACGTCCCCACGTTGTGCCTCTCTAACCCACTGAATAAGTGGAGGTGTGACTGTGAGAGATTGTAGAAAGGCTACCCCATATCTATCCATGAAGGATATTTGCAAGGCTGATAGCTACTTCATTGCCTATCTAAGTAGTTGAATGCCCGTCCTCCTGCTAAGAGCATCATCTACTACATTACCCTTCTAAGGAGTATAGACTATCTCAAAGTCATAGTCCTGGAGGAACTCGAGTCATCACTACTGTCTCAGTTTTAGGTCCTTCTATAAGAAGATTTACCTAAGATTCTGGTGGTCAGAGTAGAATTTAAAGTTCATTCCCATCCGATAGTGCCACCACATCTTCAGGGCGAAGACCACTTCTTCTAACTCCAGGTCATGGGTAACATAGTTCTTCTCAAGTTGCCTCAACTGTCGTGAAATGTAAGAGATCACTACCCGCTCCTACATCAGGACACACCCAAGTCTGATCCCTGATGCATCGCAATAGACTACGTACACTACTCCCTCCATCGGTAGCCTCAAGATGGGCACATTGGTCAAACTCTGTCTCAGCTCCTAGAAGCTCTGTTGACATCTGTCAGACCACACGAAAGGTTTCCCCTTCTTCTTCAAAGCTGAAAGCGGTGCTCCAACTTTGGAGAAGTCTGGCACAAACCTCTGATAGTACCCAGCCAGACCTAGGAAACTCTGCACCTCCGTCACTCTCCTGGGTGGCTCCCAAGCTAGCACTACCTCAATCTTCGCAGGATCCACAACAACTCCCTCCTCAAATATGATCATCTCCAAGAAGTGGTCCTCTCGAATCCATAACTGGCACTTTGAGAGTTTCCATAAATCATGGTGCTCTTAGAGTGTATCCATCACAACCCACAAGTGGTAGGCGTGCTCCTCCTCAGTAGTCGAGTAAATCAATATGTCATCAATGAAGACTACAATAAATCGATCGAGGTAAGGAGGAAAGATCATGTTCATGAGAGTCATGAACACTGCTGGAGCATTGGATACCCCAAAAGGCATAACCATGAACTCATACTGTCCATACCGACACTTGAAGGCCGTCTTCTGCACATCCTCGTCTTGAACTCTGAGCTGATGATAGCTTGACCTGAGGTCTATCTTCAAGAACCACCATTCTCCCTTGATCTGATCGAAGAGGTCATCAATCTTTGGAAGTGGATACTTGTTCTTTACGGGCACATAGTTCAGGTGATGGTAATTGACACACAGTTGCAATCTCCCGTCTTCCTTCTTGGCGAACAAAATCGGGGAAGCTCAGGGTGAAACACTAGGTCGAATGAATCCATTGCCCTGCAAGTCCTCCAACTATACCCATAGCTCACGAAGCTCGGCGGGAGCCATCCGATATGCTGGAGAACAAATTGGTGATGTCCCGGGGTATAGGTTGATGTAGAATTCTACCTATTTGCGAGAATGTAGTCTTGGAAAGTCATTAGGAAAAACGTATGCATACTGATCCACCACAATAGGAAAACTCGGACTTCGCATGTCAATTGCTCCTAGGATGAGGCTACCCAACTGATTAGTGATCTACCATCCTCTCCTCTACGTTAGTTCATCCTGTGCTGCAAAGGCTCCCTTCTCATCGGTGAAGGTAAACCTGCTCCCATCGGTTTGGACACACCACCCCTTGATCCTAATACAGTCTATCTGAGCACGAACTGAAGATAACCAATCCATGCCTAAGATGATATCATAAGGCCTCAACGCCACAACATGAATATCCCAGACGAAGCTCTTGCCTTCTAGAGTAAGCTCACACTTCCAGCACCAGGGTGTAATCGTCGAGTCTGCTCCCTTAGGAGTCTCTAGCCGTAAGGATCGAGCCAACAGCTCCGTCGGAATCTCCGAGCTCCAAAAAAGGGCAGTGAAAATAAAATAATGACTCAATCTAGTGTCTACAAGAACAATATCAAGGGTGGAGTAGACACAGATAGTACCTAAAATCATCTCTAGTGTGTCGTGGTCGTAAGCCTCCACTGCTTGGAGTTGGTCCTGTCTCTGTCCACCTACTCCTTGTGGTCGGGGTGGACCTCTGGGTGGTTGTGGTTGTAGTGCCTTGAAGCATCTCCCACCACCCGCATCTCAGCCATCTCATATGCCTCGTCAGCCTGCTCTCTGTAGACCGCCACAGTCGAACCTCTGCCTCTGCCTGGGTGGTCCCTGAACTGTCGACTGCTCCTCTGCACGGCGGGTCAGACAGTCATGAGCCATGTGGCCCTACCCGCCGCATGCATATCACTGGCTGCATCTCAGATGAATGGCTCTGCTGCGTGTGCCTTGCACCTCTGAACCCGTGTTTTATGGTCTTCCACCTGATGGTCTGGTCCGCTTGGACACCTGTGTCATCCATCGACTGCTAGCTGTAGAAGACTCCACTATGTGCCACCCTGTAGCAGGTCTCACTACTGGTGTAGGATCAGTAAGAAACCTCTCTACAAGAAGAGCTCGCTCCAGTACTTCTGTGTGCGTCGGAAGGCTGAGGGAGATCATCGATGCCCTGATCTCATGCCTCAGTCCCTGCTCGATGGTCCGGGCCTGGAAGAATTGGTCCCATACCATGTCCGTGGAGTAGCATGAGAGATTAGTAAATCTCTCCGAGTACTGGGCTACAGATATGATGCCATACCGCAACTTTAGTAACTCCTGGATGTGCACCACATAGAGGGTGGCAGGAAAGAACTCTGAGAGGAAGAGGTTCTCGATGTTTGTCCAAAGAAGAGATGCCTTATGGTACACTTGGAGCAGCAGGCTCCACCATCTACATGCTGCCGTGTGCAGGAGACTGGCTGCAAGGATCACCATGAGGTCTGCTGGTGTCCCTAACAATCTAAAGTCTCGAACGACAGCCTCCAACCAATCCTTGGATGCCTGATGGTCCGTCTCCCCACGGAACCTAGGCGGTCTCTAACACTGAAAGTCGTGCAGTGCACTAAGGCGACGTGCACTCTCAGTTGCTGGGGCGGGTGGAATCGATGGCTCGGTGGGTAGAGTTACATCTGGTGCCTCCGCTGTAATGGGGCCCTGCACCTAGGCCTCGTCGCTCGGTGGACTACCATCTCACACAAAGCTCGGAACCCTAGCTGGCTGCTGTCGTGGGGCCATCTTGAAAAGAAACAGGTGTGCCATAGTCAATACAGTATACCTGGTGAGTTGACACAAAGTAATCACAAATACTACTTTTAAAGACACATGAAATCAATGTTTTTGTGCACTGAGTCAGAAATCAGAAGTCAGGGTCATGGTGTATGGATACCTCGGCTGTCGCACCAACACTGGACTCCCTGGACCGATAACCACACTCAATACCCTTAACAATATTGCTTCACATAGAAGAAAGATCAGAATGCTGAGTTCTGCAGTAGAACCAAACTACCCTGTTACCAATTTTTCCCAACTCATCATCGGGGCCCATTCCGTGACTACCCCAAACCCGCCTTCCATAGGCCAGGGGATAGCGACTAGCACCAAAGTCGTAATTCCCGATACAAAGGGAAGGCATTTCCATTATAAAGTAGAAAAACACCACAGAGTACGCAAGATGAAGTAAACACTAAGTAAAATGAGTACAAATGTAAGTACTGGAAAGTAAATGGGCCAGAATACAAACCCATATAAAATTAAAGTACAACAGAAAGAATGTACAACAACAGAAAAGTAAAGCAGCAACTTCGAGCCATCCTCTGGAATTCCCACCTGAAGGGTGGGTACAGATAGTCTCCACAGCTCCTCGGATCTAGCTGTTTGCTCAGTGTACACCCCGTTGGGTGATCTACCTCTAGTTACCATCCAGCTCCATGGGCCACCGCCTAGATCAGCGCTATCCGTCGTCTGCATCCAACACAATGTAGTGCGGGCATAGCCCATGTAGGGGTGAGAATATGATACACAGTAGGGACCCCGGGACCCCCGAAGGTCTCCCAGGTACCAAAAAGGATTAACCACAAAGGAAAGATACAAACATGAAGTATCAACCAACTCTACTTAGGTATAGGCCCATACATCTACCTAAGTCATCAATTCCAGTTCTTCTCCAACTCACGAGCCCAAGTTTAATCCAGTCCACACAGGAAATTACAACCCAATCCAAAAAGGAAAGCATAACCCAATACACACAGGATATCAAGTCAATCATATCGAATATAATAATTGGAAGTCATGAGTTTTCTCACACAGGTATACTATTCATGAAGAGGGGTGGAGATGATTAGATGTAGTCTCTGAACCATATCCTATGTCGAACCCACGTAGCATCCACGAATAGAATTCATTGCTGTCGGACCCATGTAGGATCCAGGTACAGTAACCATTGCTATCGAACCCACCTAGGATCCAAGTACAGTTGTCGTCGCTGCTGGAACCATGTAGGATCCAAGTATAGTCGTCCTCGCTGCCGAACCCATGTAGGATCCATGTACAATCGTTATTGCTGCCGAAGTCGCAGTCACAGCCAGCTCTAGGTTTCCTGCACACAACATGCTCGATTTCTGGGAGGGTCTTCTCCACGATCCAAGGGGTTGATACATCAACTGTCACGAAGTCCAGTTTTGATGTATCACAAAGTTTTGTCTCTTCAAAATAAACTCAATGCGATATGCAGCGCGTCAAACAAACGCTCGGTCTGAGAGTTATTGGCTTTTCCGTCTGAGGGGCCCGATTGGTTTTTATGTTAAAACCAACTCGACTATACTCCATCTCCATCAAAACCATGAATGGATTAATCCTATAGAACCTTCTCACTAAGAGGAATCCAACAAAGTCGAAGGTACATCAATCGGACGTCTAGAGTTTGAGTTATAATGGTTTCCGCTCCGAGGGCCCGGTTGGTTTCGTGTTCGAACCAACCCGTCCATACCCAATGTTCTCCAAACACTTGGGTGTAATATACTGAAACAACCGTCTCGATCCAAGGATCGCTATGCAATAGACGGTGCATCAATCAGAGGTATGTGGTCCATGTTATGTGCTATTGGACATATCTGTCCAAAAATAGGGGGTTCGGGCCCAGTCCGACCCTGCCCAATACACCCTATGTCGGCCCGAACCGGGTCGACCCAACCAGGGTCCAGATCCGGACCAGTTGGGCATAGCCCGGCCCGGATGGCACGGCCCGACCCCACTGGCATGGCCTGGTCAGCGCGGGGGTCCGGCCCGGCGCGGACGGCCCAGCCTGGTGCGGGCGGTCCGGCCCGGCGCGAGCGGTCCAGCCCAGCGCGGGCGCCTGACCGCTGATCGGGCGCGGAAGGCGGGGCGCTGCCCCCTGATTTCCGAAACGGTGGCCCCCCATTCTGGTGGGGTCCGCCCTAATTAAAACCGATTATTACGCCCCCTGTTATTCAGAAATGGCGGGCCTTTATGGTCGGCCAGTGAGCTGCCGTGGGACCAACACGGGTCCCCCATCCTAGTGCGCCAGTGGCCGGCTGAGTTCACCCCTCCCCACCACTTGTTGAACCGTCGCACCCAAAGGTCGCGTCTTCCGTCTGTCCGGCACTGCACGATGGTGCCGCGCGCCTCGGCTGCGGCACGCCCCGACCACGGCTCTATCTAGTTCTCTGGCACGGCGCAACGACGCAACGCACCACCTCCACGGCCCGCTCCTGCCACGGTTCCTTCGCCTTCACCAGAATGGTGCAACGACGCCACACACCTCCAACGCGGCCCGCTCTGGACGCGATTCTCTCATTCCCACGCATTGCAATGTCACTGTGCCGTCTTCGCTGCATCGATCTACAAAGAACAAGAAGAAAAAGGGGAGGACGATCGGCCATGTTTGTGTGGTCCGACCTCATCCCGTTATAATGATAACAAGTGGTCCTAATATTAATTCACGAAGATGATAAAAAAACTTTATCGAAGAAAAACCCCTACCTCAAAAGAAGTTTGTGGAATCTAGTGTCGCTGGGGGTGACTTCGACGAAGGTGTTGGCGTACGTCCAAGAAGGGAATGGCGTCACACACCGGCTACAGAGAGGAGAAGAAATGACACGTCGATCTCTCCTTGTGGTGAAAATTTTCTTTATCGGAGTCTTGACGTTCCTCAACAAAGGGGATTGAGTTCTCCAAGACATAGAGTTTTCTCTCCAAATATCCTCACACAATAATCCAACCTAATAAAATAAGGCCTTCCCTTATTTTAATAACACATTCCAAGCTTTTCAAAATTGAAAATATTCAAATTAATTTAAGGGATTGAAACATTAAATTAATTGGGTTGCAAAGTTTTTAAGAGGGAGAGAGAGTGAGGATGTGAGTGGTCTCATATTAATGGGGAGTCAACATAACATAAGAGGTGTTTAGAGGAGTTAGGGAATTTGAAGGGGTGGGGCTCATGTGGGCCTCACCTCAAAAATATCCTAACAAGAGGAGTTAGGATCATGTGTGTCCCACCCCAACTCCCACACATGGGATTAAACCACTTAGAAGAGAAATAAAATTGTAACAAATATTTTATTTCACTCTTAAGTTAATACACCTTTTTTTAAACAACTCCTCCCAAGAAAACAAAACTCCAACAAAGGTCTTCTTAAGCGATTACCGACGATGTGGTTCTATCGGTGCCCTTGGATTTTGATTCCGAGCATTGTTTCAAAAGTCAGAAAAACCCACTCATTTGTTCACTGAACGTAACTGAGCTAATATTCGGAAATGTTTTCCAGGAACACTAGGCCTCAGAATCAGGTTCCGTCTAAAATTGTGTACTCGTAAAATCCCAAAGAACTTAAGAAAAAAAATTCCTTGAAATTTATGGGTCTTATAGGGTGTGATTCTTGACATGTGTGGTTTGATTCCACATGAATTATTGTAATTAGAACTCAATTTTTCTTATATTGAATAGAATCCATGTTTGGGGAGAGAAACCGACCATTACCAGGAGTAGGATTCCACATTGGATCTGAACCTTTCAAAAACAATTTATTCTTTGGTCTTTCAATTTCACCAATGATAATATAATACTAAGATATTTATCTTATGATTAGACCAAACTCTAATAATAAATAGATTTTATTTTTTATTGATAATAAATTCTTCAAACTACCATCCATTAATTAAACCTGCCTCTCATGGGAGGAAACTGACCCTTACATGAGCATCAATTAGTATTAAAGCCTAGTTCCCTCTATATGATCTATGAATTTCAATTTTCAGAATATATTAATCTAATTCAATCAAAATGAAGGGTGTACAAACATTCTACGGTAAAAATATTCATAGTCATAATAATCAAATGTTTCCATATCTAGTATATCTTGGACAATAAGTTCATGATGTTACCACAATGAGCTTTCCCCCATTTGTAAATTATTTTTAGATGATGTTAAATGATAAAATGAATATTTATGTGGATGGAAAGGTGAAAAATTATATTCTCAGTTTTATTATCAATGAAATTATACACTAAAGTTATGGGATTAAAAACAATAAAACATACATGATAATATAGAGATTAGTTATGATGTCAATGTGAATGTCAGAGGAAATGTTATGGATCTAGAGAAGAAAGAATGAATATATACAAATGATAGGGTTTAAATGAATTAATGATTTATCTACTTATGTAAGTTAATTTTTGAGTAATATTAAATTTATTGGTGAGAAACATTAATATTATAAAATTATAAAGAAATTTATGAAATATTTTTTTGGATATATTTAATACTAAAATTTAATCTCATAAATATATTAAAGATATTTCTATTGATTCACTAGAAAATATTCACATTTCATATGAAACAATAAAGGTTTATCTATTAAAAAATAATATGAATGATGAAATGGATATCGAATCAATATGGAATATAAAAAATTTTAAAGATGATGATTTTAAAGACTCAAATGATTCTGATAATAAATATTAATATGAAATAGTTATTGATTTTAATTTAAAAATGTTTTAGAAGGAAAAATTTAGTTACAACAACAAATTATTTGGAAGGTATTATAAATGTAATATACGTGGAAAGTATGTAGAAAATGTTCCAAAGAATAATGGAGTACACTAAAAATCTAAAAATGATGACAAGAATCAAGGAAAAAATGGATAAAAATTATAAACAAGCTTCAAAGGTGGGTAGAAGTATGAATATATTTCAAATAAATAAAGGAATAAATTGGATGAGTAAAGAATATAAAACTGAAATTATCTCTTGCAGTTATTATGATGAATAAACACATGATATATTTAAAAATTTCATGTCTCATCTTCATAAAACCATCTATTAATTAACCATAAATGAAGATAAAACATATCCAATATAGTATGAATACATGCTAAAATATTAACATGCGGCATTTATTGATAAAACACCTTGTTTAGGAAAGCTAAATGGAAGATGTAAAAAGTGAATAATAATCACATATATTAAAAGTATGAGATATTTAAGAGGTAGATAGAATTTATAGAAGAAAATAAAAATCACATATTTATTGGTAATGAAAATTAGAAGATGATAAAATATTTCTATGAAAAAATATATTTAAAAAATGATGAATTATCAATTACACAATCAAGATTTATTGAATATGAGAAATAACTAGCAATGATCAAGAAGAAATTTAAAAGGAATACTCATGTCAAGATATAATTCTCTAAAAATGTTTGGAAAACTCAAGTAAAATCTTCACTTGAAAAATATATTTTTAAAAATATTATCAAAAATAGTGTGGGTTTAAATCATAATTTTGGCCAAATAGGGACAAAAAAAAATGAGTATAGTTCAAATTAAAGAGTGTACGATAAAAGTAGAATCTTTAATTTTAATTCAATTACAAATTAAAGAAAAAGGTTAATATAAACTATAATGGATGTCAAATTCAAGATATAAAATTTTTAGATATGACACTAGTTTTCCAATAAATATTTATTATTGTTGTATTTTGGGTTTTTTTTTGAATTTTTGTACATAATGTATATATATTTTGTATCAAAATGTATTTACATAGAATAAGGAAATAATCCAAGGAGAGTAGTTCAAATGAGACGGAATCATATTCGATAATAAAACGTAAAAAGATGGAATATTTTTACATGTTGACAAAAAAAGTTTTGATTAAATTGAAGTGATATGTGGAAGGTGTGATCAAAAGGGATATAAAAACAATAAATTCATGACAATCATACCTCATATATTCCCTCTCAAATATAAATGGAAAATTATTTAAGTGGAAAATTAATTAATTTCATACTTGGTAGATGTTTCTTTTAAAGCATGTAAGAAGATAATGGACTAGATACATGATTGTGGGAATTAATACTAGTTGACTAGTTATTCTAAAATTTTGAATGACATTAAGAATCATGAATAAGTTGTTTTAATATTTAGTAATTACTCTTTTGTGAAAATCAAATATATTGTCACGACTCAAATTGTGATTGATAATTTGAAATCAGAAGATGTTCTTTATGTTTAGGGGATAAAATACTACTTATTGATTATTATCTAACTATATCATGATGTTAATAAGGTATCATTAAATATTCAAACATGTATCATTAAATGAAAATTCTATGAAATAAATATTTATCAAGTCATTAGAACAAATGGATATTTATTCTTGATTAGTGATCCTTATAATACATATAACATTATCATAAAATATGAGAACATGTTATTGAGTAGAATACATGGACATCATTGTCATGGAATCCTATGTAAAATTTTGATATACGAAGTGGTAATAGATCTACCCAAGATAAATATATATCATGTTAACTCATACGATATACAATAAGGATAATATTACTTTTATAAGACAGTTGGAATTTTTCCAAATAGATCTCCATAGTCCTATGATATAGAAGGAAAATACATGTGATATTTTTTTTTACATTAAATGATTACTTTACTCAGTTAACCAATTTTCATTTCATCAAGCACAATTTTGAGGCAACTGGATTGTTTAAAATATAGTGAAGATATGGTGAAACGAATCTTGGTTTGTGTATCAGAAAACTAAAATATGTTAATTGGAAGTAATACAAAAGTGATACTTTGTAAAATTATCGTAGAAAAAATTGGATGAAAAATAAATATAGCACACATTATTCACCAAAATAGAATGGTGTTTTTTGGAGGAAGAATAAGTGAATTATAGAGATGGACTGAATAATGTTGGCGAAAAATAATATTTCAAAATACATCTAAGGAGAGGTTTTATATATAATGATATATATTTAATTTGGATTTTTTTTGAGAATAGAGACACATGATAGACATTATGAGATGTGGTGATAATGTTAAAGTGAAATATTTCATGTTCATTGGACGTTTTTATTATTTTAAAATTGAAAGAAAAGGGGTGGTAATGTTTACAGAAATTGCTTATTATTGATTATCTATAGTCAATTTATCTAATGTTAATGGATAAAAATTCTCTAAATAATATTTTTGAGTATCCAAATGTGAAAATTGATGAAATGTTATGCAAAAATAGAGATATGATTCAAGAAAATTTTTAGTTTTATATAGAAATAATTGAGAATATTTTGGAAAATGGTTGAAAAGTTGTAGAAATCATCCCCTAAATAGTCGATTATAATTCATAATATTCCAATTATAAATAATATTTATATGGTGGTGTAAATAAATTAGTTTATAAGATAAAAAAATGTATAGAAACAAATAATATCATTTAGAATCAGATTTCACCAGATTAGACTAGAAGGAGGGTAATATTTGAGAAACAAAAAGATCGTATTTCATAAGTTATATCTAGAATGGTGGTTGAGACTATTTATCATTATAAATTGGTGAAATATTTGAATTAATAACACAATAAAATATATAATAACATTATATGTTGAAGATCTCTATGCATGTATTAACCACTGGGGGTGAATCAATGCTTTACATTGAAAAATCATTCTTCAAATAATATTAAAATATTAAACTGGTTAAAGTTCTTGATAAAATAAATGATTTCCTTAAACCTCACATCATATAAATAATAATAAGAGAGAGAAAAACGAATTATATTTACGAATTCCAAGATAAATGGATACTCTTTGTTTCATTGGTTGGACCCCCAAACATCAATTCATCACTATAAAATAAGTGATTCACCCACAAAAAATCGTAGCCTGATCAACATAGTGTCCCACTAGGTTCCTACACTTCTATCATCCACTAAAAGAAACAATTATATAATTCCATTAGGATAAAACATAGAATTATATTCTTTCTCATTTTATTTTCTTCTACACCACTTGAAAATAAGATATTTCTCCATTAGATTATGGATCAACTCGTTTCCCCATGTACATTTTCATGATCTTCAATAGCTACTTGGAATAGGTCTAATTGCATTGAAACTCCTTCTAGATATATTATGATTTGGATTTTCTTTATCGTATTTAAATACTCAGTAATATATCCTTGGTTCATATCACTATTTTCTCCTCGATATTGTATGCATCAATCTCCCATAGTGCTCTCAAAATCAAGCCCAAGAGTTTTCTAAATTATCAACATACAGTACATCAATACTTAAACCATTATTTATGTACACAAAATCATTATGAATATTTTTCTGAAAAATTTTATAGGCATTCTTTATAAATTTGATTTATGAGATCCCCATGTTCTTTGGAAACTCTTTCTTCTCAAAAAAATACAACAACATATTCCCAATTAATTAATTATTTAAACTCATTTGATTTCCCATTCAAATCATCATTTAAATATCTCGAGGACACTAGATTCATTTCATCTTTCCCTTTATATATAAATATCCACAATCTCCGTAATTACTATTTAAATTCCTCATATATTTCATCTTAAAAATCATCAAAGATTTACATTGACTCAGGAAATTTTCTATATGTCACAATAACAGGAAATATCTCAAATGACTACCATGTTCACTTCATATTTATAGAAATAAAGTATGTAGATTTCTTAGGCTACACTAATCATTTCAAAATTCCAACATATAATAATCACCAATGTGATTCAGGTAAATATATTTACACTCAGCTGCATCACTGATTTGGCTATGTGGTAAGTTCAGCAATGTGACTCATTTGGATATATGCATGGAATCAACTAAACAGTTCTATAAAATTTAAATATTTAATCAAATAAATGAAAAACCTCTTTAGCAGACTTCTAGAACTTATCAAACAGTTCCCCACTTCTTTAAAATATTAAAGATTGTGATACTTTATCCACCAACTAAAGTATTTGGATTTAGTTTAATACAATCTTATCAATTATTAAAATTTCTATTCCTTGTTGTCTTAAAATTATCCACTCAATTCCTTCATAATTTATCCTCTATATCCCTTTGACATAGAACATGGATATGTCTCAATCATCTTATGGAATGATATGAATTATTTATCAAAAATTTCATCCAATTCCTTATAAAATATCCATAATAATACTTTAATAATCAATATTAACTACACCATAGACATATTGTACCATTTACAACAACTTCAATACTTAATTTGGCAGAAACCACCCCCCCCTTGAATTTTATGACAAATTTTTTTTTTCAATTTTATTATATGTTCTTTCATGGATTATATATTTCTGCCCCATATTGGTAATCCAATTCAATAGTATTGTGAGGGACATTTCATCTATTATTTTTAAATTTAAAGTCATTCTCATTAACTTCTATCTTTTAAGAGAGAATGATGACATCACATAGATCAATTAAAAAATATCCTTTAATTGATCTAAACTAAGTATACATTGGAAAACCAAATTTAGAAATCATGAGAGATAAAACCAAGGTTGTTTGTCTATCCAATCACTAGCAATTATGTGATATAATTATTAGAAGATAATTATTTCTCAGATTTTTGTTGTATAAAATTGATTCCTTTAAATGAAACATGTAACCTACACAAAACTAAAAAAACAATTCATATATAAGTCATGTAACTCCACCTTTTTCTCATGTTTTAAAAACAAACACTCTGAATGTTTTAGGTGTATCTTATGTATGTGATGGGCCATACCCAAATTTTAGTTTTCCATGATCGATGATCAATGTTAGATTTACACAATGATGAACATCATAATCAATGAAATTAAATTATAAAATAAAGTTAAGGGATAGAATGTCAGAACCAAGAATAAGATCATAACATATTATTTATAATTAATTTAATCAATTAAAAAATTATATGTCATGAACTATTTATTCATTTATGTATTTTAAAAAAGATCTATGTTTTCTCATAATTTAGTTTTAGGAATCAAGAGAAGATTCCCTCTAGAAGTGATCCCCAAGTGTTCCACAAATCTCCAAATGTTTCCATAGGAATCACTAGGGGCTAGCGTGACAGATCCTAATAGTTAAATCAATTTTTTTGAACTCTATGAGAATCACAACCAAATAATTCCCTTTGACATATCATTAATCAATAGTGAATGGTTGTGGAAGATCAATCTCCATTCATAGGAGAATTCTTAGAGAAAGTAGATCTCTTATGATTCAAGAATATTTTCGAGATTCAGTGTGAACAGAAAACAAATTTGTTGGATCAATTGAAAAATAATAATATTAAGTTTATATAACATTATGGTTACAAATAAATAATTATAAATATTCCCCTTATTTTTTATTTAATCCCTGAATAACCTCATATCAATAATAATAAATATAATAATATTATTTCTCGACATGTTCTAATCATATGAATTAAAATTAAATATTATTTATTCAAATAATATTCAACATATATTATGTCTCACCAGACCATTAATATTAGTTCTCGATTCCTTCATAATATTTATCACGCCTTGAATAATGAATATTTATTTAATAAATAAATATCACTACATTATTCTCTAATAAAAAAATAACTGATATCTTCACTAAATAGGTAATTAATATTTTTTAAATATTTCAGGCACATAGTATTCCCTCGTATAAATGGTGACATAATATATCCAATCATGAAAAGATTAAAAATTATTAAACCACACGGGAGTATAATATTTATTCAACTTGTTAAATAATAAAAAATAATGTATTATTTAACTAATATTCTGGATACACATAGTGTGTGGCCCTCTATGCCTCTTTCTCAGTGGAATTAGGCAAAGCTAGATAAATTCCAAGGTTAGTGTGTAGAAACATGCCAAGGCACCCATAGAAAAATAATTTTATGTCGTAATGATATAATACCTCATAAATATGGTAATTTTGTAATATAATCTCTTTATCATGATAATTCTATTCAAGAAGGTTGCAGGCTAGTGCCATCCACCTATGTGCTCAACAGCTCGTTCTTTGAATTTTTAGGAATAGAAATTTCATATATAACACCATACCCATGGATTTATTTAAGATATATCATATTAATAAAATTTCCTAAGATATAAATATCTATTAAGGAATATAAGGCAAAAATCATTTCTCACACTATCCATTAATGAAATATTAACCATGACACACCCGACGTATCCTAACTCATCATGAACATATTTTGTCACAATTTTCATCAATACAAGATAAATATGCTACTCATAATACTAAATAAAAATAATCATAATGTCTATGGATCAATTAACACATCCATAGATAGGAACATCCAATTAAACATATGAATGTGTAATTCTTAATGGTAGGCCCCACTCTCATAATATCCTACACTACATATTACCAAAGGGTGTACACCATGAGAAGGTGACTCAATGACCTATGAGTCCCCACCCATGATATCATATATCATTTGTTTCTATAAATTGATATCATACAACTATAGAACATATATTTATGAATATTTTCATTATAATTCTATGTTCTCATCATAGTGAGGAACTATTATGGCTTTTAGTGCAATAACTACTCTTTGGAAATTATCACATACTAACTTATGCATAAGAATAATCAAAATTTTATAAAAGGTTTTTCATAATTAAAAACTATAAACACAATTTATTATAAATTATATTTAATTTTGTTCTAGGGAAGAAAATCTATCATACGCCCACTTTCACATGGGCCAACTACTTACAACATTTAGTCCTCTAGATCTCACATGATACTCATGCCTCTCCTGAGATAAGACATTTGTCATGGGGTATTCCATGTTCTCTTCCTTGGTAACTATAACTATTATAACTTCACTATTCTGATAAAAATACATCAAGAGGTTATACTTTTGATGTATATATTTTTTCATTTGTGTGACCTCGGATCCTTTAAAAGAGACACCATTGTAGTCTTATCACAACATAATGTGATATGGTATTTTCTATTTGGTATTGCATCAAGAACATGAAAAATGTTTTGTATCCAAACAGATTCTTTAGCTACATCAAAAGTCTCTCTATACTTAGAATCTAGTGTAAAATTAGTGAAAATGGATGCTTTTAACTCTTCTAGCTCACATCTCTTCCATTTAGATAGAAAATATATCCTAACTATGACATAAACTCATTGCGATCTATTTGAAAATAAGAACTAGTATAACCCCTGATGACCAGCTCTCTATTTCCCCCATAGACCAAGAACATATCCTTAGATTTTGTCTAATACTTTTGGATAACCATAATAGAAAACAAATTTTTTTCTCATTCATATTATATATATATACCTACCATGATTAATTCATATGAAAAATAAAATCTATTATGAAACATGGAATATAGGATTGATCCTATCACTGAAATGTATGGGACATTAATCGTTCTCTCTTTCTCTTATTGTGTTCGAGGAAGCATTTTCTTAGAAAGATGTAAACCATGTGACACTGGAACCAATCTATTCTAGGATTGTTCCATACTAAATATATTTAGTATATATTCAATGTAGGTACTTTGAATTAGTTCATGTGGCCTCTGGGATCTATCACGAATAATTTTAATCCCTAGAATATAGGTTGTGTCACCTAAGTCCATTATGGAAAAACATGTGTGTAATGATTCCTTAATAGAACATAGGATTTTTATGTCATTCCCCATTAATAATATGTCATCAACATATACTACTAGTATTAATACTTCATATCCACTAATCGATATATATACACATGGATAACATTCATTCTTAATAAAAAAAAATTATTTTATAACTTTATCGCATCAAATGCCCCATGACCTAGATGCTTTCTTCAATCTATAAATGTATCTCTATAACATGAAAATATTTCTGGAATCCCTTAGTGTCACAAAACCTTTTGGTTTTTTCGTATAGACATCATACCAAAGGTTCCCATTATGTAAAGCAGTTTTGACAACCCTCTTCCAAATTTCTTTATCATGATAAGATGCAACAATATGTAGAATTATGATGGATTTAAACATAGATATTGGTAAAAATGATTCATCAAAATTTGGTACATTATAATATTTAAAACCTTTAACCAGTAGCCCTTCATTATAGGTATTTACTTTACCTTCCATGTATAGTTTTCCCATAATTACCTATTTTCACCCTACAAGCTTTACATCAATTGACCCATTGAACAGAACCCAAACATGGTAATGATACATGTAATCAATTTTAGAATTCATTGATTCTTGACATATTGAATCTTCTTAGTCTCTACTACCTCTTTAAAAGAGACAAGTTCAACATTATCAACCAATAATGAGTCACCATCTTTAGTGACTAGAAAAAAAAATATTTTTTTCATCTTACCTCTCTTGTGCTCTTACACAGTACAGTTGTTTTAGAAACTACATCATCTATTGGGAATAGTGGAATCTATTACTGAACCAATTATTGTGTATCCTGAGCATAAACTTCATCAAATTCAATATTTCTCCGACAATCCTTTTTAAATATTTGATCCCTCTCAAAAAATTTGTCTTTTCTGAAGACAATCACTTTCTTTTCTAAGGGTTTTTAAAAGTATTATCCATTTGTTTATTTTGGATACCCTATAAGGTACCCTTTTACCCCAGGGTGCTAGTTTGTTGCCTAACAAAAACATAACAAATTTCTCTCAACCCCATACATGTGTAGGCTGAATAATCTATGTGATTTAATATAGTTTAAATTATTTTCAATTACTTAAGAAGATGAAAATTCAATGAGTTATAAATTCTATAATCATAGAGTTTGTTTTTTTGTAAAACTTGTTCCATTGGTTGTTTATGGTTACATAATATTTACAACATTATGATTTGAGTATTTTAATTTTATGATTAACTTTCTAGAATGAGAATATTTTTGGATTAAGGTTTGATTTTGTTGTCTTGGAATTATTAGTATTATTTTTGAGAAGGTTTGATGTTCATGTTGGCCCTCATTCAAAAATGTACCCATCATGCATATGATGGCCCTACAAGATCAATCTTTTCTTTTTATGGGACCCTAGAGGGTCAACCTTGGCTGAGGGACTAAGCCTGAGCCAAGACAAGAAGATGCATTGTTGGTGGAGTAGCGCACCCACAGGAGCACTTAGAGCCAACATGGAGCCAAATGTGTTAGGAGAAACGACAACTTATAGAAGAGCCAGCTTAGGGCGGTGCTAGTGAGAGGAGTAGTAGACCAGTAACAAATTTTGGACTACTACCTACACACCTTGTATTATAAATGAGTTCTCAAATGAAAATCATTTCTATGTGCGATGCACTACTAAAGCACCAAAATAACACCCATTTTGTAATCAGCCAATCTTATTTTTCTTAGCCATCCAATCAACATTTTTGCATCATCAGATCTTGTCTTCAACCTGGGAAAACACATGTGTTCACAATTCTTCGATATTTATATCCATACTACGATCATCTAAAGCATGAGTTGATATATTTGAACATCATTTAATCATTTTGAAAATTGGTACATGATCAAAGAAATAATGAAACTTCATTTTCATAATTGAATAAATAACAAACTGTGATTTTATTATGTTTTAAGAAAATGAATTTCTAATTATGGTGATCTCTTACAGGCAGTGAATGAATAAGTAGATGAAATGAGTGGTCTTCTTGAGTCTCAAAGGTTCTTATTTGATGAAATTTTTCTATAAATACTTTAGGCTTGGTTCATTTATTGTATGACTTTATCTCTCATACGACAAAATATGTGGGATACATGGTCGAAACAAGGATTTAAAAACTACTATTTCAAAAGTAGAATGTTTCCAGAAGCCTTTTATTTCATGAAGAAGTCCATAGATAGATGATATGTAATTTACAAACAAATTTATTCATGAATAACATGGTTTTGTAAAAGAATTCGAGAAGTGATATAGCCTTAAACATGATTTTTGGGTTTGCACAAATATTTTGGGGAACTGTAAACCAGGGAAAAATTTCACTCTATTTTTCAATATTGAATGAATATATTATCTGTGAAGAATATTGGATAAAGATTCAAGAATTTCTTTCCTTCTATAAAATACAAATAGATTCCACATACAATTTTGTGATGGACATAAAAAAACTCATGCATTTTCATACTTGAGAAAGATCATGAGAGTGTATATCATACAATATGATTTTAGAAGAAGTAGATCTATGAATACTATCTTATGTAATTGGTTTACACGGAATTGATATATACATGGTTAAAGAATGCATACTATCCTTTCATGTTTCTTTGCATGATACATGCCATGAATGAATTAAAAATATATATGAATAGTATATGCGTTTGATGGTTTTGAGAAGGCTGCATACATTTATATAATTTTATATGTTATATGTTGGACTCCATTCATACGCATGTATTAGGTATCAATTTGTGAATGGGGTTTTATAAAGTGAAATAATTTAGTTCGAGTGAAGTGATTGTGCAATTGAAAATTACGTCTGTTTGGGTGTTCATCGAACAATTATTTACATGCACATGTAATATTATTGAAATTATTAAATATAAATATATAAGATGACAAGAATATTCATTATAATCTATACATTCATGATGTCTGATGAATCACACATGAAATTTAAATTTTTAGATCAATATTTAGTAATTCAAGACTGAAGACAAGACAATATTTCAATCATTGTTCCAAAATTATTTTGTATCAGAGTTTTTATGGTTATGTGAGGCCAGGTCATTAGGAGAATAAATGATTATTGCCTAAGAAGTGTTATACTGAGGAACCTGATTATATTTAGTGATCAGAAAAATTTATGAAAGAAAAGAGTCAGTGAAAAGGTCCTTGAATTGTACACGAGCTGGTGTGACCCAGTAGGCTCCTGGAGGAAGATCAAGTGATCATTATTTCAATTGATGAGAACCTCTTAAAGGATAAAAATGAGCCTATGATTTGGGGTCTAACGAGTTGTTGAAGAGGATCTAAAGACTTGGGGGGTCTAACCTGTCAAACGGTTGGGGTGTCTAACCCACAAATGCATAATAGTGGGATTTTCGGGGGATATAACTCGAATCAATTAAGGGATCAATTATAGGGGGTATAACCAGTTTCTTCCAGAACCATTATAATTGATCAAAAATATTATAGTTGATAATACCTGTTGCAGTGGGGGTCTGACCAACATGGAAGAAATTTAGATATTATTACCAAACCTTGTAAAATTATTGTGTGCCGTGTTTCATTTACTTTATACATTGTATGTATGATCCAAAAATATTAATAAAGGAAAAAAGATTTAATTATAATTTAATAAATTGGAAAAAATAAGACAGACATGATTCACCCCCCCTCTCAGTGTGACTGAATGATCCTTGAACACTTAAATTTTTATTAAAAGAATTTCACCTCTGATTGGATCAAATTTATTTGTACGTTTGTTTTTTATCATAGGTAGAGAGTTTAGATTAAATTTTGATGAAAATTAAGAATAAAAATAGTTGAAAAAACATATCCCTACTCCTGATGTTAGAAATGTTGACGTTTTAATCAAAACTAAAAAAAGGAATAAAAGAGAGAAAAATTAGATGAAGAATAATTCAAAGATAAATGATGATAAACATTAGTTTGAAGGAAATTAGTGTGTAAATGTTTCAATGAAATTAGTTATTTATAATTATTATGAATCATGTTTGAGCTATTATGATAATTTAATTAATTCTAAAATCGTAAAATATCTCAATAAAGTTTAAAAAGAAGTTGTCACATGTATGACCATAGTTTTCATGGAACTTTGGGATGAAAATTACATCTAGAAGAAGTGGAAAATGCTATGGAAGAATCATTGATTAAATAGGTTGGAATATCCAACACTCCCACAAAATTTATGAAATCAAAGGAAGACATAGTAATCATTTTCAATGAAGGTTATTATTGAGCTATTGAGGAATTTCAATGTAATGTTTGTGAAGAAGATATTTTTGAAATTTATTTATAGAAGTTATCCATGCACCTGAAAAGATGAAAAATCAATATATTAATGTAAAATCTTCTCAAATGAATGATAAAGTAGACATAATCAATGATCTTGAAAAAATTTTACTAAAGGAAAATCAGATGCGTGTATATGTGATTCAAAATATGAAACATCAATAAGAAAAAGTGTGAAATATTTTAAATATGAGAAGATTCAGCTCAACTTTAATTTTTATGAACTATAAGTGAAATTGATAAATATGGAAGTGACACATGTCTAGTCATACCATGATTCCATTAAAATAATTATTTTCAAGGACTTATCTAATAAGAGTTATATTTATTAAAATATTGAATGTATTGGCAATAAGAGCTTGAGATTTTCAAATGATAAATTTAATACAAGCTCTTTAAATAAGGTAAACATTTTTTATGATTAATATGTGTGTACTGATATTTATTTGATCAATAATTCATATTCATCATTAAATTCTAGACAAACATGGGTAAATAAAAAATTATTGTTCCCAAAATAATGTTCAAAATAATAAATCACGATTTTTTGGATATTGTTGGTGCTATTGGAAATTTAGTCATCAAGATATTAATTGTTGTCATAATATTTCATTTTATAAAAATTAAAAAATTTCTAGCATTTAGGGGGATAAAGGATGAAGATAAATGTAAACATACACATTTGAAGGTAATCTCACAAAAAGAGAATAATTTTATCAATAATTGATATGATTACAATGATTTTTTTGGTAATTATTGGAAAAGAAGTTGTCATTGTTATGATAAGTTTTGTTATGTACCAATCATGGTAAAATAATCTCTTGATGCAAGTAGAAGACCATTTTTTTTAAAAGTAGGTAAGAAGTGAATATACTAGGTTAAACATAGGATATATACAATAGAATATTATTTTTAAACAAACAACTCCCATTAAGGTTGAGAAGATTCATTTGAAGAGTGTCAGACCAAAGAAAATATGTTTCTATTTTTGTTGAAAAGGTCACATCATAGACCATTTTGAATTTTCTATAAACATCAATACTACAGGAAGCAAGATAGAATCAAAGAAAGCTTAAATACTAAAGAGAAACAGCAAGATTGATTTGGTAAAATACATATTTGATAAAGAATATGAAAATTTAACTAAAATTGGTAACATTTTTAATTAAAAGGATGAGTGTTAATGGTGAAATATCTCTGTAAATTCCGATAAAAATTGCCTAAAAGGGTTATCTGGTTGTGAATAATTCGTTAAGAAGAAAGGGAATGAATTTTTCACTTCAAGTGTTCGGAAAAAGAAGTCTACAAAAAAAGTAAATAATGATCATATTCCAAAATAATGTTTGATCATATATCCAGAATAGTTGTAAGAGGATTCAAAATTGGAATAAGAAGAGAAAAATTATTCAGCTTTTTTAACAAGTGTGATGAAACTTTTTTCATCTAAGAATATTATTTGGTTGAGAAGAAACTATCAGCCCTATTTATCTATCCGAGGATCATTTAAGAACCACCTCATTCCCATATATATTGTGTTTTTCTCATGTAGGTAATTGATGGTGAAAAATATATTCAGGGAGAGACTTGAATTTATAAATGATATGTAACTCTTACATCTAGAAAATTGTCTATAATCGAAGACTATTTGATTTATGTTGTATCTTTTCAATATCTACAATAATCATAGAAGATATTTGTATCTTATTCTTAAATATAGTCAATTCTGATCAAGAAGTATTGAGTGCATCTCTTATGGAGGAGCACAAAATATCATCCACTAGATATTTCGAATCATATGAATATCAGAATTTCTAGTGAGGGATATATTTGATAACTCGAAATGTTAAAAATTGAAAGATAGAATCATGTCATCATTGAGTCATGTTGATTAATTTCTCATATTTTCATGTTAAAAATAAATTCTAGAAGGGATATATTTATTACACGATGAAAAAATGGAAAGGTAATTCGAATGTGGAAATACAATCCTGGTCTTTAATGTTTCTAATTTGTTTGGTAAGATGTATGCAGTGGTTTAGTTTATAATCTTTTGAACAATTCATAAAAAGTTTCATTGATTAGTATCACAAGATGGATGTTTATTGATAACATTGATGTTAAATTTGAGCACTCTTATTTTCTACAAAGATAATTTCCCACATATAGTTAGAGGTGATAAATTTTATCTCATTTCTAAGATAGTTGTGAATCAATAATTATCAAAAGTAAATCATAAAAAAATCCTTAAAAAATATGTTCTTAAAATTTTAATTTTGGAAATTATATATCATTCCCATAATTATATTTTTGTCATTATTAGTAATAATGGTAGAAGATACCATTTAATTTTAAATGAATTTAGTATTGACAAAAATTCAAATGGGGGATTAAATAATCCAAGTGGTTTGTTAAGGTCAAAATTATTTTCAGTTACTTAAGAAGATGAGAATTTAATGAGTTCAAAATGTAATGATTTCAAAGTTGGTTTATTTTTTTTAATCCTATGTCATTGGTTATTTGAGGATGAAATAATGTTTGAAAAATTAAAATTTAATGATTTGAAATTTATGATTAAATTTCCTGAATAATATGATTTTGGGATTAAGTTTTTAGTTTGTTGGCTTGGAATTATTATTATTATTTTTGAAAATGTTTGAAGTTCAAGATGGTCCACTTTCAAAAATTTATCCATCACACATAAGATGGCACTAGAAGCTCAACCTTTCTTTATGTGGGACCCTAGAAGGTGAACCACAATTGAGGGATCCAGTCTGGGACCAGCCAAAAGGCTTTGTTATTGGTGTAGGAGTCCACCCAGATGAGTACATAGTGGTAACATTGATCCACCTGTGCATTCATGGTGGCATGACTACAACCAAGTGAGCCAATAGAGGGCAGTTCCATTGAGAGAAGTAGAGTATCAGTAACCAATTAAGGAATGATATAGACAGAACTTATTTTATAAAGTAGCATGAAAACAACCAAAATTTCAATTTGTGATGTGATACTGTAGTACAAAATAAAACCCATTATTTTATCATTCCATCTAATTTTTATAATATTTCGGATCAACATTGTCATGCCATATGATCTCTAATTCATCCTCGACCCACACCCGAGTGCAATGTTCGTTGATGGATATATCCATTCTATAATCACCCAAAGATTTTGTTGATACATTCGAACATCATTTCATCATTCTAAAAATCCATACATGATTGAAATAATAATGAAACATTTATTTCATAATATAATGATGAACAATCATTGATTTTATAGTGTTTTGAAAATATTAATTTCCGATGATGGTGATCTCCTGGAAAGAAAAAATGAATTAATTGTCTGATGAAATGAATGTTTTATGAGATTATTGAATTTTTTGAGATGATGAACATTTCCAATAAATTCCATAGGTTGGGATTATTTGTTTTATGATTTTATCTCTCATATGAGAGAATCTGTGGAATTTTGAGGGAGAAAAAGTGGATTGAAAAACTAGTGTTTCATGAGGATAAGGTTCTCGGAAGCCTTATATTTATTGAAAAAGACATGTAAGGACAATATTTTCTTTTCATAGTCATTTTTTTCATGAAGAACATTATTTTTTGAGGCCACTCGGGAAGAGATATACAATTACACATGATTATCTGGGTTTTTATATATTTTGCAGTTACTTGAACCAATTCAAAAATTCACTGTGTTTCTAGAAACTGAAAGCGGATCATATTCTTAAACCATATGAGATAATGCTACAGAAATTTATTTCATTTCATAATGTACATAGATATTTCACATATTAGTTTGTGAAGGACACAAAAAAACTCATGAATTCTCATACTTGAGTGAACATCATGATAGTGTATATCATACACTATGATTTTAAAAGATGGAGAGTCATGTATATTGTCCTATTCACTTGGTTTACATGGAATAAATATGTTTGTGTTAAAAAAATGCATACTATTTTTGATGGAGTCATTGCAGAATACATGCAGTGATTCAATTAAAAATATGTGTGAACAATATGAATGTCTCAATATTTTTAAAATGTTGCATACATTCATAAAATTCCACACATTATATGCAAGCCCTCTTGCATAGACATGAATTGAGTATCAATTAGTGAATAATGTGTGTATGAAGAGAAATACATGAGGCAGTGTGAAGTGATTGTGCAACTGAAAAGTGTTTTTGTTTGGGTGTACATGGAACAAATATTTAGAATCACATGCAATATTATTGACATAAGGAAACATGAATACTTAATTTTAAATGATCATATTGTATAATCTATATGTGTATGAAATTTGATGAAAGGCTAGTGAAATTTAAATTGGTTTGTAAATGTTTAGTAATTTGAGATGAAATATAAGAAAATATTTCTTTCAATGTTTCATAAATCTTTTATACCCTAGTATTTAGTGTCAATTGAGGAAGGTTCTTTATCATAGAAAATAATTCTTTCCTATGTAGTGTTATACTGAGGAACTTGATTATATTCTTTGATCAACATTATATGAGTAGGTATAGTGTCTGCGAAAGGGTTCATTAATTGTACACACGATGGCGTGATCTAGAAAGCTCATAGAGGTAGATCAAAATATCATCCTATAAATGGATCGGAACTTCTAAATAATAAGAAGGATCTTCTGACTGGGGGGTCTAATCAGTTGCTGAAAGGGTTCTAGATACTATGGAATCTATTTAGTTGAATGGTTGGGTTGTCTAACCAATAAAGGTAAAATAGTTGTATTGATGGGGGTATAACTAGAATAAACTAGAAAATCAATTACAATGGTATACAACTAGTTTTTTGTTTAACAATTGTAATTTATGGAAAAATCATAGTGGATTTTCCATGTTGCGTGGGAAAAACAGGAATGCAAGGACGTAGATCTTATTACAGAACCTTGTAAAAATACTCTATGTTTTGTTTCATTAACTTTTTTTTATTTTATAAATGATCCAATCATATTAATAGGTGTTATTGGTTTAAATTAAAAGGTGGAATATAATTTAGTAAAAAATAGTTCACACCTGATTCACCCCCCTCTCAGTGTGACTATGTGATCTTTGGACACATCATATGAAAAAAATATTTTCTTTCCATTACATGTCTTTAAGGGAATTAATTTTTATTTTTTAATTGGTACTCATTCTAATATATATTCCACAATTTTTAATGCATAATCCCAAATGTATAATGGAATATCTGTATGACTCATCATTGACCATACCATATCTAACAAGGTACTATGACTCCTTTCAGTAACACCATTTCATTGTGGTGCGTAAGGTGGATTGAGTTGCGATAAAATCCCAAACTCACATACAAAGTCTATAAACACTTGGCTAAGATTTTCCCTACTATAATCCGATCGATGATTCTTTATCTTCTTTCCATGTTGAATCTATAATTCATTCATGAATTCCTTGAATTTCTCCATTGACTTAGACTTATACCTCATCAAGTAGTCATTACCATATCTACTCAAGTCATCAGTAAAACATATGTTGTAAAAATACCCACCTATAGCTTCTACTGAAAATGGTCCACACACATCTTTATGCACCAATCCTAAATTTTTTTTGGCCATTTCACCCGATCCATCCAATAGTGTTTTAATCATTTTTTCATATATACAGTCCTGGAATATTTCAATTGATTTTATCTCGGAATATTAGAAATAACCATATTTACCAATATTTGTCAAACACCTCTCAGTTACAAGAAAAAAATGGTGATACCATTGCTAGGTGTCATGAGAGTCTTTTAAGGATGATTTGTTATTAATTTTTAATACCTGGTTTTTGTAATTTTATACATAGAGACAATTATTTTAATTTTCCATACAACAACATATGTTTTCTATATATAATAAAAAAAATTAATTATAATCTTGAAAATAATTCTATCCGTATCTAGGAATGATACGGAAACTATATTCATAGTAACAGTTAGTACATAATAATAATATTTTAAAACCAAAAACATACCTGTTAGACATGAAAGGTGTTAGTAACCAATGGCTGGAGTAGCCAACCTCACACCATTAACATCGCTCAAATCCACCTCTCCTCTAATAGTATTTTTTAATATACATTGTTCCTTCATTTGGATATTGATATGAGCACAAAAATTTATATTTAATAACCAATGTGTAGATAATAAAATATTACATTTGATAATGAACATACCTTTTGCTTCCCCTTACTTTTGGGTTCAGTTCATCCAATGACCTTTCTTTCGACATGTAAAACATAATACCTCATTTTCCATTCCTTAACTATGAATCATCCTTTTCTTGTAAGGATGATGAATGGGAAATTTATGTTTTTCACGAGTCTTAGTGCCCTTCTCATTATTCTTCCTTTTCTTATTCACTATAAACAACATGGTTTTATAATGCCAGGTGTCCTTATCCACTTGGTGAATCTATGTAATTATTTCTAAAAGAATATTCCCACTATTTTGCATAGTGTAATGAACAATAAACTAAAGAAGGCTTGGGGTAGGGATGAAATCTATGAATTCAATCCCTAATATGTGTATAAATTCAATGTAGCCAACATGATTGCGTATATGAGGCTCAACGGGTGCAGTCTTTCCAGACATAGTTGTAAAGAAAACATTAGAAATACCATATCTCTCTAATCTCACCTTCTCTTGATATATACCCCCAAGGTGATATATCATGCTATATGCATCCATGTACTCATGTTGATTCAAAATATCATTGGTCATGAATTATCACATGAAACAGTAAATGTTTTTGGAATCATTCAAATTTTTCTTATAGAGAGTCAACTCTCCATCACTATACTCATTTGTAGGAAAATTTAGTATTGGTTCTTCCAGCATACACAATTTCCTTTCATGGAGAAGGAAAATGTTTCAGTTCCCTTAACACTCCAATAAATTTGTTCCAGTGATATGGATATCCTTCTAATGTATAGATCATAGTGATTTTTTTGAAATCATTTTATTGTTGTTTCTAAAAACTGATGAACATAATTTTAGTGCTTTATCTGCTAAAATTTAAATAGAAAAAATAAAAAATTATATATATTAATCTCCTCTTATTTTATCAAAACCTAATATCCCTCACCATTGGCTTTGTAATATCATATTTCTTGATCACTCTAGTGTAAAGGATCCACAATCCCCTTCTCACTACCCCAAATTTACTTTGTCAATAAACATGAATGCTTTTAGGTAGGCATTCCAAATGCCAACGGTATTAAATCCTAGTTACATGATATGTGGTGTGGACTCCCTAATCCTAAAATTCTTAAATTATATTTCCTCAACTCTTCCCTCTTAGTTACATAATGTCTCTTTTTGATAGTCAACCACTGATGTGAACTAAGTTATGTCAACCCAAAACATCATGTTAGAATTTCCCGATAATTAAAAGTGCCCCACCTATGGTTGGTCAAGCACTTATAACTATGGTTCAATTTGAACTAAAATATTTGAAAGCTATACCGACTTAATATATAAAATTTAGGGATTTTATCATTTCTTTATAAATTTACAGATATTGTCATTACAACATTTTTGATAATATTAAGTGGATTTAATTAAGTGATTAACCATATATTAGATAATATTTATGTATAATAATGATTATTCTAGTTATTTATTTCTTATTTCTTAATATCATTACATCATGTGATTGTGAAAAAACATTCATAATGAAATAACCATTAAACTTGAAATAAAACAAAATAATAAATTGACATGATCAAAAGATTTTTTAATTATTAGTTTATCTAGGGACTGATAAACTAATAGTCGAACTAGGGGAAAACCTTGATCCAATTATGATCCATGTTATAGCTTTCCACTAACCCACCTATGCATCTCTCTTGGATTCCATTCAACTCAGCTCCAAACTTGTACCGACTCTAGTATATCGGGAGCTCCATTCATTACATATTCTTTTACTCACACACATGTGAGGGAAAGGGGTTTACATAAAAGAAACCATGGGAATAAAATACATTACCTAATAAAAGGAGAGATGGAACATAGACCAATAACATAATATAATAAAAAATTAAAAGTAACTAATCACATAAAATCGTCTCATCTAGGCTCATGATCGTCCACAATGTGTGATGAATTACGCATTTAATAAAATTAACATTAAATTTTTAATTGTTCTTATTTATAATAAATCATGCTTGAATCAATTAATTATCCTATTTAATTAATCAATTAATTTATCTTAATTATTATCTGAATTTCCTTGATATTCTCATCAATCTTAATTTTATACAAATTAAATAAATTTATTTAAAATTAACTATGTACATAAGTGTGACTTTGAGGAAACATGAAGAATACCCATTGGAATATACTAGACATGTATTATAATCGTATATTGTTTACTATTGTGACATATGGTATACAGAATATATCATTTACTTCAATGACCTACACTATGAACTTAATAATTACACATATTACATGATTTTTATGACATATTTTATACTTCAATACACATAGAGTATAACTATAATATTAATCATACATGATATATTGACCCAAACATTTTGAATATATCAATAAAACATATATATATAAATATATATTAAAACCCATCACATGGATTGTACTATAAACATAATGTCAACACACAAGAACGTATTGAATAGGCTTACACATTATAATAAATTAATTTTTATTTCTATGCAATTTGGTATAAGAACACAGTGTGAACAAGTGAGCTACATTGTGTATACATTTCTCACCATCTATCTGAGGCACATGTCTAGGGACTCAGCATGTAAAATGTGACAAAGAAAAATAGGAGTACATGATGTGTACAAGGGAGACATGAAACGTGGTCTTCATATTACATGGTCACAAGTTAGGTAGTTTGTGAAATAAGATACATGGTCGGTCTATGTCCAAAGTACTTCATGCCGTGTACATGGACTACATGGCATGTACTTTGGCTGACCATGTGCTAGGATGTCTCGATCAACACGAGGTGTATAATCAAATTCATTGTGAGTATTCAATGCACATGTCTTGAATTAGTTACGAATCAATTCATGGTGAATTGAATACTATTACATGGTGTTTACCTAGGGATACACGGTGTGTACTCTTGTGTTATATAACTAGAATCCTAGATACCTTTGATTGAGATAATCAATTTTATTTTGTTCATAAAAAGCATTCAATTTTATTATATCTATGAGAAATGAAAGAGAAAGTAACATTTATCACAATTTTGTTTAATGAATGATTAAACATGAATTCAAAATTAAGTGATAAATGAGTAAATTAGTCAACATTATTTAAATAATTATAAATAATTATGTCACATCTCTAATACCACTTGAAGATTCTAGGTGAAGAGGAAGCATGCGACGGGTTGCGCCCAAATTTTATTTTTATCATGATCAATGATCATCCAATATTTACATAATGATGAATACCATAATCTATGATATTGAATAAAATAAAAAAAGGGATAAAA
The DNA here is from genome assembly GCA_963277665.1 of Viscum album. Classification (NCBI taxonomy): domain Eukaryota; kingdom Viridiplantae; phylum Streptophyta; class Magnoliopsida; order Santalales; family Viscaceae; genus Viscum; species Viscum album. The sequence goes on from OY728159.1 coordinate 1,034,264,851, forward strand.
TGTCGGAACCAGTGCAGCCTCTTCATATATTTTTTATAATTAATTTAATTAATTATAGAATTACACTGTGAATTCATTCTTCAATGATGGATCTAAAAATAAATCTATATTGTACCATCATTGAGTTGTAAGAATCAAGAGTAGATTATCTCTAGCAGTGATCCACACATGTTCCACCAATCTCCAAACATCTCTATAAGAATCTATGGGTGATACCACAACATATCCAAACCCTTGCATCATTCACTTTTGATCACCATGAGAATGACATCCAATGCATTCTGTTTTATCTCTCTTGACTCAAGAGTGGATTGTAGAGGAAGAACTCTCTCTTTTCTTATATTATTGGATAAGGGAGGTCTATAGCGCTTTCAGATCATTCAATGAATTCATTGTGCATAATTAAAAAATTAGTTTTGTCAATTGATAAATAATATAATTGGGTTTATATACATTCAAGGTCAGAAATAAATTATTGAAAAATTTCCCCTTAATATTTACTTAATCCCAATAGAACCCCGTGTATATAATAATATTATTTCACAACATTTACTATACTCAGGAATTAAAATTAAATATTATTTATTTAAATAATAATAAATATATATTATTCTTAATCAGATCATTAAACAAGGTTCACCATTACTGCACAATATTTATCAGGTCATGAATAATGAAAATTAATATAATAAATAAATATTGTTGTATTATTCACTAATAAATAAATAATTTTTTTAACTAAATATAAAATAAATATTTATTAAATTTTATGCTCACATAATATTCTATCAAATAAATTATGATGAATATATGAGAGCAGGGCAACATGAATAATTATTAAACCACACATGGTTATAATATTTATTCAACTTGTTATATAATAAATAATAATATATTATTTAATTGAGATTGTTCATACACTTAGTATGTGACCCTCTAGGCCTCTTTCTCAGTGGCATTAGGTGTAGTAGCCTAAATTCCAAGGTTATCATCTAGCAACATTCCAAAGAACCCATAGATAAAAAATTTAATACCAAAATGAAATTATACTTCATATGGATGCTCACTTTTTACCATAATACATTTTGCATGATATCACTAATTAAGTAGGTTGCACAATGGTGCCATCAACCTATATTCTCAATGTCTCCTTCTTTGACATTCAAAAAATTGAATTTTCCTATAGAACACCATGGAGATGGATTTATTTAGGATTTATCATTTCCATCAATGGTCTTCAGACATCAAATTACATTAAAGAACAGAAAGGATATTTCATTTACCACATTATTCATTAATATAATTTTACTCATGACGCACACAACCATGCTGAGAATATATGTCATCATGTTTTTTATTTGTAAATCGAATTACGCAACTCATAATACTCGTTATTAATAATATAAACACATAAGAATAAATACAAATATTCATATATTGGAATATACAATGACACATATGAATGTGGATTTCTTATGGACTAATCTAATTCTCATAATATCCTATAGTAGATATTACTAAGGGTTTACACCCATAGAAGGTTCCTAAAAGTCCTATGAGTCTCCACCCCTGATAGCATGAATCATTCATGTACCTAAAATGATATCATCTGAATATAGAACATATATTTAAGAATATTATCTTGGACAATATGGGTTTGCATCATAATGGGGAACTTCTATGACTTTTTAGTGAGACAACCACTCTTAGGACATTATCACATTCTATGTTACACATAAGAACAATCATGATGTGATAAGAAGTTTATGAATATTTAAAACTATGAATATAAGTTGACATAAAGTAAACAAAATTAGGTTCTATGGAACCAAATGCCACACAATCCCCCTTAATAAGTGCATTTAATATAATCATGCAAAGGGTTATAAGTATGATTCTCATACCTCATCATTAATGTTTGAAATATATCCATAATTTCATAATCCAAAAAGAATTTTATATAATGAAAGATTCTTTACAATGATTCCCCCTTTATATATTCCCTCCATTTATTCCATTTTTGGGTGCATAGTATAGCTCATTTTAAACAATCTCTTTTTGTTTCCTAATAGATATATCCTCAATATTTCTCTTTTAATTTCCTTCATATTAGTTCTAAATACCTAACATAATAGGGATTAGAGAGATATTGGTTTATCAGAATTAACTCTATGGTTCATAGCTTCCTATCAACCGATTGCACTCTTTTCTTCTTATCTTATCTTCAAATTATGTGAAATAAATCTATTATAGTCATTTAAGAATATAGAATTGAAGGTGATTTCTATTTATTTAAGAATAAATCTCACTAGTTAAGTAGGATCTCCATGATCTTTTATGGAGATTGACCAGATTTACCACATCATTCATAAAATTCTCAATTTTTCTTCAACATTCCAAGGATATTAATATTTCCATCATTATTTTACTACATATGATTTTTTGAGTAAATAAATTTTTTTTTTCTCCTCAATGAATACTCATGTATTCATTCATTCTTCCCATTTCTCTTAGCTGGCTCTCTCGTATCATCACATTTCCTACCATTTCTTATGGTATTTTATGATTTTAATGAATTTTTATTTTATCCAAACACTAAAAATAAATTTTTAATCTATAAGAAACATCAAAAATATCCTATTATTATTATTATATTATTTTATGATATATTCTATTTAGGATTCCCTGAAATGGAAACTTAATTTTTTAGTCAAACCACGAATATTTTGTGAACTTTTTGAGAAATATATATTCATAAATATACTCTCATCTAACCTTGATAACTTGGTGGGATTATCAATATTTTCTACTACCCAATTTTTCTTATAAATTTCTTTTAAACCTATACTATAAAGTGAAATAACATTAGTACATTGAATAGTTTCATGGTTGTAGGATTTGTTTTTATTTGATGTAGTTTCAATTTGGTTGTAAGATGGTATCAAACCCTTATTTCCATAAATATGAGACTTTATGGATTCATTAATGTAAATGTAAACTTATGTGGTAAAATTGCTTTTTCTTATAACATGGGAAGTTATACCTTGTTGTCATTATTGATACATCAATCTCACCACCAACCCAAAAAAAATTATATTGAGGGAATTATTTTAATTCTAAACATATCTAAACCTATCTTAGCCTCCCTCTATAACTTATTTATTTGTTCATTATGATTTTTTATTCTTGGAAATAATTTTCAAGCTCCTTCCCTTTTTTTTCTTTAACCTCTAATTGAGAAAATTTTACATCCATAGAAACATTGTGAAAATTTTCAATATCATGAAATTTTTCTACAAAAAATCCTCAAAAGAAATTTCTCATATAAATACCTTTGAAATTATTCTTAAAAAAGAAGAATATATTTCCCCCTTTATTCGACTTGTCCTATGGGTGTAATAGGTTTTCTAAACATCTTATATAGTGCTTCCTCTATTTGTTCAAATTATACTTATAACTATGATTTATCAAAATGAATTTTCTTGATTGTATAAATAATAAATTTTATATATTCATTAGTAATTTTCACCAATTGTTCTTAATGTTCAAAATCAATATCACTGAGTTATATACCATCAATCACTGCTTGAATAAGTTTCATTATAATAATAAAAATAAAATGGATAATTACTACTTGTACAACTCTGAATACCTTTATTTAGTTGTGTTTATATATTTGATTATATATTCTTCTTCATCTTCCTTGACTGTATTTTATTAATAATTTTATGAAACTTGGTAAAAATATTTATATTTGTGTCCCCATAATTGACTTTAATTTTCTCCTTCTAAGGTAAATTAATCGATTCTTAAAATATACTCTTTATAAAACCTATTAAAAATAATCCAGGAAAAATATTCGATCTGTAGAGGGAACTAGTGTCTCTAATACCACTTGAATTTCCCAAGGAATAGATCAACCAATAATAATTTGGAAGGTGTGAATCTAATTCATACTTTTATGAATTATTCTTCTTATAAATATAGCCTCTTGAAATAGGTAAAAATCTCGATCCACTCAATAATATATCACAGCCTTGTCTCACAAGCCAAAATAATAACATATATATCCACACATGGTATTTAAAAAGGTCTGGAATAATATATAACTATTTAAAACATTATTTAAATGCCTAAAATAATTATTCACTATCATAAAAGTGATTACACACATAGATAATCCCAGTCTGATCATCATAGAGTCCCACTATGTTCCTTCACTTCAAGCACCCACTAGAAGAAAAAATTATCTTCCTCAATGAGGATCCAAGATAGAAAGACATTATTTCAATCCTTGGTTGATTCTTCCCCATGGGGATATATGGTACTACTTTACCTGTAGATGGATAAGTAGTTCAGTCTATGTACCTTTTCATGTTCTTCAATAACCACTTGTTACATGTTTAATGGTATTGAAACTCCTACACAATATGTTTATATTCCCAAAATCATCATGAATAATTTTCTCAAGAATATCATAGTCAATCATTACATATTTGAATTATGGAAACCCCACAATTTTCATTTGTAGGATATTATCATTTTAATTAGTCAATATATTTTTGATTAATTACTTTTTAAAAATAATTCACATTCCTATTTAAATATTTATTTAAATTTCTTAAATACATAAGATTATTTCCATATTTTATGTGATATATAAATATCTATGATCTCAATAATTAGTCTATAAATGTTTCAATTATCTATTCTATTAAATCATCTAAGATTTCCAAATCCATATGCAATTAGGTATGTCATAGTAATTGACTACAACACAAATGACTACATTGTTTACTTTAGCTACACAATAATTGGGTATGTGGATTACATCAAAATCATGATTCAATCCAAAATACCCACATATAATACATTCCTATTTGATTATACAACATGGATCTACACATGATTACACCGCTCATTTTTCTATGTGGTAATTTTGGTTATGTGACTCTTTAGGATACATGGTCGAAATCTACTATGTGGATCTTGAAAATTCATGACATTACAAAAATGAATGAAAAAACTCATTCATCTAGATTACCATTCTTCAAAAACACCTCAACACTTCTCCCACATATTAATGACAATGATCATTCAACTACTAACACATGTATTTTTATTCATTTGAATATCATCTTATTAATCATCACAATTAAATATCCCCATTATATTTAACTTATCTAATTGATTCGTTGAAACTGTAGCCTCAATGTCCCTTTTCCATAGAACATGGGACAAGATCAATCATATTATGAACATACATGTATTTTTTATCAATTGTAAAATCCAATTCCTTATCTTAAATTCATAAAAATATTCCAAGAATAATCACCAACTCTATTAAACACATATTTAACAATTAAAAACAAATTCAATAATTTGGAACAATACATGGGAAAGTGTGGTTATAGAAAAAAATAAAAATATGATTTGTACAAAATTATTTCTCAAGAGATAACTGAATGATAAAGTTGAATTAATAAAAATAGTATAATTTTTTAAAAGTCTATTATTAAATTAAAGTTATTGAATATGAAGATACTTTTTCCCCATTTTCCATACATGGGAAGATAAGAATATTCATGGAATTATCATATCATAAGCATTATTTGGTATATCAAATGGATTTAAAGCCAACTTTTCTTAATGATAACCTTAAAAAAATGTTTTTGAAGACCAACCATAAGGTTTTATCCTTTGAAATTATTTATGAAAGGTTTATATATTTTATAAAACATTATATAGATTAAAAAAATCTCAAAGGACCTAATATTATAAACATGATGACCATTTTTCAAATATGGGGTTCACCAGAAGAATTGTTGATAATGAATTGCACTCGATAAATGATTTCTCTGACACATTTATGGTCGTTGTATATGTGAATTACATAATGTTTTAGAGTAATAACAGTTTCTTATGTGGGGAATTCACTACTAAGATGAAGTGGTTGTCTGATATTTCTATGCTAGGATAAAAAAAATGATTTTTAGGGCTTACAGATTGAGGAGGATTAAGATTAAATAATCAATTCACAAGAAAAATATTCATGATAATTATTGATGAAGTTTGGTTGGAATCCTTAAAATATGTTTCTAAACATATATCAGTTCCTACTATGTTGAAAAAAGATATCAAATACAATGATGTTGGTCAGAAATATTTAAGAAGAAAAATTTATGTCCATCTGTATCTGACATCAACTAGGACATACATTGCCTATAATGTAACTATTTTTTCCTGATATCATATTCAATTAAATGATCCACACTTACTTCAAATAAAAATAATTTTGAGGTATTAAAGTCTATAAATCATTATGTTTTTTTATATATTTAGTAAGTATCTCAATTTTTTGGTAATACTGATGAAGATAGTATAGATGATTGTACAGATCAAGATCCACATCTGTTTCTGTGTTCTTCATTAGTGATGGTTGTGTTAGATGGTACAATAATAACTAGATATTAATAAACATGAGTATTGATGAATTAGAGTTTGTATCATCTACTAATGTAGTTATATAGGATTTTTGTATGCAGGTTCAACTAGCATATTTGTGGGTTAATGTTAGTAGATCAGTAAAGATTCTCTATGATAATGAAAGTGTTATTAATATCTAAAAAATACCATTCAACACTCTGAAACTAAATATATTTACATTAAAAATAAATTTAATTAATATAAAGGTGATTTAGGTGATATCAAACTTTACTTTATTAGAATAAAAGAGTATCGTGAAGATATCATTAGGAAATCTTTGTCACAAGAGAGGTTTCTAGAGTTAAGGATAAAATTTAATGTTCATCATTCCCCCACACACATGTTTTTTTTTGTTTATATAAGGAAACCCCACCTTACATGGTCCTTTGGAATTTGTTTTCAAAGGGGGATAAAATTGGGTGAAGGGGGAAGAGTATGTGATAAGTGAGTATCGTTTGAGAAGCATATTCATTTGAATCACTCAACCAAAACATTCTTGTTGCCGAGGGAAAAAAATATCCAAAAAACATTACATCATCCTACATTGTAGTTTCAGGATATATCACTTATATATTCAATGTAATTTTACGATTTATGTGGTTTTATAATAAATCCAAAGAGGTACATTGAAGAACCCTGTGAAATTTGGGTTTTTTAAGGACGAGTGAATATCCCATGGATTCTTGGTGAGATTGAGTTATTGTATTTTGTTGAAAACTATCTTATGAGGTGTTCTCTAAATATGATGGTTCTTTAATGACTTTTTATGGTATATATATCATGGATAAGGGATTCATGATTCTATAAATTGTTTTCAATGTTTTTCACATATTTTTATTTTACAACTATAAGATTCCAGATGTGAAATAATTTTTCACACAATGAGAGATTACTATGCGTTTTTAGAAGGAAGTGGATCAGATATAGAAAACTCACTTCATGTCATGAATAGGGAATCATGACATTAGTTAAACTAGTTAGTTTTGATTAATGTTTTAGGATTCTATTCAAAATGTGGTCACATCATGAATCATGATTTCATGCAGTGAATAATCCTGGCCCTAAGGAATTCAATCCATGAAAATAAATCACAAGTAGCAACAATGAATTATATTGTTATAAAAAATAATTCATATTGTGAAACATATATTAATCCATAAATACTATAATTTTTGTTTTGAGATTAAGTTCTATGGGTCAATTTTTGTGGACTTATATTATATTTTATTTCATGTTATTTTTGTGACACATCTGGAAGGATCTAGTGAAAAGTAGTATGAGTGAATTTAATCTTGGACTATAGTTATATTCTAAAAGGTTTTTGGGTGACATTAATTTAGAATAGTAATAGAGGGTGGATATTTAGAGAATATTATCTACTATGTTAAAAAGGAATTAGATGACAATGATGTGAAGGTTTGATATTCTATGATCAAAATCTGATGGATCTCATGGTTTTCAGAGATCATATTTGAGTGTGATATTTTTTTATATCCTAATTATATTGTGAAAATTGGTTATTAATTCATATTTCAAAGTATAATTGAAGTGAGTATTTATCTTTTTTTATAGTTGAATCCTGATTCATTTGGTGATATTTTTCATCTTGTATTAATTCTATTTTTTTGTAGTGTCATTGTGTAATTATTTTTGTGAATATTGACATGGGTGCTGTGATATCACATGAATTCATGTAATTGGAATTCATTTGTGATTATAGTAAATATAATCCATGGTTGGGGAGAGTAACCATCCATAATATGCAGTGATATTCCATAATATATCTGAACCTTGTAAAAAGTGTGTGTTACCTATTCTTTCTAAAACCTACATGATAATGTGAGGCTAAGATATTTGTATTTTGTTTGGGTAAAACTATTAAAATTTTCAGAGGATTATTTTTGTTGGAAGAAACTTTTAAAAAACTTCCCTCCACTAATTCAACCCCCCCCCCACAGTATAAACTACTGATCCTTCTATGCACTTCAATTATTGATTGGATAAAACTATGTAACCATGTGAGTTTCTCTAGGTATTTCAGAAATTTCATTCCAAACTAACAATTAGTTCGGCTTCTTATGATGGGGTTTTTGTATTTAGATGTTTACGGAGTAATCCATGGTTCATTAGCATGATTTTTCTCAAGGTATTATCCTAGGATTGATGATCAGTGATATTTTTTGAATCAAGCCTGGCGGATTAATTGAGGAGAGTTAATTACAAATGTTTATAATTATCTTTTTATGAGTTTTTCTTGGAGATATAGGCTTTATAGATTGATAATTATTGTTATAATTTTCTAAAAGGAATAATAGTGTGTGAGATGAGGATGGTAACTCTAATAATGAGGCAGGCGGTCTATAATAACCAGAGATTTTAGATCTTTTAAAATTAATAATATGTTTGATAACTTGTGTCACACGCCACACATATGTAAATGATATGTTACCAATTTAATTAGAATTATTAAAAAATATAATGAAACACTTAATACAGTAATCAATTAAATATTCTTACTTTTAGTGGATAAATAATTAATATCATTTAATCATAGAATGGTATTTTTCAATTAAATGATAGTTACATTAAATTTCAAATTTTATTTAATTTTTTTTACAAATTTTTGAACTCTATATTAATAAAAATAAATTAATTTTTGAAATAATCATATAAAAATTTTCTTACTATGTTTTTTTGTAATAATTTCTAAAATAATTGACGTCTAGTCAAATAGTGAAAAATATTGTTTTCACCAAAACTATAACTTTTATAACTATATAATATTATAAGTAAGAACATGAATTTTATTAAATATTTTAACTGATAAAATATTTATTTGAGTGAAATTAAATATTTTAAAATAATATTTTAAACCTATAAAATCGTGGTTCAATATTTTAGAAAATAAGTAAAATTTCATTCTAATTTAAAAACTATTTTTGTATGTTTTTTAATTAATATTTTAAATGGTGAAATTTTGTTTTGTAGTGAGTTAAAAGGAATAAAAATTTTATATATATTATAATAAAACAATTTATATCTAGAAAATTCAAAAAATTATAATTTAATCCTACACATAAATTTAAATGTCAAAATTACAATATTTCAAAAAATAAGTTTTCCGCACAAAGATAAAAAAATCACAAAAATATAAATTTTAATTCAATAAATAGATTTTATATTTTTAAACATTAGATAAAAAATATATAAAAATTATCAAATCATTTTTATTCATTAAAATAAGATTACTAGGATTACCATTGATTAATGTAATCATTTAGAAACAGTAATTTTCCAAGAAATTTTTTAATAATATTAGGTAATTAATATATAATAATATCAATTAATCACTTATAAAAATAAATTTCATATAATATTTATATCTATATTAATATATTATCACATATTTTATTTTTAATAAATATTATATATGATTAAGAACACTAAATGGTAAAAATAACATGTTCTTACAAAATAGTTTCTCTATATATTGAATGTTTCAATTTAAATGTAAATTATCACTTATTTAAAAATTAAATTATAATATATGGTAAATAAATTTAGGATTATAAAATATTTTCTTAATATTTTTTTCCAAATATTATTAATAAAATATAATCTACTAGGGTAATAATTAGTTAACAAGGTAAAAAACAAAATAGTAAATTTTTAAAAAACATGTGGTGAAAGGGCCTAAAATTTTTAATAACATGTGATAAAATGGGTTTTGGGGGATTGATTGACCTTACATCCCCAAAAAAATCTATTATTTAACACATTTTAAACCATTTAAAATTGAATAGAGTCATTCCATTATTGAAAAATAATGTGTGTTCACACATGTTCAATCTTCTTCACTTGTTAAAGGAGATCACTTCCACCCTTTCAATGATCTATTTCACATATAAAATTTCGTTGAAACACAAAAAAAATTAATTTTTTATAATTCACTTACACTTTCTAAATCCATAGGTCACCATAATTTATCATAATCCCTTCATTTCCAAGGACACAACTAAGAAAAATTTCAAGGTCCCAACATGAGTACTACTTAATCCTTAATCATTAATTCATAATATTTACCTTCCAAAACCGTCCTATATGTTATAATATAATGAACTGTGTGTTTTTATTATACTTAAGTGGGTTTAAATTAATGTAACAATCGTTATTTATTCCTTCCCATTCACATATAAAAACAATAGAACGTTGGGAATGTGTTTGGGTCGACTACCACCACCACGAAGCGATGACTTTAGTTTTTTCACCAAAAAAACAATTCATTTATTATAGATATTGAATTTAAGAATAAATGTTTTATATATAATATAATTATGATTATGAAGATAAAAATTAAAATCCACCATTATTCCCTCTCATTGGTAAATGAAAACGTTGGACTATCGACTCCATGAAGTAACATTTTCAGTTTTCATCTTGATTTTGATTATTTATAAAAAATAATCAAAATATGTTTTAATAAGATAAAAAATCTAAATAATATAATTATTATTCTATTATAATGATATTATACACTTCCTTATCCAAATTCACTTGTAATGACCATCCAATTCTTATTGGATTAAGAGTAGAACGAGTCATTAATTTGGCCTTAAGTGATATCCCCAAGCCACAAAAGGATGGGAATAAATGAAAAAGGGTTTCAAATACATGTAGTGGACTATTTAACATTTAAATAAGAAACAAAAAAAAATAAAAAAAACAATAACCAAAACATTCACTAAATTATTCAAGAACAATGAAAGACAACTAAACATATTCATGTATCTCAAACCCACATCCAAGTGTGAACCAGTGGATGAACAACTAGTATAAAAGCAAATTTTATATAAAAAATCAAGTATCTCAAGAGACAACAGAACTCTATCCTCCAAAATATACAAGATCCACAATCACTGAACCGCCCAAATGTCCTGAGGTAGTTCTAATAACGTGGGATACATTACCTTTTCCCATATCTCGGAAGATAGCTTCTGCAAAAGCACCAAATTTCCAAAGTAGGGGTGAGTATAAAACTCAGTGGGTTTACCACAATGACATTCATACTCATCCCACTATGGTAGAAAAGTTAGCCACATTTATATAAAATAGGTTATATATAATAGTTTACCAAAATAGTTTATACCCAAATATTAATAACTTCCAAAAACCATTTACAACCAATTGAAAACTAACCTAAATGAAACCAATTTCTCGAAATTTATTCTTATAAAAAATTAACTAATCCATTATTAAAACCAATTATTATTATCATTTGGCATACACATTTCATAGTGCATTGCACACCCACACATACATGCTTCGTTTGACAGTTCTATAGTCATTAACAGTCTTTCTTTCAATTATCTTATGACCCAATGAAAGGCACCCATGATCCAAGGTCATTTTCATTGTACCCCAATAGAAATCATACCTTACTAAGGGATTATTAATCCTGAACACACACCCACACCATATATACCAAATATTTCCATTACCAAAATAACCAACTTCATTAAAACTAATTTTTTATTGAAAACCAAAGAACAACCAATTTCAAATAAAAATTTCATTTTAAAAAAATCAATTTTTTGGAAACATGTAATCCTATTCATGTCCAAAAAATCCAAGAAAATGCCCTTTTTAAAATCCAAATGTTGAAACCAAGAACCAAAGCACTCATTAAAGATCCCCAATTTTCCAAATTTCACAACAAACACTTAAGAAGGTTTCCAACAAGTGTTCAAAAACCAAATTAGAGTCAATTGATCACAATACATTAAATCATAAATAATTACAAAAACTTCTACTAAGAGAAGTAAAAATTGAAGCCTCTTAACAGGATGGTTTTGGAAAAAACCAAAATGAACAAAAAACACACAAGAAAACCATGTTGATTCTCAAAAAACCCACCGTAGATATCTTCTCCTCGAATGATCAAGACCAAATATTATCATATTTGGAATCCAAATCTATATATCTACCCATGAAGAGTGTAGATCTGAGAAACCCAGAGAAGTGTAGAATTAGATCTAAGAAATCAATCTTAAAATGAAGAATAATGATGAAATACCTTAAGAAACCAGCATTGATTCAGCATGGGAAGCCTTTGGATCATGTTCAGATCAAAGGTAGAACCTTTATTTTACATAGAAGATTAAAAATACAATGTTAGGTATATTTTAGGTCAAAAACGTATGGAGATATAGTGAAAATAAGTGAGGTCCGATTTTTACGGATCTCATTTTGACTCCATGCATGTTTAGAACGCATGGTTAAAGAAAACTATGCACTAACCGTGAAATAACCACTGTCCACACAGATTCCCATTGTACAGTCTCGCAAAATGTGATCTAATTGTGCTAGAGAAACTACCTCAACAAGACCACTATGCATGTTTTGGTAGCATGGTTAGGTAAACCGTACACCTCATGTGCGACCTTCACATAGCCCCAAAAAATCTTCAAAATTTTTTCACAACTCTCCCACCCTCCACCCTTACACATTATAACTACAAAATTAACAATTAAGGGTTATATACAAGAAACTGGTGGTACAACAATCTCCCCACCATTGGTCTTTCTGTCCTCGAAAAGTAGAACACGTTTTCTGCCTTGAAACAGTTTCAGCCACTTCTCTTCTATCTCATTCTCACGTTCCCAAGTCTCTTCTTGAATCTGACCATGCTGCTATAAAACTCATACCAGACCGATGATTTTTTTACATAACAAATTCTCTTTCCTATCTATAATTTTTACATTGATATTTATCTATGAAGAATCCGGTTATTGGTTAAAGTGATCTCATCTAATAACATGGTTAGGATCTGTCTGAAATTCTTTTAGCTAAGATACATAGAACACATTATGCATTGAACTAAACCATGGTGGTACTGAAAATATATATGCCACCTCTCCAACCTGTTATGGTATCTCGAAAGGGCCAATGTACATTTGAGAAAACATTCCATGCTTCCTGAAATGAAGATGTCAAAGCCTTGAAGATATTTTCAAGAACACATTATCACTTACTACAAAATACAATAGTCATCGACGATGACTGAAATAAGATTTATGATGACTATAAGCCATATCTATCCTCTTTCTAGTCACCTGAATATTATATGGTGTTTCTTGGACATATGAAAACCCAACTAGTTAATTCTCACCCATTTCCACCCAACACAGTGGAGAACGTCAAGTTCGCCAATACAGTGCTTTAAATAGATCCATATGTATCAAGGCATGAAAGTTGTTATTATATAAGAACATCACTAAGGGTATATGCTCCTCCAATGAGAGACCAAAAACCATACTGAATCCCTCAACATGTCTCCAAATACTTCCACAAAACTGGGCATTCCTGGCACCATCCTCTATCAGCGCTAACAAAAAAGCGCTGATAAAGGGGGTACCTCTATCAGCGCGAAAAAAAGTGCTGATAATGGTACCCCTTTTTCAGTTATTTTTTAGCGCTGATAGATGTTCCCCCTTTAACAGTGATTTTTTTAGCCCTATTAATGTGTACCCCTTTATCAGCGCTTTTTTAGTTGTGCTGATGAATGGGGGTCTTTATCAGTGCTTTTTTTAAAAGTGCTGATAAAGTGTATAATTTAAAAAAATCATTAAAAAAATATTAATATTTAAATATATTGAAATATTTATATTTATATAAATATAATATATATTTTTTAAAAATAATTTTAAATATATTTTAGATAAGTATAAATATACAGTTTCACTTAATATATAAGATATTTAGTGAAAATGGGTAATTAAAAAAAATTAATTAATAATTTTCTAATTATTATGGATTAATAGTAATTTTATAAAAATTTGAAGACTAAAAAAATTAAAAAAATTAAATAAAGATCCAAAATATGTTGAAAACACAACACGAACTTCAAACGACCATAACTTTTGATCTGGGTGTCCGTTTGAGCTCTACCACATATCAAATCAAAGCATGTGACGAGCTCTACATCGTTGTGACCAGGGGTACCCTGGTCAAGGTTTTTTTGATGCCAAAATAGTCCCAGAAAGCCTCCAAAACTATGTTTTTAGTCGGGGTACCCCGATTGTTTAACATTTTTTGGGTTTTAAGCCTCATTTAAGGGGGTATTATGGCTTTTTTGGTGGGGACTGAATTTATTCCATGGTATTACATTCATATTGATATTATGTCTTTTAAATTTTATTGTTTTTTATATTGAACTGATATTTATAATAAAATATATTACTATATGTACATATTTTTTATATATTCACACATAAACATTTAATTATAAATATAAATAATAAAATATATTTACATATAAAATATATTAACTTTATCTAAAAAATAACTAATATCGATTTTATATAAAATACAAATATATGAATATTTATATACCTATATATTAATCTAACTATATATATATATATTAATAGAACTGTATATATATATTGATATATCTATAAATAAATATATTTATATCACTATAAATATATATATATATATATTCATATATCTATATATTTATATTAATATTACTATACATTTATATTCATATAGCTATATATATATTAATATAAATATATATTACTATACGAATAAATATAACTAAATAGATATATAAAAAAATAGATATATCACTAATAAGAGAACAACTCAATACAGGGGAGTGGCGAAGGCTTCCGGCGTGCAGGGGGGAGGTCTCGAGATCATATCCGGGTGGAGGTATGGATGCACATGCATGGGTGAATCTAGGGCTAGCGCTGATAGAGGGTGGAGGGGTGCGTGCAGGGCACAAGAGAGGGGCAGAAAAGAGCTGTAAAAGGGGGGATAAAGCGGTATAAAATCCCCTTGATTGGTAGAATTATTTTAAGTTTTTTTACATTTTTTTAACTTTTATCAGCGCTAAAAATAAAGAGCTGATAAAAGACCCCTTTCTCTGCGCTTTTTGGAGCACTGATAAAGGGGACCCCAATCTTTGTCAGCTTTTATAGAACTTTTTTATTGCTGTTAAAGGCCATTTTTAGTGCTGATAAAAGCATAATTTGTACTAGTGAAACATTTTTATCTTTTGCATAGATTTCCCATTCGTGTGAGGATGATACGCCATGCTCAAATTCAAATGGGTCCCAAGGGATTTTTGTAATCATTTTCATAAATGATATGTGAGCCTCTGATCTCTATCTGAGAAAATTGACATTTGTATGCCAGGAATCTTTACCACTTATCAGATATATATTTTTGATAGATCCTCCACTATATGAGTTTCACAAATAGTGATGAAATGGGATTACTTGGTAAGATGATCCACTATCACCCATATGGCGTCGTTTTTACAGACTGTTCTTGGAGGGCCTGTAACAAAATCCATCACTATCTACTCCAATTTCCACACTGGGATAGGTAATTACTACAACATATCCAATAGTCTTTGATTCTCTACCTTAACATGCTGAAATGTTAAGAACTTAGCGATAAAATCAGCCACCTTCATTTTCATGCCTCTACACCAAAACAATTCTATCAACGCCTTATACAAATTATGTGTAGCAGGATTTATAGACCGTCTCAAATGGTGGTATGAAAGAATGATTTATCCCTAAAAATCCATATGTACAACCATCTAATATCTAAAACAAAAATCTGTACTTTTACCATGTTTCCTGCCCACAATGGTCTCCCCACCATTGAGTTTTTAACTCATAAGCATAAATTATGCATCATATGTTTGTAACACATTAATGATATTTACCAAATCTAGAATAATCATAGATAAAAAGAAAATGACAACATTCCCACGTTCTTCAAATTTCACATTCATGTCAACTAGGACAAACATCAACTACCATTAATATAAATATTCTTTCAGCAACTGAGGAAATTACTTTCTACTCAATGCATCGACCACCAAATTTCCTTTTTCTGGTGTATACATCAAGTCAATGTCAAAAATCTAGAGATACTAAATCCATCTACTTTTCATTGGATTTAAATCTCTCTATAAAAAAATGTTTTTCAAGCTTTTGTGGTCTGTGAACAACGAAAATTTCTCACTAATGATGTAGTGTCTCAAGGTTTTCAAATCATAGATGAAAAAAGCAAACTCCAAACTGTGTGTTGGGTAATTATTCTAATGCATCCTCAACATCCTTGAACCATAAGAAACCACATGGTATCTTTTCATGAGAACACAACCCAACCCTTATCCCAAAACATCACAGTACACCACATACCCCTGTCCTGATTCTGGAAAAATCAAGATTGGTGCTAATATGAGATGAACTTTTAGCTCTTAGAAATACATCTGGAATTCCTATGTCCATTATAATATATCATTATTCTTTTTTAGAGTTTTCTTTAGTGAATCTAGTCATGAGAAATCACACAAAAAGCATCAGTAGTAAATAGCTAGACCAATACAATTTTTTATCTCGAATTCATTATTTGGTTGCTTCCATGAGATAAAAACTTGTATCTTTTCAGTATCAATAGGAAATCATTTCTCAAAAATTAAATGGACCACAAAACATATTTGATCTCTTAATATTTGTAACATTGTTTCCAAGTGTTCCTCTTAGACAACCCTTATCTTTGAATACACCAAGATGTCATCAAAAAACACCATAACAAAAGAATCTAGATATATTTGAAATATCTGAATAATCAAATCCATGAAGATCACTAGAGTATTCATTAGACTGAATGTCATGACTACATATTCATAGTGTTCATATCTATTTCTGAATGCTGTCTTTGGAATATCTTCCTTCCAAACTCACAATTAGTGATATCCTAATCGCAATTCAATATTGGAGAACCACTGAACTCCTTGTAATTGATCAAATAGATCATTAATGTGTAGAATTGGTTATCTTTTCTTTATCATATCCTATTTATGTTTACAATAATTAACACATATTCAAAGAGTCTCATCTTCTTTCATCACGAAAAATACTAGTGCTACCCACAGAGACGTACTTGGTTGAATGAAACCATTTATTTCCAGCCCCTCCAATTGCACTTTCAATTCTCATAACTCTTTTGGCGCGATCCTATAATATTTAAGGTAAATAAGACTAGTCCTCGATATGAGATCAACTATAAACTCCAGTTCCCTTAGAGGTGGTAACCCTGAGAAGTTCCCAGGAAATACATATGGAAATTGATCAAAAATTGCTGGAAAACTATTTCCATCGATCTCTTCCATTGATTCAAATATCAACTTCACCGACCTGTAAGAGCTCATTCCCACCGTCAATGCCAAGACTCTAATCTTATCCTTCCTTAATATCCTCTATCCTTGGAAGAGAAGATTGATGACTGCCTTAGTCGTGAAACTAATTGTTCTCCTATAACAGTCAATGTGATCTTTAAACATTGTCAACCAATCCATTCATAGGATTACATCATAGAAATACATTTCTAACATCAAAATGTCTCATTGCATCTCAGCTCCATCAACATTTATTTCACATTTACTACACATAAAGGATTTAAATTTACGTCCTCTAAGAGGATTATGTAGTTTTAAAACCTAAGAAATCACTCACAACATAAAACATAGAAAACAAAAAACATGAGAGGAAATGAATGAATTTGATGCACCAGTTTTGTAGAGAACTTTCACAAGGGTATAATTCAAAAATAATGATACCTCTCAGCATAGATGATACAACCTGATCATCGATAAAAATATGCTCAGCTCCATAGAATTTCTTCATCACTACACTATTCTCTATATTTCCTTGCTGATATTGAGCTAGTCGATGATTCATGGTTTTATAGAATCCCCATGGCCTACTAAAAAGTCTAATTCTATTGTCCTCACCTTATCAAAGCATATGATTCTTGCAACGCCTAAAAAGTGTCTCGAGCACCAGGCCTTGGAGCACTGCAAAAATAGTGAAAATGATACCCCATCTTCTCGTAGTAATAACATGCTCTAGGTTTTCTAATACACACCTGCATTATGTGGTCAAGATAAACACATT
This sequence comes from Viscum album, assembly GCA_963277665.1. NCBI lineage: Eukaryota > Viridiplantae > Streptophyta > Magnoliopsida > Santalales > Viscaceae > Viscum > Viscum album. The sequence goes on from OY728159.1 coordinate 1,034,283,321, forward strand.
GAAAACAACCTAATTTTATCTTAGGTCGTGGAGGAAGGCTCACTGATCCAGCCGTCTAATTCTGATTTCTACGTCCATCTATGAAATAGGTTTCCCTTTTGTGATTTCTCCCAGTGTTTAAGTTCCCACTCTTTCTTGTATGTATATTCATACCTCCTCCCATATATCCGGAGATATCATGTTCATCCATAGATTCTATGGTCACTATCTCTGTATATTCTATAATAATGAGCACTGAAATCATTGATTGAATCTCATACCTTAGCCATAATTTGAAGATGTGTTCTTTCAAGGACAAACTTGATGTGACTTCTTGTAAAAATCACACTAAATTCGTGAACATGGACACGTGATCGTTGACAGATAGTCTCTCTTTTTTCAGTGTGAAATATTCCGTTGTTTTATAGATCTTGAACTTATGGGGATAGAATTTTTTGTTGAAAAATTTCTCAAAATCCTCCCATGTATGTCCTTCATTCAATTTAACCTGGACTGTTAAATCCCACCACTATCATGCATGATCCTAGAGCATGTATGTCTCTAAATTTACCTTTATCTCTATTGGTTTGTTGATAAACTTGATGATACAATTCATCATACTTAGCCACACATCCTCCTTCTTGGGTTCATCATCACCGTGGATGTTTGGTGGATTATGCTTCATGAACTGGATGGTATGATCCACATGCCATGGATCATTCCCATGGTTCCTCATATCCATAGCTTGAAATGATTGTACAATACTCTAGACTAGATTTTGGTTCACCTATGGTTCAGGTTTAATAATATTCTCCTCATCTTATTCTGGATGGTTCTTACGACGCATACTACATGCCATTTTCTAAACGAAAAACAAACATTATCAATCACACTTTCTAGAAAATGATGGCTTATCATTTAAAATTCAATCACAACAACTATCACAACATTGTTTTCAAAAACACCCCTTTCTATGTTTTACCCTTTTGGAAACATTCATTCATTCTATTGAAAACCAAATCAGTTTCAAAATACAATAAATATCTTATTTTCAAAATCTTTCATTTGAAAAAAAATTCTGAATTTTTCAAAAAAATTACACCTTTTCACAAAATCATAAATCATCACCCCAAATGAAATATGCAATCGTAGTGGTATGTCTTTTATCTACAATTCATTCCATGATCATCTCATTGGATAAAACCCTACAAATTTGATTCCAAGATCCTAGAAGTGTATCCAAACACTTGTGTACCCAACACCCTCGTAACTTGAAGTTCAGCATAAAACGGTTAGCTACATTCTTTTATGCTATACATTTCATGTTTAGAAAATCCTAATGCTTTCTAAGATTCCAACCCATTTAATGGACAATAAATAATTTCAACTCCAAGACCAAGAACAGTGATGACTACTTGTTAGGAAAAGACCAAACAAGATAATACCATTTGTAATGACCTGCCAATTGTCATTGTCTTGAGAGTGCAAAGAGTCATTAATTGGGCCTTAAGTGACATGACCAAGATGCCAAATGTAGTAAATAAATGATGAAGGGTTTAATGTACAATTGACAGATGATTTATCATTTAATAAATAAAATAAACCACCAAAAAACCATAACCAAATCGTTTAGTAAATGATGCCTGAAAAAATAAAGACAACTAAACAACATCATGTATCTCAAAACCACATAAAATTGTCATTACAAGAAAACAAACAAGTATCAAAGTACACAATGAATAAATAAATTAGGACTCTAAAGAGAATACAAGACTCCATTCCACACAAGCTCTAAGCTTTAAAATCCCCGAAAAAACCCAAATATCATGAGGTCGTGCTAAAAACATGAGAGACGTTACCTTTTCCCCTATCCAAGAAGATAGAATCTACAAAAGCACCAAAGTTCCAAATCAGGGGTGAATATAAAACTCAATTGGTTTTCCCCGATGACTTTCATACTAATTCCACTTAGATAGATTATTTAGCCACATTTACATATAATACTTTATAAATATCAGTTTACCAAAATAGTTTATACCCAAATATAAACAATTTCCAAAAACAATTTATAACCAAGTGAAAAAAACTAAACGAAACCAATTTCCAGCAACATATTCTTCTAGAAAATAAATAATTAAATCTTAAGACCAATTTTTATTATCATTTGGAATATCCATTCCGTAGCTCACCACACACCCACACATGCATAACTTTTTTGACAATTCCATACCCATGAGCGGTCTCTAGTCGAATTATCTTCTATCCCAATGACACACACCCCTGATCCAGGGTCACATTCAATGTACCCCAATGGTAATTATCCCTTACTAAGGGATGATTAATCCTGAACTCACACCCCCACTATTTATGCCAAATATTTCCATTACAAAAATAACCCACTTCAATAACGTTGAGGTTTTGTTGAAAACTAAAGAACAACCAATTTCATTGAAACATTTAATTTCAATAAAACATTCCATTTTATTGAAAACATTTAATATTATTTGTGTCCTAAAATTATATGAAAATAACCTTTTTAAAATTTACATTTTGAAACCAAGAACCAAATCACTCATTCAAGATTGCCAATTTTTCAGATTTCAAAACCGATAGTCAACAAGGTTTCTAAAAAGTGTTAAACAACCAAATAAAAATCAATTCAGTATAATACATTCAATATGAAAGCATTCCAATCAGTTCTACTATGAAGATTCTAAATTGAAGCCTCCTACCTTGATGTTTTTTATGAAAATGACAACAAAAGAAGAACACACAAGAAATCCAAGTCGATTTTCCATGAACCCGCATTAGATATATTCTACTAGAAATATCAAGACCAAATCTCCTCAAATTTTGAATCTAAAACCGTATATCTAACCATAGTGGGAACATATATTAGAAACTGATAAAGAACGAAGAAGAACGATCACATACCATAAAAATGAACTTTGATTTACCATGGGAAGTCTTCATATCACCTTTATATTGTTGGGAGACCCTTTTTACCCTTAGGAGAAGAAAAATCCAGAGTTAGGTCTGATGTGGGTAAAAATGATGGAGTTATGGAAAAAACTATTGAGATCCTATTTTTAAGGACATCATTATGACTCCACACAAAGTTTGACCGAACGGTTAGGAAAAAAGTATACTAACTGTGTGATAGCCACATCTCGCATGACTTCCTCTACATGGTCTACCAAATTGTGCCCTAATTATACTAGATATTCTATCTCAAGGGGACCACTTCACACGGTTTGGCCGCACGATTGGGAAAATCGTGCGCCTCCCTTGCGACCTTTAGATAGCCCCAAAAACACTTCCAATGTTCCCCCAACTCTACCAGCATCCACCCTTACACTTCATAACCATAAAAGTACCATTTAAGGGTTACATACAAGAAAATGAGGTTACTACATCACCCATTATGTTATAACATGTTCTTGGTTGGACCTATTTTTTCACCTACATGAACTATGCTATAAAACACTAACATAGATGACTATGTGTACTTAAATACTACTAATACGGTTTTTAATATTAGATTAATTATAATTTTTTCTGAAAATTTAATATTATTTATTTTACTTATGATTAAAATGTCATCATCGATTGAAAAAAACACTAAAATAAGACAACATCGATTCTATTTTCATGAAAATAACAAACATAAGAAAAATATATATAACAAATAAATAGAATATAATAATAAATGGCCCATAATAATTGAAATTTAATAAATTAAATATATGTTAATAAGGATATTAATAAGGTATATTATTAACTTAATTTTTTTATTTATTAATTTTTTCACATGTGTAGAGAGAATCAATAAAATGGTAAAGGTTTATTATCTCAATTTTCAATATCTTGAGACTGACATCATATTATAAACCATGTTTTCATTGGAATGGTAAATCTAGTACTAATTTGATAAATTTTATCATGATAATATAATTATTAATGGTATTTAATGTTTCATTTTCATTCAAAACCTTCAAGGGGTTTTGATTCAATGGTCTCTAATTTCATAAATTTTTTCGAGAACTAAATTTTCATCAATTAAGTTACAGAAATTTTTATTGAACATAATGGTTACAAGTTTGATTTATTCAACCCAGAGAATAATTTTTATTTTATTTCCTCCTTTTACATTTTTTTAAATTATGAATTTTAACTTCATTATCAAAAAATTCTTACCCCAAAATATATGTTACTTTAAAGGGTTTCTCAGCCTCAATTCATACTTATTAATGCATAAATTTGGTTTTAAACTATTTTACTTTTATATAATTCATATAAAAATTATTTTTTATATTATACCATGAATTATATTTCATTCATGTTATTTATATTTTAATTACAATTAATTTCTCCTTCAAGGGTTTTTATTTAAATTTCACCGATGCTATAAAATTTCTTTTCCTAACCTCATATTAAAATCAAGATATCTCCAATGTGACAACCCATATGAGTAATTTCAATATATATTTTTTCCAATATCAAAATAATTTTATCCCCTTCTAGTTATCCTTGTAAATATTTATATCCCATTACCATATTTAAAAATATAATTTCTATAATCGTATTAAGTGATGTGTTTTATAATAAAGTTGTATCAAAATATTAACGTTTTTTAGGTATCATGGATATATTTCTTATATTTACTTCCAAAAATTCTTTTGAATACATTTATGTCTCATTCATGACTCCTTTATTGGATGTTTCTCAAAAAGTAATGTTTTAATATATCTCAAATAATTTCTTTTCAACCATTTTTAAAATGAATTTTCAAATGAAATTGGTAACATTGTCACATAAACATTACATATAAAAATAAAATAGGAAACTTATTTTAAAGTCATTTTCACAAGAACTGATTTCCCAAAAATTTGAAATTATTTCAAATTTTTATTTATTTTATAAATTAAATTATTTTTTCATTATTTTTTGAGTTTAATTTAAAAGTTATTTTCTGGAAAATGGAAATTTTCACCATCCTTTTCAATGTAAAATTCAAATATTCTTTAAAATTATTCATCACCTACTAATTTATTAATTATGTATGTTTTAAAAAATGAGTAATGTTAAATATCTATAATTTAAAATATCCATCATTTACTTTTTATTTCCTATTAATATTTAGTGTATTACCAAAATTTTTCTTCAAATGGATATCTTAAATGAATACCCAGTTTTAAATCCTTTTATTAAAGGGGGCTCACCTAAATACATATACATCAATCGATTGGGGAAATTATTAACTTATCTGTATACATTTTATCCATATGATATAAATACCAAATGCTCTATTATATTTATTTAAGGGTATTTACCTATAATTTTATTGAATATTTAAGATAACAGTTTCTCTTCTACAACTATACCATTTTATAATTATTGAAGTAATTATGAATGATTTCCTAACATGATAATTTTTAAATGTTTAATAGATCAATTATTTTTATATGGGTTCTTTAATATATGATTATGGTTGATTTTATGTGGAAATAATATGTTAGGAAGAATATGGGGGACATATATCACTCTCTAATTCCTTGGTTTAAGTTTATATCTCATTATATAGTTAGGTGTGGGCATAATGAATTGGTTCATATAGGCATGGGAATAATTATTCAACTATCATTTTTAGGTATGGACCTAATCATTTTGTTAACATAAGCATGGCGATAATGATATTACTAAAAATAATTTCCCACAATTATGGTTGTGCCTTATCTCCAAGTTTTTTTCATGTTATGCATGAACATATTGTGTTTTTTAACATATGAATGAGAATAATTAGTTTTATTAGGATAATTTCTTATTATTATATTTGTTCCTTATCTCCAAGTAATTTTTCATGTTATTCACGGACATAATGAGTTTATTAATATAGTCTTGAGAATAATTATTTTAATCACATTTTCAAGTGTGGATATAATGATTTTATGCCCATTTACTATGATATTTTAAAATTTTATTTTATACCATGACTTATATAAATATTTATGATCTATTATTTATTATTTTATTTAATTTTTATATATCTAGATTATACCCATATTCTTATCTTATGCACACTTATGATCTTTGATTGTTATCACTGATATTTACACTTATGTATAATCTGAGCTCACTATTTTTTTATGTTTCTATATCCCTATATTAGTAAGATGAGTATAAAATATAAAAAATGGAAAGGAGTCTAGTGTGGCTCGATTATAGATATATTTTCATAAAGTTTGTAAAATGAACTTCTTATGTCATTATTCCTCAAATAAACTAAACCTTTTATTCTTGGGATTATTTTATTATTGGTGATTGTAATTTTTATCTTATGGAAATGTTATAAAATAACGATATTTTTAACTTGGGTACTTAAATTTGGTATCAGATTTTAGTTATTTTTTATTATTCTTTTAGTTATTTTTAGTATTAAAATTAGATATATACAGTGAAAACCCTAGGCATAAGTCTATATATATAATAACATCCAAAGTATTCAGTAAATTTGGGATTGACTAGTTCTCATAGAAATTAAATCCCATTCTGGATACAGTAAATTGAATGTGGTTGTGGCATAGATTCACCTAGGTGTAATAACATTAAAAACAATTTTTTGAGTAGAAAATAAATCTTAAATCTAGAGAATAATGGGTGGAACTAATACTGAACACATATATAGACACTCCATGGGGATATGATTTGGTTAATTCACATTAAATTTATAATCCATAATGAAGGATATGAAAATATTTAGTTTAGAAAAACTATTGAGGAATGAATATGCATAATTTAGATTAAAACATAGAGATTAATGAGTTATGTTATATATTAATTTGTATTTAATCATATGAATATAATATAAGTCAAACTTTGAGATCATAGATTTCAATGATTTTTCTTTTTATAATATTGTAAAAAAATATCATGATATGTTTGGGAAACTTCTTTTTGGGATTAGTCTAACAATTTCAAGTGAACCTAACATAATGAAATATATAATGAACTAAAATTATAAATGGTTTAATTGAATGTTTCATAAGATAATACATTATAGAATTTATTTTTTATATTCATATGATGATTTACTCAAATTTTTTAGATAACCATTTTGGGTTTTAGTATTTGGTTCAAATATGATAAAGGTAATTAAGATAAAAAAATTATGTATCTAAAAAACCATTTATCTTATAACCTAATAAGGGGGAATAATTAAATGGTTTATAATCATATCATATATCTGTTATGATTTAAAATGTGTGTTTCTTAGTCTTACATAAGTTAATGAGGTGGATATCATAATATAAATTAAATCTTGACACTATATGCTATTTTCATTAATGAAGAATATTTATCGAGGATATTATGATATACCCTAATCATTTATGAGGATTATGTGAAAAATATAAGGTTTTTTAGTCATTATTTTATATTTAATGTTTTTAAAACATATATAAAATTATATAGTTATCATTGAAAAGTTATTTAATAATAAAATTGTATTTTCTATGATAAATATTGAATAACACATGATTGAGGTATTGATAAATATTAGGTTTAATATATGCTTACTATTGAGATAATAAACGTTTGATTTATTTTGAAAAATGATATGTATGATTTTATTGGTATCCTTGGGATTGGTAATTGAATCATGATATTTTTTGTGAAGTTACTAAAAATTTTCGATTATGTTGGTGTATAATTTTATGACCTAGTAGTTTAAAATATTTTAAGACTAAGGAGAGAGTTATTTTTTGGAATAATATATGATTTCATTGTGGATTAATGTATTATATATTCAATGTTTTTTTGTAATGGTGTGTTATGAAAATATATGACAAGACAACAAACATTCATGGGTATATGATTGTATAAATGAGTAATGTTGTTTGGGGAAGTATAAGTAACATTATATATATTATAAAATTAAGGTAAATTAAATATTAAAATATTTATCTACAATGATAAATATATTAAAAATGACCTCATTTAATTTCATCAATGAATCAAAATAAAAATTACAAGAAACAATTCATTTAAGTAAGGTGGAATGTAATAATTTGATAATTTATATCTTTTAAAAGTAATATCATGTTTGATAACATGTGTTCTACACAAAAATCAACATAATAAAACCATGAAATATTGAATAATAATTACTAGAAATTCTATAATAAAACATATAAGGTATTAATCAATTCAAAATTATCAACATAAGTTGGTAAATAAATAATATGATTTAAGGATAAAAGAGTTATTTTCAAGAAATGAATATTTTTATTTTTTATTTTTTAAAATTATATTTAAAAATTTTAGAATAACAAATTAATTAAAAAAATATATTTTTAAACTCAACATATCAAAATTAAATTATAATGAGTTTTTAGAATATTTTCATAAATAACTGATTTTTAGATAAATAGTGAAAAATACAATTATTAACAAAACTATTACTTTTACAATTTTATTCTTATATAATAATAAAAAATTATTTTATAGAACATTTTAATTTATAAATATTTTATATTAGGTTTAAAATTATATAATTCATAATAATATATTTAACCTATAAAACCTATGTTCTCTATTTTAGATCATAAGTAACATTTTATTCTAATTTAATAATTGTTTTTTGTCTTCTATTTTAATTGAAAATTTTAATAGTGAAATTTGGTTTTGAAAATATTTTTAATAAAAAAATATTTTTATTATAGTAAACCAATTTATATCATGAAAAGCAGAAAAAAATAACAATTTAATATTATGCATAAATTTCAGGATTATTTATTTTCTATGAATATGGTTTTATGAACTAATGATAAAATAAATCCTTCATAAACCTATAAATTATATTTTATAAAATGGATTTTATATTTTCAACTAGTAATTAAAAATTATATAAAAAATATTTTTTATATTTTTTCCAAAAGAAAGATGACTAAGATTGAGGTTAATTACTACGATAATGATAAAACTGATATTTTTAAATAATTGTTTTATTAACATTCTGTCCCTTTTATAGAAAAAGGTAAATTATTCTATTATAAAAGATGAAATTAATATAATTTCTAATCCTATATAAATATAATTATTATTATTTAATTTTGAACAAATACTATGTAGGATTCAAAGCACATAATAGTAAAAACAACTCTTTTCTACAAAACAATTTCTCTATATACTAAATATTTTTATTTAAATTTATATTTTCTATTACTTAGAAATTTAATTAATATATATGGAACATAAGTATTCTCTTATAAAGAAAAAAGTTTTATAAGTTTTAGTTTATATTTTTAATAAAATATAAACTACTCGGGTAAAAAACTAGTTACTAGTGTAAAAAACTAAAAACCACAAAATATAAAAATGAAGTTGTAAAATAGATTAAAACATGTTTAAAACATGTGGTAGAATGGTTGGTGGGGGTTGTAATGGCATTATATCACCCAAAAATACATTATTTCTCAAAATTTTGATCTTATTACCCTTTAATAGCATCATTCCATTATTGAAAGATAATGGGTGTTCACAAAAGACATATTTTTCATCTCTTGTAAAATGGGATCACATCAACCATTTCAATTCTACAATTGACCTTAAAAACTTACTTTAAATATTACCCTATATTACTCTCTTATAATTGCATTACACATATGAAATCCCCTGGTCACCATATGTTATCTTAAACCCTTAATTTATAAGGACACTTTTAAGAGATAGTTAAAGGTTCTAACTTGAGTATTACTTAATCCTTAACAATTTTTTCATAATAATTTTCTTACAAAACCAATTCCACCCAAATTAATATAATTAAATATATATCATAATTATAATTAATTGTAATTATATCAATTTAACAACAATTATTTATTCATTCCCATCCACTTTGAAAAATAAATGAATGTCAATTGTGCGTCTATATAGACTTCCTCCTCCATGGAAGGACATATTCCATTTTATCACCACCACCACTCTTATATTGGTATAAATATTGTACTAATGAATAAATGTGACATATATAATATAATTATAAATATTAAGAGGAAAATTATAAACCACTTTCATTCAATATCATTTCATGGGATATGAAAATGTTAGTCATGTGTTCTGCGGACTACCTCTTACACGATTTAATGTTTTTCATTTTTCATCTTGATTTTCATTATTTATCCATACACTATAAAATATGATTCACAAAATTAAAAAACTTTAATAACATAATTATTATTATGTTATAATTTTATTATAAAATTCCTTAACCATACATACACATCAAATTAGAGTGTGTTCTTGTTTAGGTCATTTTAACCACCTATATAAACTATCTTATAAAACTCTATCAAGGATGACTATGGGCACTTAAATACTAATATGATTAATTTTGTTGACACTAATGATTTTTTTTATTTTTAAAATTTTATATTATATATTTTACTCATTATTAATATATCATCTTCAATCTCTAAAATTACCAAAATAAACCGACACCGATTCAATTTTATTGTAAAATAAAAAAATAAGAAAAAAAATCGAATAAATAAATACCATATGATAATAAATGTTTAAAATTAAATTAAATATAAATAAATAAGGTTTCTAATAAATATTCTATTAAACATAATTTTATTATTTATTAATTTTGGCACACGTATAGAGAAAATATTTATTATTATAAGTATTTGTAAACTCTTTTTTCAATACCTCAAGTAATAATTTTTATTATACACCATGTTATATTTAGAAAAGTGTATCTACATCATAGTCAATATTTTTTATAAGGATATATTATTATTCATGGTATTTAATGTTTCATTTGAAATCATATCCTTTAATGGGTTTTGATTTGAAGGATTCTAATGTCGTATGGTTTCTTACTAACACAATTTTCTTCAATTGAATTACAAAATCTATCATTGAACTCTATGATTAAATTTATTATTAATTATAAGAAATGAATAGTTTCTATTATATTTCATACTTATATTATTAAATTATACAATTATTCCTTATAACATCATTATCAAATGATTCTTACCCAAATATTATGTTACTTGAAAGGGTTTTTTAGTCTCAATTCATATTTCTTGAGACATACATCTTTTTATGTAACAATTTACATTTATGTGGAGGATAAATTGATTGTTTTTTATATTATACCATGAAATATTCTTTATTCCTGGTATTTTATATTCATTTACAAGACATTTTCCCTTCAAGTTATATGATTTAAATGTTACTCAAGTAGTAAGGATTCCATTCCAATCGACATTTTAAAATCGAGATCACTCAAATATGATAACCCATCAGGGGAATTTGTATAGTATTTCAATCCAATATTATAATTATTTTATTCCCCTCTATTTATCCTTTATATTATTTTTACCTATTTACCTTGTTTTAAATTGTAATGTCTATAGTCTTCTTAATAGATATGGATGTGTGAGGATAAGAGGTGTGGTTGTTGTCGCTTCTCTAATTCTTAATGGTCATGGGACTATCACTTCAGTAGGGAATCCCCCTCTGAGGAGCTCCGTCTCTACTTACCTAGCCTCCCCCTCCCTTTCCGAAACCCGACGATCTTGAAGGTGTTGGGGGATTCTCTGGTATCCTGCATATTCGTATATGAGAACACGCTCAGTATCCAATCATTGGCCAACCCCCTTATTTGCGTGGATATGGACCTATCATATTTTCCACCTACACGCACACTACTGAGGGTGATTAAAGGATTTATATAGTGGAAAGGAATCCTATTTTTCTTCCCACTCATTGTTTTGTGTTTTCTTTAGTCGGTATGGGAATTTTGAGTTAGCTTGTAGAAAGAAGAGTTTGGGTGAGGGCCCCTCTAGTGTCAGCTCTCTGGGTGTCCTTGCTATGGGTTCTACATGTTCATCGTCATTGATGATGGCTGATATATCCAATGGGGAGGTATTTTCAAATTCATATTCTTATGGTGGCCCCCACATGTCTGATATTGTTTCGGCTCCGTTGGGCCCTACTGCTTTTCTTGTCCCCCGATCCTCCATGAACTTGAATCAAACTGACTTGATTGACTTTTCATCCTCTCCTTGTCTGCATGCATGTGTCCCCATCAATTATTCTACTCCCTTGGTGGTCTATAATCTACCCTTGGATGTCTTTGGTCACCTTGGGTTTCCCACCCCCTAGATTCCCAGAGAACTGTCACCCCCTTCGACTTCATTTTCTTCCTCTTCCCATCTTTATTCAGACTTTCTCCATATGTCACTAATTAGGGGAATCTCATCATCTATCAAGGAGTTTTCTTAGGTGGAAACGATGCCTGATATAGTTGATAAATAATTTCATATGGATTGAGGCTCTCTAAACATCTTATGTTGGTCCCTCTACTTCAAGGTGATTTTCTATGGAACCTGATTCGATCTTCTTTGGCATGCAGGTTATACCTTTTATAGGATTTATAAGTGTTGTACAATAAGAGTATCCTCACCCCTAAAAGGAGTGCTCCTCATGATGGGTCTGTTGGGGCAGTCACCCACTCCATGTAGAAGGAGATAGGTTCGTATCCTATACCTTCTCTAATGATGTTTCCTAGAAAAAAGGCTAATAAGTTTTTTCTTAATGTTTTATTTTATGGGTTGGAATTACTAAGGCATGGGATCTAATGTGGCATGTTTATTTTTGGCCTCATAATTACATAATCAACCATTTTCTTCAGTTGTAATTATCGAACCGAAGCAGGACCCTGGAATTATTTCTTCCTTGGTCAGAAGAATGGGTCATGAATTGTCTTTTCATGGGTTCCCTATCGACTCTCACATTTGGATTTGCTGGAGTAATCATATTTTAGTGGATGTGCATAGTATTATGTTGCAATGTATTAATACGAAGATCTATTATAAGGGGAGAGATGCTTTTTTCTCCATTTTTTATTCTTGCACAGATCCACTGGTTTGGGTGGAGTTATGGCAACATCTGGAGTCTTTTTAGTGTGGCTCTCTCTAGTATATCATTAGTGGTGACTTCAACACAATCATGTAATTTTCAGAAAAAAAATTAGGGTGATTTATCACCCCAAACACTGTAATGAAATATGTTTTGGAGTCTGTGGATGCTGTGGGGCAGTAGGATATGGGGGTTTGTGGATCTAAATATTCTTGGTGAAATAATTGTAGAGGTCCTAACCACATCTGGTGTCAGCTAGACAGATTACTACAAACAAAATTGGAAAGGGAAGTGCCACCTTTTTTCAGTGCTAAGTAAAAAAGCACTAATAAAGGTAACTCTTTATCAGCGCTAATTAAAATCCCTGATAAAGGTTTGCTTTATCAGCTTTTTCCTAGTACTGATAAATACTTACCTTTATGAGTGCTTTTCTAGAACTGATAATGCTAAGTATTTATCAGTGCTAAAATTTTATTGTTGATAAAACTATAGTCCTATTTTATAAAATAGGGAGCACAGTTCCCTCTGTTTATCACACCCTCAAGCTCTCACGAGACTGTACCCCTATGACAACTCCCCCTCTGATCTTCTCTTTTCTGGACCTCCACCACCTTCCCTACTTCACTGCTACTATCTTACTTTTCCACCACTATCCCTACTCCACCTCCACTAGCCCTACTCCACCACGAACCCTACTACTTATCCTCCCACTTGAACCCCTTATGTGGATCCTCTTCCCCGCAAACCCTACTACTCCTTCTCCCCACTGGACCCTACTCCCCAAGAACTCTACTTCAAGTGTTTGGATTCATTTCAATGAGGTTATATTCTCGGCTTACCATCATTAATATTTTGTGATTTCTCTACTCATCCTCATCTATTTCCTCCTTTTCTTATTCTAATATTCATTATGGTTGTTTATTTTGGTTTGGATTCATTTGTGTTTTTCTGTTTGGAATACATTTATAGGCCCCATTCTTTCAAAAAGGTATGAAGCGATTAAATTTTTTCCATGTGATTTTTTATTACTTATTGGATTTTGTTATGTTATTTTCAAGATTATGATAATTATAAACACTCTATTGTAAATTTGAGTAGTGAGAAAGATAAAATAGTTTGATAGATTATTTATGGATTTAATATTGGTGCCATGGGGTGATGAGGTGGTTGTGTTATTGGAGGGTCTGATGGTTATAATTTCATAGGAATATAAAATTTTTTAATGGATTAGGAATTGGTTAGTTTATAATTTTTGGGTTATATATGATTCTTCTAGTGTTGAAGATTATCGCTTTGTGTTGGTACATTATTTAATTTTTTGGAATAAATTTATTAATTTTGATGCCTTTATATATTGAAACATTATCATGGTAAAGTGCACAGAAATTAGAAAGAGACATGGTATATAGTGTTGTAAAATTTCAATAGTAGTAGGTGTTGATGATTATTGTCTAGGTTTTGGGTCCTAAGGTTATAAATTGGCGAGAATCAGTTGAGGTGGGTTTTGATTTGGAAAATATTCTAGCTCATTTATGGGTTTCCTTAGTAGTGGGATTACTTTTTAGAGTGGAATGGGAATGATGGAATGAAAATCATGTCCATTGAAAAGTGGGTTTAGGAAGAGTTTTATTCCCTAGATATAGAATTATAAGTGTATACTTAATATCATTGAATTTAATCAAGTTGGATACAGTGTGATTTCCCTTGGGATTCACATCTGTGCATTGATGGTCTAGTTTTTAGAACACTTGGTTGATGAATAAATGAAATCATGTAATTTCGAGTCATCATTGAGGTTAGAGATTCTAAGGAAAGTTGCGAGTTTATGTTTGAGGTTTTGGTTGTAGATGATGGATTGTAATGAAGTTATCAATATTTGGTTTCTTCAAGTTTCATAGAAGGCTAAATATGGTTCCCTGAGTTGTGGTCCTAATGAAATGAGGAAGAATGGAGTGATGTGATTTTCTAGATTTAGGGTAGGGATTATGCCCTAGGTTTGAGTATCTTAAGGTTTACCATAAGTGGATAGTTGATCTATTTCAATTGTGATGAATTGGGGCATCAGTAGTATGAGTTCCTCGTGATTCATGGTGTTTATCTGTTTCAATAATGTGTAGTTTTATTTTGTCGGATGTTCATGTTTAATGGATAAAATTAAGGGATGTGGTGAGTTTGGTTTGAGATTCTGGGCATGATTATTTCCTGAGCTATTGACCTCATACCTTTATTAACCAATACCCTCCTTCAAATGATATTAATATATTCAATTGAATTATATTCAATGGAATTATTTATCTCTCTTTACATTCAAATTCTATTGAAAATATGAATTTTTTTGAGTTGGTTAGTGTGTTTGTCCAAATTTAATGATTAATATGAAAAAAAGAAAGCATATTTATATTTTACCTAATTCTATGGGAATTTTTCTAATCTAAAGTTCATGATTTTGGGAAATAATTTTTTTATAAATTTAATTTCACAAATTTTTTCAATATTATAGAAGGTATTAATAGTTATTGAGAAGTGGTTTGAGAGAATTTATGTTCACTAACCTCTATTTTCAATTTCTTGTGTTAATTTGGGTAACAAAACCTATGATATTCTTTAGTAATTTTGGATAGACCTAGGTTATTTTTCTCCCCCACAAATCCCTTTCTGTTTGGAAATGTATCTACTATAGTATTTTTCTCATAAAAATTGCATCCTTCTTTTCATTTTATTTGAGTTTGGTCACTAGTTTTGGGCTATTTAATGTGATTATTTTATTATGAATGAGGTGGATGGAAGGGGTGGTTAAAAGGATGTTTAATGTTTTCCTACAAGGGTGGTGGGACCTAAAACTATTGGTAAGGGGATGGAATGTGTGTTGATTTTTATGGGGGTCTATCATGGATCTGTTGATTTCCAAATCTTTATTGTAAATGGTTAGGATTTATTAATATCTATTTTTATAAATAAGTGGTTATGTTATACTATATTTGGAAGCCTTGTTTTGTTTCTTTGAATCATAAAAAATATTATTTGAGATTAAAATAGGATATAGATGAATAAAGAATAGATGTATGCTAATCGTTTGACAATAGAGTATGAGAATGGAGTGAAAGAGTTCATCATGTTTTCAAAGGATCATGAAAAGGATCCTTCTAAATTACTTTTTCCATGTTTATGTTTTTTATTCAAGAATAATTAATCAAGAGGAGTTGGAGGAACATTTGATATTTCATGGAATATATCGGAGCTATAAATGTTGGAATAAACACAGAGAAAATTAAAATGTAGCTACTGGCTGGGATAAAACTGTGTTTTATGGATCATCAGATATGATTAAAAATATGGACAATCAAGAAGACAGTATGGAGGATGTGATTACAGATGTCAATAATGATGAAGATAGTATTGAGTAAATGACATGGACAGTTGAAGATGAACATCGTGGTTGCCTAAAATTGTTTGAGAAGTCAAATAGTTGTCCAAAGATTCCATTATATATTGGTTGCACTCAATTTACAGAATTTTTAGCTGTATTAAAGTTGTATAAATTTATAGAAGGAAACAGATGGAGTGACGTCAGTTTTACGGAACTACTTTCCCTCTTGAATGACATGATCCCGGAAGATAATGAGCTCCCAAGATGGACATATGAAGCTAAATGAATGCTATGCCCAATGGGTATGATTTTTGAAAGAATACATGCATGCCTAAAAGATTTTATTTTTTTCAAGGAGAACAAATCACTTACAAAATGATCAAAGTTTGCTACTTCTTGATACAATAAATATGAATCCATTCCTACGAAAGTTGTATGATACTTTCAAATCATTCAACGGTTTATGAATCTATATTAAAGTGATGAAACTGCATTACAATTGTTGTGGACTGTAGATAAAATAAATAAAGATGGGAGATTACATCACCTGGGTGAATCTCCTCAATGGATGAGAATTGATCATGAGTATCCTGAATTTTGAAATGAGACAACAAACCTTCATTTTTTGTTATCTACAAATGGAGTGAATCCTTTTGGTTTTCAAACCAAAACAAATATTGCAAGGCCTGTCATGTTGGTAAATTATTACATTCAACCTTGGTTAGGAATGAATCAGAAATTCATCATGTTATCTAGGCTTATATCAAGACTCAAACATCCAGGTAACGATATTGATGTTTATTTAGCTCCTTTGCCTGAGTATTTGTTGTTATTGTGGGATTCAGATGTTATGTTGTATGATGCTTATAAAATTGAATACATCACATTGAGAGCGATGTTGCATGGGATGATAAATTATTTCCCAACTTATGAAAATATTTCAGGATATAGAATTAAAGGAACTCAATGGTTTCCCATGTTTAAATAAGATACAAAATCAATTAGGTTGAAACATTCATCCAAATCTATTTTTCTAGGACATCGTAGATTTCTACCCCATCAGAATATGTACTGATCATGGATGAAATCATTCAATAAAAGTTCAAAAAAATACACAATACCATCTCCACTAACAGGTCATCAACTATTTGAGAAAGTAAAAGATGTGAACACTAATTTTGGTAATCAAATTTTGAAAAGCCTTAAGAAAATTGGTTGAAAAAAGAAATCAGTTTTTCTTAATTACCATATTGGAATTGTTTGTACGTTATAAATTTTATTTATGTAATGCATGTGGAAAAATTTCAAGTGATAGTGTTATCTAAATGTTGATAAATTCCCCTATAAATAATGGAATTAAGGCAATGTTGGACATGGTTGACATGAGAATACGATAAGTGTTGGCTCTCGTGAAGGGTGAAAATAGAATGTTTCTTCCTCCATCTACTTACACTCTTTACAGGGAGGAGAGATATTAGTTTTGTAACATCTTAAATGATGTAGTTGTTCTAGAGGGGAATTAATCAAATATCAAGAACATTGTTTTAATGAATTATTTTAAGTTAAATGGTTTAAAATAACATGAATTACATGTTTTGATGAAAGATTTAATTCTTATAGCTTTACGTTTCATTTTTCCCATGAATGTCAATCATATGTTAACCAAACATTGTTTCTTTTTTAATGTGATATACAATAATTTTTTAGACTTGGTGAAATTTACAGCTATGGAAATAGTAATTGTCGTCATATTATGTGAATTAAAACTGTTATTCCCACAATCATTCTTTAATATGATGGTTCACTTTTTGAGAGAGACTTGACTTTGTGGTCATTTTCACTATAGATGGACGTACCCCGTTGAACGGTATATGAATATTATGAAAGGGTACATCAAAAATAGATGTCAGAAAAATGGTTATTTTGTGGAGGAATATATTGTTGAGGAATCCATTAAATTATGTACTGAATACCTATCTGATGTTGAAAGCACGGGTCTCCCAAAATCTCATCACACTAGATGCATTGAGGGTGAGGGCATTTCTGGAATAGATGTTATGACAATCTGTATTACAGATCGGGAGTAGGCTAACCTTTATTTTTTTGCAAAATAGTTGGGAGGGTGCTCCATATATTGAAACACACAAAGAAATTCCTATGCATTTGAATCCATCAAGGGATGAAAAATTGATATCAAATACACATAATCACCACCTTATATGATTCTTTCAGGACCATGTTTTTTAAAAGATAGATGGAAATCTGAATTAAATGTTATAACGACTTCGATGGCTAGTTTCCAGACCAAGTGTGTATGAATTATCTTAGAATGGTTATGTAATTAATGGTCATACATTCTATAAGATGAACATGATGAAGATTGTACCATGAAAAATAGTGTAGTTACATTTTAGGCTGAAGTGATGCTTGTTTTGGGTAGTAAGGACATAAATCCAATTTATGCGAATATTTCAAACTTTGGAATTATCAAACCAATATGGGTGTTGGATTATACAACATTCCAATAGCTGATTTTTCAATGTAAATGGGTTGATAGCAATAATGGTTTTAAAAAATGAATTGGTATTTGTGAAAGTTGATATAGGTAAATAATGGTACAAAGAAGAACAATTTATAATGGAATCACAAGCGGTACAGGTATTTTATGTTTCAGATCCCGTAAATAGAAATTGGTTGATTGTTATGTTATCAACCAAAACTACTTCAGGGTCTGATGAAAATTCAATTGAGGATAATCATTTCAGTGGTACGTGAAAATAATTTCATACTGGTGCCAATGTAGATGAGATTTTTTATGTTAGAGGAGACAACAATTAAAAAATTGGGATAATCGACAGAGGTATCAAAACCCTTCAGCCATTGAAAAAAAGAAAGAGAGTTCAAAAAATGGTTATATTTTGTTTGTAATATATATCTTGATATATCATGTTATTATCTTATCATTACTAAATTTATGTAATCTAAATTAAATATACAACCAATTATTATTGATAATGTCTTTTCACGTTCTAGTTATCATAACCTCAAGGTTGAACAAGTCTCTCAAGCTATTGCTACTACTGCTTCTCATAGTGCAGAGCATAAAAAAATTTCTGAACCTGTTGTTTCTCCTAGTGTTGTTGTCCAACAACCATCAACACATTCCATTTCTACCATTCCAGATGATCATATTAATGATGTTGATATCAATTGAATGGTTGGGGATGAAGTAATGATGTCGCAGAAAACACAAGTGTGTCGTAGTTTGATGGTGTTAGCCAATGTTTTTAAGGTGAAAAGAAAAGGCATCAAATTTTATGTCAGATGGAATGCATGAGTCCAACATGTGAATCCCAACAAAACTATGTTTAGTAGTTACATTGTAATTTTCACTCAGAAATGTGTGTCGATTGAAATAGATTCATTGCACCATGTTGTGTCTGGGCTGAAGGTTGTGATCTAGGAAGAAATTATGGTAACATTATGATATTATTTTGTTAATTTACTAGAAAATAAAATAATGAAATATTGTCTTACTCTTCTAAATCCCATGCAGATTACATTTATAGTAGATGATTCACATAAGAATTATGTACAAAGGATTTATGAAAGGATTCATCAAGGATTTCGCACTATTTTAACAAAATGTCACCTAAAAGATTCCAAAGGTAAAATAAACTCATACCCAAACCTTTTCTATTCTCACTTGATATACCAAGAAGCATGGGATACATTTATTAGCCTTCATGAGGATAAGAAGATTCGGGTACATTGTGGATGATAATACGTTGTTTGAGGATATATGTATTCATCACTTTGATTGTCGGTATTTCATTTATGAAACAAGAATTCAGTACTAAAAATAAGGAATGTGATTCAAAACCAACATACCCCTATCGTAAATCAAGTTTGGTGTACTCTTCACTAGAAAAGAAAATGGTGCGTATTTTAAATTTATAGTAATATTTTTATGTTCCATGAAACAACAACATAATTATCTTTCTATATTTATATGTAGATTGATGAGTCTAAAGACAAAGACACTTCCCTCCCATTTCATGTACTATGGAATGAGTCATGTGTGAATAAGGAAGGGAAACGAGTAGATGAAAACACACAAAAAGTGTGGGAAATATGATTAAGTATGACATGGAATAAAATTTTCTTTAAATTTATATTACATAATAATAATTACTTATTTTCCTATATATGACAGTCAAAATAATAAACTACACCTATAGTAGATTCAGACCTATTATCTCTGACTTTGAAGCAGCCAGAACAATACGATTGTGTTAGAGGTGCAAGGTTTGGGATGAAACCTCAAGTATATTTTGAGAAAAAAAACAAACAGATGATTAAAATGATGAAATGAAACCAATGAGTAAAAGACTAGAAACTC
Source organism: Viscum album (assembly GCA_963277665.1). Taxonomy (NCBI): domain Eukaryota; kingdom Viridiplantae; phylum Streptophyta; class Magnoliopsida; order Santalales; family Viscaceae; genus Viscum; species Viscum album. The sequence continues at coordinate 1,034,304,002 of OY728159.1, forward strand.
TTGAATAATGACTTCAATAGTAGGAAGATTTTCTAGCAACTTTTATGGGTAGGAAGCAAGGAGATGACACAACTCCAGAAAAACCAGCGCGTGATGATCTCTCCCCACCCCCACCAGCTTTGAGGTATGCCATTCCCCTCAAAGAGTTGTCTTAGTCGTTGTAATAAATATTCTAAAAATTTTTCCCATGAAATGTGAATCAGAAAAACACTGATACTTTTTTATACTGATATTCTACATGGTGATAATGATTGTGATTTATATCTTTCAACACCTACTTATCACCTTGTAGAGAGGGCCATGATGTTCAACCTCCCAGAGGAGAAGCTGCATAATAGACCACTTCCAAAAGATCATTTGAAGGTGACTATTATTATTGATCATGAGAGAAATGTAGAGAAACCCATTCAACTTGATGACGATGATATTTATATGGTTGATTCTATAGGGACATTCATTGGACGGTTGTCGCAACTTGTAAGAGTACATGTGGATGAAGAGGTATTTATTTCCATTTTTTAACTAAACATTAAAAAATTAATAAAAAATGTATGAACCAATGAATGTTATTATAGAAGGAGAAAGGGAAGGGGTGATAAGAAACGTGGGCTCAAAATCGTATAACGGATCGATCAATAGATCCAAAATATCTACATAAATAAAAATTACACTACATGTTCTCTATCTATAGTTACTAGCATTGAAGACTCATTTGGATACGAAGCTAAAAGGTGGTTGTAGTCATATAGTTGTTTTTAAAGAGAATATATACAGAGAATAAATTACAAATTAAGTTGTTGCTAAAAATTTAAATGTTATCCTTGAATATTATTGGCTAGGCATCGTTTTTGTAAATGTATATATGAGGTATGTTTTCATGAATTGATATTCTAAAAGCTAATATAATGTGATAATTATAACAAAATGCATTTTATATTATTGGCAGACATATATATGAAAAACAGTTGACGGGATTTCCCCAAGAGCCAAAATTTGAAATCGTTAGTCCCCATACCACATCAACACAACTAATTAAATTAGAGCCATAAATATGGGATGAAATAGTATAAGGCATGCTGAAAACGTTTGAATTCAAGATTACGGATTGTGGACACTTCCTAATACCAACCATAAAGGGGATAAACTCTAAGATAAAACCATATCAATTATATTTTCACTTCTTTCATTACTTATTCATTTTTGTGTTTTTAGGCAACATTGGATGCTAATTTCAGTGAACTTGGATACTCCAAATATTTATTTTCTAGATTCAATGCGAGGATATCCAAAAAAACCAACCACACATTATAGTGTTTGTGAATCTGTAAGACACAAAATCATACCTTTTAGGTCTAAACATCATGATATATAATTTTTATTATATTTTATTGATGATTTTGATATGATATGGTTGTGTATCAATATCGTCTAAGAAAGTATTGAGTATAGGGGCTAAGCATAAGGAGGTGAACAAGTACTACGTCCGGACAAGTATTAGGGTATATATAATAATATTTCACTATCCAAACACATATAAAAACAAGTTACTTATTCTTCTAATGATCATAGTTTTTGATGTGTCCAAAACAAACAAACGATAAAGATTGTGGTTATTATGTTTGTAAATTTATGATTGATATAGTCTTTCATCAACAAACTTGCATCCCTAAAGTGGTATTTTCACAAACACCTACTATTTCATTTAAATTATTTATTAATTATTTATTTAAATTTTTTGAAGTACTACTCTGACTATTGGAAATCCTCATATTCATTAGATGATATAGATTTTTTCAGAGAAAAGTGGGCTTCATACCTAATGGAAGATTGTACACAAATAGCATGAAGATCTGACTTGGGGACGTGTACAATTGGTGACATTTTTTAGAGGGGTTCACAGAGATCAAAAGATGTAACATTGTTGTATGTAAATGTTTTTTGGAAAACTTAAATTGTTATTAAATAAAATATCTTTTCTCTAATGAGTCATTTTTCTATTTATCAGATGAAATGCTCCAGCTACATGCATGAATGATGAAATACTTTTATTTGGGCTCTGGATAAGAAAAACCACTAAAATATCCCAAATACCTTCATATCATGCATGCACACTCACATTCAAATAAAAGATGAATAAATATCTCCGCCCTAAATTGATTTCAATATGATCATTGAGATTACAAATTGATTCACATGCATTGAACATTTTCATTAGTAGAAATTTTATGTTTTCTGATTATCCATAACAAGAAAATAAACATGGTCGGAACCTCTTTCCTCCACCGGGTCTCGCCCCTCCCCACATCCATGTATTTAATTTATGAGAACAATAAATTAATCATTTGTGACATGTATGAGTCAACCCCTCCTCAATCTGAGGCACAGTGTGACCAGTATCACTCAAACTGTCTCTATTTTGTTTAAAATGGACATAATTTTTAAATTAAAACAACCATTGACTTATGTAAAACCAACCAAATGAATTATTGTTGTGTTTATACTTTATAAAAATGATGCATGGGTCATATGTTACGTCTAAGAGTAAACCCCACCTCAATCCGAGGAATGATGTGGCCAGTATCACTCAAAGTGTCTCTCTTTTTTTAGAATGGATATAATTTTAATTGAAAACAACAACTGACATGAGGAAAATTGAAAAAATGTATTTTGATAGTTTTGATACATTATTATAACTATAAATGGGTCATTTGTGACATGTACGAGTCAACCCCGCCTCAATCAGAGGCACGGTTTGGCTGGAATCACTCAAAGTGTCTCTCTGTTGTTTAAGATGGACAAAATTTTATGTGAAAACAACCACTAATGTATAGAAAACCAACCAAACACATTATAATTTTTTTGATACATTAGGACAATGATCCATGGGTCATGTTTGATGTGTACGAGTCAACCTTTCCTCAATCCGAGTAACAGTGTGGCCAGTATTGCTCAAAGTATATCTCTTTTGTTTAAAATGTATAGAACGTTAGTGAAAACAACAAGTGATATACGTTAAAATGACCAAAGGAATTATTATTGTGTTAATACCTTAGAATAATTATCCATGGGTTATTTTTGATATGTATGGGTCATCTCCACCTCAATATGAGGCACGGTGTGGCTGGTATCACTCAATGTGTCTCTCTTTTGTTTAAAATGGAGATAATTTTAAAGTGAAAAAAAACACTAACGTACGGAAAACTGACCAAATGCATTCCTATTGTGTTGATACTTTATTCCAATGATCTATGGGTCATATATGAAATATAAAAATCAACCTCACCTCAATCCGAGAAATGGTGTGGCTGGTATCACTCAAAGTATCTCTCTATTGTTTAAATGGATAGAATTTTATGTGAAAACAACAACTGACAAACGTAGAAACAACCAAACACATTCTGATTGTGTTGATACATTATGAAAATGATACATGGGTTATTTTTGATGAGTACGAGTCAACCCTGCCTCAATCTGAGGCATGATTTGGCGGATAACACTCAAAGTGACTATCTTTTGTTTAAAATGAACATAATTTATAATTGAAAACAGCCACTAACGGACGGAAAACTAACCAAACAAATTCGTATTGTGTTGATAATTAATTATAATGATCCATGGGTCATTTGTGATGTGTAAAATATAACATTGCCTCAATATGAGGCACGGTGTGGCTGGTATCACTCTAAGTGTCTCTCTTTTGGTTAAAATGGATTGAATTTTTATTGAAAACAACAACTGACATTTGGAAAAGTAGCCAAATGCATTAATATTGTGTTGATACTTTAGTAGAACGGTCCATGGGTAATTTTTGATGTATATGAGTCAACCCTGACTCAATCAGAGAAACAATGTGGCCAGTATCACTCAAAGTGTCTCCCTTTTGTTTAAAATGGACATAATTTTTAAGTGAAAACAATCGCTGGCATGTGGAAAACTAACCAATCACATTCAGATTAGGTTGATAGATTATTCCAATGATCCATGGATAATTTGTGATGTATAAAATTTAACATTGCCTCAATACATTGAATGGTGTGGCCGGTATCACTCTAAGTGTCTCTCTTTTGTTTAAAATGGGCAGAATTTTAAGTGAAAACAACAACTAACTTAAATAAAAGAGACCAAAAGCATTAAAATTGGGTTGATACATTATTATAATGATAAATAAGTAATTTTAGATGTGTACGATTCAACTCCGCCTCAATATGAGGCATGTTGTGACTGGAATCCCTCAAAGTGTATCTCTTTTGTTTAAAATGGACTGAATTTTAAGTGAAAACCATCACTGACATACAGAAAACCAAAAAAATGTATTTTTATTTTGCTGATAATTTATTCCAATTATACATTGGTCATGTGTGATTTTTATGAGTCAATATCCTCTCAATCTGAGGCACAGTGTGGCCGGTACCACTCAATGTGTCTCTCTTTTGTTTAAAATGGATATAATTTTAAGTGAAAACAACCACTGACATATGGAAAACCAACCAAACACATTAGGATTGTATTGATACAATTGTCAAACTATACATGGGTCATGTGTGACATTTATGAGTCAACCTTGGCTCAATCCGAGGCACGGTGTGGCCGTTATCACTCAGAGTGTCTCTCTTTCATTTAAAATTGACAGAATTTTAAGTGAAAACAACAACTGACATAGGGAAAACTGACCAAACACATTCGGATTGTGTTGGTACTTTAGTCCAACGATCCATGGGTTATTTTTGATATGTAAGTGTCAAACCCACCTCAATTTGTGGCATGGTGTGGCCGGTATATCTTAAAGTGTGTCTCTTATGATTAAAATGAACACAATTTTTAAATGAAAACAACCACGGATGTATAGAAAACTAACCAAATACATTCAGATTGTGTTGATACTTTAGGCCAATGATCAATGGTTTATCTATGATGTGTATGAGTCAACTCTTCCTAAATCTGAGGCACGGTGTGGTTGGTATCACTCAAAGTGTCTCTCTTTTTTTAAAATGGACAGAATTTTAAGTAAAAACACCAAATGACGTACGTAAAAACAACCAAACACATTCATATTGTGTTGATACATTACAAGAACTATACATGGGACATTGATGATGTCTATGAGTCAACCCCACCTCAATCTGAGGCATGGTGTGTTCGGTATCACTCAAAGTGTCTCTCTTTTATTAAAAACGAACATAATATTTACGTGAAACCAAACAATAACGTACGAAAACCCAGCCAAATTCATTTGATTTTTTTGATAGATAAGTACAAAAATCCATAAATCATGTGTGACATGTATGAGTCAACATTGCCTCAATATAAGGCATTGTGTGGCCGGTTTCACTCAAACTGTCTCTCCTTTGTTTAAAATGGACAGAATTTTAAGTGAAAACAACCAATGACATACGGAAAACCTAACAAACACATTAGTATTTGGTTGATAATTTTTTTCCCATGATTTGTGGGTCAATTGTGACGTTTACAAGTCAACCCTTCTTCAATCTGAGGCATGGTGTGGCTAATATCACTCAATGTCTCTCTTTTTTGTTTAAAATGGACAGAATTTAAAGTGAAAACAACAATTAACGTATGGAAAAGTGACCAAACACATTAGTATTGTGTTGATACTTTATGATAATGGTACATAGGTTATTTGTGTCGTTTAATAGTCAAAAATACCTCAATATGAGGCATGGTGTGGGTAGTATCACTCAAATTGAGTCACTTTTGTTTAAAATGGACTTAATTTTTATGTGAAAACAACCACTGACATACAGAAAACTGATCAAGCACATTAAGATTATGTTTATGCTTTAGGAAAACAATCCATCGGTCATGTGTGACATGTACGAGTAAAACCCACCTCAATCCAAGGAACGGTGTGACCAGTATCACTCAAAGTGTCTCTCTTTTGTTTCAATTGAACAAAATATTACGTGAAAACAACAACTAAAATACGGAAAACTAACCAAAAACATTTGGAATTTTCTGATACCATAGGCCAAAAATATATGGGACATTTTTGACATGTACGAGTGTTCCTCGCCTCATTCTGAGGCACGGTGTGGCCTATATAACTCAATGTTTTTCTCTTTTGTTTAAAATGGAAATATTTTAAGTGAAAACAACCACTAACATATGGAAAACAGATAAAAACACATTCGGATTGTGTTGATACTTTAGGAAAACAATCCATGAGTCATGTGTGATGTGTAAGTGTCAACCCCGCCTCAATCTGAGGTAAGATGTGGCCATTATCATTCAAATTCTATCTCTTTTGTTTAAAATTGACAGAATTTTAAGTTAAAACAACAAATGACATACATAAAAGTGACCAAACTCATTCAAATTGGGTTTACACATTATTAGAATTATCCATGGGTAATTTTTGATGTGTAAGAGTCAACCATGCCTCAATATGAGGCACTTTGTGGATGGTATCACTCATTGTGACTATCTTTTGTTTAAAATGGACAAAATTTTAAGTGAAAACAATAACTGAAATTTTGAAAAGTGACCAAACTCATTCGAATTGTGTTGATACTATGTGATAATGATCCATGGGTAATTTTTTGACGTTTAAAAGTCAAAAACTCCCCAATATGAGACACGATGAGGCTGGTATCACTCAAAGTGTCTCTCTTTTGTTTAAAATAGCCATAATTGTTTAGTGAAAACAACCACTGTCGTATACAAAACTAACCAAACACATTTGGAATATGTTGATACTTTATTCCAACGATTCATGGGTCATTTCTGATGTCTATGAGTCAACTCTGCCTTAATATGAGGAATTGGGTGGCCGGTATCATTCAAAGTGTCTGGATTTTGTTTAAAAAAGACAGAATTTGAAGAGAAAACCACAACTGACATACAGAAAAGAGACTAGACACATTTGGATTATGTTGATACATTATTAGAATTATCCATGGGTAATTTCTGATGTTTAAGAGTCAACCTCTCCTCAATATGAGTCATGGTGTGACCGGTATCACTCAATGTATCTCCCTTTTGTTTAAAATGGACGAAATTTTAAGTGAAAACAACCACTAACGTACGGAAAACTGACCAAATGCATTCAGATTGTGTTGATACTTTAGGAAAACGACCCATGGGTCATTTGTTATGTGTACAAGTCAACCCTGTCGCAAAAAATGACATATGGAAAATCAACCAAATGCATTCGCAGGCATGCCTTAATCAAATTTTTCTTAAGGTTCTGACATTGAACACTCTCTATATATTTTATCTGGGGAAATGTAAGATATCATTTGTAGGAGATATTATTTAATATTAGCTTTTTATTTTTATAATGTATAATTAGTACATCACATTATGTATGGATTTTTTCACATCCTTTGATCTCAAATTTACTACCACAACATGTTTTATCGCTGTGAACTGCTTGTTTGATATGCTGATTTTTTGTAAGTTTTTTTTGGGTGTGCTGTTGCAGAATTTCATGTTATAGCACACATGGAATTTATCAGCCCTAAAATAAGTGCTGATAAAGGGAGACTTTATCAGCACAAAACAAGTGCTAATAAAGGCTCACTTTATTAGTGTTAAAAAGGTGATGATAAATGGACCCTTTATCGGCACTTCTTTAGCACTGATAAAGGATCCCTTTTCAGCGCATTTTCAACGCTGATAAAAGGTCTCCTTAGGAGCACTTTTTTAGTGCTGATAAAGGAACTCTTTATCAGTTCTTTTTCATTTCTGATAAATGGTATCCCTATTTATCAGTGCGGAGCTTTACAATGCTTTTTCAGCTCTGTTAAATCCCGTTTTGAGAAATGATAAATCTTATTTATGTAGTAATGGAAGATTAATGAACATCCAAGGCTTAGAAACCTTCTATCGGACATCGGTTACTCACTTTCCTCTGTCTTTTTGGAATCACTCACCTTTGAGAGTCATTATCAAATGGGACATTGCAGGATTCCTAGATTTTCATGATTCTAATCTCTTTTATAACTATGAGAGATTCTTAATGATTCTAGGAGCATTGGAGAACCATGAGGTGTTAGATAGGTCATTGTGTGGGCCAGATAATAATCTCAGAAATATGAATGAGCACATCCATCATTGGATTCATGTTAGAACTATTGATTCTACTTTGTTTTTTTCTTTAGGTTGATATTAACAGACTGGAGGAGGATATTCAGCTCGCTTTGTACAAAACACCTACAACGTTATTTCAGACAAGCTTATTTCTCTTGATGATAAACATTTAGAACATAAAGGTATTATAAATAGATTTCATGCATGAGATGGATGAGGTAGGGTGATCGTAATAATGAATTCTTTCAGGTATGTTTGATGGAGAAGAGAAATATGAAGATAAACCTAAGTCTCAGTCGTAGTTCATTTACATTAGATGTAGACACAAAATTATTTATGTCTATGGAACACTTCTAAGGCCTTCCGGTTGGAGAGATACATTCTAGATTTTAGGGGGTTCATGATGTGGTCGCTAACGAGAACTTCTTGGGCATTTTACTGCACCTTATGGGGGATTCAGAGAATGCTTGTATGACAATTTTACCTAAGGAGGAGGAGGTTAAGGTTATTGTTTATTATATACCCCAAAATAGTTCCTTAGGGATGGATAGCTTTCTAGTTTCTTTCTATATTGCTGCTTGGAGCATTGTCGGCCTTTAGTGGTGATGAGTTCCAGGTCATCTTTTGTAGTGGTGCTTTGATTAGGAGTGTTTATTCCTCAAGGGTGGTTCTTATTTTTAAGATTAAAAATCCCACTAGTCTTATTCATTATCATCCAATTTGTATTTTTAATGTTTCCAATAAGATATTAGATTCTCTCATTGAAAGGAGGATGAACAAGGTCATTTCAAGGCTTATCTAGAGAGAGAAACATGGGTTTGTTAAAGGTCGAATCATTCTAGGGGTAGTTGGTATAGCTAGTGAACCTGTCCTTAACATCAATTAGATATTAGTGGGTTCTAATTTCATTTTCCAAGTGGATATGGATATGTATTTTGACAATATGGAGTGGTGTTTTATTATTTAATTTCATGCAGAAACATGGATTTTCGGAGTGGTTTTTTGACATGTGTTTTAGATTATATTCTTTACCATAGTTATCTATATCCCATATGAAAAAGTGTTTTGGATTCTTTACGTCAGTTTGGGGTGTCCATCATGAGGACCCTCTTTCTCCAAGAATTTTTATCTTGGCCCAAGATGAATTATCTCAAAATCTTCATAGAGTTTTGGAAGATGGTAGACTTGTTCTGTATCTCATTCGGGGTGGTTTGGAAGGTATTCCACACTTAATGTTCACGGATGATATATTTATTATTATGAATAGAAGGTAGATGTTCTTATAAATCCTCATTGAGATTTTGTCTACCTATGGTCACTTAGGTGGACAAGGTGTTAATGCAAGGAAGTCACATGTTTCTATCTCCAATAAGTGTCCCACAAGGTGGTGTATGGGAATTGAGGAAATACTTGGTTTTCATGAATGAAAATTACTGTTGATCTACAAAGGTGTCCCACTTTCTTAGGTCCATATCAAGAAGCTTTTCTTTTCGGGTCATATCAAACATCTTCTTGGATGAATTTTCGATCAGAAAATCATGTTCTTATCATTTGATGGGTGGTTTACCTTGATCAAAAGTGTACATATGTCCATTCTGATACATTTATTTTCAATTATGAATCCTCAAAAACGGTTTTTTGGGAGAATGTATAAAATGTTTAATGTGTTCTACTGGGATGCTATCCAGGTGGGGCGTTCACACTGGCCTTCATGGTCTTACATGGAAAGACCCCGGGAGGAATGGTTACTAGGGATTCATAATCTGAATGTAGCCATGAAAGGTATGAAAGGGCGGCTGGCATGGGATATTACATTTGGGGATTGCCATTGGGATTCTTTCTTAAGGGTGTAGTATGGTGGTAGGGATGTGAATTGGATCCACAGAACTCGGTTATCATGTCTGTCACGGTGCATGATATCTCTCCTAGAGGTTCTTCAAGGATCAACTCGGTGGATTATCTGGAAAAGAAAGGTTAGTTTTTGGAACGTAAACTAGGTATGAAAGAGGATGGCATTCTCACACTTTCCTTCTATGAAGATTTACTTCATCGATTTGAATAAGAATCCTGAATTTATTCATTTAGTTCATAAGAATGACCAGTAGGAGGTGTTTGAGGGGATTATATTGGGTGAGGAAAATGATTGTTGATTCTTCATGGGAGTAAGTTACGAGAGGTTTTTTTCTTGGGAATACAGGAGGATGTTTCATGTTGAGAATAACCATGATGGGTGGTCGTCAATGTTTTGGTGTAGTGAAATTCCTTCGAGGATGAATTTCTTCTTGTATCATACCAAGAACAAGTCATTTCCAATGGATGAGAATCTCCAAAGGAAGGGACTACTAATGTCCTCTTGTATCTTCTGTTGCTAGAATTCAAGGGTTGATTCATCTTTGCACATATTTATTCAGACTAGCTGGGCATCATTTCTTTATTCCTTCTTCTCTCTACATCTAGGCATCGACAGTGGTCATCCTAGCATTAATGGATTCATGGAATCATGGTTTAGCAACTTGAATCAGAGGCAAGGAATAAAAACTGAGGGCCATTATTCTCTCATTTATATGTTGGTTTATATGTTGTCTTGCAATCTGGCTCAGTTGGGTACTCACTATTCATTTATGTTACTTTAGAAGAGTCTTAGGGCGCTGATAGTGGAGTTTGGTTGACTTCCGAAGGGGGGACATTTTTTCCATTGTTTTTAACCTTCTCAACAAACATCATTTATATGGTAGGGGAGTATGATGGTGGATAAGGTGGAAACCTCCTATCAGCAGCTTAAAACTGAATGTCAATGAATCCATAATATATGGGTTGATGAGAAGCATGGGGTACTTTAAGATTCAATAGCTTCGGTCCTCTTAGGATTCAGTGCTTATAACGGATTGGGATGTTCTTTGGGGGAAGAGACATGTGCATTCCTTCCAGATTTGATGGTCTGCAGGTGGAGGGATATCAACATTCCAGAAATTGAATCAGATTCAGATATTTGGGGTTGGTCCATTCAAGAGAATTTTTTTGGTCTATGGGATTTAATCAATTTGGTTTTGAGATTCATTATGGGGAAAATCATGGGCATATCATTAACCACATTTGGAGGGAGGCAAACTTTGCAACAAAATCTCTTTCCCTCTTGGGAATACTAGTAGAGGAGATTGTTGTTTATGATAGTCTGGATTCTTTCCTTTTGAAATTTATGATTATTATCCAAGGGTATTCCCTTGGTCTCAATCATTTTCATCCCCCTTGAGAGGTCTTCATGTTCCTACATCTAATTTATACAGGGACGCCTTATTTAATAAAAATTAATCTTTAGTAAAAAGGTTTTAAGTATCATAGATATATTTCTTATCTTCCACTCCATTTTTTAAATAAAACATTAATCCCTTTTTAAGAATCAATTATTAATGATTTCTTAATGAAAAATTAATATATCTCAAAAAATTTCATTCAATATAATTTGAAAATTAATTTTGAAAAGAAACTAGTGACATTTTTTTATTTAACTAATTTATAAAAATAATAAAAAATTGTCCATTTTAATTTTTTTTATAATAATGGACTTCCCGAAATTTTGAACATTATTTCCCAAGTTTCATGGTATAAATATGTAAATTATTTTTCAATTATTAGAAAAGGATTATTAAAAAAGATTGTAAAAGGTAATTTTTATCATGCCTTTCAAATTTACATTCTATAATTCATATAAAAGTAATCTTAATCTATTGGTTGATTTTTTATCTATGTTTTTTAAAATGAGGAATGTTAAATATCTATAAGAAAAATGACCCATCAGTTACTTTGTTCCACCTAAAAGTCTTAAGTGTATATCCATAATTTTTATTCCAATGCTCATCCACTGCAAATACCCTTTTCTGAATCCTTCGATTGAAGGGTGTTCACCTAGATACCTATACAACTATTGATTAGGGGAAATTATTGGCCAATCTATATACCATTTATCAATATGTTGTAAATAAAATATTCTCTATTATCTTTATTGAAGGGAATTTACCAAGAAATGTTTTAATAAATTTTGATACTCATTTATTTTCCATGGGTATAACATGTTATAATTATTAAAGGATGTTTAAATTTTTTTCTTTGTATTACTATTTTTGAAAATTATAAGAGATCCATACCTTTTCTACATGTTATTTAAGATATGATTATGATTTATTTTATGTGGAACAACTATATAATGATGATGATGGGTGGGGTCTTATATCACCCCTAATGAATTTGTTTATCTTGATATCTCATGAGACAGTATGGAATAAAAATAATGAGTTTATTCACATAGGATTAGGAATAATTAGTTTTCTCAAATTTTCAGGCTTGGAAATAATGATTTTTCTCAAATTGGCATAAGAATAATGATTTTTCTCACCGTAATTTTTAGTGATTATGTTTGTTCATTATCAACAAGTCATTTTCTGGTTATTCCACCTTTTTATGCGTCCTTTATTTTTAGGATATGTTAAATTCAAAGTTTTACCACTTTATTAACATATTATACAATTTAATGTTCCAAAATGCCTCATTACATTATTAATAATATATAATTTTTGGGTATAACTGTCACGACCCGTCCTCGGGGCCCGTGCCGTGACTACCCCAAGCCCGCCTTCCATAGGCCAGGGGCTGGCGACTAGCACCAAAGGCGTAAAATCCCGATAACTGGGAAGGCATTGCCTTTATAAAGAAAACAAGCACCACAGAGTACAAGCGGAAGTAAACACTATGAACAAAAAGAAGAACTGAAAAGTAAAAAGGGGCCGGAAATACAAGCCCAACTGTAAAGTACAACTCGAAAGGGAAAAACAGCGACTGAAAAGTAAAGCTGCTACGCTGAGATGTCCACTGGAAATCCCACCTGAAGGGTGGGTACAGATAGCTCCTCTGCTCCTCGGGTCCCGCCATCCGCTCCGAGTATGTCCCGCCCAGTGGTCCTCCTCCGGGTACCGCCTCGTCGTATAGTCCACCTCCAGGTATCGTCCAGTCCTCGAACCTTCGGCTTCTGTCAGCACTGTCCGTCGTCTGCAACCAACACAACGAGGTGCGGGCATAGCCCGTGCAGGGGTGAGTATAACGATACTCAGTAGGGACCCCGAGACCCTCAAGGTCTCACAAAAACCATCAAGGTTAAACACAAGAAGATCTCAACAGATAAACTCTACTTAGGTATATGCCCATACATATACCTAAGTTATCAAGTAACCCATCTCAATCATGAGGAAACACAAGAATTGTGAAATCGACGGATAACCACTACCCGGGTATATGCCCATACATATACCAAAGTTAGCAAGTGACCCATCTCAATCATAAAGTAACACAGGGTCAAAAGTCTCAGCTCAAACCAGGATTTTTATTATCGAAACCGTAACTGCTGAAGAGCCCCGTCTCTGAAGTGTGCAGTAGTCCTGTCACGACTCCGAGGTACTGCTCACTAACCTAAGACTGCTGAGGTACTCCTCCTGTCGAGTACTGCGGGTTTGCGGCCAACTACCTGGCGCTCCGTCCGCTGAGGGTCTGTCGCCAAATACCGGGCGCTACCCAGTTAGCCTGCTGAGGTACTCTCCGGACGAGTACCGCGGGTCTGCGGCCAACTACATGGCGCTCCGTCCGCCGTGGGTCTGCTACCAACTACTGGGCGCTCCGTCCACTGGGCTAGTCGACTCACTCCAAGTCGAGTCGGTCAAGCAGTCGTCAGGTCTCAGCCGGCTACACGGTCTCCGTACTCTGCACGCTCGTCTCCGGGAGGATCCGCTCCACGAGCTACTGGTCGATACTCCAAGTATCACAAAGTCCCACGAAGAAGTGTCTCATAGAACCGTCTCGTCAAAGGGGTCTCAACGCAACAGACGGCGCGTCGATCGGACGCCCGGTCTGTGAGTTATTAGCCTTTTCGTCCCAGGGGCCCGGTTGGTTTCGAGTGCGAACCAATCCCGGCCGTATCTCAACTGTACCCCGAACTCCCATAGGGTATACTCATAGGGACCGTTACTAAACGTAACCACCAACGCCGCTGACGGCTCGTCAAGCGGACGTCCTGTCTGTAAGATATCAGCTTTTCCGTTCCAGGGGCCCGGTTGGATTTCGGGTACAATCCAACCCGGCCATACTCCGACTGCATCCAAAACTCGGGCGGAGTATGTCAAAAGTTTCGTCTCATCAAGAGGAAGTCAACGAAACAGACGGCGCGTCAATCGGACGCCCGGTCTGTGAGTTATTGGCATTTTCGTCTCCGGGGCCCGGTTGGTTTTTAAGGAAAAACCAACCCGACCGTACTCCACCTGCGTCCGAACCTCGGGCGGAGTATGCCAAAAGATCCGTCTCACTAAGAGGATCACAACGCGACTGACGGTGCGTCAATCGGACGTTCGTAGCTCAAGATATGAGCGTTTCCGCTCCGAAGGCCCGGTTGGTTTCGTGAACGAACCAACCCGGCCGAACTCAAAGTAGTCCGAAACCTTGAGTGCGATATACCGAAACGACCGCCTCGATCCAAGGATCGCGTTGCCGCAGACGGTTCGTCGTTCGGAGGTCCGAGGCTCAAGATAAGGCCAAGAGACCGAAACTGGTCCGAAACGGGGGGTCCGGGTCCGGACCGACCCGGCCCGACCCCCCCTCAGGTCGGCCCGACCCGGGTCGACCCGACCCGGGTCCGACAGAACCGGGTCGGACCGACCCGGTCCGCTGGACCCGGCCCGGCCGGTGGCGGCGCGGCCGGCCAGCGGCGGCGCGGTCCGGCCAGCGGCGGCGGCGCGGTCAACGCGCCGCGCATGTGTCGCATGCGGGGGGTGTAACCCCCCCTTTTTCCGGATCTCGGCCGGCCCTTTGGCCGGCCGTTTCTTTACACACGCGGGACCCACCCGCGGGTCCCACCTCCTGTCCAAGCGGCGGCCGGCGCGGCCGGCCGCCTTCTCTTCTCCGCCGCGGCCGTAGCCGCGGCTCCTCCTCGGTCTCCGGCGGCCGGCGAGGCCGGCCGCCCCTGGTTATTCCGCCGCGGCCGTAGGGCCGCGGCCCACCCGATCTCCGGCGCCGGCAAGGCCGGCGCCCATGGCTGCTCCGCCGCGGCCATAGGGCCGCGGCCCTTCTTGATTCCCGGCGGCCGGCGAGGCCGGCCGCCCCTTGCTCCACCGCCGCGGCCATAGGGCCGCGGCTGTTCTGATCTCCGGCGGCCGGCGTGGCCGGCCGCCTCTTGGTGTCTTGCCGTGGCCGTCCAGCCGCGGTTCTTCTTTTTCCGCCGGTGGCCGGTTTTCTGGCCGCCCTTCTTGTTCGGTCCTTGTAATATTTTCGTAGCGTAACGACGTCGCGCCCCACCGCCATGGCCCGACTCCGGCCGCGGTCTCATCCGTTCTCAAAGGCGTGGCATTATAGCGTCGCGGTTCTTCGCCGTGACCCAAACCGGCCTTTATCCTTTTTGTTCCTGCACGGTGCGACGACACCGCGTCGTCTCCGCTAAAATAACACGAAAGCTTAGAAGGGGGAGGAGAATCGGTCGTGTTCGTGCGGTCCGATCTCCTCCCGTTATAACGATATCAGTTGGTCAATCGAGTATACACAACAATGAACGTTTCACAAATTTTAATAAAATTTGGAACTATGCCCAACGGATTTTCTTTCATGCTCGAGGGAAAGAAAACACATAATTTAAATAAGACAAACCCCTACCTCGGTTTTAAGATTCGAAGAATCGTCTACGATCCGCGGAAGACGGCGTCGCGGAGGTCGGGCGTCGCGGTCGTCGTTCGTCAAATCCGTTGACGAAGTGCTATGCCCGAAGAGACACGACGTTGGCGGATCTTCGTTTGCCGACGAAGGTTGTCCGAAGATGAGATGGCGTCCCCTTCGTCGTCACGGTGAACGAAGAAAGGAGTTGCGGCGTTCTTCGTCGGAAAAGAGAGCGTTCCTCGTCAAGTCTCGAGGAAAGTCAAGATATAAAGAAAGCAACGATCTCAAGAATCTCTACCTCGATAATCACACGTTGGCGGAGTCGTGGAATATTGGTGTCGATTCCTTTGACGTCGGAGGAAGAGTTGTTATCGAAGGCGTTCGTCGCGGAAAACCGACGCGGAAGGGATGACGCGGAAGAAGTACGTCGCGTCGCGGATACGGCGTCGCGGATGGATCGTGTTCTTCGGCGGAGAAGTTCTTCGTTGAAGAACGACGTTCTTCGCGTTCTTCGTTCTTCGAAGGTTCTTCGTCAAAGCTTGGAGATGAAGGGAATGCTCTCCAAAGACAAACAAAGAACTCTTAATAAAATAAGAATACCACTTATTTTATTAACACACAACTCAAAAGGATTTCAAAAGTTTGAAATTCAAAAGAGTTAACTCCCAAAATTAACTCACTTATTTAATATACAAGAGTTGTATAATTAATAAGAAGTTAAGTTATCAAGCCATTAAGAGGGAGAGTGGGGAGTTGAAAAGGTGGGGGGGTTCGTGTGGGCCCCACCACACTTAATCCTCCCAAGGGAGGTTAAGTGGGTGTGGGTCCCACTCCCAACCACCTTAGAGAGGTTTTAAGAAGTTAAAATAAAATTTGTTCTACTCAAATTTTATTTAACTCAACCTAAACCCTCAAAAATTAACTTACAACCCGCAACAAACGCAACTCTCGAAAAGGTCTCTTTAAGCGAATATCGGCGCTGCGAGTTCATCGGTGCCCTCGGATTTCAATTCCGAGCACCGGATCAAAAGTTAGGAAATCCCGCTCGTTCGTTCACTGAACGTACCCGAGCCAAACTTCGGAAATTAATTCCGGGCACTCCGGGCCTCGGAATCAGGTGCCGTCTGAAACCGCGCTCTTGTAAAATTCTAAAGAAAATTAAGAAAAAATTTTCCTTGAATTTTACGGGTCTTTACACTACTCCCACCTCAGGGCTTTACGTCCCCGTAAAGCTACATCAAAAACTAGGGAAACGAAAAGAGGACACTGAGCACGCATTTGAGCCTCCCGCTCCCATGTGCTCTCCTGGAGATTCCCGTGCCGCCATCTGTTGCGCACAAGAGGAATCGATCGTCCATGTAGGACCCGCTCCTGGATGACATGGACCTCTTTTGACGTGGCCCGGACCATCTCTGGTCCCACAAGAGCTGCAAGATTTCTTCTTTGCCGAAAAGAGAAACCTGGTCTCATCCCCTGGATGAACCACATTCTTTGCCTAAAACAGTCAATCCTAACATGGATGATATTAATCCATACCAAGGATGACGTCGTAAGGCCTCGACGCTACTACTAAGAGATCCAACCGTTACTCTCGCCTCCAAGGGTTGAGTCACACTGTCGGCATCAGTGTGTGGTAACTGGTCTCCTCCAGTAGATGTCTCACAAGTGAGGGTCAAGTCAACAGTCAACTGGAACCTCTTAGTAACATCACAAAAGAGGACAGGAAAGAAAACATCACAAAAGAATGCGTCTTTTTATTATTGCAGCTCATAATACAAGACGCTACATAAAAGCAACAACAACATGGAACTAGAAGTACAAAAGACGTAACCACAAGTTCCTCCCCTGTCCACCTGCTCCCAGAGCTCCAGCATTTGTCGCTGCCTCAACCTCGGTGGCTCCTCAAAAGCCTATGGATCAACTGTACGAGGAGTCGGACAGTCACGTGCCAGGTGCCCCTTTCCACCGCACGAGTAACAATGTCCGTTTCTGGCACGCCTGGCTCTGACCCCACCTCGGGTGCCCCGCACCACCGGTCCTAAAACCCGAGATCGCCCAACTGCTCGTCTGGTCCTCCTGGACCTCTGCATCATCTGTCTACTGCCCACAGATGACTCGGCTTCTGATCGAAAAACACGCGGCAAAGGCAGAATCTCCTGTACACGCTCGGGGTGTAGAGATACTGGCACAAACTCCACCCTGAAGAAGGTCTCGAAGTCTTCCCATGCGAAGTTCATCTCATCGCAAAACTGAAACAAGTGGCTCCACCACCTACCTGCTGCTGCCTGAAAGAGGCTGGTAGCAAAGATCACCATGAAGTCTGCCGGCGTCCCCACTAGCCTGAAGACTCTCACCACAGCCTCCAGCCAAACCTCAGCCGCCTGCGGGTCCGTCTCTCCCCGGAACCTGGGTGGCCTCTGGCGCTGGAACTCGTGCAGCGCGCTCAAGCGTCGTGCAACGCCTACTGCTGGGGCTGGTGGCATCGGTGGCCCAACTGCAAGAGGGCCCTGTACCGAAGCCTCGTCGCTCGACAGACTGTCAGTACGCTCATCCCTCCGGGCTCTAGCTGGCTGTCGTCGTGGGGCCATCCTGAAAGAAACAACGTAACACGATCAAACGATTATACCTGGTGAGCTGACCTGGTTTGAGCTGTTTTAAGGGGAAAAACCTTTGAAAACACACACGCAATCAGTGTTTTTGTGCACAAAGTCGGAAATCAGTTGTCAGGGTCCTGGTGTATGGATACGTCGGCCGCCCGCACCAACACTGGACTCCCTGAACTGAAAACCACACTCGGTACTCTTAACACTATTGCTTCACAGAAAGAAACATCAGAGTTATAAGTTCTGCGGTAGAACCGAACCTCCCTTTGATACCAATTTGTCACGACCCGTCCTCGGGGCCCGTGCCGTGACTACCCCAAGCCCGCCTTCCATAGGCCAGGGGCTGGCGACTAGCACCAAAGGCGTAAAATCCCGATAACTGGGAAGGCATTGCCTTTATAAAGAAAACAAGCACCACAGAGTACAAGCGGAAGTAAACACTATGAACAAAAAGAAGAACTGAAAAGTAAAAAGGGGCCGGAAATACAAGCCCAACTGTAAAGTACAACTCGAAAGGGAAAAACAGCGACTGAAAAGTAAAGCTGCTACGCTGAGATGTCCACTGGAAATCCCACCTGAAGGGTGGGTACAGATAGCTCCTCTGCTCCTCGGGTCCCGCCATCCGCTCCGAGTATGTCCCGCCCAGTGGTCCTCCTCCGGGTACCGCCTCGTCGTATAGTCCACCTCCAGGTATCGTCCAGTCCTCGAACCTTCGGCTTCTGTCAGCACTGTCCGTCGTCTGCAACCAACACAACGAGGTGCGGGCATAGCCCGTGCAGGGGTGAGTATAACGATACTCAGTAGGGACCCCGAGACCCTCAAGGTCTCACAAAAACCATCAAGGTTAAACACAAGAAGATCTCAACAGATAAACTCTACTTAGGTATATGCCCATACATATACCTAAGTTATCAAGTAACCCATCTCAATCATGAGGAAACACAAGAATTGTGAAATCGACGGATAACCACTACCCGGGTATATGCCCATACATATACCAAAGTTAGCAAGTGACCCATCTCAATCATAAAGTAACACAGGGTCAAAAGTCTCAGCTCAAACCAGGATTTTTATTATCGAAACCGTAACTGCTGAAGAGCCCCGTCTCTGAAGTGTGCAGTAGTCCTGTCACGACTCCGAGGTACTGCTCACTAACCTAAGACTGCTGAGGTACTCCTCCTGTCGAGTACTGCGGGTTTGCGGCCAACTACCTGGCGCTCCGTCCGCTGAGGGTCTGTCGCCAAATACCGGGCGCTACCCAGTTAGCCTGCTGAGGTACTCTCCGGACGAGTACCGCGGGTCTGCGGCCAACTACATGGCGCTCCGTCCGCCGTGGGTCTGCTACCAACTACTGGGCGCTCCGTCCACTGGGCTAGTCGACTCACTCCAAGTCGAGTCGGTCAAGCAGTCGTCAGGTCTCAGCCGGCTACACGGTCTCCGTACTCTGCACGCTCGTCTCCGGGAGGATCCGCTCCACGAGCTACTGGTCGATACTCCAAGTATCACAAAGTCCCACGAAGAAGTGTCTCATAGAACCGTCTCGTCAAAGGGGTCTCAACGCAACAGACGGCGCGTCGATCGGACGCCCGGTCTGTGAGTTATTAGCCTTTTCGTCCCAGGGGCCCGGTTGGTTTCGAGTGCGAACCAATCCCGGCCGTATCTCAACTGTACCCCGAACTCCCATAGGGTATACTCATAGGGACCGTTACTAAACGTAACCACCAACGCCGCTGACGGCTCGTCAAGCGGACGTCCTGTCTGTAAGATATCAGCTTTTCCGTTCCAGGGGCCCGGTTGGATTTCGGGTACAATCCAACCCGGCCATACTCCGACTGCATCCAAAACTCGGGCGGAGTATGTCAAAAGTTTCGTCTCATCAAGAGGAAGTCAACGAAACAGACGGCGCGTCAATCGGACGCCCGGTCTGTGAGTTATTGGCATTTTCGTCTCCGGGGCCCGGTTGGTTTTTAAGGAAAAACCAACCCGACCGTACTCCACCTGCGTCCGAACCTCGGGCGGAGTATGCCAAAAGATCCGTCTCACTAAGAGGATCACAACGCGACTGACGGTGCGTCAATCGGACGTTCGTAGCTCAAGATATGAGCGTTTCCGCTCCGAAGGCCCGGTTGGTTTCGTGAACGAACCAACCCGGCCGAACTCAAAGTAGTCCGAAACCTTGAGTGCGATATACCGAAACGACCGCCTCGATCCAAGGATCGCGTTGCCGCAGACGGTTCGTCGTTCGGAGGTCCGAGGCTCAAGATAAGGCCAAGAGACCGAAACTGGTCCGAAACGGGGGGTCCGGGTCCGGACCGACCCGGCCCGACCCCCCCTCAGGTCGGCCCGACCCGGGTCGACCCGACCCGGGTCCGACAGAACCGGGTCGGACCGACCCGGTCCGCTGGACCCGGCCCGGCCGGTGGCGGCGCGGCCGGCCAGCGGCGGCGCGGTCCGGCCAGCGGCGGCGGCGCGGTCAACGCGCCGCGCATGTGTCGCATGCGGGGGGTGTAACCCCCCCTTTTTCCGGATCTCGGCCGGCCCTTTGGCCGGCCGTTTCTTTACACACGCGGGACCCACCCGCGGGTCCCACCTCCTGTCCAAGCGGCGGCCGGCGCGGCCGGCCGCCTTCTCTTCTCCGCCGCGGCCGTAGCCGCGGCTCCTCCTCGGTCTCCGGCGGCCGGCGAGGCCGGCCGCCCCTGGTTATTCCGCCGCGGCCGTAGGGCCGCGGCCCACCCGATCTCCGGCGCCGGCAAGGCCGGCGCCCATGGCTGCTCCGCCGCGGCCATAGGGCCGCGGCCCTTCTTGATTCCCGGCGGCCGGCGAGGCCGGCCGCCCCTTGCTCCACCGCCGCGGCCATAGGGCCGCGGCTGTTCTGATCTCCGGCGGCCGGCGTGGCCGGCCGCCTCTTGGTGTCTTGCCGTGGCCGTCCAGCCGCGGTTCTTCTTTTTCCGCCGGTGGCCGGTTTTCTGGCCGCCCTTCTTGTTCGGTCCTTGTAATATTTTCGTAGCGTAACGACGTCGCGCCCCACCGCCATGGCCCGACTCCGGCCGCGGTCTCATCCGTTCTCAAAGGCGTGGCATTATAGCGTCGCGGTTCTTCGCCGTGACCCAAACCGGCCTTTATCCTTTTTGTTCCTGCACGGTGCGACGACACCGCGTCGTCTCCGCTAAAATAACACGAAAGCTTAGAAGGGGGAGGAGAATCGGTCGTGTTCGTGCGGTCCGATCTCCTCCCGTTATAACGATATCAGTTGGTCAATCGAGTATACACAACAATGAACGTTTCACAAATTTTAATAAAATTTGGAACTATGCCCAACGGATTTTCTTTCATGCTCGAGGGAAAGAAAACACATAATTTAAATAAGACAAACCCCTACCTCGGTTTTAAGATTCGAAGAATCGTCTACGATCCGCGGAAGACGGCGTCGCGGAGGTCGGGCGTCGCGGTCGTCGTTCGTCAAATCCGTTGACGAAGTGCTATGCCCGAAGAGACACGACGTTGGCGGATCTTCGTTTGCCGACGAAGGTTGTCCGAAGATGAGATGGCGTCCCCTTCGTCGTCACGGTGAACGAAGAAAGGAGTTGCGGCGTTCTTCGTCGGAAAAGAGAGCGTTCCTCGTCAAGTCTCGAGGAAAGTCAAGATATAAAGAAAGCAACGATCTCAAGAATCTCTACCTCGATAATCACACGTTGGCGGAGTCGTGGAATATTGGTGTCGATTCCTTTGACGTCGGAGGAAGAGTTGTTATCGAAGGCGTTCGTCGCGGAAAACCGACGCGGAAGGGATGACGCGGAAGAAGTACGTCGCGTCGCGGATACGGCGTCGCGGATGGATCGTGTTCTTCGGCGGAGAAGTTCTTCGTTGAAGAACGACGTTCTTCGCGTTCTTCGTTCTTCGAAGGTTCTTCGTCAAAGCTTGGAGATGAAGGGAATGCTCTCCAAAGACAAACAAAGAACTCTTAATAAAATAAGAATACCACTTATTTTATTAACACACAACTCAAAAGGATTTCAAAAGTTTGAAATTCAAAAGAGTTAACTCCCAAAATTAACTCACTTATTTAATATACAAGAGTTGTATAATTAATAAGAAGTTAAGTTATCAAGCCATTAAGAGGGAGAGTGGGGAGTTGAAAAGGTGGGGGGGTTCGTGTGGGCCCCACCACACTTAATCCTCCCAAGGGAGGTTAAGTGGGTGTGGGTCCCACTCCCAACCACCTTAGAGAGGTTTTAAGAAGTTAAAATAAAATTTGTTCTACTCAAATTTTATTTAACTCAACCTAAACCCTCAAAAATTAACTTACAACCCGCAACAAACGCAACTCTCGAAAAGGTCTCTTTAAGCGAATATCGGCGCTGCGAGTTCATCGGTGCCCTCGGATTTCAATTCCGAGCACCGGATCAAAAGTTAGGAAATCCCGCTCGTTCGTTCACTGAACGTACCCGAGCCAAACTTCGGAAATTAATTCCGGGCACTCCGGGCCTCGGAATCAGGTGCCGTCTGAAACCGCGCTCTTGTAAAATTCTAAAGAAAATTAAGAAAAAATTTTCCTTGAATTTTACGGGTCTTTACAATAACTTACTTATGTATTATTATTATACTCATATAATCATCTTATTCTCACTTATGATATTTTCCTTTTATTGATTATTTTTACCATTAATGAACATCTGAACTCACCCTTTTTTATATATTTCCATCTTCCTATGTAATGAAGTTGATTATAACATACAATAATTATATAAGTGATTATAGTGTGGCATAATTATGGAGAAATATTCACAAGTGTTGTAAAATAAGTTTCTTTTGTAGCAGACCCATAAAGACATGAAACCTTTCATTATGAGGATTAGGTGATTATTTGTGAGATGTAAGATTCATATTATGGAAATATGGTTAAATTATGATATGTTTATCTTGGTTCCTTATATAGTCTATTTGATACCTAACCATATTAGTGTATAAATTATCTACTGTACATTCATGGGGGTTCATGTTTGGAATATCTATGTGTTAACTATGCATGTTTCAGGTGATTTAAGAGGTTGGGGTAAAAATCTAGTATTGGATTTCCTATCCAATGTATCGGTTATGTTATTTAAAGGATTCTATATAACCTTATATCCATATAAAATCATTCCTAAATGTATTAGGAGAACTCATAAAGGGTATGGATCTTGTAGCAGAACACATATGGCTTGAGGAAACCCTCGGTAATGTGAGTGAAAGACCTAGATATGGATTCATCCTTGTATAATTATTAGTTAGTGAGTGATCTAGGTGATTTAGTAAAATAGTCCATAAATATATCCCTTGGTGTTATGTTTATAAGGGACTGAATGACACATATTCATAAAAATAGATGCAATTTAGGAACAAAATTCCCAAGATAATCATGCTAGAATAAATGTAAGATTGAAAAACAAAAATGAGGGACAATAAAAAAATATCATAACTTATACAAAATCAGTCACTAAAAACCTTTAAATGACTTAAAATATGATTGATGATGACCACTAAATTGGAGGACATGGGCCTCCCACCTCTGTTGGAGGCCACATGATGGATGGATCATTTTGACACTCAAAATGGGATCACTCGTCCACCATGATGTGATACTATCTCATGAAACAAATTACAAAGAGATAGAGAGCTTAAAATATCGGTATATTGACTTGGTATAGAACATACACAAAATTTCACACACTTTCATCATATGGAAATAATATTTATATATAACTAAGGATGTATCTCGATCATTATGTGTGGTGAATCATGTGATTCTTTATATGAATTTATAACTTGGTCAATGTATGCATCACATGGATTTGATCCCCTACATGTTTTATCATACGAAACACATCATTAAATGATAACTATCATTGGAGAGTGTACAAAAACCAATAATTACTGGCATAAAATACACACATGCATCACATGATAACTTTTCTGATTTCAACTGAAATAAAATACGACTACCTAAGGTACATAAAATTCATATGAGATTTATTATATATTTCCTTCAATCCCCCACATTCATTAATTCCTAAAATACTTGGTGTTATTTCACCTTGTATTAGGTTATATAAAATGAAATGTTAAATCATGTCCAAAAATATTCTGGAAGTCTTCCCAAACTTTTTTGGAAAGCTGTAAATAACGTTAATATATATCATATCATATAGAATATCTCATAAATAAACTACTGGAAATGAAAGGTATACAAACAGTTGAAAATAGTTAGTATAGGCTGGAAAACCATTTGAATAAATTATACCAATGGTTTTACAAACTGTAGCCACGTAAGCCGTGATAATAGACATATACCAATGATTTCTTTGAAAATGTTGGTATATGTGAATAAATCTACACTATACCAACAGTTTTATGAAAACTGTTGGTATAGATGTCAGATATCCCAATTACCAACGGTTCTCTTAGAACCGTTGGTAAAAGGTCTATACAGAACTTATACCAACAGTATAAAACCGTTGGTATATGTTGAGCTCTAAAATTCACACAGCAGCCTGCTGCTCTTTGTGTTGCAATGTGAATTGTACAATAGTAAATGCAGAATCACAAAAAAAGTATACATAATACAATAATCAATTATTAATACAATAAATTAAAAACTAAATACGTAATTATATGTGATAAAAAATTAAGAATACATGAAAAATTACATTTGGTATAACACAAACATGATTGAGTTCAGAAACTAGAAGCTAATAACCCAAAATAAGGAAATGAATAAATTAATTCAAGCAAACACAAATATAATGTCCCATGGTTTGGGTATAATGTCTTTGAACATAGTGATGATGATAATGGGCTTGTATCAATGAGCTTGTATAACTTAGGTAATATAGTTGTCCTTGGTGTATTAAATGTAATGTGTTTTCGAATAGGGATAGGATTTTCTCACATATGAAGTGGATTGTCTAAGGCTGGACCATGGATTGTTGTGCTAAAGTGTCAACACAATATGAATTTGTTTGGTCAGTTTTCTGTATGCAAGTTGTTTTTACTTAAAATGATGTTCATTATAAACAAAATAGAGATAGTCAGAGTGATACCGCCCACACTGTGCCTCAGATTGAGGCAGGGTTGACTAGTACACATCACATATGATCCATGGATCGTTTTCCTAATGTATCAACACAATCTGAATGTGTTTGGTTGGTTTTCCATATGCTAGTTTTTTTTCATTAAAAATATTGTCCATTTCAAATAAAATGTAGACACTTTGAGTGTTACCAGCCACACCGAGCCTCAAATTGAGGCTCAATTGATTCTTACATGTCCTAAATGACCCTTGGATCATTGTTAGAAAGTATCAATACAATCTTAATATGTTTGGTTGATTTTCAGTATGTCAGTTGATATTACATAAACTAGTGTCCATTTTGAACAAAAGAGAGACACATAGAGTGATACCGGCCACATCGTGCCTCAAATTTAGGTGGGGTTGATTCTTAAACATCAAAAATGACCCATGGATTGTTGTCCTAATGTATCAACACAATCCGAATGTGTTTGGTCAGTTTTTCATATGCTAGTTGTTGTTTTAATTTAAAATGTTGATCATTTCAAATAAAGGTGACACACTTTTAGTGGTACCGGGCACACCGTGCCTCAGATTGAGGTGGTGTTGACTCCTACATGTCACAAATGACCCATGTATCATTTTATTAATGTATCAGCAAAATATGAATGTTTTGGTTAGTTTTTTATATTCCAGTTGTTGTTTTCATTTAAAATGTTGATAATTTCAAATAAAGGTGTGACACTTTGAGTGGTACCTAGCAAACCGTGGCTCAGATTGAGGTAGGGTTGAATTGTACACATCAAATATGACTCATTGATCATTGTAATAAAGTATCATCACAATCGTAATGCGTTCACTTGGTTTTCCGTATGTCAGTTTTTGTTTTCACTTAATATGTTGTCTATTTCACATAAAAGTGAGACACTCTGAGTGGTATCGGCCACATCGGGCCTCAAATTCAGGATTATTTTACTCATACACGTCATAAATGACCCATAGATTGTTGTGATAAAATATCAACACAATCTAAATACGTTTGGTCAATTTTTCTGTATGTTAGTTGTTTTTACTTAAAACAATGTCCATTTTATACAAGAGAGTGACACTTAGAGTGCTATCGGCCACCCCATGCCTCGGATTGTGGTGGGGTTGACTCGTACATGTCACAAATGATCCATGGATCGTTTTCCTAATGTATCAACACAATCTGAATGCCTTTGTTCAGTTTTCCATATTCCAGTTGTTGTTTTCATTTAAAATGTTGATCATTTCAAATAAAGGTGACCCACTATGAGTGGTACCAGCACACGGTGCCTTAGAATAAGGTCGGGTTGACTGGTACATGTCAAAAATGGCCCAAGTATTGTTTTCCAAATGTGTCAAAATAATCCGAATGCGTTTGGTCAGTGTTCCATATGCCCGTTGTTGTTTTCAATTAAAAGGATGTCAATTTTAAACAAAAGAGAGACACTTAGAGTGTTACCGGCCCCACCGTGACTCGGATTGAGGTAGGGTTGACTTGTTCACATCAAAAATGACTCATGGATCACTGTCCTAAAGTATCAATAGAATCTGAATGTGTTTGGTTGGCTTTTCATATGCCAGTTGTTGTTTTCACTTAAAATGTTGTCCATTTCAAATAAATGTGAGACACATTTAGTGGTGCCTGCCACATCGGGCCTTGTATTGACTGTCAGTTGACTATTTCACGTCTTAAATGACCCATGTATAATTTTTCGAAAGTATCAACACAATTTGAATACGTTTGGTTGATTTTTCATATGTCAGTTTTTTTACTTAAAATCGTATCCATTTTAAACAAAAGAGAGACACTTAGAGTGATACCGGCCACACCGTACCTCGGACTGAGGCGTGGTTGACTCGTACACGTCAGAAATGACCCATTGATCATTTTCCAAATTTATCAGCACAATCCGAATCCGTTTGGTCTGTTTTCGGTATGCCAGTTGTTGTTTTCATTTAAAATGTTGATCATTTCAAATAATGGCGAGACACTTTGAGTGGTACCTGGAACACCGTACCTCGTATTGAGTTGGGGTTGACTCGTACACGTCAAAAATGACCCATGTATCATTTTACTAAAGGATCAACAGAATACCAAAGAGTTTGTTCAGTTTTTCAATTCCCAGTTTTTGTTTTCATTTATAATGTTCATCATTTAAAATAATAGTGTGACACTTTGAGTGGTATCGGGCACACTGTATCTCAGATAGAGGCAGGGTTTACTAGTTCACATCACAAATGAATCATGGATTTTTTTCCTAATGTATCAACAAAATCTGAATGAGTTTGGTTGATTTTATTTATTCCAATTGTTTTTTTCACTTAAAATATTTTCCATTTTAATTAAAAGTGAGACACTTTAAGTGGTACCAGCCACACTGGGCCTCAAATTGAGGCTCGTTTGACTCATACACGTCATATATGACCCATGTATAGTTTTTCTAATGTATCAACACAATATGAATAAATTTGGTCAATTTTCCATATGTCAGTTATTTTTACTTAAAATAGTGTCCATTTTAAACAAAAGAGAGACACTTAGAGTGCTACCAGCAACACCAAGCCCCGGATTGAGGTGGCGTTTACTCATACATATCACAAATGACACATGGATCGTTTTACTAATGTATCAACAAAATCTGAATGCGTATGATTAGTTTTCCATATTCGAGTTGGTTTTTTCATTTAAAATGTTGATTATTTCAAATAAAGGTGAGAAACTTTGACTGGTACCGGGCACACTGCGCCTCAGAATGAGGCGGGGTTGACTAATAAACGTCCCAAATGACCCATGTATCAATTTCTTAAATTATCAACACAATCTGAAAGATTTTGGTCGGTATTTTGTATGTCAGTTGTTGTTTTCACTTAAAATGTTGATCATTTGAAATAAATGTGTGACACTTTGAGTGGTATTGGGAACAACACGCCTCAGATTAAGGAGGGGTTGAATAGTACACATCCAAAATGACTCATGTATCATTTTCCTAATGTATCAATAGAATCTGAATACATTTGGCCAGTTTTCCATATGCCAGTAGTTTTAACATAAAATTATGTCCATTTTAAACAAAAGAGAGACACTTAGAGTTATATCGGCCATACCATTCCTCAAATTGAGGCAGAGATGACTCATGCATGACCCATATGACTCGTTGATTGTTTTCTTAATGTATCAACACAATCTGAATTCATTTTGTTGGTTTTCCGTATGCCAGTAGTTTTTTTCACATAAAATGATGTCCAATTTAATGAAAATAGATACATTTAGAGTGTTTCCAGTAAGACAATGCCTCAGATTGATATGTGGTTGACTCTTACACATCAAAAATGTCCCATGGATCTTTTACCTAAAGTATCAACACAATATGAATGCGTTTGGTTGGTTTTCCGTATTCTAGTTGTTGTTTTCATTTATAATGTTGATCATTTCAAATAACGGTGTGAAACTTTGAGTGGTACCAGGCACACTACACCTCGAATTGAGGTGGGGTAGACTCATACACATCAAAAATGACTCATGGATTGTTGTCCTAATATATCAATACAATCCAAATTCATTTTGTCATTTTTTTTTTGTGTCAGTTGTAGTTTTCACTTAAAATGTTGTCCATTTAAAATAAAAGTGTGACATTTTGAGTGGTACCGACCACACTAGTCCTTGGATTGAGGCGGGGTTGACTCGTACTTATCCCATATGACTCATGTATCATTTTACTAAAGTATTAACACAATCTGAATGCATTTGGATGGTTGTTCGTATGCCAGTTGTTGTTTTCACTTAAAATGATGTCCATTTAAAAAAATAGAGAGACACTTAGAGTGGTACTGGCCACACCGTGACTCGTATTGAGGTGGGGTTTACTCGTACACACCAAATATGACCCATGGATCATTTAAATATGGCCTATCCTCAAACAAAATCTACATTTATAGAAAATGAAAAACATTTGAAAATGGATTTTACATGGGAGTGTTTTTATTCTTCCAAAATCTAAAAAGAAAGTTTGATGATGCATGGTATGAAACTAAATTTGAAAATGGGGTAAGTAAACTAAACCATGGTACTATGGTCGTTACAAAAGGAGTAAATAATGGAACTCTTTAATTGATTTAAAATACTGGCAGAACTGAAATGATCAGAATTTCAGCTTGTGATGGTCTAAAATAATGGAACTGTAAGTTTATTGACATTACTAAGAATAATATTAATGTTCTTAAGGCTATGAAAACTAAATGGTACAAGAACAGTGATATCTATAGATCAGTGTAGTATTCCCCCACATCGTGCCTCAGATTGAGGTGGGGTTGACTCGTACATGTAAAAAGTGACCAATTTATCATTTTCCTAAAGTATCAACATAATCAAAATATGTTTGGACAGTTTTCCATATGTCAGTTGTTGTTTTTAGTTAAAATTTTGTTCATTTCAAAAAATGTGAGACACTTAGAGTGATACCGGCCACACCGTGCATCAGATTAAGGAAGGGTTGACTCATACAAATAAAAAATTTTGTCTTAGGTACCCGGTTTCCCTTGGGATGTGGCATAGTCTCACTGAACTATGTGCCAACCATGAACCACATATTTTTTCGGTAAAAATAAAATATTTTCTCTAAAAAAATTGAAGTGAATTCAAGGGAAAAATGAAATAGAAAAAAAATATAAAAAATACCTCATAATTAAATAATGTGTGTGACACTTGGCTAACCATGAACCCACCGAGACAGCCCCCACCCCACCCCATCCCCCACCCCACCTGCACACCCCCCTCCCCACCCTGAAAACTTGAAATTGAAATTAAAAATAGCTTAAATATTATAATTTTTCTTCATAAAAATGAAAATATTATGCATATACTCCAAATTCGAAAAACGATGAAATATTTTTTGCAATTCCAATGTTGTTCATGACCATCAAGGATGACGAAAATCAAGTTTTCCTATGTAATATGACTCTTAAAAGTGTTCTAAAATTAAATAGGTGGGCTGAGAAAAGAAAATTAAAGTGTTAGAAGTAGTATTTTTATGGAGGGTTTTGAAATTTCTAATTAAATAGCTCCAACTCATATAAAGTATAAATATTTCAGAATATCCTATAACCAACTCATAATAGTAAATAATGATATTCCTCAAAGTGGTGTTAACCAAGGATAATTGAATTTTAAGTCCAAAAAGGGAGGCATCGAATGAACACCCTAATGGATTAAGAATTCCTAAGTAAATTTGTTAATGACACTGATATGAATCACCATTTATATATGTACATTGCTTTTATTGATGGATAATGATATTTTTTTCATGTGTGGAGTTGGGTTGACCTCAAAACACCGAATGTGGTTACACTATATAGTTTTTAGAATATAATATCCAAATCTATGAAGATTCAACCTATAAATATGACAACTTTATTTCAGTGCCTACTGGAATTTCATGACATTTATGGGATATGTGTTTTGTGAAAAGCCTATGCATTATTGGGATGTTCATGAATGATGGTTTTTTGTCTGTATGTGTATGGAATCCGGTAACGAGGATGGGTTATTCCATTTTACCAATGTCATAGTGTTTTTTTAAGATGCATTTTTCTATTTAACCTGTGTTCTAGTCTGTGTTTAGGTTAGGTGAGTTAGAAACAAGGTTAGGCATGTCATTAGAACATGGGTTCTTCCATTTGACCATGTTGTCTTGGATTTCAGGGAAGAAAGTGTTTTGGGTGAGTTAATTACTACCCACTCTATAGTATGTCCAACACATCATATGGGAATACCTATGAAACAAATGCATGTTTAAATGGGATGTTTTTAGCACCCCATTTGGCCAAAAATACTTTTCACCATAAGGGATTGGCCATGTATATTTACATAGATATTCAAGTCATGTAATATGTGTACATTCCCAGAACACTAGATTATCTTAGACACAATGTGAACCCTTATACAAACCATGTGAACCCTTATACCATATAGCCATTATTACAACCATTAAAAACAACTTATTAAACAAAAAAATTTGTCCAAGATAAGAAAATTAAACAAAAATCAATAATACTGTTGGATATACCATTTAAAATTAAGGAATACTATCTTATATCTTATATGACCACCCACAACCATTATTAATGTCTATAGAGCTCTCCTTTCTGCTAGATAAAAAGAGAAAAAAAACTAGTTGCAGAACAACAAAACCAAGGTATAAAAAATAGTTACAGGACAACAAAACGAAGGTATCACTTACATATTTGAAATGTAGAAGAAAACATTTCCTTGATTGAAGATGGATAGATCAGTGGAAGGATTATGGAAGGCTGGGGAAGAGAGAGATTCTATTTAGGGAACAATTGAGCAGAGGGAGACCTACAATTGAGCGGAGGGGGAACTGGATGCCCGATCTGCATTTAGGGGAAAACATTCCCAACAGTTTTTAAAAACCCTTGGGAATGTATGTATCATAAGGAATATACCAACAGTTTGTATAAACTGTTGGTAAAATGTGGAAAAATAAGGCCTAGACCAATGGTCTAAGCAAACCGTTGGTATACATATCTATTCCCAACAGTTTATCTAAACCGTTGGGCTATAAGAATTGGTAATATTGGGATTTCCAGTAGTGATATCATTCTATTGTTTTTTTTTGATAAAATCTAAAAGAGTTTTTATTTTTTATATATAAGTCAAATTAAATCCCCAATTAGTTAACCATAATGTTTGACCTCCCAATAAATCATAGTGTTGAAAACTAACATGAATCTAGATCTATAAATATAATCAAAGAGAAACCTCTTTCAAATAATTATTATTAGTCAATATATAACTGGATTTTTCATGATCTCTATCAAAAATATGTTTCTATATACCAATGTTAATTATTTTACATCATACTCAAGTGCATTATCATATTTTCAAATTTTCTATGAATTCAAGTGACCGTGAGACAATGAGTATTCCAATTCCTATATAGTAAACACATAAATTCTTGATTATTTGAGTATAGATTGACCTACTCAATGACTACATCACATGTTACTAATCACTTTGGATGACCATATCACATGCCTCGCATATGAATAAACATGAACATCATATATATGATCTATATTTGGTTGTACGGTTAACCTTTAATCTCAATTGATGGCCGAAATTTCATTCTCATCATATGAGAGGAAAATTCCACCTTTGTTAAGCTACAAAAAATGACATAATCAATAACATACCCAAACACCCCCATATTAGCTATGTTTCATTTTAATTGTGTAGGAAATTTATTAAAATATGAAGTATCCCTTGCTAGGTAAATCTCTAACCTCAGGTAATGGGGATCCATATATAATCTATAAATCCCTAGTAAACCAAATAAATTAGGAATGAAAAACTACGTGGTATACATAGTGGGTTATACAACACATAAAAAACATTTTTATGCCTCATTATAATAATTAATATCTCTACACAAGATTCCAACTCATCATAACATTAACCAATGATCATAAAATATAATACTCTATGATAAAAATTGGTTAGGGATAATTCAAATTTTTTACATTGGGATGTGAACTACCATTACACATCATAATATGTACACACATATATATATATATATATATATATATATAATTTTTTATCACCAACATGAAGGAATTATAAAAATGAGATAAAAAATTTATACGGTAAAAATTTTATTCATAAAATATTTTTATAATACTTAATATAATAAACATACATGCCGATCAATCAAACCATATATGATGGATGGATAGAATAAACTTACGTATACTGTGCTTTCTAGGGTTTTTTTACCTCATTACATTGACATTTAATTTCATATATATCTATATCTGACCTTATTAAAAAATTCAATAAACTCTTTTGTAGGGGAACATTTTAATAATGGTGAGATTTGGGAATCATATTTCTAAAATTTAACTATTTGAATATATTATAAACTTCATAACATCACAAAATATACTATTAGGATGTGATGTTCTAATGTCTACTTATAATATTTACTAAGTTCATAATCATTATCCTTGAAACCATTTCCATCAAATATTTTCCTAGATATTGTACCTATTTAAACTATTACATTACCAGTGAGTTCTAATTTATATAGGATAATGTGATATTTAATTTTTTATTTAACTAAATTTAACAATTCAATATATCTTTTTTTCATACTCTAAAATTATTTTTGGATTTCATGGGTGATTTTTCTTTCATTTTGTTCAGTATAAACCTTCAAGAAATATTGTTCTTAAATTTCCCACTATAACTAAATTTAACATTTTACATTTTTTATAATAAAATATCATCATCTTTTAGAAAATTGATTGAAAATAACTTCATAAATATACTACAATAATTATTTTTATTAATATTAATCTTACTAAGCCTAGAAGTACTCAAACTAACCTCTTATTTGTATTTTTCATTGTAGAATTTCATACTAATGAGAAAACACAAAATATTTTCTGTTTTAGAAAATAACAATTATTTCCTCTTAGTAAGAATAATAAAAAAATAATCCATTGCTTCCATATAATATATGGAATTCTATGTGTTTATATCATTTTCTAGAAAACATTATTTTTATTTAAAATATACCACTTATAAATGTAAGGAATCACATTGCATCATAATTTAATAATTTTCTAGATAAACACTTTATCCTATATAAACACTTTTATTCATATTGCTTCATAAAAGAAGTTATAGAGTTCATGAATCATAAAAAATGTTTATATATATAATCATCACATTTTGTTCATAACCATAAATTTTTAATGAACAAATTCGGTTATCTTGTATATAAAATATGACGCAAATACATAACTATTATTTATATTTATCTGATTTTTTATTTATTCCTTTATATTCAAATCCTAGATGTAGAAACTATTTGCTTCATCAATTGAATATAAACTACAAGATGAATCAATTCATAATTTTTTTACCTTTTTTATATTTACAGGACGTATAAAAGACACATTCAGTATCACAAACCCTTATAAATTGATGAATAAATTTATATAACATAGATAACCGACATGGATATTTTATAAATTTTCAAAATATATTTTAGGTATTAGGTATACTACTTTAATATGGTATTATTAATCCATTCGTATAAATCTTTTTTAAATGAATTTGTCTTGAAGAAATATAATTATAATTTCTAACTAATTTTGCATGTTCTGGTTTGAATTCTAAATCCAGTAAACTTTCATTAAAATACTTGAATCCAAACATCATATACCTAATTCATCTATTCTCAACACTTTGAGAATATTAAGTAAATATTTTTTAAACTCATTCATCTTTTTTGGTCATTTACATATAAGATAATATAACTATTTCCTTGATTAGAATAAATTATATGAAACATTTAGTCTTGATGAATCATTGGTATACAAAATTAAATTAATTATACAAGTAGAGACTAATGTTCCTTCGGAAAATTTTTTATTTATTAAATTTGAAAACTAAAATAATTCATTAAACTCTTCTAGAAACATTTATATTTACTTTTGGAACAATTTCAATACATAGTTTCTTGTCTATGAAGTACCATAACACATAAAAAATATTCTTATGTTTTTATCCCTAGGAGTTACTTAAATTAATATTCTATTTTCAAGGATTAATCTCATTGTTTGGTCTGATGATAATGATGTGGTTTACCAACAATTAATGATTTTATTAGCATAGAATCATGTTTTATTATAACTTAATAAGGTAATTTATTAAATGTTAACCCACTAAAATGATAATAATTTTCAAAAACTATCATATCCATCTATATGATATGATCTATATTTCATTAAGTTATAGGTGACAATAACATTTTACATGTCACATAGATATTATGGGTCGACATCATCCTAATCAGAATGGATATGAGTATTGGATAGTTGAGTGGAATTTTTTTATCCAATTCATCATATGGATATAAATAACTCTATTAATCTAGTTACATAATCCTATTTTTTCTCTCATCTTGGGTAGCCCAAATAAAATGCCAAAAAAACGAAATATAGACAATCATAGGGAATCCATAGATTCTCTTGAGGTTGTATTTATGTTTTATTTTGACATAATTTTGTTTCTATTGGGGATCTAATGGTTTCCAAGAGTTATGGGTTGATATTTTTCAATCATGGGAGAAAAAATATGGTCTCACAGTATACATACAGTTTATAGTAACCACAAAAAACTGTGTGATGTGGATCTATTAACTCCAATATCATTTTTCGTGGTTTATGCACAGTTTATCTAACCATTAGATATTTCTAGGAAAACTCATTGAATGTTTGGGCTTGGGTCATGAATTGGTTTCATATCTACAAAATAGTTTTTCTTAAAATGTAGATATCACTAGGAAACCATATGATTCAATTTTCAAGGGGTATTATGGACCATGCGGTTGGGATAAAATTTTTCTAAACATTAAACCTAATCATGTGACTCATTATAAATTCTTAAAAATAAAAAATTACCCTAAAATTATTGATATTTTGGACCATAATGAATCATTATCTTGACATAGCCTTTCCCTGACACCCTAGTAGGTTCTACCTTTGGTTATTTGTGATTATCCTTCAGCCATTATGGATCTCTTCAAGGGATGTTGCAATTTGTACATGTATTCTTATCTTCTTTATAGATCTCCCATAAATATAAATTCTCTCAATGTATAGATCTTCATGGAATTGAAAACAGATATATCTATTTTTATGGGGAATTTATAATGGTTATTTTATATATGGTCCGGAGAGGACCTGATTTCTTTGTTTCCAATCACCGTTTTCAAAGGCAACTAAGTTTACTATGTCGAAAAGGATGGTGTATCTAGACTATGGTTATTTATAATGTCACACCCTATTGGTCTTGAGTTTCATTTTATGTTCTCTAATGAAAATGGTTGGTTTTTTATCTATGAGGTTTGTTTTGTGTAACTACATCTCTTTTTGGCATGGAAAAGAACATAACGTTTTCTTAAATTATTTCATTCACATCATGTGTTCATTGAAATTAATCAAAGATGGTTTTGACACTAAAATAGACTATCAATCCTAGGAAAAATAATTATATGGTTATATAAATTCTTTATTAAAATTTGAGAATGTTTTATATGAATGTTTTTTAAAAACATAGCTCATGGAAACCTTGGATGTGTCCTATTATAGACATATAAAAAGCATAGTGAGTGTGAAACCACATTGGGGTTTTGGTTATTATAATAATAGAATATGATATGACTTGATACCATTAGGATTAACATTTTTACTAGGAAGTTTTTGCTCTATGACCTAGTTATATATTAATATAGTCTAAATCCTTTTTATGATTAGTTTTATTAACAATAGTGATGTTTCATTCCATTATTGGTCATATGTTTTAATTATGAGTTTCCATGGATGTTTTTGATTATTTCCCTGTATATATTTTTCTTTAATTTAGTCATATTCTTGATTCATTTGAATATTTTATGTTTTTAAGTGAACAAGAGAATGTTTTTTGAAAAATTTTATCAAATTTAATTGATTTATGGAAAATTTTACATTTTTAAGATAGAATGAATAGTTGGATGGTGAGAAACATTGTATGGATTAATGGTGTTATCCTGATGACTTTTTACACAAACCCAACATATGTCTTTAGTAATATGCATACATGGTTTTTCATGGTCTAGGTAAAGGGAAGTGTGTCATGTTTCTTCAAAACAACTCTTGGTTATTTTATCTTCATGTTTGTTTGGGATAGTGGTGATATATGGCTACATAGAGACTTGGTTTTGGTTTTTTCTGATATTATTTTTTTGGTTGTTTTATTATGTATTATGGTTATATAACTCTTCGTC
Organism: Viscum album; assembly: GCA_963277665.1. Classification (NCBI taxonomy): domain Eukaryota; kingdom Viridiplantae; phylum Streptophyta; class Magnoliopsida; order Santalales; family Viscaceae; genus Viscum; species Viscum album. The sequence goes on from OY728159.1 coordinate 1,034,341,264, forward strand.
TGTGTTGTACTCTAATTTTTTCTCTTTATCATTTTACACATAAGAAATTATATTGTGATTATAGTTTGAAATTGTTCCAATGGTTATGTGTGTTGATACCTAGTTTCTTATTTATAGCTCATGGTGATTGGGAATGTTCTTCATAACATATGATGAGCCCTCCTGGGTGATATATTGGGTCAACTCAAGTTGTTTTGCAACAAAATGGTATCAAATAAGGTTTATGTTTCTAGGGTTGGTTGGTAAACTTGAGTTTGGACTTTCAAAACATGCGAAGTTGGTGTGGATGAAAATCTCACTTCTTTATTAAACCTCTAGTTACCATGGGTATTCAGATATTTTACATTGAGAATATGATCTTGATTTCTGGTTTATTTCTAAAAAACTCATCATGTTTTTCTGTTGTTTTTTTATTTCTTTAATAATGGGTTTTAAGGATCATATTTTTATTTAGAGATTTATTTCTAAGGGTAATAAAATTTCATCTATTTTTTTAATAAATACCCTCTCATAGAAGGATCTCCTAGAATCATAAGAAGTAATTTTAGGCCAAGTCCCAAAGGAAAATCCTCTCATTGATCATTATTTATTGTCAATAGTAATCCATACTATTCAATACTTAGATCATGTAGGTGGTGGGAACTGGTAATCAATGGTAGATAATTTTCTAGAGTTTACTAAAAAATCAACAAATATTTCTTGGTGACAAAGGAACCCAAGAACCAAAGGATAAGATTTAAAGATATCAAAGGATTTTCAAAATTTTAAAGACTTTATAGGATTCTAAAGGAGGATTTTATAAATATATACTCAGTTAAATTTAAATGATGTGATGTATTTCCATAATACAATTTAAATTACATGAGGACCTAATTCATTCAAGTTTCAAGAAGGACTTCAATTAGAAGTTATATCCTGAGATTTTATATGTGGAAAGTATCAAGAGTTTGTTCCTTTGGATCAAGAAGACTGTTTAATGTGGAGTGTGGTAATCATTTCATTGAGTTGGATCACATATATTTTTAAATCCTCGCCAATGACTACCTCATGTCTTGACATTTTCATGTGGATCCAAAGCCCAACATCTGATTTTTACTTATTGTCATGTGTAGGTCATCCTTTATTAGGATATATGGGAAAGAGGCTATGGATGAGGCAAACATAGCCTAGAATATAGGTCGCATGGGAGATTATATTGCATAAAAGGGTATCTAGGGTGTGTTTACTATCCAGAAAAGGATGCATAGCTAGAGTTTTCAATTTAGGTCAAGATCGGTAATGGGGATTCACTAGGATGACACAATGTGGTTTTCTTCTTGTGTGAAATACCTAGATATAATAATCTTATATATGAGTAATAACCTAGGTTTTACCATCATTGTGGACAATAAGGTCACCGAAATCATTTTACTGAATAATATCTATCACGACCCATCCTAGTGGGGCTTTTCCACAACTCCCAAATCCCACCTCCAATAGTCAAGGTTTAGGTGACTAGAACCAAGTACGCATATCAATAATATGGGATGAATTTCGTATGTACATGTATTCACACACACATATCCAATCCCAAAGTTGATGAACTATAAAAAAAACTAAATAAAACATGTGTGGAAACCAATATAACCCAAAAATAGAGTAATATATGAAAGTAAAGTGTAGAAAGGTAGATCGGGCCAGAATATAAGCCCCTAAAAAGAAATTGTTTTAAAAGTGAATGCACATGTTCCTAGAACACATTCTTAGAAAACCCAACCTGAATGGACAAGTACTGCTCGACTATTAAATTCATAGGATTACACATTGATGGTCTGGTCTCTCTGAGCACCACCCGATCTGGGTCCACCATGGACTCTGTCAGAGCGCTGATCGTCTGAAAAAGACGTGACACATGAGGGACAATCCCATGTCAAGGTGAGTAAAACAATACTTAGTAGGACGCCACAAAACTAAAAAGGAAACCCCACAAAGAAAATTACAAAAAGGGAATAATAAAATGGAATAGTACACCCTTCTATACACTGGTATATATCGATAACACATATACCAAGAATATCCAGATATAATCATAACCATCAAAAAATTAAATATGTAAGTCACAATCAATTAATTTCATAGGATTATGCTCGAGGCACACTCATTTCGGGAGAAATCACTCCTCGAGCCATGATATCATCGGAGACTCTCATGAAGAGGTCTAGGTAATTTAGACCCCTCTCAAAGAGAAACAATAGGTCAAAGATCAAAATATATATAGAAGTTATCCTTATAAGAGAATACCATCTACCTAATATGTATTGTCCCTCAAATTAGGGGATCCTTATTAGAGAATACCGACAACCCTACTGATGCGGATCATAACATTGCAGATCCTTCTAAGAGAATACCAAATACCCTATCGATATATGCCACTAGATAGAGGACTAATTCCTTGAACTCAGAGGTCACATTAATTCACAAAAAACTCTATCAGGATAATAGGGGATTTCTCTAGTCCCAAGGAGGGATACCATAACCTTTTCTAGAACTCAACCTCTAGATGGGACTAACATCCATTGTTGTAGACGTAATACCATAATAAACCCTTGAGGAATGAACCATGGAAAAATCTCGACCTATATTGGTCCCTGATAAAATCCCACCTAGACATCTCAAAAATACCCTCTCGTTGCAAGGGTCCTAATGTCATTGATCGATTGCCACCCTGACCTTATTTTAGAATGTGATGACATTTTAGTGAAAAAGTCTGACTTGGGTCCGATCTAGGTCTAACCCATACCGGATCAGCCTGAACCGAACCGGCCCAGCCCACTCAGCCACTGGACTATAGCCCGGTTCATCTATCTTGTCCTACACACATGAGTTAACCCCTATCTCCTGCACATGGATGATCCATCTGTGTGCTATCAGTCAACATGGTGCTGCCGTATTCAACATAGAGTATAACCACACCCTCCGTTTCCACCACAATATGTGCTACCACGAGCTCCATTTGTAACCCAAACATGTATGTGGCCCCCATTTTCCATGTCCCCGAAAACTGCTCACAGCCCCGCTCTAGTGTAGGCACCTACATGGCCTTGCATGGACCATGTTCTATCTATGATGTCAGTCGCCGCACTGGCGGGCCACCTGGACCAACCAGAACCACTATATTGAGTGTCTCCATGCACCACCACCTTGCACCACTATAAGCTGCTTCCTCAGCCAATTTTCACCATGACTTCACCGTCTCACCTCTATGGTGTTGTCATGGTGTCGAATCATCAGTCTTGGGTTGATGCAGCACAAATTGGAGGTGCAAAAATTGTCTGCTCATAAAATTAGGAAGAACTCCATGAACACACAGAATAATAAGGGAGAAAAAGAACATGGAACAACCCATGGAATGAACCTTAGTATTTTTTTTCATTTCACCCTCAGTATTTTCTATAATAATAATCATGAATCACAATAATATTTAATAGAAACAACCTATATAATAAAATTCTACATGAATAAATCATACTCACAATACGCATGACCTGTTAATCAATATTTTCATCAATTGATTCATGTTCATCATAGGGATACATATTGAGGAAGAAACTAATCAAAATGAAAACCCTACCTCAAGTTTTAATGATCGTTGATGAAGAGATATGTTACATTGTAGACATTCTTTAGTCCTTGATCCTTTGAACCAGAGGTTGTTTCGATCTACCATAATTTTCCAACACATTATCCAAAGATTATTCTATCTGATTCAATGGAATTCCATGTTTTTATTAAACCCTAAATCCTCACCAATATGATATTAGAAGAAAAATGTTTTTTCATTGATGAAAATATTTTAATGATGTTTACATATAAAAACTAACATTCACCCATGGCCCACATTGGCCACTATTACACCCCTCATAAGAAAAATTCACTTCTCTAAATGAAATGTTTCCATTGGATTCCTAATACAAGCACCCCTTTATATTTTATTTTACTTTTTACGAAAACAATATATGAAAACTATTTAAAACATAAAAAAATTCAATGAATTGTTCTGGGAACCCCATTACATGGAATGACATGTCGTCTCAACACCTATTTCATAATTTTAAAAATTAATTTATTAAAATAAACCCAAAGAAAATATGGTTCATTTAATTCTCCCCATATTATTGATTTACATCCCCAAAATCCAAAACAAGGGATACTCAACAAAAAAATGAGGGTACTAAGAACAATTTTGTGCCTCCTACTCCATTGTTATCTCCTGTATATTTGTGTGCTTCCACAAAAAATGCACTATATAAATTGACTATCTATGAAGGATCCTCCCCTATCAATCCACGATCTCCACTAAGTACTCTTTAAAAGCTTCCCCATCATCATTGCCCAAATCAGCCAATTGAATAACATGTGATGGGTCATAAACGTATCACCTTATATGGGACATGTGGAAGATGTCATGCACCCACTCTAATAGTGGAGGTAAATCCAATCAGTAATCCCCCTCACCGACATTATGTGGTACCTTGAAGGGGTCGATGGACCATGGAGTTAGCTTGTCACCCCGGCCAAATATATGTAATCTGTGTCGATTTAAGACCCCTAGGAACATGTGATCTCCTTCCATGAACTCCAAAGGCCTCCACCGCCAATAATCCAAGAACATATGATGGCTCACTGTAGTCTTCATCTATTTCAGGATGATCATAACCATATCCCTAGTAGTAGGCACCAGATATGGGACCCTGAGTGTCGACTATCCTGAATCGGTCCATAAAAGGGGTGACATGATGGGTCACCCGTGCATGGCCAAAAAAGGAGACCAACCAATGGTATAGTGATAGATGTTATTGTATGAAAACTCCACCAGTGGAAGGTGATCCTCCCATCTATGATCAATGTCCATGATGTAGGCCCACAACATGTCCTATATACCCATAATGGTCTTCTCTATTTGTTCATCTATCCGGGTATGAAACATTGTGATCAAGTGTAACGAAGTCCCAACTACCTCCTATAATCCCTTTCGCAACTGAGATTTGAAATGAGAATCATATTCCGAAATTATCATCAATGTAACTCCATGAAGACAGACTATCTCTTACACATAGTGGAATCCCAATATCTCTACTGACCTCTACTCCTGAATCGCTAGGAAGTGGGCTGATTGGTGGGTTTTTCAACAATCACATTGATGGTATCATGCCCCTAGATGTACATAGTAACCCTATCATGATGTACATTGATATCCCATCCCACATCCACTCTATCCCCACAAGTGTTCGGCCCAAGACCACTGCAAACTAGTACTCATCCTTCACTTACAGACAAGTGAGGCATCGAGAAACAAACTCTTCCACTACCTTCTTCATCCTTGGACACCAAAACTGACATTGGAGGTCCGAGAACATCTTCACCACTCTAGTATGGACTAGAAAAGGGTACATGTGGAACTCCCTTCGAATAACCTCACGTAAAATCACTAGTACTATTGTGTTGGTACAACTTTGTGTATATAGTGGTATTTATTGTCAACAGTTTTCAATGAAGATCCAAATGAAGAAGGAAATAAAGAAGTAATCCAATGTTATTAAGAGTGGAAATATAGATGATTTTTGAACAGATATTAAGTTAAAAATACTTGTATCAAAGGTGATACTTTGTATACAACAATAATTCCATCTTAGAGAGTGTTGTGGGGAATCAAGTTATAAAGTGATCATCGAATATCTCACTGTTCAAAGAGATCATGAATAAAAATACCATAAGAGACATTACTCATTGAACAAGGGATCATGTGTAGTATTGAAGATCTAAGAATGATCATACAAAGCTGAAAAGATGATGCCAATCATATTCAGTGTTAACATGAAAGACTTATGTAGCTGGAAGACAGATATGTTGTTGTAATTTCCTTAAAAAAATATAACGACGCTAAAAGTGATCGATCAAAGACTATATATCACAAAAGATAAGGATTGTGATGAAACTAGATGATTTTTGAAGAATAATGATGATAGTTAATTATCATTGGTGTTCTTTCAGAAGTAGAAATTTAAGGTGGTGTCATTTCCCAGTGTTTTCTAAATTTTTGGACCTCAAAATAACGATTTTATTTATGTCAATAGAATGATTTCCGTATTTAATTAAATGAGATATGGATTGGAGAAGTAAATCATAAAAAGAAGAAAACTACATACCACAGATCATGGACCACGTATCATATTCTTGGAATGGTTCATGACCACATAACTAGAATCCGCAATGATACATGGAGCAGTTCGCTAAACCAAAAATTGTTTTTGCTGACGATTTGTGGAGAAAGGAGTTGCGGTATGTGGGATGTCTTGTTGCTGGAAGAACAGATGCAGTTTGAAAACCAGATGGCTTACGGTTTGGGAAAGGTTAATGGTACGTGGATGAAGGTTTTCAGGTTTTCTATAGTTCTCAAAATAGGATTGGTACGTGGTGAAGGCTTAGAGTACGCAGATATAGTTCGGTTTGCGATGAAGCATTTCCCACATTGAAAATTTGTGAACAAATGAATAGGGAAACTTATAGTGTATTTTTACTATATTAGTAGTGTTAATCCCATCATTAAGATAGAGTGAATTTTTTAAAAAAATATCCTCACGTTGGAAGAATATTGTTATGTCTGAAAGTGGAACTCATGAGACATTCTGCATTGGATGATGTGGTATGTAGAAGATGAAATAGTTTGCGAAATAGGAAGGAGCATTATGTAGAAGAGATTTTTTTTACGATAAATTGGTATGCGGGAGATGAAATATTTCGCATAATTTAAAGAAGAAGTCCATGAATGGAAGAAATGGTATGCTAAGGTAGTATAGAGAGGCAATATGCAAAGGCAGTATGCAAAGGTAGTACACAGAGGATGTATGTGATGGTAGTACACAGAGGTGGTACGTAAAGGTGATATATAGAGGCATTTGGTAGTGGTAGTACACAGAGGCAGTACGCAGAGGTAGTATGTGGAGGTGGTGCATGGAGCTGGCACGGTGCATGGAGTACGCATGGTGACCAGAATAGGGACGATATATAGAGGAGGCTCAGTACGCATTGCATGCATGGTGCGTGAACAGGGGTGGTACGTAGAGAAAATGTTGTATGTGGACATGGAATGTTACACAAATTAGATATAGTCTACAGAATCAAGTACATTTGGCAGAAGCTGAAACATTCTAAAGGGAGTATGTGATTCTAGAAAAAATTAGAAAAAGTTTTAGTGAATTCTGAAATTTCACTAAAGGAGAAAAATGAATATAAAATAGAATCAATTCATGAAATCGAAGCAAGCAGTGTCTCGTGCTGAATAGAGAGCAAGAAATTAATGTCAATCTGTTGAAGTGACCTTCAGGTCAATAAACTATGTGAATAGATCTCAAGGGTAGTGAGCCAGGGGGACTTTACGGATGTGATCTGAGGGAAGTAGTGAAATATCCCTAATCCATTTTTTAAAGAAAGTGTACCTGGGACATATTGACTATACTCGAACCATTGTAATCCACAGCTATTAAATATTAGTGGAATTTGGTATGATTGTAAAATTGCCGGTATATACTCCTTGTACATAGCCCTTAGTGGTGATCAATGTAAAAATGTTGTGCCATCCTTCTGTATGTGAATGTTTTAATTACTGTACATATTCATCATATAGGTTTAAAAATGTTCCAACCAACGTGGGAACATGATATAGTAAAGAAGAGAAAAATTTGAAACCCTAATTCACCCCTCCCAATCAAGGTGGTCTAGGGTCCTTTAATTGGTATCAGATCCAAGGGTTCATGTATGTTGGATACTCTACAATAATTATATTGAGAAGAGGATTTGTGTTTTTTTAATGAATCAATAATGAAGAGTATTGTTGATGAAGATTAAGTTAATCATGAGAAGAAATCTATATACAACATGACCATGAAAAATAGGAAAAATAAAGAGATTAGATAATTGAAGAAGTCTCTATTATCTAAATAATATGTAGTATCTGGTTCTCCATGCCATTCAGAAAATGATGGTGTTTCAGGCCTAGATAGAAAAGAGAAAGAAGATCTAGAGGTATGTGTTTTCACCCTTGATCAATCTTTCGCCTCAGATGAAATTGATAGAATATGAAAATACCTTTACGATATCTCCAATTATAGTGTTATTGGTATTTATAGAATATTTAAAAGTATGAATAAGGAAATGACCCATATAATAAAAGAAGCAGATTTTAAGGAGGAATTCTTGGTAAAGAAAATATCATAATTCTATAAGATCTCCAGATAGATTTAATCCTTTTAGGATACAAGAAGGAAAAATTATATAAATGCATAAAAATGGATTAAATAAGTTGAAGAGGATGAATGATTTAGAAAAAATCATGAATAAAAGATCAATGTTCTTGAAGGGAAATGGAAACATTGCACTGATGTTAAGGTTCAACAATTGGAAGGGATATCCATGAAGATCATGGAACATGACTCTTTGATTTAGAATAAAATGATATTTCATAAAGAATCGGTTGTTAGAATAAAAAAGGTTTTTGAAGAGAATATATTTATGATTGAAGATCATAAATTTTTTCTTAACCTAAAATTTCAAGAATTGGATTCTCAGTTGACCAATCTTGAGAAGACACATATCGAGAATTCACAAAAGAATGAAATAGTTTAATTTAGTACTCAATGCTCATATGTGGATTATACTATCAAAAGGTATCCAACATGTGATAAGAAGATCATGAATTCACTCATTGATCTATCACAAGTAGATAAGAATGTAAAGGTACCATCCATACCAACATTTACTATTGTTTCTGAATGTTTTTCTACAAAAATTGTTGGTTGGATGAAAAATTATAAACAAGTAGGGATGAAGAATGGTGAGGAGAAGAAACCTACCACCATGTCTAGGGTGTATAGAAAAAAGAATCTATAATATGGTGACCCATGTAGAAAAAAACACATTATAATTAAGGCACAACAACTTTATACAAAAGATATTCAGAAGATGATATTTGTAATTCAATGTTGTGGATACTAAAGATTTTGTCATTGTGCACTGGATTGTTTCTACAATCCCTTAAATGAAAATCACATATAAATCCAGTATCAAATGGAAGAATGACAGAGAAGAAGATGAAACATCTATAGGTCTAGAAGCATATATTTATTATAAAATGATTTGGAATTCTTAATAACATCTGTGATGTATGCAATGGTAGTGGTCACAAGGTAGGTACCTGCCCATATTAACATTCATTCATTATTGATAAGAAAATAAGACCTCTGATGGTGACTAAATATGAAGTAGCATCCGTTGAAAAAATATAGAAGAATATTGAGAATAATATTTTCCCCAAGAAGATCTCAAGTAGGGAAGCTGAGAAGACTCTAGATTTGAGATCCATGAAATAGAAGGTCAATTCATCCAAAAGAGAAACTAATAGGGGTGACACTTAGATGAACCAATGTCGAAGATCCAAACCTATTGTAATAGTTCCAAATGACTTGTTGGTCATGTGTTCATAATATTTATAAAGAATAAAGATACACGATGATGAAAAGGACAAGGTAGGTGCTAAAGGAAAAGGAAAAATATGACCTAATTAAGATAATGTGATTGAGAGAGTAAACCCCACAGGAAACACAAGTGTTAAATAAGATCTGTGTGAGAGATGTAAAAAATATTGTCACATTGAAAATGGTTTCCTAACCATAATACCAGAGAAAAGAGTAGACCTTAAATGGAGTACGAATGTATCATTAATGATGGATGTTAAGAAGAACAATTCTCCACACAAAGCGGTATATAATGTGAAGACGATCCATGTCACACCAGCACATATTAGAAGCGATTTTTATATGTGCAAGAATGAAGACTGGATATGATAGAGCCTCATGGTTTAGAAAACTATCTCAACCTTCCTTCTCATAATGAAGAAACATGGAGGAACCACTTTATTCCCTTAATCATTTTTGTATTGTATTTGTGCTAATAATACAGGAAATTGAAGGTGAAGCATGCTATCAGGGGGAGAACCCGAGAAGTAGTGAATTCTATCAACTCTGGATAATTAATATGGATAAGTTTCCATCCATGTAATATTATACAATTGTTATTTAAATATTAAAATGATGAAGTATCACCTTTGACGAAGATATTGAGGATTTTTTTCCTTGAGGGGGAGACAAATGAAGAAGCTTCTAGAATTATTATTTCAATCTGTATCAGCTTCAGTTTTTATTAAATTCAATTACTCTAGAATGTTCTTGAATAACATGAGATTGGAAAAGGTATGTAATTTCTAAATATCTCATTCTTGGTTATATATAATTAATATCATTTTACAAAGGGGGTAATCTAAATTAATCAATTACATAAGAATAATGGAAATTACCCAAGGTCACTTATCCTATCAATTGCCCACGAATGTTTTTGATTTAATCTTTGAAGTGAGTGTAGGAGCTTCAGGTTGATTAATCCATATAACATTCAATTTATTAAGCCTATAATGAATGTGGAAACCCCATGAAGACAAAGTACATGATTTCTTATCTCATGAGGTATCAAGATCATTGGATAATGGGTAGCCATGTTTTATAAATAAAATCCTCTTGTTTTCTACACCGAGGATTTCCCAAGTTGAATTATAGTTAAATGATTGATGGAACATTTCTTAATAATGGATTGATACCCATTTCCCCTGAAGTTGGTATTTATTGTCAATAAGGGGGGATAAAGGGAAATGAATGTTCAACAGTTAGAGATAATGAAAAATATAAGGGGGAGAGAGAAGATTCTCATTTGGAAATTGAAACTTTCATTTGAGGAGAAATTTACAGTATAGAAAACAAAATAAAAAGGTGTATATTATTAGGGCACTTTGTGTATAAGGATTTATTTATTTTCAATGGTTTTAAATATAGATAAAAATGAAGAAGGAGATGAAGAAGAACTCAAAAGTAATTTAAAGCAGAAACTCAAACAAATGATAAAATGATCTCAAGTTCAAAATACATGTATCAAATGTGATACAATGTATACAATAATTAATCCATCTCAGAGAGTGTTTAAGGGAATAAAGTTATAATGTGATCACGATTCATCTCACTATTCAAAGAGACCATTCAAGATCCTACCTGAAGAGACATGAATCATTGCATACTGGATCATGTGGAGTTTTGAAGATATAATATTGATCATACAAAGCTAAGAAGATTATTCCAATATTATTTGGTGTTGACTGGAAATCCTGATGTTGCAAGAAGATAGAGAAGTTGCATTAATTTCCTTGGACAAATCTGATAATGCTAAAGGCGATCGATAAAATACTATATATCACGAAATATAATGTTTGTAAAAAAAGAAGATGATTTTTAAAGAATAAAGATGACACTGAATTATAATTGGTGTTCGTTCCAAAGAAGATATTTAAGGTGGTGTTGATTCCCACTATTTTCCAAATTTTTAAACCTCAAAATTGAGATTTTTTCAAATGGAAGTATTTCTGCATAGGAGTGAATGAGATTCAGAATGACGAAGGAAATCAAAAAAGGAACAAAACTGAATACCTTAGAACAATGGACTGTGTACCATGTTCTAGGAATGGTTTGTGACCGCATTCCAAGCAGCGGGAATGGTACAAAAAGTAGTTTTCTAAACCGAAAATGGTTTTAGGTGATGGTATGTGACGGAAGGAGTTGGGGTACATGTGATGGCGCATCGTTGGTGGAAGAGATGCAATATGCGGACCGAAAAAAATACGGTATACGAAAGGTTAATAGTACACAACTGATGGTTTTCAGGATTAATACGGTTCATGATATAAGAGTGGTACATGGTGGAGGATTAACATATGATGATGGAGTTCAGTATGTGATAATGTTTGTACCACATTAAAAAAAATTGTAAAACAGATTAGTGAAATTTGCTGATTTATTTGCATATATAAGGAGTGTAAATTCCATCATTAAGAAATAGAGAATTTGATAAAAAGATATAATCACTATGTAAGAACTAGGATATGACTGATAGTGGTAAAAGGGAGACATTATGCATCGTACTATGTTGTATGAGAAAGATAAAACCATTTTTGAAATTAGAAGGTGAGGTTTGTGGAAGAGATTTTGCATAAAAAATATTGGTATGCGGGAGACAAAATAATTCATAGAAGTTTAAGAATAAGAACACGAATGGAAAAAATGGTATGAAAAGGTTTTACAGAGAGTCAATATGTGAAGATGGTAAGCAAAGATAGTACGTTGAGGTGGTACGCAAAGGCGGTATGAAGAGGTGACACATTAAGGAAATATGAAGAGGGGGTTGGCAGAGGTGGTATGCAATGGTAGTATGTGGAGGTTGTGTATAGAGGTGGTGCATAGAGTAGGTGATGTGTGAGGAGTATGAGGGGTGCACAAAGAATTCATGGTGCGCAAAGTAGGCTTGGTACGTAGAGCAGACATGATACATGGAACATGGGCGGTATATAGAGCAGACACAGTACGTGGACCAGGTGCGGAACATAGATCCGGGACAGTCCACAGAATCAAGGACCGTTTGCAGAAGTAGAAACATCATAAATGGAGTATGTGATTCTAGTGAAAAGAATAATATGTTTTAGTCAATTCAGGAATTGAACAAAAAGAGAAAACTGAATATAAAATAGAATCAATTTGGGACATCGATGAAAGTACTGTCTCGTGAAAAATAGTGACCAGGACTTTCATGTCAATCTGTTGAAGTGAACTTCAAGTAACTAAAATAATTAAAGACCTCTCCAAGGTAGTGAGCGAGTGGGAGTCTATAGAATGAATCTGAGGGAAGAAATGAGATATATGTGAAACTTTGTAAAGGAAGTGTGCCTGGGAGAGAGTAAATGTACCCGAACCATTGTAATCCACCGCTAGTAGAGATTAGTGGAATTTGGTATGACCAGAAATTTGCCGGTGTATACTCCTTGGATGTAACCCTTAGTGGTGAACCAAGTAAAAGTGTTTCCCCATCCTTCTGCATGTGAATGTTTTATTTACTACACATATACAACATACATGTTTAATTAAGTTCCTTCAAAAGTGGGAACAATATCTAGTAATGAAGAGAAAAATTAGAGACCCCGATTCACCCCCACCCCCCTCTCTGGGTGGTATAGGTTCCTTCATATTTGGAACCTTTTGAAGGAAAATACATTCTCCCCACCTTTCAAATATCCATCAGGGTCATACCCTGTAAGAATCTGAGCATGTAATGTTTCATAGTCGATATCCCCACGTCATGCCTCCATATCTCACTATAAGAGTGGAGGGGTGACAACCATCAATTGGAGGTAAGATACTCCATCTCCATCCACAAAGAATATATGCAACGAGGCCAACTTCTCCAACACTTCACTCAGCAACTGGGAACAAGATCTTCAACTGAGAGCATTTTCCACTATTTCCTCTGCCCAAAAGTATAGACAAACTCAAAATAATAGTCATAAATAAATTCTATCCATCACCACTTTCTAAAGTTCAGATCCTTATGATAGAAGATATACCAAATACTCTTTCGGTTAGAGTAGATTATAAACCAATCACCCATTACGTATTTTTGTCACATCTTTAATGTGAGGGTTACCACCTCCAGCTCAATGTAATGAGTTGTGTAGTTCTACTCATGTGGTATCAAATATCATTAATCATAGGGAATCACCACTTTCCCTTGCATTAGGTCGCAAATGTTCTGTCCCTAATGAATTTAATAAAATCAAAAACATGACAAACTCCTATAGTAATCATAATATGATATCACATGTCAATCTCTGCCTGAGCTACTAAAAAGATTCTCCTAGAACTTCTTAATCCACATGAAATGGCGCCCCTTTTTTTCAAAGATTTAATGGGTTCTTCTACTCTAGAAAAGTCATGTACAAACCTATGATAGTACCCATCCAAACTAAAAAAACTCCACACATCTATAACACACTTGGGTGACTCCTAGGAAAGAACCGCATCAATATTCCCTGGATCCACTATATCTCCAGCCTCTGAAATGATGTTTCCTAGAACATGGAACTCTTGAATCCATAACTATCACATTAAGAGTTTCCCAAAAAGATTGTTCTCGTAGATTATGTCCAGAATGATCCTCAAGTGTATCATATTCTCCTCCTCAGATGTCGAGTACACTAGGATGGAATTATTGAATACCACCATGATCCTATCTAAGTAAGGCTAAAAGATCTTATGCATGAGTCACATAAACACTGTTGGGGTGTTCTTCATTCCAAAAGAAATATCCATGTACTTTTAGTGGCCTTACCAACATTTCAATTATGTGTTCTATACATACTCATCACGTACACATAGCTGGTGATATCCCGATCTGAGGTCTATCTTTGAGAACAATTTCACCCCATTAAACAAATCTAAGAGGTTATAGATCCTATTTAGTGGATACTTGTTCTCCATGGTCACATGGTTTAGGAACTAGAAGTCCACACATAATTTCTAGATCTAATCTAAATTCGTAGAACACAAAATTGGGCTACCCAGTGTGAAAAATTGTGTCTCATGAAGTCGTTCCACTGTAGGTCCTTCTACTGCACCCTCAGCGCATGAAGCTCTAAAGGATCCATTTGATATGAAGGTGTAGATATCGGTGTCATACTACTATATAGATAAATATAAATGTCTATCTCCTTACATAGAGGTAGTCTAGTAACATCCTCTAGAAAGACTTCCTCATACTCTACCACCACTACTAAAAACTAAGGACTCCCATCGTCCACTTTAGCACGGTTGAGGCAATATAACTAATGAGTAATCAGATGTACCCTCCTATGAGTAATTCCATCATGCACTGTATTCATTTCCTTTTCACAAATAATGAAAAACCTGGTTCTACAACTACAAACACACACCGGTGTGTGCCAAAAATAGTCAATCAGAGCGTGAACTATGGATAACTATTCCACACTAGGAATGACATAATAAGGCCTAGATGACACTACCATGAGATTCCAATTGAAAAAATTGCCTCCAAGAGAATGTTCAAAATGCAAGAACTATTGTGTCATCATCAATTCTCCTCTGGTAGGAGTCTCTAAGCATGAGGGTCGAGTCAACTTTTCAACCGAAATATTTGAGACCCGAAAAGATCCATGTAATGAAAGGAATGATTGGAACTTGTGTCTATAAAAACTACATCTAGTGTGTAAAAAAAACAGATCATACCTCTAATCATCCCTGGATTCAGGGGATTATAAGCCTCTATCTCTGGAAGATAGCTTCATCCCTGTCCACCATCTCCTTGAGCCTAGAATAGACCACATGGGGGTGGTGGTGGTAATAGGTTGAACAACCACCCACCTCATGCTACCCCACTTTCTCCTCTTCAACACCCTCTATGCGAAATAACTCCCATCTCCTATCACTACCTATACCTCAGTGGTCCCTCAACTATACCCCGATCAGCTTTATGTCGGGTTGGGTAATCTCATGCCATATTCCCCTAACCACTGCATGTGTAATACAGTGTGTCTCTGGGATTACACGAGACCTCCTGGGAGCCCTTAATTGTTGAACCAATATCATGGATTCATCTCCTAAAGTTATTATCCCTCTTGGGTCTCGGAGACTACCATTAGCTACCTAATGCTGATGTCTCATCCACCTAGTGCCAGCAAGTAGCTCCCACTACTTGTGTCTGCTCCGCTAGAAATATCTCCACTGGTAGATCTCAATCTAGTACCCCAACATATACAGAAAAGCTAAGGGTTAGCATGCATTCCATGATCACCCAGTGCAAGCCCTACTTGATCGTCTGATCCATGAATAATATGCCTATCACTATATTCATGGAGTAACGAGAAAGAGCAGTTAAACTCACTAAGTACTCTATCATAGTATGATTTCTTGCTTTTAGATTCAAGAGATCATATATGCGCACTAATCACAATGTAGCTAGAAATAACTTCTCTCTGAGTAGATGCTCTAAGATTGTCTAAGTGGGAGTTTCCTCATTGTGAGCCTGGGTCACTAATCTTCACCATCTCCGCTCATATCCTTGTAGAAGACTCGTGTAATGGACTTACATTTTGTTGGAAGGTTTCCTCATAAGGAGGAATATGCATGTAACTTCCTACAACAAATCATCAGATACTTGGCGCTCTGTCTCACCTCAATACCTAGGAGGTCGCGGCCTCTGGAACTCATACTATGCACTCAACCAGTGTGCAGCCTCAATTGATAGTTCTAGTTATAACTACGGCTCGACATGTGGTACCAAAACTAACAAACCACATGGAGGTGCCATCTATGGCACATTCCTCTATACAGATAGCTTGTCGCTAGGAGGACCATCTTAATGGCCATCCAATAGATACCTATTTGGCTATCATCATAGAGGCATCTTGAAATAATTCATGATGCACCATGATCAAATGAGTATATTGGGTTATATGACTTAATAAGGAAATGAGGACACACCCAAATCCTATATTATGCATGTACCCTTGATTTCCCCAAAAATCATTGTTTTAATGTACTGAGGGAAAAAGTAGGTGCCTAGAGTTCTAGTGTATGGTTACATCACCATCCGTACCAACACGAGATTCCCTAGCCTAAAATCCAAACTCAGAACAATTGAAATTATTACCATAAGCCAACCTCAAGGAATCGTGGTCCTTAAGTAGAACTTACCCCGCTTTGATACCACATTGTCATGGCCCATCCCAGTGAGTCCCATTCCGAAACTCTCCAAACCCGCCTCCACTAGGTCAGGGAATGGTAACTACCACCATGTAGGCATATCACTAACATGATAGGAATTGCATATGTACTTGTAAGTATACCCACATCTCCAAACCCATGATTGATGAATTGTAAAAACACTATGTAAACAATGTCTGAAAACCACTATAACCCACAACCAGAGTGAAACATTAAAGTATAGTATATAAAGGTAGACCGGGCCAGAAAAAAGCACACAAAAATAAATATTCTACAAACATGAATGCACAAGTTCTAAAAACTCTCCATGAAAAACCCTACATGATGTGATAGGGACTAATCAGTTGTCTAAAGTTGTAAGAGCACACCTCGATAGTCTGGTCTCCTTAAACACCACCTACTCTTGGTCCACCTAGGACTCCATGAATGTGTGGATCATCTGCACAAGATATGTCATTTGCGGTCAATTCTTGGGTAGGGGTGAGTAAAATAATACTTAGTAGGACACCACTATACCACAAATGAAAATCCAAAAAAGAAAACTCACAACATAAATACTATAAGGGAATATTATTTTCATCTCTACATATGTATATGTTTGTAACGCATATACTAAGGATAACTAGATATACTCATAACCAGCACCAAATGATTCTACATAAGGCATTCTTATTAATGGACAAGTCACTCCTTGAGCCATGATATCATCAATGAATCTCGTGAAGAGGTCTCACTAATTTGGGCCTCACCAAAAGAGAAATAAACAGGTCAAATATAATAATATATAGGGAGGTGATCCTTCCTAGATAATACCGACAACCTAATCTATATAACCGCACAACTTAGGTGATCCTTCGTAGATAATTCCAACAACCCTACTAATGCATCTCATAAGATAGGGGATCCTTCTAATTGAATTCTACAAACCCTATCGATATGGCCATCTAAATGGAGGAATAATGCCCTTCACTTGGAGGTCATATAAATTCACATAAATTTTCATCATGGGTGATAGAGGATCACTCCATTCCCAAGTAGCGATACAATAATTATATCTAGATCACAACCTCTAGAGGGGACTACTATCCAGTGATATTGACGTAATACAATGCTAAACCCTAGAGGAAAGAACCAATCAAAAATATCCACCTATACAAGTCTATGATAAAATCTCACTAATCCATTTCATATGTACCTCCTCATCTTTAGGGTCCCAATGTCAAAGAAATCTCATCAAATGAAACTTCTTTTTGAATGATAAGACCATTTTAGTAAAAAAAAAAGTCTAACTCGGGTCCGGTCCATGTCAAATCTGAACTGGATTGTCCCCAATAAAACTAGACTGGACCACAACATGTAGGACCGCTAGACCTACCCTGTTAGGCGATGGAGTGGCCCAGTTCATCTAACCCGCTGGACTGGCCCAATTTATCCAACTCATCCCGCATGAGCGGGCTAGCCCCATCTACCGCATGCGTCCGACGCAACCACTTTCTCTTGGTCATCACAGTATTACCACGTTAAAAGCATACAAACATAGTTTCTTACCACTCCCCATGGCATGAGATATCATCACCTTCATGCATACCCCCATATAAATATCTACCCCCCCTTCACCACATCCCAAGACACTGCCCGCAGAACTTCCTGCAGTACCACTCTGTCCGTGGCTCCCTTGTGGCCTTGCCTGGACCACATTCTACCTCCGTCGATAGCTTCCTTACCACCGACGCACCATCCTTTTCACGCTCTACCTAGACCAGCTTGTCGGGTCGTGTCCTACCTTTTTCGCTGGCCTTCTTGGAATGACTGGAGCTATTGCTCCAAGAGATGAAGTGTGCCACCACCTTGCACTGTGGTAATCCACTTCCTGAGGAAATTTGGGTTGCGCTTTCACTTTTGAACCTCTGTGGTGTCATTTTGGTGCTGATCATCGATCATAGGTAGTTGCGCCATGAATCTAAGGTGCAACATTTGTCTAATAAAAAAATCCTGAAGAACTCCTAGAATACGAAGAACATCACGGGAGAAAAATAACATGGAACAACCCCTGGAACGAACATTTGAATTTTTTTGATTCTGGCCCTGGTCCATTTTGTATGAATAATCATGAATCAAAACAATATTTAATCAATAAAACCCCACTAATAAAATCCCACTAGAATAAACCCAACCTTTCAATACGCCTGACCCGTGAATGAATCCATTCGTTGATTGATTCATGTTAATCGTAGGGATAAATAATGGTGTGTAAACATATAAAAATGCATTTCCTACCTAGAGATGGAATGACCATTGGAAAATATTTATGTTGTGATGTCGTCATTATTAGATCATTATTCCCTCGAACCTGATGTTGTGTCGATCTGTCATCATTTTCTGAAGCTTTCTCCTGATGTTCTTCTCTCTGATTCAGAAAAATTATAGGTTTGTAATAAAACCTGCATTCCTTAATAGGAGGCTATTATAATAAAATTCTATTATATTGAATAAAATATTTTTATTAAAATATTTTAATGACATTTACATCCAAAAACTAACTTTCACAGTTGACCCACACCGACCTATGTTTGGCCGCCTAAGGAAAAATCACTACTCTGAATGGAACAGTGCCCTTGGATTCCTAATTCGGGCACCCATTTCGATGTTATTCCACTTTTTCAGTAAAACAACTCATTCACACTAGTAAAAACATAAAATTTTTCAACAAATTGTTCTGAGAACACTGGGACTCATAATCACACAATTTATCGGCACCTAGTCTATGAATTTTCGAAACTAATTTATAAAAAAAACCAGAGAAAATTCTATTGATTACAATATCCTAGGAATGTAGAGATAGATACACTCTTGTTAGATGCTCTAGGGATCAATTAGACAGAGTGGAAGGTGTTGGATCTTATTGTCATGAAAATGGGGATACTCATGTAGGATATAAGTCTTGAAGAGTATTTTAGGATGGATTTATTTATGAATCTGAGTATGCCTTATATGAATTGAAATTAGAGTTGGAAACGATGATTGGACTGGTTCTTATTTCGTCTTCTATAGCTTTCTCATTATTTATAGGTGCATACAATTATTTTATATCACTTAAACTGACTGTAATGTTGAGCTCAAGCTCAAATATTATACCATTTATGATGGATCTTTCCATTCCCTTGAGAAGTAATAAGGAGAATAGTTTTAAATGTTTCATGTTTTGAGTTATGATCACCATCCATGAGGTTGTTTTGGATTTATAAGTCCTTAATCTCTATATCATTGACCTATTTATTATAATGGATTGGATAGTTACTTTGAAGGACCAAATATATTTTTATCATTATTAGCTCCATTTCATATATCTCAATGGGGTTACTCTCATATTTCAGAGTGAATTGGATCCTAGATCTAGAATAGTGGGTCTTGTTGTTGCTGAGGTTAGAATGATCTTATTCCAAGTATTGGAGATGTTTCTTGATGTTGTGGTCTTGTGTTTAAGGGGTTCACTTCTTACTATAGTGAATGAGTACCTTGAGGTATTTTATAATTATTTTCCTTGTTACCACCCAAAAGGGAGGTCATGTTTACTATTTACCTACACCCATGGATGACTCAAGTCTCTTTTCCATATCCTCATGAAGAACCCACTCAGTTGAAGGAACATAATGTTAATGTCAAAGAACATGCTTTAAGGGGAGTTTTTCATCCATGTGTGTCACATTGGGATTTCACATCTCTCCTTGCAAAAAAGGCACTCTAATCACCCAACAATGTGTTGATTAAAAAAATAAAAATTATGAGGATGTAATAATTAACTATCCTTCTATGAGGATTAATTATCAATTTGATCAAATCAAAGGATCCTGTTGACTTTAAATGATTGATCTAAAATTGGGGTACTATCAGTTGAGAGTCCAAGAGGATAATATTCCAAATACAACTTTTAAGATAAGGTTTGGACATTATTATTATTTTTACATTATTATGAACAAATGGCATCACCAAATATAGGGATCATCTGGATATTATTCTTAAAACTCTAAATAAATATAATATGAAAAAAATATTTCTAAATATCAGTTTTGGATAAAATAAGTGATGTTTTTTTAGAGAATTAAATATCTAAAAGAGGAATCCTAGGGGATGATACAAATATTATAGTGGGGATGTCATTGTAGAAACCCTTAAATGTGTTTATGATTCAATGCCTTTTGGGTTTCGATTGTTATTACAAGTGTTTTTTAGGATTTTTATAATATTTTAAATCCTATTAAAAAATTAAACTATAAGGGTGTTTAGTTTGAATGGAATGATAAGTTTTAATGATAATTTTAGGAACTAAAGGTGATGATAACTTCTATTCCAATTTTGATTCATTCAGAACTGGGTTTGGGTTATGATATTTTTTTGAATTCTATGGGTATGGGATAATGATGTGTTTTAATGTAAGGTAAATAGGTGGTGTCCTGTTGTTATCCCCATTTAATCAATCTTGAGATTAATTTTCCTACCCAAGATATCAAATTCTCTATGGTGATTCATGTTATCAATACTTGGTTCCATAATCTATTAGGATAGTACTTTACTATATATTTATATCAAAATATCCTGATGTATATTTTTGGACAAATGGATATGAAACTATAATAGAGACACTTATTTATGTATATTTATACTTTTTATTTTGATATTTCATACACACCTATACAAGGGAATGTTTACACTGATGCATTGAGCATGAATTTATCAACTAGATCCTTCAAATAACTTGTAGAAAACCATTATTTTATGAGCCTATTCATTGTGATCTACTTTGATGTGGAAGAAAATGATGGGAATGTGTGATTAGATTTTATAAAATGTGATTCTTCATTTTATGATAAAATTTATCATGAATAATAAATATAAAATTAGTTTCATCATTTTAGTGAAATTATTAATGGGGGAGAGACCTCGAGTGACTGGTATTAGTCTCCTAATTGTGTCTTGTCTATCGAAGGTAAATTAGTAATTCTGGTATCTCTAAGGTGGGAGTTGATTGGTAGTGAACGTCATTCTAGCTTGGTCATACACCCTAGGACATCCAAGATGTATCATGATTTGATACAATGATATTTTTGGCTTAGGCTGAGATAATAAAAATGTGTACTAGATATCGTAATGCCTTACCTACCAAAAGACTAAGGCATAGCACCAGGGACTTGTTAGTTTTTTTTTACCCTAACCATTTTGGTATAGATGTGAAATGAGATGGCCATAGAGTTTTTAGTGGGTTTACCATTGAATCATAGTGAGAAAAGAATTGTTTGAGTGATCATTGATCAACTTATGAAATCATATCATTCCTTCATCATAAGGAGATGATGAACATGGAAGGGATTGGGAACTTGTATGTACAAGATATTATTAATCTACAGGGTGTTCCTTATGTATATTTTTTATATTGATATGTGATTTACATCTCAATTTTTGGAAATATTTACAAAATTCAATTGGTAACTAGTTAAAGATAGTCATTTTATATCACAATCAAATAGATGGAATGTTTGAATGTGGCAATAAAATTCTTAAGGATATTCTTCAAGCATGCCTGATTGATTTTAGTACCTCAAGGGGAATGAATTTCCTCTTAGTTAAGTTCACCTATAAAAACTGTTATTAGAATTAGATTAAAATGGATCTTTATGATGTGTTATTTGGGGAACCAGGTGAGTATAGTTTGTGTTGGGTGATGTTCAACTAATGGTCTATGATTATACTGAGTCTTATTTAAGAGCTGAAGGATAATGTGTAGTTTATATGAAATAGGATATTGACTACAAAATGTTTCTAGAAATACAAATAAGACTGTCATCATCACCTATTAGAGTATATGCCAGGAGATCTCATTTTCATCAGGGTTTCACCTCTTTTAACAAATCATCATTTTGAAGTATAAGGTAAGTGATCATTGATGTTTATTAGCCCTTTTGATATCTCAATCATCTTGGAATGATAGTATACCGTTTAGTATTATCATCTCTTTTGAAGCCAATTCATGATATGTTTTATATTTCCTATTTGAGGAGGTATCCACTGGACAATTCTCACATGGTATAATGGGAAGACATTGATCATTATCACGATATGTCAGTGGTTAAGGAACAAAATCAAATAATGGATTGTCATAATAATAATGATAATTCAATTACATTGGTCTATGTACCATGGAATTATAGACGAGATAGCTATAATACATGGTAGTGTGAAGCACTAATTATGCACTATTATACTTAGATTTTTGTGATTATAGAATTATTAGTGATTTCTAAGTATAGAAAGTAACATGATGGAAACAATTATGACACCCTTTGAGTAACATTTATTTTTTATTTTAGGTTTTTTCTCTCTCTTGAGGTGCTAAAGTTTTTCAAGATTTGGGGCCTGATATTTTATAATTTCGTTAGAAATAGTCCAACCTTATGGTCTACACATAGTTTGTAGTTACCATGTGGTAACCATGCTACATGGATTGATTAAATCCAGTGGAGTTTTTCATGGTTTAAACACAATTAATCTAACTATGCTTGATTTCAAAGATAACCATTTCAATTGTTGGGATTGGGTTTATAGTTGATTTCATGTCTAGTGTATGGTTTTTCTAATATTCCTTCTATCTATATGTATCAATGATCATCGGTTTTAAGGGGTATGTGTAGACTATGGATTTTTCACATAGTTTGTCTAATTGTGTGTCCTAATTATGAAACCCATATAAAATTCATAAAAATGTTAAATTACCTTGATACACTTACTCTTTTTTAACCCAAATATCATCAAAATATCTCATTATGTCAAACAAACCATTCCTTAATTTACTAAAAGGTTCTCCATTTGGTTTTTTGGACATTATCCTTCAGTCAAGGTGAATTGATTCAAGGAATGTTCTAATTTAAACATCTTTTCTCCATTTTTTAAATCTCCCTTCAATATCTATTCTTATATTAGTGGTTAACCTCATAAGGGTAGTTTTTTCTAGGTATAAAGGTTTTAATTGGGGAATTTATGATGTTTCTTATGTATCTAGGTTTGTGACGACCTGATTTCTTTGTTTCCAATCACAAATTTCGATGGAGAATAATTTTCCACTATTGGAGTGGTTGGTGTCTCTATACAATGGTTTTTCTCACGGAACACCTATTTTTCTTGGTTTTTTTGGTTTTCTTATGAAAATGGTTGAGTTGATATATTTGAGTTATGTTTTTTATAAATAAGTATTTTGGGAATGGAAATTGGTTTTAAATCATATTTTCATTGAAAACAGTTTTATACACTTTATATGTTTGATGAAATGCATCCAAGATGGTTTTGAATCTAAAATGGGTTTTCAAGAATGGGTGCAGTAATTATTTTCTTGTAGAAATGTCTTATTAAATTATGGTCATGGTTTACTTAAATATTTATGAAAGCATACCACATGGTAACCTTGGGTGCATCAGGTTATGGGAATTTTCAAACATTAGTGAGTGTGGAAAAACTAGTTGTTTTTGTTTTCATATCAATATACTATAGAAGGAACCAGTATCATTATAATTCATATTTTTATCATTTATTTTTCCTTGTATATCCTAATTATTTATTTCCATTGGCTAGAACCCATTGTGCTTTGTTTTATTCATGATAGTGATGTTTCTTTCCTTGATTTATAACATGTATTTATTATGAGTTACCATGTGTAGTTTTTATTATTTCCCTCCACATACTTTATGTAAATTTATTGAAAATATTATTTTATTCGAATACGTTTCATTTTAAAGGAAACCAAAGGATACTTTATGTTTTATTTTTCAAATAAAATTTCATTACATAAATTGTTTCATTATGAATCTAGAACAAATTGTCGAATGATGAAATAAATTGTATAAATTCATTGTGGTATATTACTTGGTATTTTCCTCACAGATTTCATATGATTTTTGGTGTGTATATAATTGTTTTTGTAGTATCTAGGTAAAGGGATTGGTTTTTTATAGTTTTAGGAATTCCTAAGTTGATGTCTCTTCATAGTGGTTTAGGATTGTGGTCACAAGAAACCATGTGAAGACTTTGTTTTAGTTTGTTTTTGGGATTATACTTTTATATATTTCTTGTTATGTCTTGGGGTTATGTACCTCTTATTCAATGACGTAGTCAATTTTATTGTCGGTATCATGTTATATTCAAGACATGTAGTGTTGTTATTTCAGGTTGAAATCATTCATATGGTTATGGGTGTTGATACTCAAGTTCTTATCATCACCCCATGGTGATCAATGATCCAATTTGGGATGTATGGAAACCTAGTTTAAGTGTATTTTCTAGTCAACCCAGTTTAGTTCATTACAACCCATATTTAGTAGGACCTACACAACAAGATAACCTAGACTGACTAATTTTTTCCCTCCCTTACATAAGATAATCCAAGGGTGCACATATTTTGCATGACGTTCCCTATTATATATTCAAGGTCCAGACAAGTTCCACTTTGATAGTAATTTTAAAAGTAATATTTGAAGGTGGTTTTCATATATCTAACTATCTAATCTATTTTTTTCTCATTATGTATGAATGTTCATAAAAATTCAGATTAGAATCATATCCTAGAAGCCTCCTCAATATGTTTGAACTACATTTTTGTGTAACACTTTACACGATCCACAATTTGTGTTACTCACACTAAAATAGAATCTATGAAGCTAACCAATCAGGATCCAAGTATCCCTGATAAAGAGAGGGGTGAATTAGTGATATCTTTTTCTTTTATGCTTCTTTTATTTTTGAAAACCCATTGCCTCATGTTAAAGAGTTCTTCCCTGCTGATAGCACACAACCACATCAATACAATATTTTCAAGGTTCACTACTCAACAAAAGTGGATACATCCTTGGTATGGTACGGAAAAAAAATCATATACCACACAATACATTAGACAAAAAATACTTTGATATGGAATGAAATGAGTAGGATATACCCTTACACCCATGAATCACTTGGGAGATAATCCTTATGTGTGTGTGAACCATGTTAGCACAAATAGGGTAATGAAATATCTCCGTGCTTCTTGATAAACTTTCACAAATATGATATTTGAAAAAAAATATTCTATTTCATATCCGGAGGATGATAGGAACTACATAGAATTTCTAATAATACTAATTCATATACCCCAGTCATATCTTGATCCACATGAAAGCACTTGTCTCTTAATTTTGGTAAGAAAATCATCAGATCACAAATCACCTTCACAAAGCTCCCATATTCATAGAGCACTATAGTTCATAAAGCTTTATAGTTCACATAACTAACTAGATCACTGATCTTACTATTTCCTGGAGAACTGATGGGTCTTTATAAAGTTTACTAATTTCACAGCTCAATGGCTCTCCATGAAGGTCCTTTTCATCGTGGTGCTTTCTACCTTCGTAGAGCTCTCTTTCTCCACGAAACTTCTTCAAAATTCGAGAACTCTAAAATTCTATTTTAGTCTCTATTATTTTATAGAGGTGGTAGATTCCTATTAATATGGGTTTCCAAACAACTCTATAACCTTCCATCCACCTCAGTTCCACGTCAACAACAAATAGAAAAACTCTAAAATTTCTTTTCTAATTCACTTTGTTTCGCGAAGCACTGTGGCTATTTTCCATATTCTCAAAGCTCGAAATAATCCTGACACATTCCATCAAATTCTTTTCACCATTTCAATTATCATTTTTCCTTTTCACCTCTACAATTCTCTTCACCATCACTACCTCAATGCTTACTCGCAATGCTTCTATCCTCGTCCATTTACATAGCTCCTCGTAATCATGAAAAACGACATCCACAATATTTATTTCTTAACAAAATATACTTCATGAATCTCATATTTTAGAAATTCATTCCTTTTCCATGTTTTTAGGTGATCATCATGGAAATACACTTTTCACAGTGCTAGCCCAAATCCATATTTTGGACCCCAAAAATTTTGGAAAACACTAGGAAACTGCACCACCTTAGACATCTGCTTCTACAAAACCAACACTGATGATTAACAACAAATTTTCTCCCCCTTTCCATCATAAATCATGCATAACATGTTCTCCAAAAAACTTATGGTCTTTGTGAAATATAGAACAGAAATGTGTATTCAGATTTTTTGTGGAAAGTATTATAACTTTCCCGTCTTTCCTCACCCACTTATACAAAGTGAAGCAATTTCCATTTTTCTAAAACTTCCTTGACAACAAAATACAATACGTTGTGCATCCAAATACTTCATTATACAACATGGTCACAAAAATACATCAATTTGGATTCTGTTTTCAACGAAGATTCATAAATCACTAGACTTTAAAACCTCAAGCAATGGGTCATTTATCAACAATTCTATGCCTACGTTAGCTAACTCATTGTTGAAAACAAGAATTATTTACTGCAAGACCATGATGTCCAAAATTAGTTTCTGTGAAACCACATCGCATCATCTTTCCTCCTCAGTTTTTTTCACTTTTTCAATATTCCTATAATAAAAAATTGATTCCTACAATCACTCTACAAAAATTATGAAAAAATTCCAACAAATAGTTAGAATAGATCGCACAATTACATGATAAATTCTCAGCTTATCCACAACTCTCTCTTTATGCATGCTTCTATATGGATTTATATATAAAAAGTATCCCCCTTAAAAACACTATACAATGGAAAGATGAGAAAGGGGACATATACACATACCAAACCATGGTGAGAATGAGGTTGTACACCCATATAAACCCTCTATTTAGAAAATGGTTCCTTCAGTAATGATTTTTTGAATATGTAAACAACTTGTTCAGATATAGGAACATACTCCAGCCTCAATTCATTCTTCTAGACCTATTCATTGATGAGGTGTTACTTTATATCAATGTGTTTTGAATGAAAATATTTTACCAGATTCTTTGTAAGTTAGATTTCACTTTGATTTTCACATCCCAAGAGAAAGGGTAGCATTACATGGACAAGGATACCTTCCAACAGAGTCTTCATCCACATGAGTTAGGTAGCATCATGAGTAGAAGAAACTTACTCAACTTCAGTTATTCTAAGAGTTACTGAATTCTATTTTTTTATACTAACTAACACAAATTTTCCCCAAAAAGAAAACTCCACTAGATGTAGATCTTCTATCATCAATGTTTCCTGCCCAATCAACATATGAATACCCAAAAAGATCAATATTTTTTGAGATATCATAGAAAATTACAATTTTTTTTGTTATTTTGATATATCTGAGAATTATTTTTCAACAATCGAATGTGATTCTTTAGGAGCTCTTTGAAATCGTAAAAATAAGGTAACAACATAGACAATATTAGGTCTTGAGATAGTCAAATATAACAAGATTTTAATCATATTTTCAAACACTTTATGATCAATATTATTTCTTTCTCCATACTTATACAACTTGGCTCCCACTAAAGTCGGTGTATAAACTAGTTTTGAATTTTCCATTCAAAAATTATTCAGAAAATCCCTAGAATACATTTTTTGAGAAATAAAAATGTGATTCGTCTTATGTAAAATTCACCTCCAAATAATCTATTTCATTTATCATAGCATGGACATCTCAAATGACTTCTTCATCTCCTCGAAAAATCATTTATATGATCTTTCGTCATTTCCAGTAGAGATAATGTCATCGAAAAAACAATTACTATGACAGAAAACTCCTAAAATTTTTTGGTGTAAAGATTGTTGTCAACTCTACCTTCCATGAAATTCATCTTCCTTAAGAAAGTATACAGTTTACAATTCCATTCCCTCAGAGCCTGTTTTAGCCCAAAAAAATCCGTCTTTAACCTACAAACATAACTTTCATCCTTCCCCATAAAAATCCCCAAGGTTTGTCAATGTAAAATTCTTAATCAATATCACCATTCAGGAATTAGGATTTTATATCCTTTTGAATGATTTTGTAACCTTGTTGTGCACAAATAACAAGAAAAAATCGGATTCTTTCTAACCTCTCCACCAGAGCAAAGGTTTAATCAAAATCAATTCCTTAAATTTGTGAATACCATTTTCAATCCAATATTGTTTTCTTTCTTATCACATTTCCATATTCATTCAGCTTGTTTTAGAAAACCCATTTTGTTCCAATAATGTTCTTGTTGTCTATATTGGGTACAATCTCCCAAGTATCATTTTTCCCTATCTGATCAAACTCTTCATTCAAAAACTAAACCCATTCTAGATGCTCAAGTTCTTCATTCAAATCATTTGGTTCAACTTTTGAATGGAGAGAATTGTGTGTAATAGTATTTTTTGTTCTTATTGTTTGAACCCTCTTATGTTGATTTCAAATAATTTTTTAAGTATCAACTTGATTCCTCATACTAGGATGAGCTATTTGAATTTCACCTTCTTCACTTGAAATTATTTAGTTTGGTTCTACATCTTGAGTAGGATTACCACAATTTGAACATTTTCAGAATTCTTAACAAAACTTTCCATATCCTACTAATCTTCCAAATTATCATAAGACTACTTTTCATTCTCAATATTTTCAACAACATACACATCAGAAGAATCAATAATTCTATGTGTCTCTTTGTTGAATCATCTATATCATATTCCTTATGAATCATAGCTGATAAAAATTACTTCATCTCATCTTTTCTTAAACTTATCATGGTTTCCACCTTTCTTCTTTATAATGCACAAACACCCATATTCTCTTAAGTGTTTCAGACATGGAGTTGTTTTTTGAAAATTTCATATAGAGTCATATCTTATTTTGGCCTATAGAAACATCAGTTCTAAATATACATAGTACATATCATGGCTTGCCTCTAACAATAATGAGAAAGAGTATGTTTATGTAAAATAGTTCCCACCATTTCCACAAGACTTCTATGTTTTATTATATAATCCCCATTTTTTGAGGTGTGTATGGGGAACTAAACTCATGCCAAATTCTAATCTACTCAAGAGAAATTTCAATATTTTTATTCTTATATTCACCATCATTATTAGTTCTCAACATCTTCACGGAATACTCGCATTCCTTATTTTCTTTTCTCATGAATTGTTTTTAGAGCATCTGACTTATGTCTCATGTACATTACACATGTGATGTGAGTAAAGTCATCAATGAAATAAATGAAGTACTTATATCTATTTGTAGATTTCCAATTAATTTGTCCATATATAATAGAATATATAAGTTCCAAGGGTATTTTTGAGTGAATTTCAACTCTCTTTTCCAAAGACATTATAATATCCCTTTTCTCATAAATAGTGCAACACCAATAGTTTCATTTGGATAAATAAGGCATATATCATACACTGTCTTTTGTTAAAAACTTGTACATGTTTCTCTGGAACATATGTCACATACGTTTATGCCATCACTTATTTTCATACACCACACCCATGTAACAAGAGTTATGTACTTAATCAACTTGAAACAAATTCACTTTTTGTACATTGGCCTGTGTAACTACATTTACATCATTTTAACTTTTAATGAAAAAATATTCTTTTTGAAGATAACATTATTTCTCACATCACAGTTTTGTGAAACACCTAGTAGGTTGGGATTCATCCCATCATCATATAGTGTTTTCCTAGATTTCTTATTTTTTCCAATGATGACTGATTCAATACCTTTGATCCTGAAAGATTCATCATTTCAAAAATTCATTATTCCTTCATTTAAATATTAATAATTAGTTAACATCCTTAACTCTACATTAATATGAGACAAAAAATCATAGTTAAGGATCCATTGTTACTATCATTTAATATCTTTCAATGTATTTTCAACAACAAAAAATTTATTTTCATCATTTTCATCCACTTTTTTGTTATGCTTCATCAAATATCCCAGCCATGTCAATGTGTTCTTGCCAGAAATCCAAGATCTCTTTCCTTTCAGACCTAGCAGATCTATCTTAATTATCCTTTGAAATCTCAAACATATATAAATTTTTAAATAGAAATCTTGTTCTGGTAACACAATCATGAAAACAATATCAAGATGTCCAGGTCGATCACATCTTTTATTGATATTTTTCAATTGTTGTAACCTTCATAACTTTCACACCAACCTTCTCAAATGTCTTCTAGAATTAATTTTTATGTTTTTTCTTTTGAAATGATTTACTACACCTCAATCCATGTCTTTCAATGCTTGTTGAATAGTAGTAATTTTTTAAGTTGTACCAATACATATTTTCCATGTGTAGAAATCCCCTAAAATACTAGATTTATACATATAATGAATATTTCCCCATAAATATTCCATACTGACTGGAGTTCTGAACATGCTTCTCCAACAATCTTCTTACCAGAACTTTTCGAACTATCAACCTGTATATTTTTAATTGTAACTTCCTTCTTCAACTTAGATTTCTGTTCAGACATACCAAAACTAGAAATGGTAGAAAAATTTCATGACTCAGGATTTTTAGATTATTCTGATTTTTTTGTATTTCTAAATTTTACCACATAAATATCCTTTCCAAAATTGTTATTATCAGAACAAGTTCCATCGTTCTTTTCAATAATTGAAAGTAAATTTTGTTGATCCCTCTTAGGTTATTTCTTAGTAGAACTTTTTTCAACTTCTAAAATATATTTTATGAACTTTTTGTTCCTTTCTTCCACTTTAGAATGTTTTTTTCGGACTAGTTCTAGCTCATCTCCTTTTGTCTTCATCTTTACTTCCAGATGATCATTACGATGCCTTTACTGTCAATAGAATTTTTCAGATCATCAATATCCATTTCAAAATTTTTGTTCTTATCTGGAAAACATTTTAGGTCATTTGATGAAGTGATTTCATTTTTCAATTTCATGTTTTCATTTTCAAGTCTTCTGATCATTCTCAAACATTCCTTTAGCTCTTCATTCAGATACTATTACAATTGACTTTCTTATTCTTTAATACTTCTACTCTTATGATAATCATTATTCATTTTTGTAATAAATGTACTCTCTATAGATTTCATAGAAATTGATTTTTATATTTCAGCCTCACTAGCATCATCTTCTTCATTTTTGACAAAATGATTCTTCATTTTGATTTGAAGAAAATTTTGTCCTTACCTCTACCCAAATATTTACCTTTGTCCCCCAATTTCTTCCATGACATTCTTGGTCTCCAATATTCTTGATCACTATCTTCATATTTCTCTTTTTAGGGGAATTAGCTATAATGTGTCCAGTTTATCCACATAAAAAAATTTCAAATGGAGTTTCCGTAGGTATTTTCCTGTGCCTCTTTTAACATTTGAAGAAAGCACGGATAAAATTTCCGAATTTTTTTGACATACCTAATTTTCAGAGTCGGATTATCCAACTTCATCTTATATAAGAATTTTCATCAAATTCTATTTCTTTTCAACTTTGAAAGAAATATCTCTATCAGCTTTTACTTTTCTCTTCATAGTCTTCTCCATTATCATTTCATAAGTTATGAGAGTGTTATGAATATCATCTAGAGATAATGATTTATGGTCTCATTATTCCAGTGATGAAGCTTTTGCATCAAATATTTCAAGAAGAATTATAAAGATCTTCTCAAAAATTGTAGAATCCTCCAAATTTTCACCAATACATCAGCTTCTATAGACTATGTCGTTTTTCTTGGTAAATAATACCTGAACAGATTCATGCTCACCAATTTTATGTCTTCAAACATTAGACTCCAGATTTCTTATTTTTCCTTCTTCACTTTTTTATTTCCTTTATAGATGATTTCCAGTGTATCCCATATTCCTTTGGCTGTAGAGAAACCTTTTTCTCATAAAAATTCACTCTCAAAAAGAGATTCGAGTACTGCATTTTTATCTCTTTCATCTTTCTCAAGAATCCTCTTATCTGCAGGAGTAAGAGAAACCCTGTCATCAATAGCAGAAAATCCATCTTTTTTAGTTTCAAAAAATTCATATCCAAGATAAATAAAATTATTCATAATTCTATATTTCTAGATATGATAATTCTTCCCCTAAAATATCAGAATCCCACTTCTATTCACGCAATTCCGATTCTCTATCAAAACTTATCTTCAAAACATCAGCAAAGAACAAATGAAGGGAACTTGTTGCTCCGATACCAATCAAAGTTACCAAGTCAGGATCAAAGTATCACTGAGAGGGGGAGGGTTGAATCATTGATATCTTTTTCTTTTATGTTTCCTTTATTTTTAAAACATCATTAGACTCCTGTTAAATATTTCTTCCCTATTGAACACACACAACCATAGGAACAGATGATTTTCAAGGATCACTACTCAACAAGAGTAGCTATGTCCTTGGTATGGTACAAAAATAATCCAGTACCACACAATACACTATAAAAGAATCCTTTAATGTTGAATAAAATGAGTAGAATATACCCTTAATCTAATTTATAACTTGTAAGATAATCCTCATCTATGTGTGCAACCTCTTTGCACAAATTGGGTAATCCAATATATCTAGGCTTCTTGACAAACCTTCACAACTATAATATTTCAAAAAAACTCTCCACTTTCCTATACAAAAGCTGATAATAACAACCTAGAATTTGTAACAGTACATATTCATATACAATAGTCTTATCATGATCCACTTGAAAGCACTTGTCACTTAATTTTGGTACTCAAATCATCATCTCGCAGAGATCCTTCACAGAGCTCCTTCGTGAAGCTCCCAAATTCATATATCACTATAGTTGTAAAATATATATAGTTCTCATAACTCACAAGATCACTGATTTTAATATTTAGAGGATCAAAGATGATTTTTTTCTATGTTCACTTATTTAAGAAAGAACAACGGCTTACAATGAAGCTCCATTATTTCGTGGAGCTTACTACCATTATAGAGATCGCTTTCTCTCTGAACTTTCTTCGCAATTTGAGATCTCTAAAATTAAAATTAATTATCTCTATAATTTCTCAAAGGGTTAGGGGACTATTTATAGGGGTTTTCCAATGAATCTTGAACCTTCCTTCCACCTCAGTTCTTAGTCATCACCAAATCACAGATCTCTGAAATTTATACCAAAATTCACTCTATATCGTGAATCACCATGAATATTTTTCGAATTCACAAAGATAGTTGTAATAATGAATCATTCCACCAAAATAATTTGTTTCACCATGATGGTCCTCTTTCCTTTACACAATTACAATGCACTTCCCCTTTACTTCCACAATGCTCGCCTGGAATTCTCCTTTCCTAAGCCATTCACAATGCTCATCATAATTGTGAAAAACATCATCAACATTATTCATTTCTTTGAGAAATATTCTTCAGGAATCTCATATTCATGAAATTATTTCCTTCCCCATGTTTTGATGAAATAATCAAGGAAATACACTTTTCCAAATGGTATACCAACTCCAAATTTTAGACACCAATAATTTGGAAAACCCTAGAAAACTACACAACCCTAGACACCTACTTCTACAAAACCAACCATGCTGATTTATAACTTAGTTTCTCCCCATTTTCATCAAAAATATTTCATCACATGTTCTCCAACCAACATATGATCTTTTTGAAATACAGACAACCAATGCATTTTCATATTTATTATAGAATGTATTGTAACATTCCTATATTTTCTTTTCCAACTTATAAAAAGTGAATTTATTTCCTTTATTCTAAAATATCCTTGACAACAAAAGAAAATCCATCGTGTATCTGATGGATTTGTCAGCCAACTTGGTCCTAACAATCCAATTGTATTTACACATGTCTAAAACAGTCACATGCATAGGCTAAAAGAACTATTTTCCATGAAATGAGCCATTGGAGCCCATATAGTTGGTGGAGAGACAAGCCTATACTACCCCAATCTTGTCTCTATAGGCTTGGGGCAAAGTGATGAAAGGAATAACTAATATGTGAGGTCATTTCCTAATATACCGGTATACAGACACCCAACTATATCTATGTATAAATCTATAAGAATAAATATAAAATACAATATCATTTGGGGTAACAACCTTGCATATAACCAAAACTATGGAAAATAAGAGTAAGATAGCATAATCTGATATGTAAAGTAGAAAATACACACCCCACCAGAAATAAGTCTCTACCTGAAAATATCTAGAAAATTAAATGTTGTGAGAGACCATCTCTAGATCTTCAATCCTTGAATACCATATGTGGTCAAATGAACTCGTGTATCCCCTAAAATCCTCTATAATCACTTAAAACCTAACTATCATCTACATAAGATTCAACATGTGAGGGGAAATCCCTTGTAGTTGTGAGTATATACATAACTAGGAGGATGCCTTGAAAATAAGAGCGGGGGGAAATTGGATACACGATATAATTAGACATGTCAACCCATATCAGTAGTGAAACAAAAAGAAATAAAAAAGGATATATGCTCATAAAAGAAACTCGGATGATAGATAGAGGGGATCTACATCTCATATCGCAACCTAAGAATAGAATATGCATGCAGTTCCAAAAGGTCCATCAGTGATTCTCAACATATCATGTGTTTGTCTGAAGAAGTAATCATGTAGCCCCATACCTCACCTTTATTACACATATCCTATGGGACATAATCTCTATATAGATGACCCATACCATTTTATAATAATAGTATGACACTTTATAGGTATGGTACACATACCATAATCCAACAAGAGTGTGACACACAGATGGTAAAGGACACTTTCCTTGACTCTACAGGAGGGTCCACTTGGTAGATAAACAACCATGATCAGACTAAATAGTAGTGTTCCAATCAATATATATAGAAACCATTCCCTAATCTATCATAAAGGTTCCACTTAGTGAGTATAGAACCCATTCACTAACTCTACTAGAGGGTACCCCTTAGTCGATAGAGGACATAACAACCCTACTCATTATTATACACATAAAAATGATTTATTACATAAACATGAACTTAAGGAAACTCAAAGGATTGACTGTTCTAGTGTCTTGGTAAATTAGATACAATACATAAAAACATAAAACATAAAACCCTACATCTTTATTGAAAACTTATTTTATATGACCACAACATTTCTTTGTACATAGCACTACATTGGATAACCTAAGGACATGCCTAAGAAAAGGATGAGATATAAAGCCTAGTTAGCGAGTAAACAAGGCATAACATGAAGAATACAATTCATGTTAGGAAATAGTAATATCAATGAATCATAAGATAAACATGAACATCAAGGCATGATATATCATGAATATCATAACAGGAAAATGTGGTAATAACATTTAACATGATATTAGCATGAGCCTAGTATAACTACACATGGAAAATGAGTAAAACCACATTGAACATAAATTATCATGAGTAAACCCTCATCTCACTTGACGTATCATGACACTAATCTTTACCCAATTCATTGGAGCACTATCAGGGTGCACCATTCATAATCATTTCATTTCATGCATAAGTGTTCCACATCGATCATATAACATTTATTAATTAAACATCATAATTTATTCCACGATAAAGGAATGTGGAATTAATACATCAAAATATATAATCTACAGGTAAATGTTCATGAAGATGAATACCCTTGATAGATAAATGGGCATGGTATTCACTACACAATGACATTGGCTTGGATAATTGCGGTGTAATTTATGCAGCATAACAGTGTGACATATGAATTCATAAAATTTGTTGATGAGGTAGAAATGGGTGTCTTGTAATATTTATATGAAACAGAATGTAAGTTGATCATATAGATTCATGTCCCAACACATTTAATGGAATTTATATTTATAATACAAAATAGTTTCTTGAATGTAAATGAAGAAAGAGAAATCCCTTACAAAATTTCGGCAAGGTAACTGGTGTACATGTCAGGCATTAATGAGATCCAAAGGGATATATAATCATTAAAACAAATGGATAGATTTATAGGGGAGGTTCAAAATCATACCCCAACATTTTTAATTTAAAATTAAATGGTATATAAACAAAAATAAACATGGACAAAAATGATAGAGGAATAAATCCTTTACATGGAAGTGTGAGCCCAAAGGCTTGGGAGGGGATTGATAGAGGCTTCTTGGGAGCATGGGGTTCCTTGGTAGGATTCTAGAGAGACGAGGGAAGAATTTTATTGAGATAAAAATTGTTTGAGTGAAGAATAATGGGATATTTAGTGGTTTTATATAAGAAAGGGGAGGTAATTATTTATTATTTAGGTTTGGGATACTGCACATTAAACTAATCAAAACTAAAAAACCATACAATGGTTTTTTCACATGATTTATTCTAAAATGGATTGGAAAAATATATTTTATAATTCCAATGTCCTAAATTTTTAAAATATTAGGATTTCTTATGTGGTGGTGACTTACAGTCTTAATGATATCATTTTAAAATGATAGAATGTTTTATAATTTTTGAAGGGTCCACTAAAGATTTGTAAACTAAATTAAACAAACCTAAGATCACATTATTTTTAAGGTAAAACAAATATTGGCCGAAAATCCAGTTTATAGTATTTTATTACATCACTATTGGGTCATTATGATGTGATAAAACACATCATATCTTGAAACGGTATTTATTTTTTACCCTGAAAATCGACGGTCTCATAAAATTATGAAAAAATCATTATTGGATAATTTTGACGTCCTAATTACAAAAATGATATTCATTTTGTCTAAATAATTTAATAAATATATGATTTTTTACTATTAAAATAAAAACCAACATTTATCGAAAATTTATGGGTTTTGATAAAAACAACTTTCAAACCATAATAAAAATTAAAATTATAATAAAAATAATTATACGATGATTTATATATAATAAAAAGTAATTTAGTAATCATATTTCATTTAAATATTATTTAATTAAAAAATCCATTAATTCATCAAAATATATTTCTTAATTGAATATTTACTAAGAATACTATTTGTGCCTTAAAACACATTTACAATGTAACAATAATGAAATGAATATATATTATTTATACAAAAAATAAAGAACATAATCATAGTTCCATGGTCTTGTTACATAACCCATTATAACACTGGCATAAGTCCTAAGGGTAAGGTGTGAGATGGTGATAGTTTCATGACCCTCCATCACCAAGATGAGGAAAGGGACAACAAACTTCAAGACCCATCATTCTTCAAGTTGAAGGAGAGATAATGACCCCTAATTCCTACCTTCAATAGGACCTAGAGTAGCGACTAGCACCAATGGTATAGAATCTCACATAAAATAGAAGGCATTGCCTTTTTATTTAATAACATTATGAGATAAGATGGTAAATCCTAAAAAAATCCAAAATTGAAAGTAAAAGTAAAGCCAAAAATACATTCCCATATGAATGTTCAAAATAAACCGATACAAGGTATAGGAAAACACTAATGAAAAATAACAAAAGAAAGAAAAGAAACAACGAAAACTCTTGAAGCCCAAGATAGTAATTTCAAACACGGTCCTCAAAATTCTCTTGGAAACCTGTAAGAAATTTTATATATGTAGGGTGATTATACTGTTATACTCAGTAGGGAAAACAAAAATCACTTGTGCACAGGTGGGGAGTCATTCGAATACACTATGAGAAATTGAGATAACCAAAGAACATTGGAAAGAAACTATCCACCCAGACTCACCAAGGCACACTACCCAAATAAAGAAAGTCAAGTAAATTAATATTAATAGCACATCAATATTTGGGTACCCTGCACCACTTTCCCACTAGTTATTTAGGGAATCCTATGAGTCAGACCATCCCCACATGTTTCACTACACCCAAAGTGTCACCCTTAACAATAACAATATTGGCCATCCCAACCACACATCAATCCCACCTACAAACTCCTAGGCTATAACAACCACACATAAACATGCCTGCAGACACCTGTTCCACAACAACCACTACCATTCCAGAAGACACCCGGGACTCAACAACCACTGCCACACCCGAAAACACCTAAGCCTCATCCCGAAGTCACTTGGGAAACAAACCTACCCACACACACCTAGGAAAACCACCACAACACAGTCTACACGAAGAGACTTGGGACATAATGAACCTTAGGTCGTCACATCCTACCAAAATAATCTTGGGATACTAGGCAGATGGATCCAAAAGAAGCTAATAACCAACCACACATAAGAATGTTGAAAAAAACCCTCTCCCATGAAATGAGGGTGTTCAACATGAAGTGCTCAACATGGGTGGGGTATGTATAAGAAACCAAAGAACTAAATATTATATGTATAGGTAAAAAATCACACATCCCAGCCTATGGGTTCTGAAACAGAAAAAAAACCCCCTACAAAATCACTCTCACATCTATCACTACATGCACAATTCCACAACAACCATAACCAGAGAACAACCCATTTCTATCAAAACAATTCCCCCATTTTAACAGTTCTCATTATCGTATTCATGTGATTTAATTTAAAGATTTCCACCTCTATCGAGAAACTAAAAGGCATAACCATAATCGAAGAATAACTACTTAAACAAAACAGCCAAGAAGACATTTAAGAATTCACACCTGGTTCTCTTGTAATGTCCCAAAAATGAACGGGATTCGTTAGATCCCTCAAAGTACTGAAACAAAACCAAGCCCCAACATATTGTCTCTTCCAAACCACAGATTCACAGGGAAACAACTTCTCAACTAGAATATTATATTCCCCTCTACATGACCCAATAAAGCATCAAATAGAACAACCATGCATAAAACCAGAACATAGTATGATATTTTTCATATTTAATCACTCCATTCATTAATTTCCTTTTTTCCATTTGTATAACCGAGGTGACCACATGAGGATTTTTATTCATCGGGTATCCATTTAATAAAAAAAATTACATGATTAACTAGTTTTCATGTTACATCCATTACATCATAATATTTTCATGAAAAACAGAGCTTCATTAATTTGTATGAAAAGACTACCAATGACCATGATTTTTAGTGGACATGAGTCCACACAATTAACAATATACAAACCAAGGTAAAAATAATACAAAAACATCATTATAATTTCCAAACTTTCATTCATTAAATTCCAATTTATTAACTTTGTTGTAGTTAGTCTATCTACGTTTTGAGGGAACATCATCATAACCACCCCGCATGATGCACAAAAAAGAGAGAGGAATGAATAATACCTAGTTGGTTGATCAAGAATAAATGTTTCCCCCACGCGCTAAGAACTGTGGACATGTGAGTAGTAGGAAAAACTATACAAAAGCTGAGTGGAAAGGACACCAATACGGGAACATGACTCGTCTCCTGAGTAAGGACTTCAAGCACATCTAGTGGGAACAAAAGAGACCATGGAAGAAGATCTCAGTGATAAAGGGCCGATCCAAGAGGTAGGGATATTCCTTATTAATGAACTTGAAAAATGGGTTGTGGCTTGACCATGTGGGTGGATTATTTCACACCTTAGAATTTATTAATATTTAATAATTATCCCTAGATATGGTGAAGATAACCCCTTTGAGTTAATATATTTTCTTCCTATTGGGAAAACACATAATAGGGGAATGAATAGAAATCACAGG
Source organism: Viscum album (assembly GCA_963277665.1). Lineage (NCBI taxonomy): Eukaryota > Viridiplantae > Streptophyta > Magnoliopsida > Santalales > Viscaceae > Viscum > Viscum album. The sequence goes on from OY728159.1 coordinate 1,034,381,479, forward strand.
AAACTGGAAAACACAGTAAGGTATTGAAACTGATTAAAAAGCCACATGTTTTGGTAAGTAAGGGGTAACCCCACTCTTAGGGGTTTTAAAATATCATTCATCGTCCTAAAATGACCTTGAACCACTTTAAAAGTGTAAAATGACTTAAAAGAGGCATTAAGGATAAATTAGGGAATGAAACCCCGACACCCATCTATGGCTGATCGGTGAGACCAATCAGTGAAACTGATAGGTGAATCTTGGAAGGCCCCAGCCTTAAACAATACGTAATCATGAAATAATTTAATAATTTACATTGACGATATTTTCAGGATTATAGTTTTAGATAATTATACCATAACTATTACATTTCATCTCAAATATTACATGTAGACACTTCTTCTTAGTATCCATTTATTTTTATAAAATAAAAAATCTTAAAGAAAACAATAATTTTTTTCTTGATATAAATATTCTTGAATTCTTACATTCTCTTAACCTTCCTTATAACCTGTGAAAAAATTTCAAAAACATGGGATGAGCAGAAAAATATCAATAAGGGTAATAAAATAAGGAAGGAAAATATTATTCCATAAATACATACAATGAATGTAATCATAATTTTCAATAATAAAACATAAACTCATTAATATACCTCATAAAATCAAATGATTTATGATTAACACATAAAAATCATAAATCATAACTGAATATTTTGGAATCCATAACACACATACATTGTAGCTTTCATAGCAACATAGGGAATTACTTTATAATACCCATCACATTTTATTCCCTAAATATCTTAGAAAAAACATTAATGTTTACCTTCACCACATTACCCAATTCATTATGGAGCTATCTCGGGGTCACCCACCCTATGTTTATCATTGAACAAACTTTATATGTAAACAATTCCCAAGAACCATAACATATTAATAACACATAAAACAAGAATAAGGAAAGGTAAAATGTCTACATTACAAACACAATATAACATTTCAATATATTGACATAATCAATCCATTACCAAAACCATTTTCAATACCAAAATATTTAAAAAGAGTATATGTTACTTATTTTCATTTTAAAATCATTATTTCTTATTAAGGAAGCCAAATATCAAATATTTCTCGCAGTGACAGAAAGGTCGATGTCACCATGAACATTTAAAATAAACATTCCTTTTTTCATTTCGTAAAATGCTAGGTATAAAAATATTCCATTTGATTTAAATTAAAAGTAAAAGGGGTTTATACACCATATAAAATGTAGTGAAATATAAATAAAAATATGCCTCAATTAAAGGATATTGAGACGAAGTCCCTAATAAATATTCTATCATTAGATTTAGGATAAATCAATGACATAATTATTTGTAACAAATATAAATACACCCATTATATGTGTATATTAAGAGTAAAAAAATTATATTTCATTCACACATATTCATAGAATTCCATAATCAATAAGTAGATTTTTAACCCAAATAATTGATATTGGGTTAAGAAGTTCCCTTATGAAAATTTAGAATCCAAATGACGTCACTTGAAAATTCAAAAAATGAGTTTATGAGAGAGAAAAAGGGTCTCTCATCACATGGACCAAAAATGTAAAGAAATAAGGATATATAATAACATATTCCAACATTTTAAAATTAAAATTTAAATACATAACATAAACGAAGTCTTTGGGAAAAAGGGGATGGTGAAATGTTCTTTTACCAAGATCATTTTTTAAATAAAAAATATTGATTATGTGTATTAAATATAAGTAACCATAAATCACATATAAATTCAAGATATTATTTCAAATGTTAGTTCTCACATAATCATATCATGACATAATCAAGAAGTAGAATTGTAACCCAAATAATGGTGTTTGGGTTACAGAGTTCCCTTACCTTGTGTCTAACTTAACTCATTCATTGTTTAATTTATGAAATAATAAACCAATGTTAATTTCTAATTGAATCAAAACCATTTTCATGTATAATATTTCTTTTATATTACTTATTATATTTCTTCAAAAATTAGATAATTATTTGGGTTCATATCAGAAATTTTTTTGATGTTTGAAACTTGAGTCAAAAATGAACTTGTTATAATTATAAATTTTCCCTGTGGTCAAAATTAAATTATCTCCATATTGAATATCATGATTTTGATATCATATATATCATATATATCTGTTATATATGTATTTATAATATTCCTTATCATTTGGATATATGAAAATGAAATGCACTGTTCATAGAGATGGTAAGTCGTACGTATGCATGAACACTACTTTCATTTCATTTTGTTCATTTTTAAAGGAGTGAAATACAAATTATACCTAGGTATGTTATTATTCATGTATAATATATTATTTTATATATTTTATATATGTTCATTAACACAATCCTTTATACGTTCCATGTATTGTATGAATGGGTCATATCACTTTGAGGGGCGGTAGTCCGCACTTCCTCAAATGAAATTATCATATATGTACAACATGAAAAGCATAATGTTATGTTCCAAATGAGAATTACAGAATTATACAGATAAAATAAATATCATAAATATAATTTATAATTATATTTTCATCATGATGTCTACCATGATATGCTGTAAGAGATAATTGAACAATCATCGTTTCGTGAGGTAGTAGTTCGTCGTCCACAGAAACATAACGTTTGTATCCATTAGATGGAGTTTTGTGGATTTTTAGTTATAATGATTATCATAAAAACATCCTATTATATTATGGATACTGTTTTATTATAAAATAATGGAATAAATAGAGTTTAGGGTGTTGGAGAAGGAAAATAAAATAAAATTACTTGAGAGAAGACGTTAACTTTTAATCGGTTAACTCCCTTTGGTTTAAACCAAAAGTATTTAATAAATTACTTTATTCCCAATGTAATGGTTATATGTCGATGGGGGATGTTTGGAGATTATTGGAGCATAGTTTGGTCGAGCCAAGGGGCTTGAGAGGTGTGAGTAATGGGTTAGAGGTGGCGTCCTTTTATAAGTGGGGGAGGGGGCCATTTATTAATGCATTGAAATATTATTTTATTATAAAATTATTTTCAGTTTCAAAAGTTCCAAAAGTCATTAAATTTTGAAGATAAGATTACAATTTTTATAAATCATCTTAACTAATAGGTTTTATATAATTTTTGGTTTCATATTTAACCTTATAATTTAGCTTTAACCCTTACTAATCTAATTTAACTCTTACCAAGCCTTCTTGTATATTAATACTATATGGTTAATATATTTACCATAAAATTCCAAAAAACCAAAATTGTTTCATTAATTTAATTATAAATCTTATCTATGAAATTTTTACTAATATTATATATTTAGGAGTATCATATCAATTAATAAATTAATCTTTGTTTCAAAAACTCATTTATGTAAATTTATATACTATTCATATCATGAATTTTAAAAAAATTAAATACAATTATATTATTTATAAAAACCTTCATTAATTCAATGATAAAAAATCATAATTATCTCTTAAAATAGTGGATGGAATATAAAGTTTCATAATAAATTTTTTTTATATTTATAATATCATTTATTTAAATATTTCATTAAAAATGTAATCACTACATCACCATTGTGTCATAAATAATTTTATTTATATGATGTATAAAAATTATAAATAAAATATGTTGATATAGTAAATCAGTTTATATTTCTATGGAATATTTATATTCTAAAATATCATTTATATAACCCTATACAAAAAGTTTTTTACTGAAAGATATATGTTTATGTTACATTTTCCTAGACATTAAATTTAATTTTTATGAAATGCCATTTTCACTCACAAGTGGCTCCATGGGGTCCCAAAATCGACCCAAGGATTCCTGTGGTCGGAAATGTATAATCCAATAGGGTTAGGACATGTGTTAGGGTAATTTAATACTATTATAATATTATTTTTTACCCTTATTTACAAGATTTACCCTTTAACCATGGTAAATAAAATATTTACTGAAGTTTCTATTCATAATTTATTAAAATTAAAGTTACCTATATAAAAAATTTGGGTCTCCTGTTTTCAAATATGGAATATATTTTTCCAAATTCAAAACACACAAGTTTCAATAATTAAATTAAAATTAATTGTTGCTGTCAAAACCAAAAAGAGTGTTTTTAATAAATAATAGCTATCAAAATATTGACATTTATTTATGTCTAATTTAATTATGAAATTACTTTCAATTAACCAAATTGGACGAAAGAGTAAATGAATATCTTAATTACACTTTAAAACCAACAAAAATACAATCTTACTATATAAATAAATCTAATTAAAAGACAATTTTGAACTAAAATGCAGTATTTGTCATTATTCATTAAAATCAATTTCATAAAAAAAATAAAAAAAAATTACCCAATGTAAATTTTGAAGTCCCTATTCTAATTAAAAAGTATATTTCGTCAAATGTAACAAATAAATGTAACAAAAACTATTTTTAAAAAGTTTTCACCATCAAAAAGCGGTAAAATGACCTTTTAGAGTATTCCATGCTTAAAATCAGACTCCTTATTATTTTAAGCCTATAAAATTTTTTAGATAAATGTAAAAATATTATACAAACATGTGTAATCATATTGATTTTAGTTCTTTTCAGTCCCACCGATGTAACAACTATTCATTAACTACCATTTAAAATAATTATATGATTATATTATTTTTTGGTATAACTCAATGTTGTGTGCATCGTAAGATTTCAATAAAACCTAGTGTTATGTGTTCAGTACGATATCATATATTGCATCCCACTTAAAGTAAAATTAACATCTAATTCAAAAATATTAATAAATATGAAAATATCATATTCTTTATTTTCTTGGTATGTTACATCCTTCCCCCCTTTTGGGAATTGTTACCTCACAATTTTCAAATTGGGCTCGAAGAAATCATTAAAAGTCCCACATCAAAATAAGATTCATTGAATCTATCAAATTAATAGAAAGAAAGATAAGTAAAAAGGTCACTCGGGACAACCCATACTATGATTCCATGTAGTAAAACATGGATATGGAGTAGAAACTCTCATAGATTAATATAGATTGATATAGATCTTGATCATGGAACGTTAACCACCACAACACCAAAAATATGTGGTTGGGTAGTAGTCTGATGCTAAAATCAAGCGTATAAAATTTTTTCTTCAAGATTCTTTTTATAGTGTTGAATAATTTTATTACTAAGTAGACTAAAATCATAACAAAATATACTTACTTGAAAAGTAGTGTTTCATCCTTTAATCAAATTTCTACCGAAAACTCATCTTTTCTCCAACCAATCAGTATTCAAGATGACTTGGTCAAACCTAAAGATCTAGAATCAACTTCTAGAGAATCACATAATCAAAAAAATATGAACTATATATTTTCCTTTTTTTAGACAATAACCAAAACAAAAATTTCTAGTACAAGATTATATAATCCCAAAAAAGATAATATATTATAAAAAGAAATACAAATCTTATTCTCAAAAAATTGACAAACAATACCCAAAGTTCAACAAAGACCATTGAATAAACAACTATCCTTAAAAGTATTCAATGTATTCCAAACTATGATTGAATCCCAAAACATAGAAGGATTTAATAACATAGTCTTCCATACAAAATCATAACAGTTATCTCAAAATAACATTGACTACTCTTAAATTCACAAACTTAATTTTAATTAACCTAATCACATATTCTTTATGATAGGTTAATCATTTCCATAAATAACTTTAATCACTATATTTCCACAATAAAAACATATATTCTTCCAAAATAAAATTCTACCATTACTCCTCCATTAAAATCACATAGTATTAAATTTTCTTTGGGAATATAGTGTTCCCAAAAGAGCAAACATTTTCCAAAAATAACATGTAACGCCCCGACCCCAGCTACCCAGAGTCGGTGCAATACTTCGTAACATTGGCATGATCACAAGAAAGATCAAATCTCGAAAGACCGATTGGTTTAGTAGCCTTGGAAACACTAGATATATTCATAAAGTTTTACATTACATTTCAAAGTGAAAAACTACTACAACAACAAAGTCTTCATATCCACACTATTAACCCCTCATAATATCCCTGCAAGTCAATCATAATTTACTTCTTCACTACCTGGGAAAAATAAAACATAGAAAAGGGGTGAGCTCAAATGCCCAGTATGGATAACAATATAGCGGAACATTCAAAATAAGCATAAACATTTAAGGCAATGAATTACTAAAACAAAAGCCTTTTAAACATGAACTTCAACATAGTATGGCAAAAGTAAAATGAAATAATGCCATTTACTTATTCACATGGATATTCTACTAATCGAATAATCACATGCAAAATCAATAACCACTTTCATAATGTTGGAATGCATAATGCCAGACTATCATAACCACATAGCCAAGGCCTCGTGCCAAGACTACAAATAAGATTTTGTCAAGGCCTTGTGCCAAGACACTAGTTTGTCTCATGAGACCTACTGATGCATCTAGGGGCTATAGCGGGCTCCACCCTTCACTTATTAAGTCCAATGCATTCCCATATGAAAAGGTTTAAACATAACATAAACATTCGTATTAAAACTAGCATACGAAATGTCAATAATTTCACCATAAACTATGAATGGTATAAAATCAGCACATCCATAGTCAAACATATCACAAAACCTTCAATACAATATAGAAGTTTTGTATCATAATAAATCAACTTCAAATAATCTTAAAATCCGTCAAAGGATGTTGACATAGATGAAATCAAAATTCTTTTTAAAGAAATATCCCATTTTATTTTGAAATCATTTAAGATCCATATAAAATAAAACACTTTCTTTGAAAATATTCTTATAAGCTTCTAAGTAAAGCTTTGAAGATTTTATAACGGCGTAAAATTACCGCACCCGCCGTATAAGTTAAAAAAAACATTCTTACCTCAATTCTGTCGAAAAGGTTAAAAAGGAACTTGTTTTGAAAACGACGGAAAGATTCCTTTATAAACCTCTTATAAAAAGTCAAACAAGGGTATAAACGACTTTAACCCATATTCTTGTAAATAGTAAAAATGTTTTGAAATACATTTTGAAGAAACATGGATGTGGATGATAAAGAGATCCTAGTAGATTATTATAAATAAACAACCTCGGATAATGAAGAGATTGTGAAATAACCCTTACCTTGTACTTTTCCTTGGTTGGGGTAGGTTAACCTCCTGTATAATGGTGAAATAATTGTTATTAAATTATAAAAGAATCATATACATTAATATGATATCATATATGATCTTTTAATATTGATTTGATAATATCTTAGTATTATCGTCGTTTCGTGTGTTAACTTACTCATTTTCTTTTATATGTTTTGTTACATAAGTCATGTTTGTTGTATCTTATTCATATCCAGAATGATATCAAGTCCTTAAACATCATTTTTAAATCATTAAATGATAATTATACTTGAATGGATACGATGGAGAATGAATCTCATCGCGTTCGTGGAGACGGTAGTCCGTACGTACGCACGAACGCTACTTCCATTTAATTTTTATTTTAAAAGAATCGAATCCAAATGATACATAGGTATATTACTATTCCAGTATAATATAATATTTTATATATGTTACTTAATTTCATTAACACCATCCTTTATACGTTCCATGTGTGGTATGAACGAGTCATATCATTTTAAGGGGGCGGTAGTCCGCACTTCCTCAAATGAAATTATCGTATGTATATACAACATGAAACGAATAATGGTATGAAATAAAATGGAATTACAGAAGCTTATATATAAAATATATATCATTAATATCATATTTAATTACAGTTCCATCATAATGGCCACCATGAGAGGCGGTAAGATGTATTTGAACAATCATCGTTTCGTGAGGCGTTAGTTTGCCATCCACAGAAACATTATGTTCATCATCCATTAGATGGAGTTGTGTGTATGTGTAGTTTTAATCCTTCTTATAACAACATCCTAGTATATTGAGGATACTGGTGTTGTTACAAAAGAAAGGAAATAAAAAGAGTTTGGGGTTGGAGAAGCAAAATAAATGAAAATAATTTAAGAGAAATCGTTACCTTTAATTTAGGTAACTCACTTTGGTTGGAACCAAAGGACTTCTTGAAATGCTTTCTGCATAAGGGTAAGCTTCAAGGAGGAGGAGAGGGATGTGGGGAGCTTAGTTGGGCAGAGTTTGGATGAGCCAAGTGGCTTGAGAGGTGTGAGGAATGAGTAGAAGTGGTCTCCTTTTATAAGGGAGAGGAGGGGCTCTTTAGGAAAGTGTGAAAGTATTACTTTATAATATATTTTTATTCGGTTTATAATGGTCCAAAAATCATTGAGGTCGAAGATAAGATGACTCATATTCTAAATAACATCAACCAATAAGATTTGGACAGGTTTTAGATAATATTTTAATCATTATAATCTTATTTATTTAAATGATTTATTAATGAGGTAAACATTGCATCATTATTGTGTCATTAATAATTTAAATTATTTGATGTCTAAAAATTATAAATAAAATATCATTATGTAGAAATCTTTTTATCTTTCTAATGAATATTTATAATCGAAAATACAACATGTATAACCCTATGTAAAATTTTTTTTTCTAAAAGATATATGCTTGTGTCATTTTTGTATTCATTTTAACTTAATTAAAATAAAGTGTCATTATCACTTACAAGTGGATCCATGGGGTCCCCAAATAGACCCAAAGATTCCCATGGTCGACCATGTATCAACCAATAGGGTTAAGACACGTTTTAGGGTAATTTAGTATTATTATAATATTATTTGTTAACCCTTATTTACCGGATTTACCCTTAACCATGGTAAATAAAATATTTACCGCAGTAATTATTCAAAATGTCTAAAAATAAAAGTTACCTATTTACACAATTTAAACATCCTGATTCCAAATATGGAATCCATTTTTCTAAATTCAAAACACAGAAGTGGCAGAAATTAATTTAAAATTAATTCCCGCTGTCAAAAGAAAAAGCGTGTTTTTAAGAGATAATAACTATCAAAAGATTGACACTTGTTTATGTTCGGTTTAATTGTAAAATTATGTCCAATGACCAAAATTATATTAAATGGTAAAAATATATTCTAAATATACTTTAAAACAACTCAAATTCATAATTTATCACTATTAATTATTTTGATTAAAAAAGTTGTTTTTAATTAAAATTTAGTAATTTTCACTATTCATCAAAATATGAAAGTTATCCAAAAGTACCAAAATTTCACCCTAGGCTAATTTCGATATTACGAATCCAAAAATGAAGTCCATTTTGAGAGATAGAATTTATAAAATTTCAAAAAGTAGGTATTACTATTCATAACGGCTAGTTTGATTGGTTATGGTGTGTTAAAATCTCGAAGTTGTGTACAATGCATGCCATTGCATTATTCGAAAGGAAACATACCGAGGAAACTTGGGGTGTTACATTCTCCCCACCTTCAATAAATTGCGTCCTCACAATTTTTAAAATTTTGCTTGGGAATATAATGGAAAGTCCCACATCGGAAAAAGAGCCAATAAAACTATCACTTTAAAAGAAAGAAAGAGATGTATAAGGGTCATCCAAGATAACCCATACTAGGATTCCATGTAAGAAAACATGGATATGGATGATAAACTAAGTGTCAAGTTCTGATGGAGAGGGATAGAAATCATGATCAGGAGAAAGTTAACAATGAGAAAACCACAAACTTGTGTTGGGACAAATGACCATTACTCTCCTAGTAGGAAAGTAAACGGACAACATTTTTTTTTAAAGTTACATTACATAAGGAAGAGGAATTAATTTATGATATTGACTAAGAAAATTATGAGATATACTTACATTTTAAGTAAATTTTAATTCTTTAATAAATTTCCACCACTAACTCAATTTTTTTTTAAACGATGAGTATTCAAGAAGACTTGGTCACACTGGAAGAGATAGAATAAACTTCTATAGAATCACATGATCCATGCAGGATAAACCATATATTTACATTGTCTTTGAAGATTAATCAAAACCAAAATGGTTAGTGAATGATCTAATGATCCCCCAAAAGGATATTCATTGAGATAAATATGCACTAATCTTAATTTCTAAAATTAAACCAACAATACCCCAAAGTTAAATAGATACCATTCAATAACCAATTGTCCTTAAAATCCTTTAATATAATCCAAACTAATATTGAAACCCAAATCATAGAAGAATTTGATTATGTAGTCTCCCATGTTACATTGTATCTCCAAATGACATCAAATACTCTTAAAGTCACATACTTAAAAGTAATTAACATCATCACATATTCTCTGTTATAGGTTAATCATTTCCATAAATAACCCAAATCACTATAAATCAGCAATAAAAACGTAGATAAAAATCCACCATTACTCTACAAATGAAACCCCATTGTATTCTATTTTCCTTGGGCATATAGTGTTCCCAACAAAGCGAACATCTTCCAAAATAACATTTATCACTTAATCACCAAATCATTTTCCTATACCAAGGGTATTCATTTGATAAGACATAAGAAACCAAATCATCTTATTATTGATCAATAAAATCATTTAAAAAAAAATAGTCACATTAACCAGGGAATTCACGTAGTCCAGTGGTAGGCGATAAATCCCAATCGCACTTTGGTTGTGGGTTCGATTCCCACAGCTTTGTCCGACGCGACGGGTTGTCACACGGTCTACGTGTTGTCCTTTTTCAAAAACTATATTTTATAATATTACCAAAATGAGATAAATTCCTCAAAATAACATAATTTAACCACAAATGTTATATCATACTTTGAATTTTCATCCCAAATTATAATAACTTATAATTTTCTCAAACCCTAATGATCATATAAAACAAAATGGTTATTTATACCTATATCCACAAGAGAAGGGACAATTCTTCCTCATATATTATTCTAACATGGAAAACTACGGGGTTACAAATACAAGAGGAAATTATTCCAAAGTAAACCCATCAACAAGGAGTGCTAATACTTTTTAAATTTTTCCCAACCATTTATTTCCACATAGCTTCTTCTTTGACCAAGAAAATATCCTATAGAATAGGACATTCACTCGGGTAATGGCCAGGTCCCCTACATTTACGGGAAATGACTGTAAATGGACTCTTGGGACCATTTTTATCTTCTTCCATAGTACTCTTCATTTTTCTTCGGCAATTCTTCACTTTATGTCCTTCCTTCCTGCACGTAAAACATTTCGTTGTCCCATTGCGACACTTTCCTGGGTGTCTCTTTCCACATTTCCTGCATGATGAAAATTGAGGGTTCTTTTTTCCATGGTCTCCATTGCTGGAGATCTTATCATTTATCACCTTTCTCTTCCTTGTTGAGTCTGGGAGTTGGTTAATATATATATTGTTGATCATATTTTTGCAAAACTGATTTGGCATAAAGACGATATCTTTTACGCCTATCAACATTCCATTTTGTTGCTCATTGCCACCACCGTTCCCACCTTGTACATCATTCTCAAAGTCACTATGACTTCCTTGGAATCCAGCCATTGACTAAAACCAGAAATCATTGTGTGAGTAATAGTAGTCGTAAAATCATTTAGATATTAAAATGTCACCATATTCTCAATTTGAAACATATTAGGATTAACCAAGGTCATTTACTCTCATCTTATGTATATATTACTTAAATCGGTTTTTAAAGAAAATGTAAATTATCCTAAGCATATCCCCCGGGAGTGTCGTAACCAAGAGTGCAGCAAGGCCCGTTGTCGTGCACCAGTTCCCGTTCGAGTCTAGCTCAAAGCGGTGTTTTCGGGTTTTACCCCTAGGTACATCTGTGCCAGAGCCGCCTCTACCTGCTCGTATCCAGACAGGGATGTATTGCTCGGAAAACTCACAAAATCTCCACAATACCAAAATTCTAGGAAGTTCTTTTATACTAATCCTCAAAGTTCATCTTAGGTCTACGTGCTCTAATCAGAGTTTATCTAAATCTAGATTCCAAGGTGTGTACTAAACTTCCTCTGATACCAACTATAACGCCCCGACCCCAGCTACCCAGAGTCGGTGCATTACTTCGTAACATTGGCATGATCACAAGAAAGATCAAATCTCGAATGACCGATTGGTTTAGTAGCCTTGGAAACACTAGATATATTCATAAAGTTTTACATTACATTTCAAAGTGAAAAACTACAACAACAACAAAGTCTTCATATCTACACTATTAACCCCTCATAATATCCCTGCTAGTCAATAATAATTTACTTCTTCACTACCTGGGAAAAATAAAACATAGAAAAGGGGTGAGCTCAAATGCCCAGTAAGGATAACAATATAGCGGAACATTCAAAATAAGCATAAACATTTAAGGCAATGAATTACTAAAACAAAAGCCTTTTAAACATGAACTTCAACATAGTATGGCAAAAGTAAAATGAAATAATGCCATTTACTTATTCACATGGATATTCTACTAATCGAATAATCACATGCAAAATCAATAACCACTTTCATAATGTTGGAATGCATAATGCCAGACTATCATAACCACATAGCCAAGGCCTCGTGCCAAGACTACAAATAAGATTTTGTCAAGGCCTTGTGCCAAGACACTAGTTTGTCTCATGAGACCTACCGATGCATCGAGGAGCTATAGCGGGATCCACCCGTCACTTATTAAGTCCAATGCATTCCCATATGAAAAGGTTTAAACATAACATAAACATTCGTATTAAAACTAGCATACGAAATGTCAATAATTTCACCATAAACTATGAATGGTATAAAAATAGCACATCCATAGTCAAACATATCACAAAACCTTCAATACAATATAGAAGTTTTGTATCATAATAAATCAACTTCAAATAATCTTAAAATCCGGCAAAGGATGTTGACATAGATGAAATCAAAATTCTTTTTAAAGAAATATCTCCTTTTATTTTGAAATCATTTAAGATCCATATAAAATAAAACATTTTCTTTGAAAATATTCTTATAAGCTTCTAAGTAAAGATTTGAAGATTTTATAATGGCGTAAAATTACCGCACCCGCCGTATAAGTTAAAAAAAACATTCTTACCTCAATTCTGTCGAAAAGGTTAAAAAGGACCTTGTTTTGAAAACGATGGAAAGATTCCTTTATAAAACTCTTATAAAAAGTCAAACAAGGGTATAAATGACTTTAACCCATATTCTTTTAAATAGTAAAAATGTTTTGAAATACATTTTGAAGAAACATGGATGTGGATGATAAAGAGATCCCAGTAGATTATTATAAATAAACAACCTCGGATAATGAAGAGATTGTGAAATAACCCTTACCTTGTACTTTTCCTTGGTTGGGGTAGGTTAACCTCCTGTATAATGGTGAAATAATTGTTATTAAATTATAAAATAATCATATACATTAATATGATATCATATACGATCTTTTAATATTGATTTGATAATATCTTAGTATTATCGTCGTTTCGTGTGTTAACTTACTCATTTTCTTTTATATGTTTTGTTACATAAGTCATGTTTTTTGTATCTTATTCACATCCAGAATGATATCAAGTCCTTAAACATCATTTTTAAATCATTAAATGATAGTTATACTTGAATGGATACGATGGAGAATGAATCTCATCGCGTTCGTGGAGACGGTAGTCCGTACGTACGCACGAACGCTACTTCCATTTAATTTTTATTTTAAAAGAATCGAATCCAAATGATACATAGGTATATTACTATTCCAGTATAATATAATATTTTATATATGTTACTTAAGTTCATTAACACCATCCATTATACGTTCCATGTGTGGTATGAACGAGTCATATCATTTTAAGGGGGCGGTAGTCCGCACTTCCTCAAATGAAATTATCGTATGTATATACAACATGAAACGAATAATGGTATGAAATAAAATGGAATTACAGAAGCTTATATATAAAATATATATCATTAATATCATATTTAATTACAGTTCCATCATAATGGCCACCATGAGAGGCGGTAAGATGTATTTGAACAATCATCGTTTCGTGAGGCGTTAGTTTGCCATCCACAGAAACATTATGTTCATCATCCATTAGATGGAGTTGTGTGTATGTGTAGTTTGAATCATTCTTATAAAAACATCCTAGTATATTGAGGATACTGGTGTTGTTACAAAAGAAAGGAAATAAAAAGAGTTTGGGGGTTGGAGAAGCAAAATAAATGAAAATAATTTAAGAGAAATCGTTACCTTTAATTTAGGTAACTCACTTTGGTTGGAACCAAAGGACTTCTTGAAATGCTTTCTGCCTAAGGGTAAGCTTCAAGGAGGAGGAGAGGGATGTGGGGAGCTTAGTTGGGCAGAGTTTGGACGAGCCAAGTGGCTTGAGAGGTGTGAGGAATGAGTAGAAGTGGTCTCCTTTTATAAGGGAGAGGAGGGGCTCTTTAGGAAAGTGTGAAAGTATTACTTTATAATATATTTTTATTCGGTTTATAATGGTCCAAAAATCATTGAGGTCGAAGATAAGATGACTCATATTCTAAATAACATCAACCAATAATAATTGGACAGGTTTTAGATAATATTTTAATCATTATAATCTTATTTATTTAAATGATTTATTAATGAGGTAAACATTGCATCATTATTGTGTCATTAATAATTTAAAATATTTGATGTCTAAAAATTATAAATAAAATATAATTATGTAGGAAATATTTTTATCTTTCTAATGAATATTTATAATCGAAAATCCAACATGTATAACCCTATGTAAAAATTGTTTTTCTAAAACATATATGCTTGTGTCATTTTTGTATTCATTTTAACTTAATTAAAATAAAGTGTCATTATCACTTACAAGTGGATCCATGGGGTCCCCAAATAGACCCAATGATTCCCATGGTCGACCATGTATCAACCAATAGGGTTAAGACACGTTTTAGGGTAATTTAGTATTATTATAATATTATTTGTTAACCCTTATTTACCGGATTTACCCTTAACCATGGTAAATAAAATATTTACCGCAGTAATTATTCAAAATGTCTAAAAATAAAAGTTACCTATTTACACAATTTAAACATCCTGATTCCAAATATGGAATCCATTTTTCTAAATTCAAAACACAGAAGTGGCAGAAATTAATTTAAAATTAATTCCCGCTGTCAAAACAAAAAGCGTGTTTTTAAGAGATAATAACTATCAAAAGATTGACACTTGTTTATGTTCGGTTTAATTGTAAAATTATGTCCAATGAACAAAATTATATTAAATGGTAAAAATATATTCTAAATATACTTTAAAACAACTCAAATTCATAATTTATCAGTATTAATTATTTTGATTAAAAAAGTTGTTTGTAATTAAAATTTAGTAATTTTCACTATTCATCAAAATATGAAAGTTATCCAAAAGTACCAAAATTTCACCCTAGGCTAATTTCGATATTACGAATCCAAAAATGAAGTCCATTTTGAGAGATAGAATTTATAAAATTTCAAAAAGTAGGTATTACTATTCATAACGGCTAGTTTGATAGGTTATGGTGTGTTAAAATCTCGAAGTTGTGTACAATGCACGCCATTGCATTATTCGAAAGGAAACATACCGAGGAAACTTGGGGTGTTACATAACATTTACCACTAAATCACAAAATTCATTTTCTTATACTAAAGATATCCATCTGATTAAACATAAGCTCAAAAATCAACTTATTATTGATCCATAAAATCATTTCACTAAAAAGAATAATTCATACTAACCAGGGACTTCACGTAGGCTAGTGGTAGGCAATGCGCCATTGTCGCCCTTCATTTGTGGGTTTGATTCATGCGGCCTTTACAGACGTGACATGTTGTCACCCATCCTATGATTTTTCCTTTTTCTAAAACCATATCATTCATAAAATATTGTAAAAAATAAGATAATTTCCTAAAATATAACCATAACTTATTTTATCCTCAAAGGTTATCTAATTCCTTTCATTTTGAATCCCAAAATATAATAAAATTTTATTACCTCAAAACAAAAGATAACAAGAACCCCTATGCTTATCTATTATGTACACATATGAAAAGATAATTATTTCTTGAATAACATTTTCACATATCAAACATTAGTGTTACACATTATAGAAAAAGTCTTCCAATTTTATCTCATCATCAAAAGAGGCTTAATACTTTTATGCATTTTGACATCCTAAAATCTACCATAAATCATGAATTCCATATATGTAGACTTCTTACTCATTCGAAAATATTCAGGATCCATTAACAATTATTTTCCATTTTATTTCATAATACTTATTTTCTAGAAACAAAATCATGAATCATATCATAAGATTCAATAATGTTAAAACATCAGCTAAAAATAATCCATATATTTCATTGGTCATTGTTAGTTTCCTCATCTTCAATTATAATGGAATTAGGTATTGGTAAACATATATTTTTACAGTCCTACTGATCCCATTCCCAAACCATTTTTGTAGGAAATGTATTTGTATAATGACCATGAACACCACATTTAAAACATTCAATTGATCCCTCAATAATGAACTTCTTTCCCTTTCCTAGAGTCAACTAGATGCTTCCTTCTTACATGGTAGGTTATTGATTTATGATCTTCATTTCCATATCTGACACATCTTCCTATCCCTTTTAGACATTTTCTTAGGTGTTTCATTCCACATTCTTGACAAAAGGTTTTTTAATATACTTAACTTTATTATTATTACCTGAACTTCCATTGGAATTCATTTATTACATATATGATGCCTTAAAAAATCACCAATGGTCAAGTGGTTAATCATGACTCTAGATAGTTGGTTAATAATAACCACAACAGTTCTCAATGCCGCTCTGATTTCATTCAGTTTCTCATTCAGAATACCACAACTGTTTCTTTAACATCCAATGTTAATTTAGTGCCTTCTAGATCCTTCCATTTACTAAAACAAAAAAGATCAGTGTGAGTATATCAGAAAAGACCTCATATAATATCTTACGAGGTTGGTAAATACTAATATATATGTATTCTTGTTATCTTAAACACATTAAATTTATCTAATGTAACCATGACTCTTTATAATATGATAACCATTATGGTTATGTAACTTCTGATTAAATAACACCCTAACCTATTATGTTATCTAAACCAAACTCTGATGCCAACTATAAGGCCCCAACAATAATGATTACTTAATATTTATTTAAGATAATAATTCACATTGAGGATCTTTTTAGGTTTGGAGTTTTATATAATTAGGCCATAACTATTACATTTCTTCTCAACTATTACATGTATACAATTCAACTTAGTATCCATTATTTTCATAGAATAAAAAAACAAAAAAAAAGAATTATTTTCTTGATATAAATATTCTTGAATTCTTCCTTTTATGTACCCTTTCTTATAACCAGTTAAAAAAAATTTAAAAACAGTGGATGAGCATTAAAACCTTAGTAAGTGTTGTAAAATAAGGAAAGAAAACATTAGTCCATCAATACATGCAATCAATGGAATCATACTTTTCAATCATAAAACATAATCTCTTTAACATACCTCAAAAAATCATAAGATTTATGAATAACATATAGAAAGAATAAATCATAAAGGTAACTTGTGGAATCTATAACATACTTACATTGTAGATTTTACAGCAACATAGGGAGTTACATTGGAATATCCATCATAGTATATTCCCTAAATCTCATAGGAGAAACATTAATGTTTACCGCTATCACGTTAACAAAGGAATTGGAGAGCAATCTTGGCCTCCCCCACCCTATGATTATTATATAACCACCTATATGCGTAAACAATTCCTAATAACCATAACATATTCATAACACATAAAATAAGAATAAAGGAAAGATACCAATTATACATTGCAAAAATAATTTACATTTCAATATATTAAAATAATCAATACATTCCTAAAACCATTTTCGGTTCCAAAATACGTAACAATAGTATATGATATTTATTTTCCCATTAAAAACATTATGGCTTGTTACGGAAGCCAAATACCAAATAATTCTCGTAGCGGTAGAAAGGTCGTTGTCACTGCATACATTAAAAAGAAACATTCCTTGTGTAATTTATTAAAAAATTACGTAGAAGAAGATTCACTTTGAATGAAATTAAAAGTGAAAGGGGTTTATACACCATATAAAATACATTCGTGTATAAATAAAAGTATTATTCAACGAAAGGATATTGAGACTAAATCCATTACAATGATTGTATCATATTATTAAGTATAAATCAATGACATAAATTTGTGTGAGAAATATAAATACACCCAATATAAGGGTATATTATGTTTAAACCAGTCATATGTCATTCACACATATTCATAGGATGATATAATCAAGAAGTAGAAGTTTAACCCAAAGAGTTAAAATTGGGATAGGATATTCCCTTACAAAAATTCGGCAGCCTAACAACGACACATAAAAAATCAAAAAATGCTTTATTAAGAGAGAAAAATGGTCTCTCATCACGTGGAAATAAAATTTACAGAAATACGGATAAAAAATAACATATTCCATCAATTTAAAATTGAAATTTAAATACAAAACATAAAATAAGTCATTGATAAAAAGAGGACGTTGAAAGGATCCCTTACAAATATCATTTTGTAAATAAAATAGATCGATTATGTATATTAACTATAATTACACATAAATAAATTATAAATACAAGATATTATAACAAAATTTATTTCTCAAATAATCATAATATGACATAATCAAGAAGTAGAATTTTAACACAAAAAATGGAAATTGGGTTACCGAGTTCCTTTACCTCATGTCCGATAGACTCGTTCGTACATCAATTTCCTAAATGATAAAATTAAGTTAATTTATACTTGATTAAAAACATTTTTTAAGTTTATTATTCCATTTATATCACTTATTACCCTTCTATAACAATTAGTTAATTATTTGAGTTCATATCGGACATTTTGTTGAAGTTCAGAACTTGAGTAAAAAATGAACGTGTTATAAGGATAAATTGTCCATGGGGTCAAAATTCTATTATCTCCATAACTATATTTACTATTTAGATATCATATATATAATATATATCCATTATATATTTTTTTTATAATATTTCATAACATTTGGATATATGAAAATGGAATGCACCATTCATGGAGAAGGTAAGTGAAACATACGCATGAACGCTACTTTAATTAATTTTTTTCATTTTTAATGAAATTAAATACATATGATAAATATGTATATTATTATTCCAGAATAATATCATATTTTATATATATTAAATAAGTTCCTTAACACCATTCTTTATACGTTCTATGTATGGTATGAACGATTCATATCACTTTGAGGGGGAGGTAGTCTGCACTTCTTCAAATAAAATTATCGTATATATACAACATGAAAATAATAATGTTACATTAAAAATGAGAATTATAGAAACATAGAGATAAAATAAATATTATAAATATAATATATAATTATAGCTCCATTATAATGGCTACCATGAGAGGCGGTAGGATATAATTGAACAATCATCATTCCACGAGGTAGTAGTTCGTCGTCGACAGAAACAGTATGTTCGTATCCATTAGATGGAGGTGTGTGGAAGATTAGTTCAAATAAATCTCATAAAAAAATCTCTGTATATTTTTTATACTAGTGTGTTAATAATATAATTTAATAAATATATTTTAGGGTGGTGGAGAAGGAAAATAAATGAAAAGAACTAGAGAAAAGGCATTATATGTAAATCAATTAACTCCCTTTGGATTGAACCAAAAGTATTTAATCAATTTTCTTCTCCCAAAATTAATGATTCTAGGTTTAATAGTGGGATTTTGGGAGCTTATTGAAGCATATTTTGGATGATCTAATGGGATTAAGAGGTGTGAATAATGGGTAAGAGTTGGTGTCCTTTTATAAGAGAGGGAGGGGAACCTTAGGAAGGCTTTGAAATATTATTTTATTATAAAAAAACTTTCTGTTTTAAAAGTTCCAAAACTCATTAAATTATAATATAAGATGAATAATGTTCTAAATATTCTCAACCAATAGGTTTTATACAAGATTAAGTTTCATATTTAACCTTATCATTTAGCTTTAACCCTAAGTTTACTAATTTAACTTTTATCATGTCTTCTTGTATATTATTACTATATGGATAATATAGTTACCATAAAATTCCAATCAAACCAAAAGTGATTAATTGATGACATTATCAACCTTTTATATGTCATTTGGACTAATCTTAAATTTTTAGGATTATTATATCAATTAATAAAATAATATGTTTTTTAAAAACTCATTTTTGTCAATATGTATACTATTCATATCATGAATATTAATAAAAATACAAAACAACTTGATTATTTCAAAAAATCATCCTTAAATCAATGATAAAAAATAATAAGTCTCTCTTAAATTTTTTTGATGGCCTCAAAATATTAAATATAAAAGTATTTTCGAATTTATAATCTGATTTATTTAAATATTTCATTAAAAAGGTAATAACTACATGACAATTGTGTCATAAATAATTTTATTTATATGATTTTTAAATATTATAAATAAAATACCATGATGTATAAAATATGTTTACCTTCCTAATAAATATTTATATTCGAAAATATCACTTATATAAACCTATATAAAAAATTTTTATTAAAAGATATATGATTATGTTACATTTTCCTTAAAATTAAATTAAATTTTTATAAAATGTAATTTTCACATAGAAGTGGCTCCATGGGGTCCCAAAATCGACCCAAGGATTCCCATGGTTGGTTATGAATTAGCCGATAGGGGTAGGACACATGTTAGGGAAATTTAATAATATTATAACAATATGTTTTACCATTATTTACAAGATTTACCTTTTAACCATGGTAATTAAAGTATTTACTGAAGTTACTATTCATAATGTCTAAAAATAAAAGTTACCTATTTAAATAATATAGGCCTAATGATTACAAATATGGAATCTATTTTTCCAAATTCAAAACTCAAAATTTTCAGAAAAAAATTAAAAATTAATTCATGTTGCAAAACCAAAAAGAATATCTTTAAGAATTAATAACTATCAAAAGATTGAAATTTATTTTTGTTTAATTTTCGAATTAAAATTACATACAATGAATAAAATTGGATTAAATTGTATATAATCTAGTTACACATTAAATACAAATAAAAGTAAAATCTAACTATATAAATAAATCAAATGAAAATATAGTTTTGACTTAAAATGTAGAATTTTCACTATTAATTAAAAATGTATTTTATCAAAAAAATAACAAAAATGTAACCAAAGTAAATTTTTTTTCGTGCTTCTAACAAAGAAGTTTATTTTTTTCAAATGAATCATATAAAAGTGAAAAAAACAAGATTTAAAAATGGTTCTCCATCAAAGGGATGTAAAATGACGTTTTAGAGTATTTTATGCTTAAAATCAAATTCATTGTTATTTTAAGCCTCTAAAATTTATTGGATAAATTTAAAAACATTTTACAAACAGTTTTTATCATATTGTAGTTATTTTTATTCATTCCCGCCAATGTAACGCCTATGCGTTGACTACAAGTTAAAACAATAATATTATTATATTCTTTTTTGGTAAAAATCAATGTTTTGTGCAATGTACGATTTAAAGAAAACTAGTTTTTGTGAGTTTAGTTCTCTATCAGACATTGATTACACTTTAAAGTGAAATTAACATTTAATTCAAAAATATTAATAAATTTGAAAATTTCATCTTCTTTATTTACACGAGATGATACAGAGTGGATCGAGTGAAGTTGATCGGGTGAATGTAATTAGTGAAGCCTA
This sequence comes from Viscum album, assembly GCA_963277665.1. Lineage (NCBI taxonomy): Eukaryota > Viridiplantae > Streptophyta > Magnoliopsida > Santalales > Viscaceae > Viscum > Viscum album. Next base: position 1,034,403,305 of record OY728159.1, read on the forward strand.
TATTTGAAGAGGATTGGGTGAAGCTGATCCGATGAATCTATTCGATGAAACTAATCAATGGAGCTGATCGGGTGAAGCTGGTCTGGTGAAGCAGATTGGGTGAAGCTGATCGGGTGAATCGAATCGTTGAAACTATAGTGACTCGAGCCTTTTAAATATAACATTTCATTATTTTAAGCATAATTAATCATCAGAGTACAATCCAAGGATCGTTATGTCTAGTGTCTCGGAAGACTAGGTACATATAACATAAAACATGGGACTAAAAAAACTCTTCTTTATTTAATTTCTATAAAGATCCTTTAACTTCCTTTGAGCTCTTACATCTGCATAGGGTATCCTGGGGAACACATGAACAAAGGGATGAGCTAAAAAGCCTAGTAAAGGAATGAACATAAGGATACATCTCAAGCACATGAGTTTGGAGGCATGACATAATGATATTCAAAGAATGAAACATATAAAATAATTCAATATAAGCATGGGATCTTATAAACATGTAATCATATAAATTTGACAGAATCATAAATCCTATCTTTAGTATGGGTCAAGGCTAACCACCGATCCCGTTTCCCATTTCTGTACGGGTCAAGGCTAACCGCCAATCCCGTTTCACATCGCATCTCATGAGACTTATACTTAACCACTACATTTGAGTGCTATATGGGTGAACCCAACTCAACATATTCATGATTATTAATTCAACATAAATAATCTTTCCACATTTATAATCATACATAATCAACCATACATAAACATAAGGTTACCCATGGAAAGAAATGGATACCACAATCATGACATAAAACATATCAAATGGGCGTATCATGAAAGTGTCCATGAAAGGAAGGGATTAGAACATACATGGACATTAATAGGGTAAAATATTCATATAAAATGTTAAGTGGTGTCAAATATAAGTGACAAAAAATAAAAAATGTATTTTAGAAACATTAGCATTAAAAACATTTTTGTGCGGTTTTAAGGAAAACACTCTAGAGATTTTCAAATAGAAAAGAGAAAATTATTTTATATAAAACCAGAATTGAACCAAGAAGGTTTTAATAATTAAAATACTGATTTTATAAATACAATTCTGTTTTAAAACATATAATAGAGTGCGCATGAAATTTGGGTAAAAATTTGGGTTGTCCCCTTAGAACAGGTTGGCGTATCGGAAAGTTCTAAGGGGAAAATGTTTTAAAATCATGTATATCCCCAAAAGAATGTGATGAAAGGGTCTTGATATAAGAATCTTGTATGAATAAACATAATTCATAATACTCACATAGATAGATAAGATAACACCAATTTGAAAGAATGATAAGGCAACTTGAAAAAACAAAGAAGGTTCGGGTAGAATTCGTTACGATTTTATCGGCATGGTGTCGGGTGTGGCCAAGAGGGATTGATGAGAGAGAAATGGGATTTCTCATCACTTATAAGGCCATAATGAAGTATTGGGGAGGTTCTTAAACATACCCCATCATTTTATAGTACACATATAAAGTCATAGTATAGAGGATAATCTAGATTAAGAGAGAAAAGGAGAGGTTCCCTTACCTCAAATTCAGTGGTGTTCTCCACTTGTTATTAATGGCCTGAATAAACAAATTAGGTTTATTAATTCATAATTCCAGAACCTCTTATATATTTAATTTATTTATTATAACTCTTATTAGTTCATTAAAATCCTTTTTATTAGCTATAAGGTTAAATTTCATTGTTCGGGCTCATTTGTTTGCTTGGCTTTAAAAGATCGGTTCACTTATATTCAAGTTTGGATTATATGCAAGGTGAAAGTGATTATCCAGATTTGAAGTTACATTATTTAGTTCATATCCAGTATGTTACATGTTTTTAATTTTAAGTAGGATAATTAGAGTGATTTTGAATTATTATACATATATAACCATATTAATAAGTGTTTATGTTATTCGGTGGGTTTGATTGCAAAGAATGTGACTTTCATTATAACTTAATTCCATTTGTACCAAAAGATTACAGAATAAAAAATAGTATATATTAGATATATAATAATCGGTTTCACCCATAAAACAAATGTTTTAATGACCATAATTAAAGATAACAATAGAAATTAATAAACTGTTGTCCTCGAATGTTCTAAATTAGCACATCTCAAATGGTGCATTCATTTTTTTCAAATAAATGTGTGGGGAAAGGGAGAATATAATGAAATATACCACTCTAATGAATACATTCCTTTACAAGTATGTTACTGGATTTATCATAATATTATGGTGAAGGGAGTTGAGGAAAGAAAATAAAAATAAAAGAACATAAAAGAAAAGAAGAAACATGGGAAGAGGAATTTACCTCTTGAGACTTCCTCCTTTGAGAACCTCTTAAGGGGAAGGATTTCGTTATATTGAGGAGGATGAGAGATTTTTGAAGTAGGGGAGGAACTTGGGGATAGTTTTAGGTCGAATTTAGGGAAGTCTTGGAGCTTGAGAGGAGGGGAGAGAAGAGGCAGTGAAGGGGGGTTTTTATAGTGGAGGAGAGGAGGGATTTCATGATATTATAATCCTTAATTTATTATTTCTTCACAATACAAAGAATAGTAAGTATTACATGACCAAGAATAGTAAATGGGTCATTTTAATTCTAACCATGTGGGCTTACATCAGCCGAACATCATCGATGACTCAATTAATCCAATGTTTAGCATTTATTGTGAATTATCGGATTCTACAATTCATCAGAAATTCATGTATTTCAGAAAAATCCCAAAAATTTACCCCAAAATTTTTTCAACATTTAGAATCCAAAAATGAAGTCCATTTTTCAAAAATAATTTTCTAAATTTTTTTTATATTAATATTTAATTAAAATAATAATTTATTATCAAAACCAGTTTTAAAACATTCATTAACTCATTCTAAAATATAGTTATATCATACATCCAACATGAATAATATTTTTATACCACCATAGGTGAGGTAACTATTCATTAGGTTATATCACTATTCATAAGGGTATGTTACTATTCATAAGGGTAGGTTACTATTCACTAAAAATTAATTTTGTTTCATTAGACTCGAGAAAACATCTTGAACACAACCGTGTATGTCATATTTTCAAAATTCCAAACACAGCAGTGAAAAACTTATGTTTAATGGTCACTTATCACTTATTAGTTCATTATTATGTGATTTTATGGAATATTTATAAGAAGTAAATTTCCATTAAAAACATTGGGTCATTATATTCTTCTCCCCTTATGAAATTTCTCCCTTGAAAATTCGTTTTAAAAACTAAGAAAAAAACAGGTGAGGGTACTTTTCCTTCATTGCTTCCTCCAATTCCCATGTTGCTTCCTCAAACTTATGGTTCCCCCACAACACATTGAAAATATGGGTTGTCTTGTTGTGGAGAACCTTATCTCTCCAATCCAGAATCTTTACTGGCTGCTCCTCATAGGAAAGAGCATCTTACAGTTTCACAACCTCTAAGTTTAGAATATGTGAGGGATTAGGTATGTACTTCCTCAATAGTGATACATGAAAAACATCATGAACACGAGCCATATTCGGTGGAAGTGCAAGCCGATAGGCCACAGATCCTATGTAGTCAAGGATCTCAAAGGAGACAATATACCTTTGGCTGAGCTTCCCTTTATTCCCGAATCACATGACTCTCTTCCATGGAGATATTTGAAGGAAGACATTATCTCCCACGTCGAACTCAAAGTCCCTTCGACGGTTGTCAGCATAGCTCTTTTGCTGACTTTGAGAAGCTTTGATGAGTTTCTTGATGACTTGAACCTTCTCTGACATCTCTTGAAAAATATCGGGTCCATGTAGCTTTCTTTCTCCAACTTCATCCAAACAGGTTGGAGTTCTACATCTCTTTCTATATAGAGCTTCATATGGAGCCATCTGAATAATCGAGTGGAATCGATTATTGTATGAGAACTCAACCAATGGGAGATGCTGACCCCAATCACCTTTGAATTCAAGAGAGAAGGCTCTAAGCATATCTTCAAGTGTATGAATCATGCTTTCAGATTGGCCATCAGTTTAGGGGTGATTGGTCGTGCTGAAATTTAATTCAGTACTCAAAGCATGTTGAAGACTCCTCCCGAAGTAAGATGTGATCCTTAGATCGCGGTCAGTGACAATTGAGAGTGGAACACCTTTTAGTCTCACCACATCCTTCACATGTAACTTTTCATGTTGTTCAAGTGAGAGATCTTCCCAAATAGTGATGAAATGGAATGTATTGGTGAGTTGGTCAACCACAACACATATCGAATTATTTCCCATCGACGTCTTCGGGAGACCCGTGACAAAGTCCATAGTAGCATTTTTCCATTTCCACATGGGTATAGGCAATGTCTGCATAATACCTTTGGACTTTTTTCGCTAATCACTAACAGGCTAACATACCAAGAACCTTGATTTATATTCCGAAATCTCCTTCTTCATTTTATCCCACCAGAAGTGTTCTCGGAGATCATGGTACATTTCGGTACTCCCAGGATAGATAGAGAAGGTCGAGCTATGTTCATCATTGAATAGCTCCATCTCTATCTCTGGATCAAATGGTACACATAATCTTGTACCAAATTTTACATCTCCTTCCTCATCAATTTTGAAATCGGAGGATTTCCCATTTTTAATAGTTTCGACCCTTTTTTGAATTTCTAAATCCTTTCTTTGAGAATCCTTTATTTTCTCCAAGAGGGATTTTTGAAAAATAATTTGAAAAAGGATTGATTATGTTTCTCCTTTAATTATTTTCATGTACATCCTTTGCAAATCTACGAAGATCAGATAATTTTTAATTATCATCATTGATAAAGATGCATGTTCATTTCTACTTAGAGCATCTGCCACCTTGTTTGTCTTACCAGTATGGTAGTAGATTGACCAGTTATAATCCTTGATGAGCTCTATCCATATTTTTTGGAACATATTATGCTCTTTCTTTTTGAATATATATTTGAGACTCTAGTGGTCAGTACATATCTCACATTTTTCCCCGTAGAGATAATTCTACCATATTTTCAACGCAAAGATCACACCTCCCAACTCCAGAACATGTGTGGGATAGTTTTGCTCATGTATTTTCAACTTCCTTGAGGCATAGGCTATCACTTTATAATTTTCCATTATCACACTGTGAAAGAGCGTTGTCGTACGCGCTCTCAATAGAACTTCAAAAGTGAGTTACGTTGGATAAAACTCCAAGCACAACACTCTATGAAGCTAATGTTTAGTTTACTTGGTGTAGCATAGGGGGCTAACCAAGGCCGTCTCTCAAAGGAGGAAGTGAATTAAAACATCTTATTAGAGGTATTCTAAAAATAAAATAAAAGATAATAAAAACACTACTAGAAAAGGATGGGGGTTGTTTATATTTTATGAATCTAGAAGAAGTTTGCTGGAAGAAGATTGTATTTTTTTGTTTTTAGTTTTGAAATGAATTCCGATTAAAATAACACAACAAGAAGATGTTTTTTTAGAAAATATTTTAAAAGGCGTAATCGATCTAACTCTACCTCTTCATTTACATATTAATCATTATCATTTAGATGAATATCCACTTAATTATGATCCTCTAATTTGTTAACCCTCGAACCCTACAAGAGTTATCTTAACCACAAAGATGGAATTACTTAAACCCTAGGCTAGCTTCGGAACATGCAATCGCAGAACCCTGCTTTGATTGTTGTTCTAAGGTTAGCTTATGGTCAGTGGTTAATTAGAGCACAAATCCATTCTGGAAATGAGGATGAGTTGTGTTTAGGGATTATATTTGAACTCTACAAATTTATCCCAAGTGGTCTTGTATTACCGATTAAGCTCGCACTCTCACAATTTACACAAAATCTCGACCTCGCGTGTTTTTGTATTAATTGTTCAATTGCTTGCTTAGTTTCATAAAATTTAAAAACATAATTCATGGATCATATTAAGTGAATTACAGTAGGCTCAATGATTCAAAATAATTAAATGAAGAGGGTAGAAGATAGATCGATCACTAAAAATTACTCTTCCATGGGTGGCGTAATCATCGTAGAAGCGTTTTGCATGTGCAAAGGTTTATAATGGGTATAACCCAATATCGCTTCTACTCAAGAATTCCAGCCCCAAGAGGAAGATTAAGAGAAGAATAAATTTAAATAAAAGAGAAGAAAATAGAAGAAATAAAAGAAGAACAAAGAAGTTTATTACACAAACAAAACAATTACAACATGAAGGAGAGAAGGAGGCTTCGATGAGAGGATCCTTGCTTCAAGAGCTACCTCTCTTACAATGGTTGTAGAATTTGGTTGAAACCAATTCTCCTCTGCCTCCAATCTCCCAATGCACGAACCAGCCTCTCCAAATGAGAAAATCACTAATTTATAGAGTGGAGGGGAGGCTAGGTTTAAAGTGGTTTCAAGTGTGAATGCAAAATCTCGGCCAAATATTTTAATGAAACTTGAACCGCCCATTTAACCTAAAAAACGCGTGAATTGACCGGCCTTCCAGAAGGATGATTTGTGCCACATCATGTCCCCGAGCTTTCCTCAAAATATGGGCTCAATCCAAGCCCGTATGTAGAGGATATGGCCCAAATACAGAACCTTCTCCATTCTGGCGAGCCCAGCCCAACTTTGACTTCATGGCCCAATTTCAACAACCAAATTAACTCTTTAGCTTTAGTGTCCTGAATAAAAGTTGTAGATAATTAAGTTAGGAACACTGTAACAAAATTTCAAATTCAAATAATAAATATAAAAATATTTATCTTCGAAATAATACAGTGCACTATTAAGGGTAAAACTGGAATTTTCACCAAATTTTCAAATGAATGATCAAATCCCAAATATTTTATAAATAAACATATTTAACACAATGTGAGGAAATTATATCATTTATTATCAATAAAATATTCAATAAAATAGTGTTTTATCAACTCCCCCACACTTACCCTTTTGCACACCTGGGCAAAACCTCATATCAAGTAAACATCAATATCAAATCAAAACCAATTTTAAAACACATATCTTTAAGATCAATCAATTTCACACCAAGAATAAAAAAGATATCATGCCTCATAAAAAACCTTATTTCAGGTTCTCCATTTATATCATTCAATATATTTCCACTTCATTTATCCACCCATGCACAAAACACTTACCTCGCTTGAATTTTCTCTCATCACTCAAATATCAATTTTTTTGCAATGTCTTTCTCATCCAAACTCATACAAGGGTCACCATAGGCTTGATAGATTCCTACATCGCTACCCGATGTGAGTCAAGGACATATGTTTATCATGAGGACTTTTCAGGGTTGTTCTGTGGCTTTCGGTTGGTAGGATTAAGATGTGAAAAACTCTGAGGCTGAATGAGGAGGGCTTGACTCTTTTAAAGCAAAATTGCATTAATCTAATTTTCACTTAAATATGGTCTTCTCTTCAATCCCCATAGTATCAATTCAGCTCCATCATCATGAAAAGTCATGAAAGGTTTACACCATTCATCATTTCAGCATAAAAAATGTCAATCTTCTAAAACATGATTTTCTTGAAAGCTCCAGATGGGCACAACTTTCCACCTCAATTAGAAGCTCCAGAAAAGGCACAGCTTCACTTGTCATGAAAGCTCCAGAAAAGGCACAACTTTCAATATAATTACTTTCTTTAGCAGCAAACACATCTCTTCAGAATTTAATTTTCCACCCAAAGTATCACATAATGTGGTGGCACAACACAAGACAGCTTCCCCCACACTTAAGCTCAACTAGATTATGCAATTTCACTTCAAGAGTTGGTTGGATAGGGAAAATTGGCTTGTAATGTGGCTTAACCTAACAGGCTGTGCATGGCTTCTAAGGGCTACAAGGATTAAATATTCAAGGTAGGCCATTATAAAAAAGGATTATTTGAAATAGGGGTTTTAATACCAAACAAATGCCTCAATCATTTAAACACAAGTACCTCAAACCCTCAAGTTTTGACAGGAATAGATCAAATTCTGGTTAAATCAAGTATGGTTTGGCTCTCTCAAGAAGTGAGGTGAATGTAAAGAATATGAAAATAATGGTTTAGAAGCCTCACAGGAAAGTGATTTCAAATATAAAGACAGTGAGATTGGCATGGGATTCAAAATTCAGCGTACTTTGCATGAAATTACTAAATATTTGAACTTGAAACAAAGTCATTTCAGCATTCATTTAAGCTTAGTTTCAAGGGGTAAATTGTTTCACTTATTGATATGGATTTAAAAATGGTGATGAGAATCATTTCAGCTCAAAAGTTTCAAAAACACACAGAAAATTGTAAAATAAACACACAAATTTTGAAAAACATACAATTTTTGTTTTTTGGTTTTTTTTAACAAGAAAACAATTGAAATTACTAAACTAAAAGGTTCCCTCCCCCACACTTAAAATATTGCATTGTCCTCAATGTGAACCCGTGAGATGATATATGCACATGAAATGCAGAATTTTTAAATAGGACAAATAATATAAAAGTGAAAGGGTTAGGAACAGCCTGATGTGATCAAGTGATGATGGGGTCATGCAGTGTGATAAAATCCACTGCATCAGTAGGATGTCCCTCAATGTATCTCTTCAAACGTTGCCCATTGACTGTAAAGCTCCTTCCAGTGTCCTCTTGTGTGATCTCCACTGCACCATAAGGAAAAACATTAGACACAATATAAGGACCTAACCATCTGGAACGCAACTTACCAGGCATCAACTTCAGTCGTGAACTATAGAGAAGGACTTTCTCTCCAATATGAAACTCCCTTTGTTGGATCATTTTGTCATGAGCTGCTTTTGATCTTTCCTTGTAGAGCCTTGAGTTCTCATATGATGACAGGCGAATCTCCTCAAGCTCTTGAATTTGCAACTTCCTTTGAATTCCAGCTTGGGCCAAATCCATGTTACATTTCTTTATAGCCCAATATGCCTGATGCTCGACTTCCACGGGGAGATGACACGCTTTCCCAAAAACAATCCGAAATGGGGACATACCAATGGGGGTCTTGTATGCTGTCCTATAATCCCACAATGCATCATCCAAGCGCTTGCTCCAATCCTTCCTATTTGGCTGCACGGTTTTCTCCAAGATTTGTTTCAAATCACGATTTGAAACCTCAGCCTGGCCATTTGTTTGGGGGCGGTATGGTGTTGATGTTTTGTGTGTCACCCCATACTTCCGAAGGAGGGAATAAAAATTCCTATTGCAAAAGTGTGTCCCTTGGTCACTGATGATGGCCTTTGGTACTCCAAACCTGCAAAAAATCTGTGCTTTGACAAAATCCACAACAACATGAGAATCGTCAGTCCTGGTGGCCTTGGCCACCACCCATTTACTCACATAATCAACAGCAACAAGGATATACAGGAAACCAAATGAACTAGGAAAAGGTCCCATAAAATCAATTCCCCAAACGTCAAAAATCTCACAGAATAAAATGGGTTGTTGGGGCATCTCGTGTCTTCTTGAAATGTTTCCAGTGTGTTGGCAACGAGAGCATGACTTACAAAATACATGGGAATCATGGAATAAACTAGGCCAATATAATCCTGAGTCTAAAACCTTCCTAGCTGTCCGTTGGGGTCCAAAGTGTCCACCACAAGCAAGTGTATGACAGAAATGCAAAACAGACTCAAACTCATGATCGGGAACACACCTCCTAATGACTTGGTCACTACACATGCGCCAGAGGTATGGATCATCCCACACATAATACCTAGACTCACTTTTTAATTTTTGGACTTGATGCTTCTTCAAATTTACTGGGATTTCAGAGCCAACAATGTAATTAACTAAATCAGCATACCAAGGATGCTTACCTGAGATGGTATAGAGATGCTCATCGGGGAAAGTGTCCCGAAGTGGTACCTGGTCCAAGGTGTCACCCTCTAGTGTGTGAGTAAGCCTACTCATGTGGTCTGCCACCAAATTCTCTGACCCCTTCTTGTCCTTTATCTCAAGGTCAAACTCTTGAAGAAGTAGCATCCAACAGATAAGTCGTGGCTTTGCATCTGGCTTCTTTAGGAGGTACCTCAAAGCTGCATGGTCAGAAAAAACAACTACTTTAGAGCCCAATAAATATGAACGAAATTTATCTAAAGCAAATATAACAGCAAGAAACTCCTTTTCTGTTGTGTTGTAGTTTGATTGGGCTGAATCTAGTGTCCTCGATGCATAGGCGATCACATGTGAACGTCCCTCCACCCTCTGAGATAAGACAGCTCCAACCGCGAAGTTGGAGGCGTCACACATAAGCTCAAAAGGAATCTCCCACCGTGGGGGCTGTATGATCGGTGGAGTGGTCAGACACTTCTTTAGCTAATCAAATGATACCCTGCATGAATCATCAAAATTGAAGTCAATATCTTTTTGGAGCAATCGAGATAAGGGTAGAGCGATCTTACTAAAATCTCTGATGAAGCGTCGATAAAATCCAGCATGTCCAAGGAATGATCGAACATCACGCACACATGAAGGGTAGGGTAAGGATGAAATGATGTCTACCTTAGATCTATCAACCTCTATCCCATGTTTTGACACTACATTCCCTAAGACAATGCCATGCTCTACCATGAAATGACACTTTTCAAAGTTCAGGACTAGATTCTTCTCAATACAACGATTCAACACATTTTCCAAACTACTTAGACATTCATCAAATGAAGATCCATACACTGTAAAATCATCCATAAATACCTCCATGCAGGTCTCAATAAAATCAGAAAAAATACTCACCATGCATCTCTGGAAGGTACCTGGGGCATTGCAAAGTCCAAATGGCATCCTCCGATAGGCAAATGTCCCAAAGGGACAGGTGAATGTAGTCTTCTCCTGATCCTCCGGAGCTATAAGAACCTGAAAATATCCAGAAAATCCATCCAAGAAACAATAGTGTGTCTTCCCAGCTAGTCTCTCAAGCATCTGATCAATAAATGGGAGGGGGAAATGATCTTTGCGAGTGGAATGATTTAGTTTCCTATAATCAATACACACGCGCCAACTGTTTTGTACCCTCATTGGAACTAACTCATCTTTCTCATTTTTAACAACAGTAACACCCCTTTTCTTAGGCACAACCTGAATAGGACTTACCCACTGAGAATCTGAAATGGGATAGATTATACCTGCCTCGAGCAATTTTTCATCCTCTTTTTTAACAACCTCCAGAAGGGTTGGATTGAGTCTCCTTTGTGGTTGCCTCACCGGTTTAGCTCCATCTTCCAAAAGAATCCTATGCATGCAAATGGAGGGGCTAATACCTGATATGTCAGCCAAGGTCCACCTGATTTCCCTGATGTTCTCCCTCAAAAGATTCAAAAGTTTTTCTTCATGTTCAAAAGAGAGATTGTTAGCAATGATAACAGGTAATTTTTCACCACTTAACAAGTATGAGTATTTGAGATTTGGTGGCAATGGATTTAGTTCCAGTGATGGTGGCTGCTGAATGGATGGAAGCATGAGTGGCGTAGACATCTGTGCACAATCATACATATCATCTGAATGAGAGAACAATGCATCAAATCCATCAGAAAAATTAGCAGCCATATCATAATCAGAGTATACATGCTCAGAATTCGAATATGATTGGACAAATGAACCAATCCCAAGATCAGAAAGATCATGAATTAAAGGGGATGAAGTAGAATGAGACATCAAGTTGGACCCAATACTCATTATTTCATTAAGAAGTGAATAGTCCCCAAGAGATTGGGAATCAAAAATAGAGGGACTATCACATGGAGACTCAGAATGAGAGAGAAAGAATGCTGAGTGTTCCTCTGGTGGGTACTTCATAGAATCCAGGATTTTAAACCTCACGATTTCATCCCCGAATTCCATGGAAAGAGTACCCTCATGAACATTGATAATGGTCTTAGCAGTTTTGAGGAAGGGTCTACCAAGAATGATAGGGGCTTGAGAACTTACCTGGTCATCTTCCATGTTTAGTACATAGAAATCAGCAGGGAAGATCATGTCCTTTACCTTTACCAACACATCTTCAAGGACACCAGCCGGATATGCTGTAGCTCTATTCGCTAGCTGCACCACTACCCTTGTAGGCTTGAGCTCACCAATCTGCAATGAAGAGAAAACAGAGTGAGGCATCACATTTATTGAAGCTCCTAAATCACAAAGAGCATCAGAGAAGTGAAACTCCCCTATGGTGCATGGGATGGTGAATGTCCCGGGATCCTTGCACTTTGTTGGCATTGCTAGAGTTGGTGTAATGAGTGCTGAGACATTCCTTCCAAGGTTGATCCTCTCATTTCCCTTGAGCCCTCTTCGATTGGTACAATGTTCTTTTAAGAATTTGGCATACCTTGGGATTTGCTTAATGGCTTCGAGTAGAGGAATGTTGATCTCCACATGCTTGAATGTGTCCAAAACCTCCTTTTGCATTGCTTCTTCAGCCATCTTCTTGGTTTGAACAACCCTGTTTGGAAAAGGAAGTGGTTTAGGAGGAACATCATCAATCTTTTTCTTACCTTTATCTTTCTCCTTGGATTGTTCATCAGTTGGTATGGAATGTGGCTTCTCTGAAGTTGCGGTGAATCCCGATGGAATGGTAGGTACAGCTGTATCGTTCATTTGCTTCCCACTTCTCAATGTTATGGCACTAACATTCCCCTTTGGATTTGGAGTGGGTTGGGAAGGTAGATTTCCAGAATTCTTACTTACAAGTTCATGGAGGGCGGTGGCAATCTGGCTCATTTGAGTCTTCAACTCCCTCAGCTCTGAACCTTGACTTTTCAGCTCATTTTGTTGATTAAGAACAATTTGTTTCAAAAGATCATCAGTGTTAGAGTCTACCTTGGGTTGGAGATTCCCTTGTTGCTGACTTGTTGATGTTTGAGCTTCAAATCTCCTTTGGGGTTGTTGGAAACCCTGTTGGTAAGGTGGAGGCTGCTGGAAGTTTTGTTGAAAGGGGGGCCTTTGTTGTTGTCCAGAGCCATACCTCATGTCCAGATGATCTTTCCACCCTTGGTTGAATGTTGGATCGAACTTCTTCTGGGGATATGGTTGTTGCTGCTGCTGCTGATATGGTCTCCCAGGGAACACTGCTGCACAATCTTCTGTTTCTTGGAGTTGTGGGAAACAGTCAGTTGGGTGGCTTGTATCAGTGCAAATACCACAAGGCCTTGAAGGAGGAGGTAAAGATGTCTTTTGTGCCAAAGCAATCTGCCTTACCATAGTTGTCAATTCTTCTAACTTGGTATCAATCAAATGACTCTCAAGAGAAGAAGGACTTACCTGATGTACTCCCCTGACATGTAGTGTACCTCTATCGCCAAATTGTTGGGAGTTTTGGGCCATCTTGTCAATCAATGCACGTGCGGCTATTGGTGTCTTGTCCACCAATGCCCCTCCAGCTTAGGCATCCACCATGCTTCTCTCCATAGCTGTGAGTCCTTCATAGAAGTACTGAATGAGGAGTTGCTCACTGATTTGGTGATGTGGACAGCTTGCACACAACTTCTTGAATCGCTCCCAATACTCATTCATGGACTCCCCTTGTGCTTGCTTGATCCCCGAGATCTCCTTACGAATGGAAGTGGTACTCGATGCTGGAAAAAATCTCTGCAAGAAAAGTCGTTTCAAATCGTTCCAACAAGTTACATCTTCAGGTTGTAAATAATACATCCAATCTTTTGCAGCTCCATCAAGTGAGAATGAGAATGCTCTTAGTTTGATTTGATCTTCAGAGACATTTTTAGGTTTTAGGGTTGTGAAAACCACATTAAATTCTTTCAAATGTTTATTCGGATCCTCACCAGAGAGGCCATGAAACTTTGGAAGTAAGTGAATTAACCCTGATTTTAGTTCAAAGTCCGATTCGAGATTTGGGTATGCAATAAAATTTGGTTGATAGTTAATATCAGGTGCAGCCAATTCTCGAATGGTTCTATTAAGTTCATTTCCATTATTATCAGCCATTGGTTCCTCTTTTATGTTTGAATTTGAATTGCTTCCAATTTCAATGTTCTGATATTGGAGTAATTCTCCAACTGGTTGAATGTTGAAACTTCCCGTAGACTGAGAATGCCTTATTCGTGCCCTAAGGCTACGTTCAATCTCAGGGTCAAGATCTAAGATATCTTCGGGATTAGTTCATGTCACAGATCAAATAAAAATGAAAAGAAAGAAGGTGGACCATAGTAAAATAAAAATGAGAAGTTTGAGTTGATGGTCCACAAAGAAGTAGGAGAAAATAAAAGAAGAGGATGAAAAATCAGATTGGGTAAAGAAGGAAGAAAGAAAAGAGGAAAATAATAAAATGTAAAATAAAATAAATACCTCTAGTTGGTTGAAATAATTACTTGCCTCCCCGGCAACGGCGCCAATTTGAAAGAGCGTTGTCGTACGCGCTCTCAAAAGAACTTCAAAAGTGAGTTACGTTGGATAAAACTCCAAGCACAACACTCTATGAAGCTAATGTTTAGTTTACTTGGTGTAGCATAGGGGGCTAACCAAGGTCGTCTCTCAAAGGAGGAAGTGAATTAAAACATCTTATTAGAGGTATTCTAAAAATAAAATAAAAGAGAATAAAAACACTACTAGAAAAGGATGGGGGTTGTTTATAGTTTATGAATCTAGAAGAAGTTTGCTGGAAGAAGATTGTATTTTTTTGTTTTTAGTTTTGAAATGAATTCCGATTAAAATAACACAACAAGAAGATGTTTTTTTTAGAAAATATTTTAAAAGGCGTAATCGATCTAACTCTACCTCTTCATTTACATATTAATCATTATCATTTAGATGAATATCCACTTAATTATGATCCTCTAATTTGTTAACCCTCTAACCCTACAAGAGTTAACTTAACCACAAAGATGGAATTACTTAAACTCTAGGCTAGCTTCGGAACATGCAATCGCAGAACCCTGCTTTGATTGTTGTTCTAAGGTTAGCTTATGGTCAGTGGTTAATTAGAGCACAAATCCATTCTGGAAATGAGGATGAGTTGTGTTTAGGGATTATATTTGAACTCTACAAATTTATCCCAAGTGGTCTTGTATTACCGATTAAGCTCGCACTCTCACAATTTACACAAAATCTCGACCTCGCGTGTTTTTGTATTAATTGTTCAATTGCTTGCTTAGTTTCTTAAAATTTAAAAACATAATTCATGGATCATATTAAGTGAATTACAGTAGGCTCAATGATTCAAAATAATTAAATGAAGAGGGTAGAAGATAGATCGATCACTAAAAATTACTCTTCCATGGGTGGCGTAATCATCGTAGAAGTGTTTTGCATGTGCAAAGGTTTATAATGGGTATAACCCAATATCGCTTCTACTCAAGAATTCCAGCCCCAAGAGGAAGATTAGGAGAAGAATAAATTTAAATAAAAGAGAAGAAAAGAGAAGAAATAAAAGAAGAACAAAGAAGTTTATTACACAAACAAAACAATTACAACATGAAAGAGAGAAGGAGGCTTCGATGAGAGGATCCTTGCTTCAAGAGCTACCTCTCTTACAATGGTTGTAGAATTTGGTTGAAACCAATTCTCCTCTGCCTCCAATCTCCCAATGCACGAACCAGCCTCTCCAAATGAGAAAATCACTAATTTATAGAGTGGAGGGGAGGCTAGGTTTAAAGTGGTTTCAAGTGTGAATGCAAAATCTCGGCCAAATATTTTAATGAAACTTGCACCGCCCATTTGTCCTCCAAAACGCGTGAATTGACCGGCCTTCCAGAAGGATGATTTGTGCCACATCATGTCCCCGAGCTTTCCTCAAAATATGGGCTCAATCCAAGCCCGTATGTAGAGGATATGGCCCAAATACAGAACCTTCTCCATTCTGGCGAGCCCAGCCCAACTTTGACTTCATGGCCCAATTTCAACAACCAAATTAACTCTTTAGCTTTAGTTTCATGAATAAAAGTTGTAGATAATTAAGTTAGGAACACTGTTACAAAATTTAAAATTCAAATAATAAATACAAAAATATTTATCTTCGAAATAATACAGTGCACTATTAAGGGTAAAACTGGAATTTTCACCAAATTTTCAAATGAATGATCAAATCCCAAATATTTTATAAATAAACATATTTAACACAATGTGAGGAAATTATATCATTTATTATCAATAAAATATTCAATAAAATAGTGTTTTATCACACTGCCTATGTATTACTTAGAAGCATCCCTATTCACCACAATTAGTTCTCCACTTGAAGGGAGTGTGAGTACCGGCGTAGTGATAAGCCTCTTTTTCAACTCCTTGAAACAGTCTTCACATTCCTGTGTACAGAAGAACTTTACTCCCTTCCATGTCATCTTGGTCATTGGGTTTGGGAATTGAGAAAATTTCTTCATGAATCGTCGATAATACCCAGCTAGACCTAAAATGTTACGGATCTCTGTTACAGAAGTTGGCCAAGACCACTCTTCAAATGCCTTCATCTTGGAAGGGTCCACAGATATCCATATCCTGGTGATAACATTCCCTAAGAAGGATACTTCCTCCATCCCGAACTCACATTTACTATACTTTGAATTCAACTTATCCCTTTTCAAAGTCATTAACACAGTTTCCAAATGCTCCTCATGTTCCTCCTTTCTCTTGGAATATATCATAATATCATCAATAAAGACCACCACAAATATTTCGAGGTATTCTATAAAGACTCTATTCATTAAATCCATGAAATTGCTGGAGAATTAGTGAGTCTGAAGGGAATAACTATGAAATCATAGTGTTCATACCTCATTCGAAAGGTACTCTTGTGAATATCATCCTTCCTCACCCTTAGTTTGTGATATCCTAACCGAAGGTCCACCTTAGAAAAATAACTGGCCCCACGACGCTGATCAAACAAGTCATCTATCAATGGAATGAGATACTTTTTCTTTATAGTGATTTTATTGAGCTCACGATAATCAATGTAGAGGCCCATTGATCCATCCTTATTCTTGAATAAGAGGACTGGATCACCCCACAGCAAAGCACTCGGGCGTATAAAACCCTTCTACATATTCACCTCTAACTTCTTCTTCAGCTCTTCCAGCTCCACGGTGGACATTCTGTAAGGGTCTTTGAGATTACCAGAGATCCAGAGATAAGTTCAATTGAGAACTCAACCTCTAGGTCAGTGGGAAGACTAGGAAATTCTTCGTTGAATATATTAGTGTAATCCCTCATGATGGGAATGTCTTCAAGCATGATTCTCTCCTTTTTCTCAATCATTTGATCTTTGTATGCATGCTCATAAGGATGCAATATCCAAACATGAGACGAAGATTCTAAAGGAGAATCATCTTCCTCCTTGCACTTGTAAAGAATTGGAGGATGCTTCAGGATGTGAAGAGTAATCTCCCTTTCCCGGCAGCTGATGTTGGCCATGTGCAAAGATAGCCAGTCCATTCCCAACATAGCATCAAACTCTACCAATGGAAGTATGACATGATTTTCTCGGAGGTTCAGTCCACAAACATTAATCGAGGAGGAGTTATAAACCATGGACTCAACGATTTCCCCATTATCTATTCTCATAGAAAACGTTTCCTCCAAATTTTGAGGTTGTGTTTGAATAGTTATACTAAACTTGCACGATATGAAATAATATGTAGAACCAGAATCAAATAGTACGTTTGCAGTTCTTGAATAAATAATTAGCGTACCTGTCACCATATCGTTTTCCGGATCCACCTCAGCAGTATTGATAGCATAATCCCTTCCTTGTTGCCTTGGAGGTTGTTACTGATTGCATCTGACAACTATCAGCTTAGAGAAATTGTTAGCATAATTACCAAGCTCCTTGTAGTTAAGACACTACACTACAGGTTGAGTATTGATCTGAACCTTCTGTTCTTCTTCAACATTAATGTTATTTTTCATATCCCTTCGGCATTTCATGGCCATATGACCAAACTTTCCACATTTGAAGAAATTCTCGGTTCCCTTGAGATAGTCACCAAGATGCTTCTTCCAACAATTATTGCAAAGGGTAGGGTGAGGATTCATTCCATCATGGGGTTTGTTTGATGAACCACCCATGTTGTTCTCCATTTTCCACTTCTTTTCACTAGGACCATGAGACCAATGAGAGTCTACAATCTCCATTTAAACCATGAGGGCACAATGGAAAATCTCCTCATAGTTGTTGAAGTCTTAAATGGCCAACACTTTTCGTAGAATCTCCCTTAGTCTGCTAAAGAAGAGATCCACCTTGCATTCAGTGTTCCTGAAAAATCTTGAGGCGTACCTTAGAAGCCTTGTAAAGTTCGCTTCATACACCCCTATGGACTCATCATCCTTCTTCTTGAGTCCAAGGAACTCTCTTTCCATCTTGAGATGGAGGGTTCGAAGAAAATATTTTTTGAAAAATATCCTCTTGAATTCCTCCTAATATATGGAATAAATTTTATCATGGGACTTCATATTTTTTATTAGTGTCCACCACAGATCAGCTTCCCCATAAAAACGATAGACTTCCAGTACAACGTTCTCTTCTTCCGAGCACTGGAGGAAAGAGAAAATATTTTCAATGGAGTTAATCCATTGTTCTGCGTGGAGGGGATCAGAAGACCCGCTAAACATGGGATTCCTTTTCTGCATGAAGGATTCTATGTTAACTAGCTCTTTCCTTAGAGGAGGGGGACGTTCCACCTGATTCAAGTTATTTTACATAACTTGAGCCAGCTGAGCAAGTACTTCCATGATGTTTTAAGCACCCTCTTCCATCACATCAGGCATGTCATTAGGGCAATCATTACATTGCTTATCACATTGGTTGTTGGAACGTGTTCTTCTATTTTCTGCCAATAACTATGAAAAAGAACATCTAATTAGAGATTTTGAATACATATCTATTGATCATAAAAAAGGAAACATTGAACATTAAAGGATAAACTTATAAAGAAGAAGTAAATCCTAACTTGGGATAACTTAGGTTTATATCTATGTTATCCTTGATATATTTCTTAACTTATATTCTTATGGGATTTTCCCCCTTAATTATGGTTCGTACTAAGCTCATGAATCTACCAAAGAATATCCCCTGGGGGTGTCATAACCAAGAATACAGCAAGGCCCGTTGTTGTGCACCTGTTCCCATTTGAGTCTAGCTCAAAGCGGTGTTCTCATATTTTAACCCTAGATACATTTGTGCCAGAGCCACCTCTACCTGCTCGTATCAAGACAGGGATGTATTTTATTGATAAACCACTTACTCTATACTCACCAAAATTTAGGACTATTTTCTTATACTTAGTCTCATCCTTAAGGTTCTCACTAAGGTTCTGTATTCGTAATCTCTAAAAATAACTTGACCATACCCTGATACCAACTATAGCGACATGAAAATTTTACATATAACATTTCATTATTTTAAGAATAATTAATCATCAGTGTACAAGCCAATGATCATTAAGTCAAGTGTCTTGGAAGACTAGGTACATATAACATAAAACATGGGACTAAAAAACACTTCTTTATATAATCTCCATAAAGAGCCTTTAACTTCCTTTGAGCTCTAACATCTGCATAGGGTACCTTGGGGAACACATGAACAAAGGGATGAGCTAAAAAGACCAGTAAAGGAATGAACATAAGGATACATCTCAAGCACATGAGTTAAGAGGCATGAAATAATGATATTCAATGAAGGAAACATATAAAATCATTTAATATAGCATGGGATCTTATAAAAATGGAATCATATAAATGTTTCAGAATCATAAATCATATCTTTAGTATGGGTCAAGGCTAATCGCAAGTCCCGTTTCGCATTTCAGTATGGGTCAAGGCTAACCGCCAATCCCGTTTCACATCGCATCTCATGAGACTTATCCTTACCTAATGAATTGGAGCGCAATTAGGGCGCACCCATCTCAACATATTCATAAATATTTCTTCCACATAAATAATCTTTCCACATAAATAATCATACATAATCAACCATACATAAACATAACGTTACCCATGGGAGGAATTGGGTACCATAATCATGACATAAAACATATCCAATGGGCGTATCACGAAAGTGTCCATGAAAGGAAGGGATTAGAAGATACATGGACATTAATAGGGTAAAATTTTCACATAAAATGACATGTGGTGTCAATTATAAGTGAAAACATATAAAAATGTATTTTTGAAACATCGGCATTAAAAACATTTTTGTGCGGTTTTATGGAAAACACTCTAGCGATTTTCAAATAGAAAAGAGGAAATTATTTTATATATTACCATAATTGAACCAAGAAGTTTATCATAATAAAAATACATATTTTATAAATACAATGGTGTTTTAAAACATAGGATATGGTTCACTTGAAATTTGGGTAAACATTTGGAATGTCCCCTTAGAACAGGTTGGCTTATCGGAAAGTTCTAAGGAGGGAATCCTTTAAAATCACATATATCCCAGATAGAATGTGATGAAAGGGTCTTGATATAAGAATATTGTATGAATAACCATAATTCATAAGACTCACATAGATAGATAAGATAACACCATTTTTAATGAATGATAAGGCAACCAAAAAGAACAAAGAAGGTTCGGGTAGAATTCATTACAATATTATCGGCATGGTGTCGGGTGTGACCAGGAGGGATTAATGAGAGAGAAATTGGGTTTCTCATCACTTATAAATCCATAAAAAGGTATGGAGGAGTTTCTTAAACATACCCCATCATTTTCTAGTACACATATAAAGGCATTGTATAGAGGATAATCTTGATAAAGAGAGAAAAGGAGAGGATCCCTTACCTCAAATCCAGTGGTGTTCTCCACTTGTTATTAATGACCTGAATATACCAAATTATGTTTATTAATTCATAATTAAATAACCTAATATATATGTAATTGATTTATTATAACCCTTTTTTTCATTAAAATATTTTTTTATTAGTTATAAGGTTCAATTTCATTGTTCAGGCTCGTTTGTTTGTTGGCTTTAAAAGACCGGTTCACTTATATTCAAGTTTTGATTATATGCAAGATGAATGTGGTTGTCCAGATTTGAAGTTAAATTATTTAGTTCATATCCATTATATTACATGGTTTTAATTTTTAATAGGTTACTTAGAGTGATGTTGATTTATTATACAAATAAAACCATAGTGATAACTATTTTTGTTATTCGGTTGGTTTGATTACAATGAATGTGTTTTCCATTATAGCTTAATTCCATTTGTACCAAAAGATTACAGAACCAAGAATATGATATATTAAATATATAATAATCTCGTTCAACACTAACAAAAATGGTTTCGTTTCCATAATTAAAGATAATAAAAGAAATTGATAAACTGTTGTCCTTGAATGTGCTAAATTAGCACATATTAAACGGTGCTTTCATTTCATTCAAGTAAAAGGGTGGAGAGAGGGAGAAGATAATGAAATATAACACTAGTATGAAAAAATTATATTATATGAATGTTACTGGATTTATCATAATATTATGGTGAAGGGAGGTGAGGAAATAAAATAAAATGAAAAGAACGAAAAAGAAAAGAAGAAATTTGGGAAGAGGAATTTACCTCTTGAGACTTCCTCCTTTGTGAACCTCTTACGGGGAAAGGTTTTGGTTTATTGAGGAGGAAGCTACATTTTGGAAGTGGGGGAGTAACATGGGGATAGGTTTGGGCAGAATTTTGAGAATTCATGTAGTTTGAGAGGAGTGGAGAGAAGAGGGAGTGAAGGGGGGTTTTATAGTGGAGGAGAGAAGGGATGTCATGATTTTATATTCCTTAATTTATTATTTCTTCCCAAGACCAAGAATAATAAGTATTCCATGACCATGTATTGTAAATGGGTCATGTAAATGTGAACCATCTGGGCTTACATAATCATAACATCATCGATGACTGAGTTAATCCAATATTTAGCATTTATTGTGAATTATCAGATTCTACTATTCATAAAAAATTCATGTATTTCAGAAAAAACCCAAAAATTTACCCCAACCATATTTCAATCTGTAGAATCCAAATATGAAGTCCATTTTTCAAAAATATTTTTCTAAATTTGATTAATTTAATATTTAATTAAAATAAAAATTTATTATCAAAACCAGTTTTAAAACATTCATCAATTCATTCTAAAATATAGGTATATCTTACTTCCAACATGAATATTATTTTTATACCACCATATGTGAGGTTAATATTTATTAGGGTATATAACTATTCATAAGGGTATGTTACTATTCATTAGGTAGGTTACTATTCACCAAGAATTATTTTTTGTTTCATTAGACTCCAGAAAACATCTTGAACACAACTGTGTATGTCAGATTTTCAAAATTACAAACACAGATGTGACAAAAATATTTTTAAAGGTCACTTATCACTTAGTAGTTCATTATTATGTGATTTTATGGCATATTTATACGAAGGGAATTTCCATTAAAAACATTGGGTTGTTATAGAAACTAATCAGGTGAAGCCGATTGGGTGAAGCATATCGAGTGAAGCTGGTCGGGGTAGCTGAACGGTGGAGTCGATCTGGTGAAGTGGATTGGGTGAAGAAGATCAGGTGAATCCGATCGGGTGAAGAAAATCTGTGAAACGGATCGGTGGTGATGATTTGGGGAAGCTAGTCAGATGAATCTGATTGGGTGAAGCTACTCGAGTGAAGAGGATCGGTGTGACCTATCAGTGAGACCGCTGCGTTGAAACGATCGGTGAGACTAATGGGTGGAACTGATCGTTGAGACTGATCATTGGCATCGATGGGTGACACCATGGTGACACATTTCCACTGACACCAAAATCAACCTTATTCATTGATGGTGTCCATTTACCCCCAACACCTAGAATTTGGAGATGTAATGGACCAGGAGGGTCTGTGCCAGTACATGAGATACTCCTTAAACTATTCCCTTCTTCAAGAATCCAAGAGTATTTCAGAAAAAAGAAAGGGATCCGAACACCCCCCCTTAGAAGATACATCTCGGTGGAAAACCACCACAAACATCCATGAACCCCAAGGATCAAATTTTCCCATCACACATATCATGGAGATCCTTCTTCCATGCCAAGATAATATTCTCTT
Source organism: Viscum album (assembly GCA_963277665.1). Taxonomy (NCBI): domain Eukaryota; kingdom Viridiplantae; phylum Streptophyta; class Magnoliopsida; order Santalales; family Viscaceae; genus Viscum; species Viscum album. The sequence continues at coordinate 1,034,426,319 of OY728159.1, forward strand.
TAGGCATCACTGACTCACTCGTATGGGTTTAATCATATTTGAACTGATGCATCTTTATTTGGAATCATGTTCTCCCTTCCCCACACATTGGAACATTTAATACACGTTCACAATTTAATTGAAACAAATCATCTCTTAACCATATATGGTTAGAATTACATCATATAAAGTCGCAAAAACAAGAACATCATGGAAGGATCAGAACCAAAACTAAAAATAGCTCTGGGTACTCGGCGCGCATCTGAGTTTCCCGCTCTCATGTACTATTTGTGAGGCCACCATGCCTACACAACACACAAACCAAAGGGATGTTCTACCAATGAATCACCTTCTCATTTTTATCATTGTTCCTTATTGGTCATTTATTGAACATAGCATTGTCCCCTATATCAAACTCTACCTAGTCAATGACATGGGAGTTATCATGTAGATATCGATGAAGCTGGGAGATGTGGAAAATGTTGTGGATCCTTTCCAACAAAGGTGGCAATGCCAGCTAATATTCTACCTCACTGACTCTCCCCAGCACATTTAAAGGTGCAATGAACCTTAGAGAGAGCTTTCTCCCCTTTCTGAACCACCATTTCCCACGTCGAGGGAAAACCTTCAAGAACACATTGTCAACAAACTCAAACTCCAAGGGCCTCCTCCTATGATTGGGATATTTCTTTTGCAAGTTCTGGCCTGTCTTCATCCTCTCTCACACAAGTTGATCCTTCTATATTGTTCTCTGCACTACCTATGGGACAAGAACACCATCCTCCCCAACATCGGTTCATCACATGGGAAACGACACAACCCACCAAACAAGGCTTCAAATGGTTTCATTCTAATTTTGGAGTGATAGATATTATTGTAAGAAAACACTAATAAGGAAAAATGTTGAAACCATGATCCCCTGAAGTCCAAAACACATGCCTATAGAATATCCTCCAATGTATGGGTGGTCTTCTCGGTCTTCCCATTTACCTTTGGGTGGAAAGCGGTGCTAAGGAATAACTGGATGCCAAAATCATTCTGCAATTCCCTCTAGTCTCGTGAGTACATTCGTGTATCCAAAACCGAGACTATGAACCTTGGATATCCATTAAACTTCACCCCCTCAACAATGTATCTTCATGATAAGGCATCCACCTCACTCAACTACTTGATTTCCAAGAAGTGAGCTGATTTTTTCAACCAGTGTACCACTACCCCGATAGCATCACAGCCTCCATAAACCATAGGTTGTCTTGTGATGAAACCCATCAAGATGTCATCCCAATTTTATTCGAGGACATTTTAAGGCTGTGAAAAACCTCTTGGTATGTGGTGTTCAACCTTCACATATGGAACCACTATGAACCTTTCCACAAACTCCACCACTTCCCAATTCACCCCATGCCACAAAAACTATTCCCCATGGACTTAGTAGATCTTGGAAACTTCTAGGTGTACAGCTAGGGGTGTGTTATTGAACTCATATAGCACTCTATCACGCATCATATATGGGAAAAACAACTTCCTGCAGAAAATCATCTAATTGTGACCATCCTCCAAACACCATTCCAGAGCATTACCCTGGTCAACCCGATCACACATCACTTCACTCTTTGAGTGTCCCCACTAAGACTCCTCCACCTACCACAACAGAGAGGATTGTACTATCATCTAAAAAAGAAAACCTCTACCACCATCCACCTTTTCATCCATCTGTATGTTATAAAACACCTCCATCGCTTTCTATGCATATAACAACTCTCTAATTGCATCATTATATGACTTCGTTCTCAAGGAATTGACCACCACATTCCCCTTTCCTTCAGTGTAAGAGATCTCAAAGTCATAGTCCCGAAAAAACTCCACCCACCTTCGATGTCATAAGTTTAGGTCCCATGGGGAAATGATATTCCTCAAACTCTTTTGATCTACGAAGACCAAAATGTTCTTCCCGATGAGGTAATGTTTCCACAACATCAATGCGGACACTACTGCTTCATGCTCTAGGTCATGGGTGGCATTGTTATACTCATGAGGAAGTAACTTCCTAGACCCATAAGAGATCACTACCTTCTGTTGCATCAGAACACACCCCAATACAAGACCAGAAGTAACACAAAACACCTCAAACAACAACCCATCCTCTAGAAACCTAAGCACTGGAGCACCAACCAACCATCCTTTAGATAGATGAAAGATACCCATCAATGCTCACTCCACACGAAGGCCAGGTCCTATCTAGTCAAAGCTGTCAAAGGATTTGAAACTTGAGAGAAGTCATGTAGGAACCTTTGATAATATCCTTCTAGAGCCAGGAAACAATGAACCTTGGTCACATTCTTGGGTGATTCCCAAAAAACAACAACTTAAACCTTTGATGGAACAACCAATACCCCTTTTTGAGACACCAGATGTTGAAGAAAGTTCACTTCTCGTGTCAATAACTTTCACTTGGATAGCTTCCCATAGAGATGGTGGTGTTGAAGGATCTCAAAGACCATCCTGAGTTTCTCAGTATTCTCCTCTTCTGATCTTGAGTAGATCATTATTTCGTCAATGAACACAATGACAAAATGTTCCAGGAACCCACAAAACATATTGTTAATGATCCTCATGAACACAAAAAGTTCATTCGTAACATCAAATGACATGAAAATGATCTAAAAGTTCCCATACATTCCCCTAAAATTAGTGTTTAGGATATCACCAACTTTCACCCATATCTATTGATACCCAGATCGAAGATCAATCTTGGAGAACTATCCTACTCCCCTCAACTGGTGAAAGAGATTATCTATCCTTGGGAAAGGGTAATAGTTCATAACTATTACATGATTCAAAGTTTTGCAGTCTATGCACAACATAAGACCACCATTTCATTCTTTGAGAATGGGACCAGATCACCCAATAATGACACAAATGGCCAGAAAAATCCATTCTTCATCAGATTGTCAATTGGAATTTGCAACTCCCATAACTCAAAAGGATCCATCCAATAAGGAGTCATTGAAATCATACAGGCACTGAGTTGTAAGTTTATCCTGAACTCAACATCATTTTGAGGGGGTAGATTCATAACCATCTCGGAAAAAACATCCAGGTAGTCTCTAAAAAATCCTAGAACTTCCACCATCTATGTGTCTGTTGATTCCACTGACATCTCATATAACAAAGAATGAAGGGTATTTGATCACCGGATACCCTCCTGGAAACTCCTATAGGAAACAAAAATACACACATTCCACCCATATCTGAAAACACAACCCTTCTCTAGAAGAAGTCGATAACATTTTGTATAGAAAATAACTATTTGATGCTCATGATGACATCGTTTGGATTCATTTGAAGTAGAAGAAGATCCCCACTAGACTGATGTGTCCCCAACATCAGTACGCATCCTCGACAAACATCAAACAGGCTGGAATGACCCCCCAACTAGTGTACTTAGCACCAAGGGTATGGAGAGTCTCTCTACTTCTAGGCCCAAAGCATGGGATAGACCATGAGTAACAAAGTAGTGATAAGTTCCTGAATCTAAGAAGTCATAAGAGAGAGTACTAAACAATATGATCGTACCTCGAACGACCGTCGGTCCTATCGGAACTGGAACCTCTGCGACATTCAACTGCCCATGACCAACTCTTCTTCCCCTTAGCTATCGGGTGCCTCCCCAACCACACCATAGTAGAGGTCCCTGAGGAGAACCCTGAGGTCTAGATCCTCCATCACCATCCACCCTCGTAAGAGCGAGTGTATGTTTTCCCAACCAATGTCGATAAAAAGTCTTGGATAGAAACTACTACTACTAAGGTGGGTGCTAAACCTATACACCCCCACTATACTGAACTCGGTCAAGACACTGATTCTAAAGAGGCCCATGGCTTCCACAGATAAATCATCTCAGTCCTATTCATATAGAGAAAGGGTGAGGATCATGAGACTAAAACTAGAACTGTTGAGGCCTGCTCCCCGTTGGCCGAATATTGGATGGCCCGGATGTTAGGGGCCTACTACTGACGGCCTTCGCCTTTGACAAGCTGAACTGGCTCCCCTATCACAGCACAACTATCAGGGTGTTCATCCTCTCCACCACATTACACTTCTTCTAAACCTCTATGTACGTCGGTAGAGTGAAGGGAGTAAAAACATACTATAGAGAAGGTCAGATTACCTCCTCTAAACGTCTCTCCCATGACTCATCATCTAGAAAGAGGTTAGGAGTGAAATGAAGGAGATCCTTGAACTTTCCCCCCAACTCCTTACTGACATTCTCTCTTGTTGGAGGGAGAGAATATCTTTCCTTTTATAGCATTCATTGTAGTAGAAATGAATTCCACCTTGAACTCCTTCTAGAAGTCAGTCCACAAAGCCTTAGTCTCAATCCTCTCTCCATGGTAGAGCGTACACCACTGATGCACTACTCCCCTTATCTGGCTGACTTCCAATGGAGCCAAGTACTCTCCTAGAGCACATATCAATGTAAAGGTGAACTCTAACTCCTCAAGTCATCCCTCTGTCTCCATGTCGAAAACACTACCCTCATACATCCCAAGGGTATGTCACTGGAATAAACGTAGAGTCCTTTGACACATGTCTTCCTCATCCTCTCAATCAATCCTCCAATGATCGACTAGACCAGCCACATGTGCCTCGATTTCCAGTACTACTTGTAGAGGTCATGTGGCTGTCCTAGCATCAAGGTAAACAAGGAATGCCTAAGACTGAGTAGTGTATAAGATTCCCTTTATATTTTTCATAAAAGTTTTATTTGTTTTAAATTCCCAATTAACCCAAAACACACAAGAACACAAGTCATTATAATAGGTGTACCATTCCTAGGTTCTCTAACATGTGATCAGTGTCGCCTCACCTGATTGTTCTGTAGTCCCAAAGTCCCTGCATTGGATCACATGTGGCCTTAAAATATTGTGTCCTATATGGTCTTCTATAAACTATTTCACACACCAAGATTGCCAAAAATTGTTTCCTACCATATCATGAAAACCTCACTATACCTAACCCTGGACTACATCTTATCTCTCAACCATCTCCTCGGATACCATTCTTTCATGAGCTGCCTACACCAAGATGAGGAAATGGATAACTAACTGCTAGACCCTTCCTTCTTCATGTTGAAGGAGGGTTGATGACCCCCCCGAGTCCCACCTTCAATAGGCCCCTGAGTGGTGAGTAGTACCAAGTGTATAAAATTTCATGTAAAATGGATGGCATCATTCATTTTATTTAATAATATCAGGAGATAAAATGGTAAATCCCAAAAAACTAAAAAAATAAAAGTAAAAGTAATGCCAAAATCCATTCCCATATGCATGTCCAAAATAAACTGCTATAAGGTACAAAGAAACTCTCATGAAAAGTACCTAAAGAAATAAAATCAGCAATGACAACTCTTGAACCCCAGGCTAGTAAGATTCGAAATGGTCATCAAAGTCCTCCTAGAAACATAATAGTAGTTTTATATACGTATGGGGATTATATAGGTGTACTTAGGAGGGATAACCAAAATACTTCTTGCACAAGTGGGTTGGAATTTGAATGCCCTTTGAGAAATAGTGATAACCAAAGCACCTATAAAGGAAACTATCCACCCAGCCTCACTAAGGCACACTCCCCAAATAATGAAAGTTATGTAAAGTAATAGTAATAGCACATTGATATTTTGGTACCACGAACAGCTTTCCCACTAGTTATTTTGGACATCCTACTCATCTGACCTCCCCAATAGGTTCCATTATAGTCCCACGGCCACCCCAACAACAACCATATAGGACATACCAATTGCACATTTATCCTGCCTGAAAACACCTAGGCCACCACAACCACACATAACCACAACCACATACACATAGTCCAATGTCACCCCTACCACGCCCAAAGACACCTAGGACTCAAAAACCACTACCCCTCCTTAAAAAACATATGTCTCATCAGTAAGACTCTTGGGAATCAAACCTGCCTTCACACACTTGGGCCAACCACCACAACACACTCTGATCAAAGATTCTTGGGCCATAATGAACCTTAGACCATCACAGCCTGCCCAAATAATACTGGGATACCTGGTAGAGGGAGAAAAATGGATCTAATAACCAACCACTCATACGGATTTTGGAAAAAATAGCCTCCCCCATGAAATAAGGGTATTTTTCATGAAGTTGTCAACATGGGTTAGGTGAATATAAGAATCAAAAGAACTAAATATTATACATATTGTAATCAAGCACTCATCCCAACCTAAGGGTTTTGAAACAGACAACCAGACCATATACAACCAATCTCACTCTTAGCCCTACACGCACAATTGCAAGGCAACCAAAACTAGAGAACCACCCATTTCTATCAAAAGAATTTCCACATTGTACCAGTTCTTGTTATTGTATTTAGTTGATTTCTTTTAAATCATTCCCCTACTACCAGGAAACTAACTGGTATAACCATAATCCAAGAACAACAAATGAAACAAAACATCCGAGCATAAATTTAATCATTCACATCCAGTTTTCTTGTAATGTCACAACAACAAAAGGGAACTATGAGATCCCTTGAAGTACAAGAACCAAAACAAGCCCCAAAATGTCGACTCCACACAACCTCAGATTCACATCCAAACAACTTCTCAACCATAATATTAAATCCCCCTCTACAATACCCCAAAATTAATAAAATTGAACAACCATGCACAAAACCAGAATAGAGTAGGGGAGTTTACATATTTAATCACTGTTGGAGCCAAAATTCGGGACAGAGAAGAAGTCAAGATGAAGACACTGATTGACTGCCTCGCAAATCCATTTCGCGGAATCCCCCCAACACTGTGGCTGCCCCGAATCAAGGAGGCGGGATTCTCCACAAAATCATTTGATGTTTGTGATCCCACCGTGAAGCAAGGAGGGGGGATCCTCTGCAAACACATTTGACGTTCGCGAGCCCACCGTGAAGAAAGGAGGTGGGAAGCTCCGCGAACACATTTGACATTCGCGAGCCCGCCTCGAAGCAAGGAGGCAGGACGCTCTACAAACATATTTGAAATTCTTGAGCCCACCATTAAGCAAGGAGGTAGGACCCTCCTTGAACACATTTGACGTTTGCGAGCCCTCCGCGAAGTAAGGAGGTAGGATGATCCACGAATGCATTTGATGTTCACAAGCCTGCCACGGAGCAACCAAGTCCCTCTCTATTCTGCATGAGATCTGGTTTGTGGTGCCTCTTGCCTATAAATATTGGGCTACCCCTATGCCCAAATGGATGGAAAATGTGACCTTCCGACCCCCCAGTTCCCAAATCATGTTGCATCCTTCTGTTGTTCGAACCATGAGCTGTGCAAGGTACTTCCGCTCCGTGATGTGCATCCCCTTTGTCTCATTTTGATCCCCTCTTCTGATAGGGATGCCTTTCGTGAAGCCTAAGGGCCTTTGGGAAGGAATGGGATCCCCAATAGGACCCGGGTCGTCATGTAGAATTTATGCATCGCGAAACACCCTTCATGTACACCTGATTCACATGCTAAGTCTGGGTCAGAGTACTTCGTGAATCACATTTCTTCATGACACATTTCTTCGCGAGGAACCTTTTCTCTGCTTGGAAGTGCTCCGCGAATTCCTTTCCACCTCACGAAGCACCTCCCATATGCACCTATACTATATGCTTAGGCTAAGGCACCCCACTTTGTGAAGCACACCCCTTCGAAAGTTCCCTCTGCCACACGGAACAACAGAGCTTCCAAAGGCCCCTAACTATGAACCCCATTGCTTGGAAATTCCCTTTCCCGTGCGACCCTTCAAGGTTGCACGATGTGACTTCAATGTCCCTTGGACGATATTTCAAGTTTCATTTCTTCACCTCATGCTTCCTCTCATAAGCACGCTAATGGATACTACTTCTTTTCAAAGCCACACTAATATGGGATTCTCGATGGTTCTCTGTATGACCTCCACCCCCCACTCCATGACTTATCTTGTCCCCTCTCTACACTAAGGAGAAGAGGGTACCAGTTATTTAACTCATAGGGGTGCAGAGAAAAACCACCTTGTCTGAGCTGTTGGACGTTAAACTTCAAAGGACCTTCTTCCTCAACACATGGCATTAAACTGTGACCTCTTCCCATGCTTCGTACGCAGGGTACCCCACCTTGGGAATTGTCCACACCAACTGGTCTCCACATGGTATGATATCCTCTATATGGGAGTGGAGTTTGTCCATGGGGGAAGGGTGACCATCTTGGTGTAAGCCACTATATTTCCTATAGGATGCAACATCCCTTCTCCCCCATTCATCATCAGTCCCTGGGGCTAGCAAAGGGTGTGGTTGAGAATGGTGCTTCTCCTTTATTTGGTCCCAAGTCCCTCTCCCATTGTACTTGGTCACCTTCAGGCCTCCATCATGGAGTAAGTCCCAATCGTTCTCTTCCTAAGACACTAACCACATATAAGCCCCACTTCACTTCCCACGGATGCACCTTTCGCGACTTGATCTTCGGATCTCTGGTACCTTTTTTTCTCACACTGAGCATGAATCACATGGGCATAGAGTGAGAACCGACAATGAAATCCACTTGGGAATCCTAGAGTGTAATCCTCTCACCCACCTGAACTATGAGAATTTTTTGTCCATGTCATGGCAAGGTACGTTAGAAGCCTCCACAAGGTTCAAGCCCGCCACCCCGGTCATTTCGACATCCTTCAGGCCAGTTCTCCAAAACCATGGTATGCCCTAGAGCGTAATCCCCAAACACCATCTCGAGCTACGAGGACTTTGATCCATGTTAAGGCATGGTATGTTGGAAGCCTCCACGAGGTTCAATCCCACCATCCGGTTGTTCCGACCATCTTCACTTCGGTTCACCAACACCTTGGGCAGCCTAGAGTTTATGCCTCACACCCATCCTGAACTACGTGGAATTTGATCCCAGCTAAGGCAGGGTAAATAGGAAGCCTCCATGAGGTACAAGCCCAACAACCATTGGACCCCAGGTCCACCTTCACGTCGGGTCACCCCTGTCCAGCATGACGTTAAACTGTATCCTCCATTCTGAACTATGTGGACTTTGATCCTTACTAAGGCAGGGTACATAGGAAGCCTTTACAAGTTTCATGCCCGCCACCCCGGTAGTTCCGAACTCCTTCACATCGGTTAACCAACACCTAGAGCATATAAGAGTTTAATCCCCACACCCATTCGGAACTATGTGGTCTTTGATCCTTGCTAAGGCAGTGTATGTAGGAATCCTCTTGACGGCTCAAGCCCAAAACCAACATCATCCTCATGATGGATTCATCCCAGTCACCATCCCTTTCATAGAACCATCCATTATCCATCCTGATTCTTTCTCAGGCTGCCATATCCTGGTGGAATCATGCCACCCCATTCCTAATTATTTTTTACAGCATTCAGGGAGCCACCCATGTGTTGGCCCCAATATCAGCATTCCCTCTAGGGGGTTCCTTTATTTGATTCACTCTAGTCTGTGTTTTGATTAGTTTGATCTGTCTCCTTCGGACGGTAAACTTGCGACATACCATGTGTTAAACATGGGAATCTAAGGAAAAAATCAGTTACATTCCCATGATATACGATTACCCATGTTTTATGTGGAATTCATCGGGCTTCTGCGCCCTCGAGAAGCCCTATAATAAAGGACAAATGATAGAAAAACCAATCCTTATCATCCAGACATGCCAGTGATTCCCAGCATGACTACTCTCCTATCTGAAGGATGCTTCCCTAACTGGATTCCTTGGAATGTCCGGATAGAAGCAATATAATTAACTAGTGTCCATAAATATATGGAGCCAGGAATAGTCTCACGAACAACGTTAAAAGTCTATGAGGGAGACCCTGACTAGGTGACGAGCTCTATGGAGGAATCCACAGAAGGAAGAACCAAAATCCCATCATCCCATTTTGATCATGGACCAGAAATACCAGAATAAAGAGTGGATGCTGCCTGCCTTTGGAAAGTGGGAATGTGGGGAAACATAAAACACCACGTCTCTCGTCCCCAAACGAGACGGATGTGCATGCCTCGACAAAAGCGTCGGAAACAGAAATGGTGAACCCAACATGAAATTATTCTTCTCAAATATGGAAATTATTAGAGCTCAAGGCATTAATGGATTGATGTTTCACTAGATCCAAACATCCGGCACTGAGTCCCACCAAAAAAATAATGGACCCATCATGAAACTCACCAGATGTTGGGGTAGTAGATCGTTGGACATCTGGTTTTGTGACATTGTCAGCGTAGAACCTTCTTACTAATCACGGATGACGGGATGATGCTGGAGCATTGGTCGTCGATAACTTTTTCTTTTGACACTAACGAGTTCATCTCCCTGCTTCTCAGGAATCTGGTTGCAGCCTCAGGAATGCGATCATCGCCCACCCGTCAACATAGGGGTAAGGGAAACGCCAGCATAGTTACTCTGCATGGCTTCACCACTTCTGTGACAGCCTCTGCGTCCACGACCATGGGGCACCCACGACCCATCTCCCAATCGTAAGTTATCTAAAGAATGGTAATTGACATCCTATTACATCGTTACGAGGAGGAGGGAATCATCCCTATGTGGGATATGGCCATCCTTGATTTGGAGGAATTTGCGCCTTTCCATCAATGCCACCACTGAGGGCTGCATAGGGAGCCATTTATCCCCACCCCGACATACAACCGCATTGAGATCCAGTCCCTAGAGAACTTTCATGACTCCCATCCATATGATGATGAGGTAGGTGATGTACGAACCAACCCTGTTAGAGTCCCGAAATAAGGGCTCCCATTAAGGGCTCCCACTAGGCTCTGTCAGTGCCACTGCCCAGTCTTGCTGGAGGAGGAGCAGGTAAGCTATGCACCTGCACCACCAGCCCCGGCTCGTCTGACCCGACGCCAGCGTCAGGAACGAGTTGATGAGGAGGCCCACCAAAGGGCATCAACATCGATGACTACTATGGCCCAAGCCACAGCTGACACATATCATCAAGTCCTTGCATACACTGAGTAGGGGCCCTTATACGCCCAACTAGGATCGAGGATCTAACCTCCCCATGGGCAGGGTGGGTCAACTCCCTGGTCACAGGCATGAGCAGTGGTCGCTGTGAACCAACCCGTAGCGATTCCACCCCATACAGTGGTACTCCATATACCACTACCATAGAGAGAGTGGGTCTTCCCTGCTTGGAGGATCGACATGGAGGTCTTCCCTATGCCACCCCCAATCTTAATGAGGGTCTACCCAGCAGAAGTGATAATCGGTACTGAAGCTTCTCCCAAGCCCATTACACAAGATATGGAGTCTCTCTTCCTACTCCCGACCACCGGTGCAGGGACATTGAACATCCGGTCCCTCTCCAACGTGGGGATCCTCCCTGCGTCCTCTTTGCAGCTAGTGAAGGTCCTCCTCACCCCAGATACTAGAGGGGTGAAGGCCAGCCTCGCTCCACCCACACCAAGCATGGAGGTCCTCCTTATTCTCCTTCTAGTCCTAGCAATGGTTTTTCTTTCTATAGCACTATTCATGTAGGTCCTCCCCATGTCCCCTTTGACATTTGTCCCAGTGATCCTCGCACCCCGGCTTTCTCGGGTGGAAACCCTCTCCGCCCCAGAACCAGTGCGACCTAAGGACCCTGTGTTAGGAATCATCCCTCTCCTGAGAATCCACCTAGCGGCAGGAAGGTGGGTAATCGCTACCACAAGAATAATCATGTGAAGGCCCAGACGAAGATGAAACTGGTCCACTTCTCAGACTCTGTAGTAGCGTATGACTCTCCTCGGGAACGCTTGGCTCACTCATCCGAGTCAAGGGTCGGGCAGGGATGAGTCACATCAGCTTGGTGCTCCCAGAATACGAGGTCCACAAGATTCCCACCTCCCTCCATTGTTATATCCATGAGGATAAAAATCTGGCGACCCCACAGGTTACGGTCGTGAAATCACCACCATCGTCACCAGAAGTGCTTTCTACCTCCAAAAGAGATCATGGGGAACTATTATGTGGACCATTGGCAGGCGGGCAACATCACGACCTATCACCAGTAGCCCTGGCCCCTCATCCAAGAATGGTAACCGTCATCCCCTCTTATCACGACGTGGTGGCCAGGTCTCTACACTCTTCGGAGGATAGCCCAAGAATCGGCGGCTAGTCAGCCCACTCACCGTACTCTCCACCGACTATCTTGTCGTCCCAGCGGTCTGACTCAGTACTGCTACTAGTTAAACAACCACCTCCAGTTGTTGAGTGGGTAAATCAAGGTCTAGACTCTTAATTTAATCCATAGAGCTTCTGGGGAATCCTTGCAATGGACCACTTCCCTGAGATGTTCTGGCCCGTGGCAGCGCAGGATTTAAGCATTCCAGAATCCCTCACCCCAGAGGAAGTTGAGTGTTTTCGCTGCACCCTCTGGGCAACACATTTCAGCATTCATCATCATCGTGTGGTTTATCCAAGGATCCAAGCGCATTTCGAAGACATAAGTGAGCAATGTTGTCTAGTCGATCTATCTGCACTCTTTGTGGCCCAGCGCCCCGAGTCACCAGGTTTTTGTGAGGATCTCCAGCATCAATGCTTTCAGAGTATCAAATTACTCCACAAAATTATCAGAGAGGATACCCCCCATGAGAAAATATGTGGTTGGGGGAAGTATTCTGCCCTCCTCTTCATCCCTATCCGGCAGCATCCCAACTCTCTATACGATATTGAGGACATGCTCCTAGGAAGGGTCACGGTCAACATGGTCAACATAGTTGAAAAGAAGGACGAGCTGGAGCTTCTCGATGGAGATTACCCCCTGAGGGTGTTGCACCATTGTTGGACCCATTAGGGAGGATTACCAATTAGTAGAGGAACCTCCTATGTCTCCTTACACTGACTGAGGCATTGGTACATAGCAGGAATGCCAGTTAGGGAAAAGAGCACGATGGAGATGTCAAACACTCTGACCTGTCTGCTTTAGTGCAGAAGATAGAGGAGGAACCTAAGAAGGCCATGTTGTGCCAGCAACTTGCTGAGCAGATGGGGTTGGTCGACGAACTTCTTGCAGAATGCGTTGCAGAGCGACAACCCGAATATAGTGATCCTAGGTCGGGGCAGTAGGGGCATGAACAACTACCCCTCAGTGAGCTACCCCCAGGAAAACCTAATCATATTGCTCTTGCAGATAGGGCTGAAGTTGGATTTTATGGAAAGGGGGAATGGTATATCTCACTAAACCCTCCCAAACGGTGTGACAATCCAATGAATCTAGCCCGGGTTCTCCCAGCTACCCCGCAAGCCACTCCACCAGCCGCCCAATCAGCCTTCGGGCCTGGTTATAGCATTGAAGAACCTGGAAACGCGCTTGTGGTAAGGGATCCCCGTAAAGATAGGTGCCCCCGACTAGACGATCATATGGCAGCGCTCATAGCCCAACTTGAGCCGTTGGAAACATGACGTGTGGAAATCCCACTTGATGGTTATCCATACCCGGCATGTGTGGATGATATGTCGGCACCTCCGAGTTTCGGGAATCCCACCTACTCCCCCCTTTAATGGGACAGGGGACCCACAGTAACACTTGTCCCACTTCAAACCAAGGTGTGGGCCCATGTTAGGGACTCCAGCGCAACACGAAGCTGCAAAGTTCCGCTGTTTTTTCAAGACATTGGTGGGGACGACATTCATCTGGTACAACCAGCTCCCCATCAGATTCATAACTAGTTGGGCGGACCATAACAGAAAACTCCATTACCAGTTCTGCTCTACCATGCTGAAAACTAGCATCGCAGACCTCTTAAAGTTCATGAAAAGGCCAGATGAACGAGTCACTGACTTTATCGCCCGGTGGAAGGGGCTCACATACTCCCTTGACATGCCACTGACTCAGATGAAATTACTGACGATGTGTGTTGGGAACGTCAATACGAAATTGGTTCCTTCTCTGATCACCCAGAACTACCCTATAGGATTTCGAGACTTCTCCAATAAGGCCCAGTTCCTGGAAGAAGTCCTTCAATAGGCTAGCCAGGCACGTCTGTTGCCCCCTATTATCCCAGTGGGGAGAGATTACATAGCTAAGCCCACCATGGTGGGACAAATAGAATCACCCAATAAACTATAGTTGCTACCAGTAGCACCAACCTCGTAGCCTCGTAGAGGCCCTCCACCTTAGGTGCAGCCTCCGGCTCAATAGTGCCCTCCTCAGAATCAAAAAGTGCCTCCGTGTAATGAGGCACCACCGCCTAGACAGGACAATCAGGGCCCACCTCATCGACATTCCCCTCCGATCCTCATCAAGGCTAGGCTCCAAGGGCCCCCTTTCCAGAAATAATACATCAGAATTACTCATTCAGTGAGAATCAGGTCCCTAGTTACTTCCATAGTTCCCTAGAGAATGGGATTGTATACTTTCTTGAGTGCAGAATACCGGAAGAGACGAGTCTCATTGATCACCCCAACTACTTCCCCTATCATCAGATTCTGGGGAACACCCTCAAGCAGTTATATGTGTTCAAAGACTGGCATCAAGATGAGTTCGATAACAACATAGTCAGTCTAGGCTAGGCCCCAGCACAAGTGGCCGATGTATTTTTAAGGTCAACCAGTGGTAGTGATAGCGAGGGTGAGTGGCAACTTGTTTTTAACCGCGGGTCCTAGATGTACGATGACTAGATGGATCGCAAGATGGTTGCTTGCACCCATGGAACCATTCCGGAATACCTGATTCAACTAGAACCTTTAGAAGTTGTGGCCACCACTTCTGCATCATCATATCATCTGACCTCTTCCCTGATGAGCAAGCATCGACATCACAAGAAAAAAGAAATGTGCCACGCCAATGCCATCGTCGCCCCGAACTCTCAGCGACTTCATGCCCCCTGAGATGGGGATCCATCCCGAAATCTACCTAGCAGTGGATGACTCTTCATGTGATAGTCAAGGGTACACTTCAGTTAATACAGTAGAGTTGGGAAACCTCTGTATGACTCCCAACTAAGGGGAGAACCAGGCTAACGTGCCCAACATCCCTAGTCGGCAGCAACATAGGTGAATCCATGACCAAATGGGTCATTAGGGTACATCAGTTGGAACCTCCATCTAGTTTGTGCATGCCACTGAGACAAGAAAGTTGGCCCAGTGCAGAGGCCATCATGCACAACCTCTTCATCCAGTGTCATCGGGACCTCCTCCACCACAGTTTGTGCTACTAGATTATGTATAGTTACCTAGTCCTATCTGCGGCCAGCCTCACCCGGCTACAGGCCGATCTCAGTTGTTCAGTCCTCATACGACAACTACTTTTTAAGCTTCAACTAGTGAGCAACAGGATATGCCCAGCACAAGCTATTCGTCGGTCCAGCCGACAGGGCCCGACATGCCTCTAATCGCGGAGTGGCCTCCTATAGGCAGAAGTTTGTGGCTGGCGTAGAATTATGATGTCCTTATGCACCTTACCGGAATCCCAGTGTGACATTCCATCCTTGAAGCCCTTCACCATTCATCAGATATGCGTGAGGCCCTCACTGAAGCTTTAAGATTCCCCCTCTAGTTTGATACAGTGGTAGCACCTGCAGAAGTTTTACATGCTAAAACTGGTGAGAATGCCGAATGATAGAACATCATTTCTTTCTCGGGAGAAGATGAAGGCTCTCCCATACTGGGGCACATCCGCCCACTATACATCATCGGCCAATTTAATGGCATGGAGGTTCTTCACTGTCTCAATGACACCAGATCTTGGATCAACTATATCCTATCACGAACACTTCGGATGCTAGGGTTATCTGAAGATGACCTGACTCCCTCTGATTCAATAATCCATAGATACGACAGGACATATCATATCCTAGTCGGAAAGATCCACTTGAAGAAACAGTTTGGTTGCATAGTTTCTAGTACCAATTTTATGGTTGTCTCCCAGTACACCATGTACAATGCATTTATGGGCATACCATGGATCCACCTGCATGCGGCGCTCCCCTCATCATATCACCATTGCCTCAAGTACTCCCTAAATTGTCGAGTAGGCATAATCCAGGGTGATGCATCTCATTTATCCTCTTGTAAATCCTATTATTTGGATGCTGATTATTACAAGAGAAATGATAATCAGATTTTGGAAAATGTGGTTGAGCCCGCCACGGTCACAACTGACCCCTGGGTAGGTCTGGATGATGCCTATATCTTCCTAATCCATCAATTCGAGGCCACAACCCCGGACATGGGGAAATTCATTGTTGTCTCTGGTACAAGAGGAAGGAATATTCTCAAGTCTATGAGATGATGGAAAATCACCTCGTTGTCCTACACGTACCAGGATCAGGTGATCCCAGAGATTCCTACCCCCGTACAATATCGGGATGTCTACCCCACAGCGACAGAAGTATGTCATATGTGTCTGTTTCGTCGGGATGGGATTAATCAGCTAAATCCAACGGTCCACTATTTCTCTTATATCATCAATCATGACCCCTTGGGCCTTAGAACAGATGGGATTGATCTACTACATTCATCGATATGGTCTCAGCGGCACGTAAATCTCATGATATGTTGTCTACTGTTGTCCAGGAAGGTACCAGCCTTCTAGCAGGTCCTTCCGACCTATAGGAAGCTTCTCTCGTAGGGAATCCTTCCTCTGTAAGTGAATAATAGGATCTAGAGGATGCTCCCCTACCTTTGAAGAAGGTATCTCCACCACATCCGATGAACTGGTACAGGTGAACCTTGGTTGCGAGGTATATCCAAGACCCACATTGATCAGTGTCGCCATGTCCCTCGAGGAGAAGAAACGGTATGTAGAATTACTAAAACAACACCATGATGTGTTTTCCTGGAGTTAAGATGAGATGCCTAGACTAGATCCTCATGTATCCATCCACCGCCTCAGCCTCCCAAAAAACCATCACGGGTTCAAGAGGCCTCCTAGGAAGATACACCCTTCTCACGATGCCGTTGTCGAGGCCGAAGTTGAAAAGATCATCAGAGTCAGCTTCATCAAGTAGGTCTAGTACCCCAAGTGTCTAGCCAACATTGTGATAGTCAAGAAAAAGAACTGACAGATCAGAGTATGTATCGACTTCCAAGATCTCAACTGTCACTATCTGAAGGATTATTTTCCCCTTCTAGTGACAAAATTGTTGATCGATGATACGGATGGGTTCCAAGCCTTCTCGTTCATAGATGGTTACTCTCGATATAATCAGATTTGGATGTCCCCTGATGATGAAGATTCCACCTCTTTTAAGGTAACCCAAGGTACTTTCTATTACTAGGTTATTCTCATCGGCTTGAAGAATGCAGGTGCCACCTATCAACGAACCATGCACCGCATATTCAAGCCAATCCTCGGGACCTTGGTGGAGTTTTACGTGGACAATATGCTGGTCAAATCACTCCAGCACTAGGACCATCTCAAGGACCTTGAATATGTTTTCGGCTTCCTCTGTTACTTCCACATGAAGATGATGTCATTGAAGTGTGCCATCAGGGTCACCTACGAGAAGTTTCATGGATTTGTTGTTTGGTAGCGGGGCATCGTGTTCGATCCAGAGAATATCAAGGCAATTATTCAGATTCATCCCCCCGATAAATATTTGGGATCATCGAAGTTTCCAAGTCTACTTAGCCTACATATGCTGATTCATTGTGAATCTGGCCGGAAAGTGTATTCCCTTTTCTCGGATCATAAATAAAATCTCTTCCTACGATTTCACGAAGAGTGCCATACTGCATTCAAGGAAATCAAGTTGTATCTGCTCCAGCATCCAGTCTTGATGCCACCCATCTCTGGAAAACTGCTGATCCAGCACGTGATTTCCCTGGAATGATCTATCGGTGACCTTATCACTGAGAAGAACAATGAGGGGATGGTAAGCAGTATCTACTACCTCAGTCGCATGCTCCTCGATATGGAGACCAGATAATCCCCCATCGAGAAGTGCTTCCTGGCACTGGTATTCGCAATATAGAAATTGTGACACTACTTGTAGCACCATGAGGTACAACTGGTGTCTTAGGTAGACCCGCTGAAGTACATCCTAAACTGCCCCATCTTAACCTGTCGTCTAGCACAGTGGGTGGTAATCCTCTAGCAGTTTGACATCAGGTTTGACCCTCAGAAAGATATCAAGGGACATGGATTGGAAAACTTTCTTGCTGCCCATCTGATGTCTGCAGACCCATTCCTGGACATGGATTTTCCCGATGAGGCAATCTTCTCGGTAGATCCTGCCATCCCATATCATTATATTCACTTTTATAGTGCCTCCCAGAGCCCCACCTCCAGGAGTCTCAATGATCCCAAACCAACATAGTAGGCCTGGGTATTGTGTTTATTACACCGGCACAAGCCATTATCATGTATTCATTCCTGTTGTCAGAAGGCTGCACCAACAACAAGGTAGAGTATCAATCTCTTATCACTGGCCTCGAGCTGGCCCTCAAGATCTATGTACCCCAATTTAATTTGAAAGGGGATTCCAAACTGGTCATCAAGCATGTCAACGGTTGCTATGTTATCAGAAATCCAAAGCTCATACCATTGTTGGAAATTGCACCATCTAGCTAATGGCTCAGTTTCTATCTCCATCGGAAGATATTCATCTCCCTCAATCACAGAACGGTCAAGACGATGCCTTGTCCAGCCTGGATATATCACATGCAGAACCCAAATAGGATGATCTGATTATACACGTGGCACATCAGAGAGTCATTTCCCCCATCACCCCATAGGATGATGACGACCTATGAGTAAGACATATTATCGTTGGGTCCACCACGTCATGACCCCCAGGTTCTTCAGATACAGTGGTTGAAACAACCCCTGACTGGAGAGACCCCTTTTTCGAGTATCTCCAAAATGGTTGCCTCCCAGCTGATCGGGCCGAGCACAAGTGAATATGACACCGCTCACTGCATTTTACCCTCCAGAGTGGTCCTAGTATCGAGCAGATCCTATACAAGCACGATTTTGATGGTGTTCTCCTCCATTGAATCCAATGAGTTGAGATTTCTCAGGTCATGCATGAGGTTCATGTTGGTTCTTACGGTGCCCACCAAGATGGGTCGAAATCTGTCCCATCAGATCCAAATACTGGGTTACTTTTGGCTCTCTATGATGCATGACTGTATCAAGTTTACAAAGAGATGTAACACATGCCAAATTCATGCTAACATCATGCATCGGTTTCCAAAATCTCTCCACTCCACCAAGTACTCTTGGCCGTTTGTAGTATGGGTACTCGATATCGTGGGACCATACCCACTAGCGATAACTTGCCAATGAAGGTTCATCCTGACCGCCACAAATTTCTTTTCCAAGAGTGGAGAAGAGGATCCAGTCAAGGGGGTCAAGGCCCGTTCTATCGTAGACTTCTTGAGCTCCAACATCATATACCAATTTATATTCCCTCACATCGTCTTCTACGATAATGGAACCATCTTCCGAGCATCCAAACTGGAAAAATTGTATGCCACATACAACATCCATTCGAACCATAACTCCTGCAATCACGTGTAGGCGAATGGGAAGATCAAGGCATTCAAAAAAACCCTCTCTATCATTTTTCAGAGAATGGTTGGCCAGAACAAAAGTAGTTGTCTAGATAAGCTCCCCAACTCCCTCTGGGATTATCGGACAACGACTCGTAATTCCACCCAGGTGACCACATATTCTTTGGGCTAGGGAGATGAGGCCATCTTGCCAATCGAGATCATGCTTCACTTGTAACATATAGTGGTCTATGACTATCAAGTTCAAGATAAAGTAGCCAAAATTTGTCTGGCTGAATTGGATGCCCTTGATGATAATAGGCTCTGTGTCCTGCACAATATAGAAAGGCGTCAGAATAAGATATCTAGGGCCTTCAACAAAAAGTATCAACACCGCTCATTTCTGAAAGGTGACATGGTATTGGCCCTGAGGGCGCCAATGACCCCTGGAAAGAAACCACCTTGTTTGGAGCCCAGATGGGAAGGGATTTACATAGTCCACAGGGTTTACCCCAATTGATCATACTCCCTGGTGACCATGAATGGTGAGAGTATAACTCCTCTCACCAATGCCAAGTTCATCAAGAAATACTTTTCCTGAGCCTTATTGTCCTGAACGACCTTAAAATGGTTGGTATCGCATGACCATAATCTACACATTGGTCATGCAGGGCCTTAAATTGGCTGGTACCACATAACCCTAAATTGCACGCTGGTCCTGAATGACCTTAAACTGACTGGTCTACGTGACCCTAAACTACACAAAGGTCCCACATGAACTTAAACTGTCTGGTCTTGAAAGAAATTAAACTACAAAACGTCCTTCATGATGTTAAACTGCATTTTGAGAACTACGTATGGCTTTATTCCCATCCTTATGGGATCCGTAGGAACACTCAGACGCCCTGTCTTGAGCCCATCCCCCAAACTCTTCTCTTTGACAACCCCCTGGGTGTAGTTCTCTCGGAGGATCTTTGAATTATATGCTATAGACTTCTTTATCCCCACTAATGCCAGTATTATAACGGTCAAACCATGTTCCCTCTTCCCATTCTTCTATTCTCCCACATCATCTCTGCATGATGTTAAAATGCATCGCCTTCAAGAACTACGCATAGATTGAATCCCATCCTTATGGGATACGTAGGAATGCCCGAGAATTTTGTCTCTTGGCCCATCCCAAACACCATAATCTTCCCCTCGAGTCATGACATATGGTAGGGGTACATAATTTTTCCCCAATTCACATTGATCTAACCTTTATCTGGTAGTACGTCCCACTCCCTGGAGGTTTTCTCCTCTTCCAGAGATGGGTATAGCTATTCTTCACCCACTCCATTGATTGGGACTCCATAATCTTCCCCATCTAGAAGGGCCCCTGAATGATATGGATGCTAGGTCTAAGGACTCTCTTACCACTTCGGGCCAACACCCTGGTAGATGTTGAGCAACAAGCATATACCAGACCCGTATTTCGAATATGGTCGATAGTTGAAGCTCATTTGTTTCTCCCATTTTAGGTCACTATGGGGACACTGTGTTTCAAACATGGTGAACAATTTTATGGACTTCCCATCTGAGGCCCAAACTCAGGAACCTTGGCCTTTTCGGGCCCTCGACCTGGGATCTCTCTTATTGGATTATACGGTGTGGTATGGGATTATATCCTCATTCAAGACAGGTTACTCTCCATGTCGTACACATCCCAGGATGAGATACCTTATCCACTCCTCTTCCTCACTGCAATACGTTAAACTAGAAACTGGTCGGGCCTTCCTTACCGAGGCCCAGCTTCAGGCCCCCTAGCCTTTTCGGTCCCCTGGGCCATGTTCCTATTTATGTCTGTACAGTGTGGTATGGGATTATGTCCTCATTATCATCGGGTTACTCGCCATGCCGTACACCACCCTTGTGAGGGTCATCTTACTCCCCCTTCGCCCTCACTACAGGATGTTAAACTACAAACTAGTCAGGCCTTCTTGAACGAGGCCTAGCCTCAGGCCCATTGGCCTTTTCAGGCCCCCATCCCAAGTTCATGTTTAGGGATGTATGGTGTGGTACATGATTATGTCATCATTCATGTCAGGTTTCTAACAACCATGCCATGTAACGCTTTCTCCTGAGTGTTTTCTATCCCCCTGTTCTATACTCATCTTTTTATAACTGCTGCTCTCAAGATGAGCCCATTGGTCCTCTTTGGCAATTCACCAATGGCCCTAAGGTTACTCTGGTTTAATTCCTGGAATGTCAGGCTCTAATCGGACATGATTCCACCCATTTTTCAGGCTTTGTGTTCCCCTTCCTAATGGATTACATCACCTTTCACACCCTAAGGGACCCCCAAGTGGCATGGATTCTAGGCCTAAGGGATCTCCTAACATTATAGGCCAATGTCCTCAAGTTTCATGGAAAATAAGATGATACAAATCTCGCGTTCTGAATATGGTCAGTGATCGATGATCATTTGTTTTTCCCATTCCAGGATAACACGACATGGATATCGTGTTTCGAACACATTCAACTATTATCCTCAATCACCACTCCAACCCCATTAAGCCTAAAATATCGATTACATGATTCATATCCTTCTCTACCTCATCATGTCCAAGTAGAACTTCAAAACTCTTGGTAATGTTCCTCTGTGCACATTCGCATGTAAGGAGGACAACAACTGTGATAAAGGCACCATTTAGAGCCCCGCACCAACTTCCCTTTGGTGTTCATTCCAGGTAGTGCAACAAACCTCTTCCACCCTTGTTTCCCACACCGAGTTTTACACATGTTTGCTTAGGGATTGGGTTGAGGTCTATACTTACTTAGAGGGTTTTTTCTCATCCATGGTACGAGTTCTAAAACCTTAAACTATTCCCATCCTCATGGGACAGGTAAGACTGCCCAGACATCTCATTTTCAAGTCGATCCAAATTGGGAGCTACTTTTTTCTTCCCCTTACCCACTTACCTCTATTAAGTCCCCTCATCCTGAGGATACTTTCTCTGAATTACATACGGTGTGTTATGGGATTATGTCCTCATTCACGTAGGGTATGTTTTATTGCACCATATATGTTCCCTACATAGAATAGTCTCTTCTACGTCTGTGTCGCATGACATTAAAATGCACGCCTGGTCCCACTGCATGACCCTAAATTGTGACATTAACGTCCTGGCTGTATGATGAAAAATGGCACTGCATCGTGATTCCCACAGTCAAGGGGACACCATGTTTGGTATTAGTCACAAACCATACCATTTTTCAATTCCAACATATGTATTGATTCTTGTGGCACTGCCAGGTCATTTCATCTTATGCATGTCAGTTTACAAAAAAACCATTCACCTTAAAGGACAAACATGATTTATCAATTACTGCTTCTTTTGGTGCGAGTGAAACACCCGCATGACCTTTTATCCCTATCATTGGTACATTTCCATGACACCTCTATAAATACATACAACTTGATTCCCATCCTCATGGGGTACATAATAACATTCGTTCACCTTGCCTCGGACCCATCTTAACTCTCGTTTCTGGTCCCTTGACCTAGAACCTTCCCAGGGAACACATGGTGGTCGAAACCCCGGGTTCCCATTCATGTCGGGTTTTATAATTACCCTACCATGTGTCTCTCGTGTTTCCTACCATCCATGGTCCAAATTCTACAACCTTAAACTAAGATCTACCTATGGTAAGGAAATCTACTCCCTCTATATAATAAACCCCATTGTCATTTTCAGATGTGTTTTGACAAAGAGCCCGAAGTGTGGAATTTTTATAGGGACATTCCCATCATTCCATGTCCAAGCTTCATGAACTCGCTATTTGTATCCTCATCCTCTTCCACATCCGAAGGGACCCCCTTCACGGTCTGGTCTTATTCCACCTTGTCTCACCTACCGTTTCAGGCCAACATCCCTAAAGATCTCAGACGACATTTGCGACAGGTCTCGTGTTCTGAACATGGTCAGCGATCGACCATAATTTGTCTATCCACATTCCAGGATAATTTGATACAAATGTTTTGTTTCGAACATGGTCAACATTTATCCCTCCATCATCACATCTTCATTATTGTGGTCCAGATTTTTAGCATCATGATTCACACTTTTCCACTTCCTCGTGTTCAAGTGGAATTCCAACATACTCAGCTTTACTTCTTCACACATATAGGTTCACTACATGGATGGGTTATCATCATTGGGATGAAATTCACTGAGAGTCCCTTCACTATAACATGTTCTTTCCAATGTCGGGAAAGTCCAACCACTACTTTTTGTTTCCCACATTGAGCATGACTCACATGGGATTAATATTTTTGGTAGGATGTGCACCGGTGTTGCTAGGCTTTTCATCATCCCACATGATGTTAAACTGCACTTCTAGAACTACGTATGGCTTGATTTCTATCCTTTTGGGATACGTAGAGACACCTCGGCATTTCACCTAGGGTCTATCCCCAAGAATCATAAATCTTGTTCCACCTCATTTCCGTCCCCTGGCCAAACCCCTTGTGGGGAACCATATAATTGCAATTTTTCCCTGAAAAAGTTCAGGATGCCCCAAGATGACATTGGGAACCGACAGTTCCCTCTCTAGAGAGGTCCTGTCTAAAAGAACGAATGATCCATGATCAGACCTGTGTGTCCATCTAATGTTCTTCCACAATGATGGCATAATTCCGAGAGTGTTGGATTCTATTCGAACACACCATCACTCCACATTCCATGATTTGTGTGCCCCTTATTCGGACCCTCGTCCTATTTCATGTCTAAGGAAACCCCCTAATAGTGTGGATGCTCGGCCTATGGCCTGCCTATTGTCCTGGACAAATGTTCCAGAAGACCAACATATTTCATTTTCAATCAGGCCCCATGTTTCGAACATGGCCAATGGTCGTCCCAATTTTCTATCCCCATTCCAGGCTAATACAATAAGGATAATGAGTTTTGAAAGTGGTCAACAGTTATTCTTTATTGTCACGCCGCCCCCACAATGTTTTGAATCCTATGTATCATGATTCACACCTCCCAATCCCATCTGTTCGGATTGATTTCAGCACCCCTTGCATTACCCTGTTCGTGCACAAGAGCACACTGGGAAAACAGTAATTTGGACATTCTGAGAGCTTCATTCTCCAGTCAGGTCTCTCTCATTTCCTCCTAGAAATCCATACCAGTTTTTCAAACCCCAGATGCCCGAATCTTGGTTTTCACTCCTACGTTTGGATGGGGTGATAATGTGGTCATCCCTTATTTCTCACATCAGGCCCGACCCACGTGATCTTAGGGTATGATCACTGGATGCTCTCTGAACGTTACGAGGATACAATAAACCAATATAAACAATGGAACTCATGTATACTACGACATCAAACAATTAATGCATGAAAGTATGTTTGAAGATTTATAATCATTACAGTACAAGACGGTCGACTACCCCCACGGATGTGTTGACTTCATCAAAAGACCATAGTAGCTCTGCCACCCTCTGATTGGTGGCGTCTAGGTGTTGCTGCCGCCTGTTCAGCTCCTGCTCCTCCTTGGTAGCAAGAGGGCACAATTCTTTGGCTATAATCTGGGCCCACTCCGCATCGGCCCATATGGCAGTCATCTCCTCAGAAGCTCGCTTTAGGCCATCTTTGGCTTCTGCCAGCTGGGCCTTCAATCGAAATACTAGCTTAAATTGCTTGTTGAGGGAGGTTGAGTGCTCGTCCTCCTGATTTTGCCGCCACTAGACCTTTTCTTCAGCCTCCTAGATCCTCTTGATGTTTACCACCTTACTCCACTACCATCCCACATCGAGGCCACAATCATACTCCTGAATCATTTCTTCCATAAGATCACGGATGAGCTTGTGGGGACGTTGGGCATCCACTCCTCCAGAACAATGTTCACGCAGTTGTGAGCGAAGTCTTTCTATCTCATCCAACCATAGTAGTTGGGGTATTTCATTGATGAAGCGCGTGGTAAAATTCCACGATCGGCGATGGACTATTTTGTTGTCCTCCTCACCAAAGGTCGTCTCGTCCTAGTAGGTTTGGTTGGAAGGCTCGTATGAAAGGAATGACCCTATAACACCTCATTCGGGTCCATTTCTGGTGTTGGATTAGGCTTGGTGGGGCCTGAACTATCTGGATGATCCTTATCATTAGATCCCACCTCAATAACCTCAGGCAAAGCCCTACTGGCGCCCCCTCCAGGGATCAGGAGCACTACAGTTCCGTCAGGTTGGATTTCTGCCTCCACGACTATTGGCATACCTCTGGGAAGGGCACTACCAGAAGTCCCGAAAAGCTTTTACACAGTAGCCTAGGCCAATTAAAGGACTATACATGCAAAAAAGGGGACATGAATGTCAGTTAACATGGTCAGGGGAAGGAAAACATAAATTCGTAAGATTAGACTTACAGAGATCAAATTTCTTGTCTCGATCACGGGTTGATGTCATCAGTACCTCAAGACGTGGCCCCCCGTATATGGTTGCTGTGTATGGAGAATCCGTGGGAGCCACCTAAAGTTTCCTAGCCCCTCTAGACACATAAGTTGATGTAGCCAAAGGTGTTGATCCCGAAGGTCTCACGTCAGTATCCAATGAGGGGGGAGAAAAACGTCAATGCACAAGGTCCTCCTGCACAATGCAGATGCTGATAAGAATTCTATAATAACCTAAGAGAAGACCCTGAGAAAGGAATGTGGGATTTTACCTCGAGGGCCTCCATGAAATATTTGAGATTCGAGGACCGATCACTGATTTTACCCTCCTCCAGCAGGCTCCCTCTACCCGCCTAATCTCCCTATGAGAACTCGTTCGATTCTTCTAGAAGGGGGAAGAGATATCTTAGTCCAATAGCTGACAGTTGCGGCGGGACCGTACGATCCAATAGCACCCTGACCTGGGCTGTCATCGGGTGCGGGGCACCCCGAGAGTGGATGAAGTCCTCCAGTTCGGTCATGTATTCCTCCGCCTCCCCCTGGGATTCTACAAAACTGACTCTAATAGGGGAAATTCCCAACAAGTCCATCCTGAGGCTGTTAAGGTGCTACAATAACTAAGATGGGCCGAGGAATTTCCAGTTGACATCCCAGATGTCCTAAGACATTGGGAAGACAACATTTTCTGTCATGTTAATATGGCATAGCCATTTCCCTAGGGAATAAGTAGAAATCCTATGGAATCCTCTCGGTGGCCGCCCCTCCGGATGAATCTATTCTCCTGGGACCACCAGGTCTTCTTCCACCGTCAGATCCGCTACTAATGCTTCCCCCTCAACTGGTGAGGGCGTCGCCGCTATAGTAGCCCCACCAATTCAGGATTGTCTTGCCTCCTTTTGGCATTGGTTTTGAGGTCTGGGATGCTCTCCATCACTGACTAGGACAGTTAGCTGCTTTCGCATCTCCCCCAGGTTGGCTGCCTCCCAACTCTGGGCATATTCCTTCACCAGCCCGAGGATGGCAGTCAGCGGAGGCAGAACATTCTGCGTCATTCCACCCTACCATGTGAACATGAGTCAAATCTACCTCATCAATCATGGGTGTTCTTCATAGTGCACCTTCAGATAGACCTGTTGGGTTAGCCTCTACATACACTGGAATTTCCTTGCAAATCGGTGTGGGGTAAATGACTCTTAGATGGGCTCACGTCCACCCTCGCCACCAGAACTCCACCTCGAAAGGCCAAGAGATAGGCCTAGTTCTCTTACATTCCTAGGAAATCATCAGTAAATACCCCCATAGGCAACTAGAACAAGTGGAAATTGAATTCTTCATCCCTCTACACTCGGTTCAGAACCGACGGTGCGGTCAGCCTGGCCAGAAAGCTCCCTACAACATTCAGGATCAATGGGCAGAAGTTCGAACCAGGAGGAGAGATAGGGTTCAGTTTTTTGTAGACCCCCCCCCCCTGATATGTGCTGTTATCCATCCATACAGAAGGTGTAATGGCCCACATACCCTATGCGGCCTTTTCCCCTCGCTGATATGCCACAACACCTTATACAGCTTGGCGAGCATCAAGTTTCCTAGGTTGATCTGCCCTCATGTCGCCAATGTGGATGCCATGATGAATGTGCTGGGGTGTAATCCCATGTTGGTATCCCTCACTGTAAGGATCCAACCATAGATCAAATTCGTGATGAATGCCGCCATCCAGAATATTGGTTGTTACTCGGTGCTGACGCTGAACCCCTAGGTCTTCCACTGCATGTCCTCCAAAATTTTCCAGTACGAGTGCTCCTAACTCTGAGCCCCCTTCGGGCAAGTCCGAGGCCTCTTCAAAAACTTTCTATTTTCTGGGATGTTCATGAATTGTTTGAACTACCACCTGAAGTGGATATCCCTTACTAACTCCCTGTCCTCCCTGGGTACAAGATCCATCAGCGCCATCGCCAGCCGTAGAATTTTATCTGGATCCTCCTACGCACTCATGACGATGAGGAATTCGTTGTACATATCCCCCTGTATGGGGACCCCGAGATCTGGTGGACATCTCAAAAGCTGATACCGACCTACCCATGGTGTAAGTGGAAGGTATTGGTCCACATTGAGCATATTCTCAATAGATTTGACATAAGTTGTTTCGGTTGATATATGTGGAATTTAGAGGCCTAGGCCGCCTCATACAAACCCACTCTCCTCAGCTCAGCCCCAAACTCCTCACACGAGGCACCTACCTAGTAGGCCCTAGCCCAATCATCTATGATGTTTCCACTATGGTGTAGGTCACATACCTCAGACCTCCCCTTCCCCGGGTTCCTCAAAGCTGCCTTCAGTATCGGGTGGTACAGAGTAGGAGACTTCTCCGGCTGCAGCGCCATCCCATCGATGTTATTCTGGTGGTTGTATAAACAATCAACATTTATGGGTGTGAAATCCACCTGGGCATGGCCATCAGCATCCCGGAACCATCGGCACTAGCATAGCATTCTCTTGAACCAGTAATTCGGTTCGTCCCGACATCCTTCTAGGATGAAAAAATCATCCCTCAGCCCGAAGCTATACAAGGGAAACCTTCTACATAGCGGGTAGTTCTTCTGGATCTAAGATAGAAGTTCCACCAATGAACTATGGTCTGATTGGCTACATACCAACTCCCCCAGAACCAGACATTTCACTATCTCATCCCTCCAGGCAGCATCCACAAATACCCCGTGGGTAGCTT
Organism: Viscum album; assembly: GCA_963277665.1. Taxonomy (NCBI): domain Eukaryota; kingdom Viridiplantae; phylum Streptophyta; class Magnoliopsida; order Santalales; family Viscaceae; genus Viscum; species Viscum album. The sequence continues at coordinate 1,034,454,932 of OY728159.1, forward strand.
CTTGATGAGACATTCAGTTCTGGGGCTTGGACGATTCTCGAGCTGGCTCGCGAAGCTCGTTCGTGAGGTTTTTTCACAAAGATAGTTCACTTATCCCTTTCAAATCATTCAAGAACCGAGTCACGAAGCGCTGAGATGCATAGTAAAAGACTCAATGAAGTGCCGCGAAGCAGATGGTACGATTCGCAGAGAACACTTGTGGAGTATGCATAGCTTCACATATCGAGAGTGCAAAAGGAAAAATTCACGGAGAAGGGGATGAAAAAAAGAGATCACAAATCCCCTATTTATAGGTAATAGTCATCGGAGATTCGCGGAGCATCCATTTCACGCCAAGATTCACGGTGCGCTCAGCTCGTGCATCCCCTACCCTCCTCACGAGCCCTTTTTGTGATAAAACATAACAAATAGTTGAGGATTTTGGTGATTACCCTCTAGCTTCATCCCTTCATCTCTCTATGGATCCAATTATGAGGGGGGGGGGAATTTTTAGAGCCAAAGTTTTGGATATAGAAGAACCAAAAAAAGTAACCTAATGACTGCCTCACAAATCCATTTCACGAAGTCGCCCAGCACCATGGCCGCCTCGAAGCAAGGAGGCGGGATGCTCTGTGAATGCATTTGACGTTCGAAAGCCTTCCATGAAGCAAGGAGGTGGGACACTCCATTAATTCATATGACGTTCATGAGGCCACCGCAAACCAAGGAGGCGTGATGCTCCACGAATGCATGTGACGTTCGTGAGCCCACCGTGAAGCAAGGAGGCGGGATGCTTCGTGATCACATTTGACGTAAGGGATCCCTCCACAATGAAACCAAGTCCATATCCACGTCTTGTGATCTCCGCTTCATGGGGCCTCTTGACTATAAATACTGGGCTCCCCCTGAGCCTAAAGGGACGGACAATATGACCTTTTGATTTCCCAGTTCCCAAATCGTAAAGCATCCTTCTGCTCTGCGAACCATGAGTTTTTCAAGGTACTTCTGCTCCGCGAAGTGTCTCCCCTTTGTCTTATTGTGATCCCCTCTTCTGATAGGGATTACTTTTGCAAATCCTAAGGGCCTTCGTGGAGGAAGGGGATCCTCAAGAGGACATGGGTCATTGCGGAGCGTTTATTAATTGTGAAACACCCTTCATGTACACCTGTTCCACATGCTAAGGTAGGGTCACTATACTTCGCGATGCACATTGCTTCATGACACCTTGATTTACAAGGCACCTTTTCTCTATAAAGTAGTTCTCCACGAATGCCTCTCCACATTGCGAAGCACCTCCCATATGCACATATTCCCTATTCTTAGGCTAAGGCACCCCACTTTGAGAAGCATACCCCTTCGAATGTGACCTCTGCCACGTAGAACAACAGAGCTTCAAAAGGCCCCTAACTATGAAACCCTTCTCTTGGAAATTCCCTTTCATGTGCGACCCTAATGGTTTTCACGATGTGAATTCAATATCCCTTAGATGATTTTTCTCATTGTGTTTCATCGCCTCATGCATCTTCGCATAGGCACGCTAATGGATACTACTTCTTCGCATAGCCACGCTAACATGGTCCCCTCAATGGTTTACTCTATGACCTCCCTCACCACATCTATTCATGTCCACTCTCTACACCAAGGAGCATAGGGTACCAATTATGTAAGTCTTCGGGGTGTGGGGAAAACCCACCTCATCCGAGCTGTAAGATGTAAAATTGCCATCCACCCTCGTCCTCAACACATGACTTTAAACAGTGACCTCGTCCTGTGCTTCGCACACAGGGTACCCCACCTTGGGCATTATCTACAACCACTAGTCTCCACAGAGGATGATATCCTCTTTATAAGAGTGGTGTTTGTCCATGGGGGAAGAGAGACCATCTCGTTGTAAGACCCTATCTTTTATGTAGGAGGTAGCATCCTTGTTCCTCCTTTCATCTTCGGTCCCCTAGGGCCAGTGATATGCGTGGAAGGGAATAGTTATTCTCCATTATTTGGTCCCAAGTCCCTCTCCCTCTGCTATTTGTCACCTTCAGGCCTCTATCTTGGAGTAAGTCTTAATCCTTCTCTTCCTAGTCTACTAACAACATGGAATCCCCATTTAACTTCCCACGGATGCACCTTTCGCGACATGATCATCGCGTATCTGCTACCTCTTATTTCTCACACCATGCATCACTCATGTGGGTTTAGAGTTAGAACCGACTGTGAAATATTCTTGGACATCCTAGAGTGTAATCCCCACACCCACCTGAACTACAAGGACTTTGATCCATGTCATGGCATGGTATGTAGGAAGCCTCCATGAAGGTCAAGCCCGCCACCCTAGTCGTTCCGAACTCCTTCACATCGATTCACCAACACCATGGGCCACCATAGAGTGTAATCCCTAAACACCATCCTGAACTACGAGGATATTGATCCATGTCATGGCATGGTATGTAGGAAGCCTCCATGAGGTTCAATCCCACCACCATGTTGTTCCGACCATCTTCACGTCGGTTCACAAACACCTTGGGCAGCCTAGAGTTTAACCCCCACACCCCTCCTGAACTACGTGGACTTTGATCCCTACTAAGGAAGGGTACGTAGGAAGCCTCCCTGAGGATCATCCCAAGAACCATAGGACTCCAGGTCAACCTTCATGTCAGTTCGCCCCATCCTACAGGATGTTAAATTGTATCCTCCATTCTGAACTACATGGACTTTGATCCTTGCTAAGGCAGGGTACGTAGGAAGCCTCCACACGGTTCAAGCCCTCCACCCCAGTCATTCCGACCTCCTTCACATTGGTTCACCAACAACCTGGGCATCTTAGAGTGTAATCCCCACATCCATCCTGAACTACGTGGTCTTTAATCCTTGCTAAGGCAGGGTACGTAGGAAGCCTCTTCAAGGCTCAAGCCCAAAACCATCGTCATCCTCAGGACGGTTCCATACCATTCACCATCCCTTTCAAAAAACCATCCATTAGCGATCCCAATTATTACCCGAGCCGCCAAATCCCGGTAGAATCATACCACCCCATTCCTCGTTCCATTTGATAGAATTTGGGAAGCCACCCACGTGTTAGCCCCAATATCGGCATTCCATATAGGGGTTCCTTCATCTAATCCACTCTAGTTAGTGTTTTGATCAGTCTGATCTGTCTCCGTTGGACGTTAATCTTACGGCATACCCTGTGTTAAATATGGGAAGCTAAGGAAAACCTCAGATACATGCCCATGGAATACGATTCCCAGCATTCTATGTGGGATTCCTCGAGCTTCTGCACCCTCAAGATTCCCTATAATAAGAGACACAAGATAGACACACCAATTCTCAGCGTCTAGAAATGCCAGTGATGCCCATTATGACTACTCCCATAACTAAAGGTTGCTGCCCTGACCGGACCCCTTAGAATGTCTTGAAAGAAGCAGCGTAATTAACATGTATCTATGAATATATGGCCCTAGGAAGAGTTTCACGAACAACATCTTCAGTCTATGAGGGAGACCCGGACTAGGTGATGAGCTCCGAAGAGTAATCCATGGAAGGAATAACTGACATCCCATCACCCTGTTTTTATCAAGGAGAAGACATCCCTAAATTAGGAGTGGATGTCACCCGCCTTTGGAAAGAGGGAATGTGGGGAAACACAAAAAACCGCGTCTCTCGTCCCCGAACTAGATGTACGCGCATGCCCCAGTGAAATCGTTAGAAACAATCATATAATTCAATAAGTTCCATTTTTCGTTTGATTAACCAGGGTGACCACACAAGGGTTGATATTCATCAGGTATCCATTTAATCAACCAAGTTTACATGATTAACCAGTTTCCATGTTACATTCATTCAATCATAAGATTATACAAAAAAATAGGGCTTCATTTGTGCACAATAAAGGACCACCAGCGGACCTGATTTTCAATAGACAAGTTTCCACAAAATTCACAACATAAAAACAAAGGTAAAAAAGAAAACAACATCATCATTTTCATTCCCCCCTTCTTTCATTAAATGTCTGATTATTATCTTCATTAAAGTCAGTTCATCTACATTCCAAGGGAACAACATCATACCGACCCTGCATGATACCCCGAAAAGGGAGACGAATGAAGAATCACTACTTTATTAATCATGTATTGATGTTTCATCCTCGTGACACAAAATATGGTCGTGCGCGTAGTGGGAAACCTCTACAAAGGCCGATCCAGAAGGGAACCAGCATGAACACATGACTCATCTCATAAATAAGGACTTCAAGTGAATCTAGAGGGAAGAAAAGAGATCGTTGATTAGGATATTGGTGATAAAGGCCTGATCCAAGAGTTACGGGATATTCCATTTCAAAGAACTTTAAAAATGGGTTATGTATTTACCACACAGCTGGGTGGTTTCACAAGTTAAAATTTATTAAGATTTAATAATTCTCATTGGAGATGGTGGATATAATAGATGTGAGTTAATAGATTTTTTTTGAAACTAGGAAAACAAGTAATGTGGGAGATACTGGAAATCACTGGAATCTAGAAAATGTGGAAAGGGAGTGAAACTAATTAAAAATCCACACGTTTTTGTAAGTCAAGGATTGCCCCATTTTTTTTGGATTTATTACATCAATTATTAGGTTACAACAACCATGAACCACTTTAAAAGGGTAAAAAGACATAAAAGAGGAGTTACGAGAAATCATGGGAAGGAAAACCCAACACACACATGTGGACAATCAATGAGACCAGTCAGTGATTCCAATTAGTAGAGAAGATTGGGTGAAGATGATCGGGTGAAGATGATTTGGTGAAGCTGATCAGTGAAGCCAATCAGTGGATCTGACCGAGTGAAGTGGATTGGGTTAAGCTAATTGGTGAAACGAATTAGTGGAGCTGATCAGGAGAAGCAGACCAGGTCAGGATGATTGGGTGAAGCAGATTAGGTGAATCAGATCAGTGAAACTGATTAGATGAAGTTGATCGGGTGAGGATGGCCGGGTGAAGATGATCGATGGAGCTAATCGGGTGAAGATGATAAGTGGAGCTAATTGGTTGAAGCTAATCAATTGAATTTTATCAATGGAGTTGATATGTGAAACTAATTTGGTGAATCTGATCAGATGATGTTGATTGGTGAAATGAATTGTGTGGAGCTGATCATGTGAAGTAGATCGAGTGAAGGTGATTGGTGAAATTGATCGGTGGAGATGATCAGGTGAAGCTGAACTGGTAAATAGGATCAAGTGAAGCTGATCGAGTGAATCCAGTTTGTGAGACTGATTGGTTGAACTGATCAGTGATACCGATGGGTGGAACCGATTGGTGATATCAATGGGTGGAACTGATTGGTGGGACCGATCTGTGGAACCTACAGGTGACACCATGGTGACACGTTTCCACCAACACTGACATCCTCCTGACTCAATGAAGGTGTCCACAACACCCATACACGTAGAATTTGGAAAAGTAATAGACTAGGAGGGTCTAGGCCATTACTGACATACTCCTCTGGAGGATCAGATAACATTTCTCGGGTGGTAATCTCTATCAAATTCCACTTATCCCATAGAATATTCTATTCAATATTTACATAGTGAATCTTTGCTTGGGCTTGGTCAAGATCGAAGCACAGTGATGCTACATCTTTTCTGAGCTCCAACAAATGGACTTCATATAGAGAAATTATACTGGATGAGAACATCGCTTCCTTTGCCTGAGTAAATTGGATTTGTTAATGCTCTATATTTATTCTAATCAGGTGGCCACTGTTCAAAAACAATATTAGCTAGGGTAATAATTCATAAAAGTATTTTAAAAGAAAATAACATAAAACCAAGGAAGTTAATATGTGTTATATAACCATTTTACATAATAATATATTTAAATAGATCAAGAGAAATTTTCATTAATAAAAGTTACGGTCGTTACAATATTTCCCCCTTAAGAAATATTTCCCTCAAAATTTAATTTTCCCATATAAAATAGATGAGGGTAATTATGTTTCATCACTTCCTCTGATTCCCATGATGCTTCTTCAAACATTGGGTTTTGCCACAACAACTTGACTTGGTGCATTGTCTTATTTTGTAGAACTTTTCCCCTACAATCTAGGATCTTCTCAATCTTCTATTCATTGTAGAGGTCATTATACAATGGTACCACCTATGAATTAAGTATATGTGATGGATTAGGTATGTACTTCTTCTATATTGATACATGGAATGCATCATGTACTTGAGATAGGTTTGTTAGGAGTGCTATTCAATAGGACAATACTCTAATGTGATCAAGGATCTCAAAAGGGTGAATTTACCTTGGACTAATCTTTCCCTTATTCTCAAATATCATAACAATATTCCACATAGATATGTGGAGGAATACCATGTCTCTAACATCAAACTATATGTCTCATCAACGATTAACAACAATGCTCTTTTGTCTACTCTGACCAGCTTTAATGTGCTTCTAGATGGTCTTAAACTTATCCACCATATCTTCAACCATTTCTGGAAATAGGAGTTTTATCTCCCCAAAAACATCCCAACATGCCGGTGTTCTGCCCCTCTTCCCATAAATGGCTTCAGTAGGATCTATTTGGATGATTTAGTTGAAACTCATATTGTTAGTGAACTCAACCAGATGAATATATTGATACCATCCTCCTTTGAAGTTCATTGAGCATGATCTCAACATTTCCTCATGTGTTTGGATAGTCCACTCAGATTTTCCATCAGTTTGAGGATGATAAGCATTACTGAAGTTCAGCTCACTATTTAGAGCATGTTGAAGACTCTTCCAGAATATAGAGATGACTCTTGTATCTCCATCGAATACAATATATTTTGGTACTCCATGTATCCTTACCACTTCTTTGATATATATTTGTGCCATTTTATCCAATGAGAAATCCTATCAAATTGGAATGAAGTGTACAGTCTTTATAAGACAATCCACAACAACCCAAATAGCACTGATTTCTTTGGATGTATTAGGAATTCGGATGACAAAGTACATGATGATGTTCTCCCATTTCCATGATGGTATGGTAATGGTTTCATCATCCCCTTAGACTTATACCTCACATCCTTCACTAGCTAACATACCAGGAACTTTGATGTATACTCATCAATATCCTTCTTCATGTTATTCTGCCAATAATTCTCTCTGAGATCTAGATACATCTTTTTGTTTCCTGGGTGAATAATGAAATTCAAACTCTATGCCTCATCTAAAATTTCATTCTATAACACTAGATTTTATGGAACAAATATTCTTGTCCTAAATATCACAATTCCTTCTTCATTAACACTTAACTCCAAGGATTTCCCTTTCTTGATAGTTTTAAATTTCTTCTGAATTCCCACATCATCCATTTGAGCATCCTTTTACCATTCTAGAAGATATGGTTGAGAAATCATATATGAGATTATTGATGATGTTCCCTTCTTTATGATTCCCTTGTCCATCATGAGCAGACATAAGAAGATTGGATCATTTTAAATTCTCATCAATGATAGAATTGATGGGTCCTTTCTTCCTTGAGCATCTTTCACCTTGTCCACTTTCCCAGGTTGGTAATGGATTGGGAATTCATAGTATTTGATCAGCTCAACCCATCTTCGTTGGAACTTATTCAGCTCTTTTTCTATGAATATATACTTGAGGATATTTTGATCCGTATGTATTTCATCCTTATCCCCAAAGAGGTAGTGTCCACAAATTTTGAAACCGAAGATTACTAAAGCCAACTCCAAATCATGTGTTGGATAGTTTTTCTCATGAAAATTCAATTGGATTGATACATAGGTATTGAATTTGACATTTTTCATCAACACACTTCCCAGACCCTTCATCTAAGAATCAATGAATACCACAAAAAGTTCTCCACTTGTGGGTAGTGTGAGCATGGGTGCAGTGACAAGCATGTAGGTTCCGAGCACATCAGAATCTCGTGGGTGGATGTGCCCACATGGAATTTTTCCATTATCAATGATTAATCTAGGATCAATATGATGATAAACGCAAGACTCCATGGAACGAATCACAGAAATGGACAAAGAAGAAGAATTATCCCAGAAGCACAAAGGAGAATTGTCACAGATTGATTATAATTAATTTAATTAATTGACAAGAAGTACCTTTTTATGGTGTAATTTATTCGTTGATATTTCTGATCACGTTCTGATGTGATTTGTCTTTACGTCGCAGAAGCTAAGTGTAGACTTCCTCTAGTGGTGATCCAAACATGTACCACGTATCTCAAGACGTCGCCAAAATAATCTCTCGGTGAATGCTTGGAGAAGCCTTTGATTGTGTTTTCCACCATAGATTGTCTTGATAAAATGGAGGAGGATCTCTCTCGGTATTGAGAGCATTCATAGAGGAAGGAGTTCTTTAGGACTTGAATGAATTTTCCAAAATTGATGTGCACAACAATTGGGGAATAGTGTTGGGGTTGTGAGGATATTTATAATCGGGGTTGAGGTTACAGATTTATGACAATAAATAAATGTGTTACATGTTTTATTTATTTCATTAACTCTTATTTAAAACCACCATGTAGAATAATTAATTCTGTGACATGCACCCACGCTAATTATAATAAATATCATTTAATAAAACAATATTATATCCTCAAAATCCCAACTGGGAAAACTACATGGAATGAAATCATTAATACACAGTGTGTACTTGTTTTTCATAAAAAACGACATGGTGTGTAATTATTAATACAGGACATGTACATTTTTTCATTTCCTTTCCATAATGAAAATTACATGGTGTGTAATCATTAATACACGGCCTGTAATTTTTTTTAAAATAAAAACTACATGATGTGTAATCAATAATATATGGTGTGTATTTGTTTTCATTTTATTCTTCCTCCAAAATTAAAATGATTTAGGCTTCCTTCAATAATTATTAAACCATGTATGAGAATAATCTTTATTCTACTTGAGATACTTGAATACACTTAGTGTGTGGCCATCTAGGCCTCTTTCTCATTGGCATTAGGAGGCCTTGCCTGATGTCCAAGATTACTGTCTAGCAACGGGTCAAGGCGCCCAAGAAAAATAATTTGACGCCGCAATGATGTGTCACCTCAAAAGAACGTTTACCATGTAATTTAATCCCCTTGTCTCAATATCTCATTAAGTAGGTTTCATGGTAGTTTCATAAACATATATACTTGATCTGTCATTCTTTGACTTCCAGAAATAAACCCATCATTACACCATGGCCATGGAATTTGGGAGACAATTTTATTTCAATCGACGGGCCCAAGATATCTACTTATATAAATATGGAAGGGAAAAATCCTTCCTTGAATTGTCCATTAACAACATGTCATTCATTAACCACCCAACGTACCCTAATTCCCACCAACTGTCATCATGACGGTTTTCATCAGTAAATCTATGTGCGTGAGTCATGGCATGAGTTGATGATAATATTTCAGTCTAAGGACCATTACACACGCTCGTATATAGAAATGTCTAATGAAACCAAGACATGTGGAATTACTACGGGTGGGTTTGTTCTCATAATATCCCGTTTTAGAGATTACTAAGTGTGAACTCCATGATAGAGAGTCTTGTCTTCTTACGAGTACTCACACATGACGGTCTGTATACTATGTGTCATATCATAGTATGTCATCCAAACGTAGAACATTGCATAAGAATATTTATATGGACATTTAATGTTTTCATCATAGAGGGGATCTTCCATGACCTTATTAAAGAAAAAATATTCCAGGACATTATTATATTATAGTCATGCAGAACAATGAACAAAATATAATAAGTGTACATTCACGTAATCAAAGTACAAACAGTTGTTTCTCAGGACCCCAACTCTAACAAACTCCTACTTGGACTAGATCCAACTACCTATGAGTTTTATTCCTCTAGACCTCACATGATGATCATGTTTTTACTGAGTCAAGGTTTTAGTAAAGGGGTCTTCCACATTTTCTTTCGTGGAAATTCTGCTCACTGCAACCTCACCTCTCTAAGATAAATCTATAAAGAGATGATACTTCCGAAGTATATGCTTTGTCCACTGATGTGACCATGGCTCTTTTACAAGTTCCACCACTGCAATATTATCACAATATAGTGTGATAGGATATTTACTGCTAGGTACTACATCCAACTCTTGGATGAAGGTTTGCATCCATACTGCTTCTTTAGCTACTCAGAAGATCGAATATACTCAGACTCTACTGTAGAATCTGTGACCACACCTTTCTTTGAGATCTTCCAAATCAATACACCACCATTCAAACTCAAGATGTATCCAGTCTACGACTTCATGTCATATTGATCAGTCTAAAAAATAGCATCTACATACCCTCTAATGACTAGTTCCTCATCTCCTCCATAAACCAAGAACATATCCTTAGTATGCCACATATACTTATGGATATTCTTTAATTCCATCCAATGGTAGTCTCCGGGATCATCTTGATATCTGCCTACCACACATAATGTGTAAACAACATCTAGCCTTGTACATTGCATAACATACATGACTGACCCAATCGTGGATGCGTAATGTATCCTTTCCATTCCCTTTTTCCCTCATGTGTCTGAGGAGAAATTATCTTGGAATGATGAATGCCATGTGACATAGGCAACAACCCCCTCTTGAAATCTTCCATACTAAATATCTTTAATATCTTGTCAATGTATGTACTTTGACTCAGGCCCAACATTCTCTTGGATCTATCACGATGGATCTTGATCCCAGGAATATATGTTGTCTCACCCAATTCATTCATAGAGACGCATTTATCCAACCATGCCTTAACTGACTGTAAGACAAGTACATTGTTTATAAATTTTTCATCAGCATATACTATTAATAAAATGATTGTACTTCCACTAAACCTTTTGTAGACACAAGGCTAACATTCTCTTTTAACAAAGCCAAATTCTCTTATGGCTTCATCAAAACCAATGTTCCCGGATCTTGATGCTTTCTTTAATACATAAATGTATTTTTGCAGCATTCAAACATTTTTGGCATCCTTTGGAGTCCTAAAACATTCAGGTTGTGTCATGTAGACATCTTCCTAGAGGTTCCTATTAAGGAATCCTGTTTTGACATCCAATTTCCAAATATCATATTTAGGGATAGCGAAAATGGCCAATAGGATTCTGATGGATTTTAACATCTCAATCGGTGAAAAGGTTTCATCATAGTCAATTCCTTGATGCTGTGTAAAATCTTTTACAACCAGATGTGCCTTATAGGTGCTGACTTTTCCTTCCATGTCCAGTTTCTTCTTAAATACCCATTTATTACCAATAGTCTTTATATCAATTGGAGGATCTACCAAAATCCAAATTTGGTTTTGAAACATGGAATCCATTTCATAATTCAAGGAATCTTGCCACTTGGAAAATCATGTGCCTTCAATTGATTCCTTGTAGGTAAGAGGATCGTCATTGTCAACCAATAATGAGTAACCATCCTCGGTGACAAGAAAACCATATCATTCTGGTTCTCTCGCCTCTCCCGTTCTCTTGCGCAGTTCTTGTGTCTCTGGAATAGATTTTTCATCTATGGGGCTTTGTGGAATCAGTTCTTGTACCAACTCTTGTGTATCTTGAGCCTTGACTTCATTGAAGTCTATCTCACTCCAACTATCTCTTTTAGAGATGTGCTCCCTCTCAAATAATATGGCATGTCTTTCCACTGTAACCTTTTTATATGACGTGTTTTATATGTAATATTCCATTGTTTCCTTGGGATATCCTATAAAGGTACACTTTGTGCCTTGGAATGCAGGCTTGTTACCTGAAGTGGCCTTAACAAATGCTTTACTACCCCACACATTTAAATTTGATAACATGGCTTTGTGTCCACTCTATAATTCGTATGGAATACCATTTATTGATTTATTTGGTACATGGTTTAGTATGTTTGTTATTGCTTGTAATGCATATCCCCCAAAGGATAATGGAAGACTCACAAGACTCATCATTGATCTCACCATGTCCAATAGGGTGTGTTTCCTCCTTTCACTTACACCATTCCACTAAGGCATGAAAGGAATACTGAGTTGAGATAGAATCCCAAAATCCTGTAAGAAATTAATGAATTCCTAATTAAGATATTCTCCTCCTTTGTCTGAGAAGAGTTTCTTAATCTTCTTACCAAGCTGGTTCTCAACATCATTCTTGTATTCTTTGAACCGATCAAAAGAATCTGAATTATACCTCATTAAGTAAATATATCCATATCTACTAAAATCATGAGTAAAAGTTATGAAGTATAAGAACCCACCCCTTGCTTCAACTATAAATGGTCTATACACATCTGTGTGAACTAATTCTAGAATCTCTTTAGTCCGTTCACCTTTCCCACTAAATGGGAATTTGGTCATTTTTTCCTTATAGACATGCATGACATGCACCAAGTGGTTTTAGTTTGAAAGAATCTAAATACCCATCTTAATGTAATATTTTCAAACATTTCTCATTGACATGAACTTGCTGGTGATGCCAATGTTGGCTTTGGTACGAGTCATGTGAATTAACATTGCCATTGATTTCCATTACTTGATTTGTGTAGTCTAACACATAAAGGGCGTTATATAAAGGTGCCCTACCAAAACCAATGCTATCTTTATAAAAGAAGCAAAATTAATTTCCAAACATGAATATGAATCCATTAGTATCTAATCTGGATACTGAAATAATGTTTTTTGTTATAGAGGGTACATAATAACATCCATTTAATACCAAGACCATCTCGATAGGCAATGTGAGGTGGTATTCTCCAACAGCTACAATAATGAGTCTAGCTCCGTTGGCTGCTCGCCGATCCACCTCACCTCAGTCAATCTTTCTTGAATTTACATGGTTCCAATATTTGGATATAGATGTGAGCACCACAAGCAGTATCTAATACCCAATTAGTAGAAAGAGATAGATTTCATCCGATAACAAACACACCTGAAGCTTCCCCTTATTTCTTTGGCTAGGTGCAGTTTTTCATTCAGTGGCCCTTCATGCCACATGCGAAACAAACAACCTCATGTTCTCGTGCATCACCTTTGATCTTCCTTTTCTTGGAAGTCCTTGAAGAATATTTGTGCTTAAAGCTCGTCGCCTTCCATTTCCTTTTATTCACCATAAGTAAAGAAAGATTTTCACAATTTCTATCATTGTACACATTGAGAATACAGATAATAAAATCATATAAATACATCTCAATATTGTTCATGTTGAAATTTATAGTAATGTTAGAGAAGCTCTGGGTGAGTGATGTAACAATGAGATCGGTCCCCAGTTTTTCGGGGAGATTTAACCTAAGAACCTCCAAACGGTAAATGTAGCCAATGAGCTTTACTACATGAGGCCCAGGTGTGGAACTCTCTCGAAGCATTCTCTAAAATAGATCCATGAAGATCTCAAACCTTTCCTATCATGCTCTCTCCTTGTATAGACCACAGAGCTTCTCGAGCATGCTGTAGGCATCCATGCCTTCATGAGACTTCATGAGCTCACTTGACATTCATTATAGCAACCAACAATGAATGTCGAGTGCTTCATTCAAATGTTGATCATAGACCATGAAATCCTCATCACTCGCCCCACGGGCAGGTGAATCAGGAAGTGAGGACTCCAGCATGAAAAATATTCGTTCATGGTGTAGGATAACCCAAAGGCACCTAAACCATTCCTAAAAGATACTGATGGTGTGGATATTGTCTTTATTCAGAATTGATCACTGAGAAAATGTGGTTGACGAGTTTGTCGTATTGATTCTACAAATTAAAAGACAAGATTTATAAGTACTTTCTAGATTAAATTTTATGAGAAATAATATATTTTATTAAGTATTCCACTATTTTGTCAAGTCTCAATGGCCCTCACCATTGAACTCGGAATGTCCAGTTGCTTTGACATTCTAGTGGAAGGTATGCATATTCTCCTTCGCATAACCCCAACAACAGTTGGTCAAGATATTAGAAGGTATTTAGGTAGGTAGGTTTTTGCCAACTATGAGCTTACAGTTCATTGATATGTTCAGTGGACTCGGCAATCCTAAAATACTGACTTGGATTTCCTCAACACTTGCCTATATTTTACAAAAAGTCTATCAAGGGCTACTCCTCATGATGTAAAATGTTTAAGTCAACCCAAAACATTCATAAGAGCTTCCTTTATAAAAGTAAGTATCCCAACAAGGGTTGGTCAAACACATAGTTTTATTGAGTCTTTCCCTTAATCAAGCAACGAAAGGGTTGGTCTGACTTAATATGGTATTTAAGGTATTTTAATCATTTTTTCATTGTTTCTCATTATCATATGCTTGTTAATATTCAGTTATTCTTGCTTAAGTGATTAACCTTGTTCTGATAATGTTTATGAATAGTTCAGATTTTATTTTATTCCATCATTGAATGCTTTTTTATTTCATTAATTATGTGATCACAATAACACATACATAATAAATAAACCGTGCAATCAGATAGAAATAAAATAAGATGGAATGATCATGAGCTTTTTTGGTTAGCTTATCTAGCAGTTTTGATAAACTAACCCTTACCTAGGGAAAAACTCATTGAACATAATGGTTCATGTTTTTCATATTCCACATGTCCACCTTTGTATCTTATTAGGTTGGTTTCACCTCAGCTTCAGATTTTGAATTGTATCCTCTGGCTTGGGAAATCTTCCATTACATTTGGTTTACATTAAAGAAACCATGAGCACGCAGGCCCAACATATTATTGGAAGAAGGATCGCATGACAATGAATTTAAATTAGATAAATTTAAATGAAACGAAACACACACAAAGGTTATTTGGTCTAGCTCATGATTATTCAAAGCATGAAACAACATTTATGCATATTTAGTATTCAAATTATTTTAATCATTCTGTTATTCAAGATAAGTCACGCTTGAATTAAATTAATTATGATCTTATAATTAATCAATTATTTATCTTAAATTCATTTATGAATTTACTTGATATTCTTCTCATCCGTATTCCTTGTATGTGTCTGTGTACTTTGGAGGAAACCCGGTGAAAATCAATTTTTGGAAAGTACACGGCGTGTAGGCTGTATTACACGACGTGTATTTATTTTCACCCTTTATATAAAGAACATGTCAAGGCTTTGGCGTATTCTCTGTACATTGGAAATTTTGGAGTACAAGTCATGTAGATTAATGTAACATGACATGTAATTCCTTGTTACGCAATTACCGGCCTGGAAAACTCATGTACGTGGTACCTGGCTTCTCCTTATACACGGTTTCACCTGAGCCAGATTGGACTACACAACATGTTAATTAAAAAAACGCCACGTATTCCGGTTTCTACACTCCATTCATTTCAGGTCAACACGGTGTAATAAATACTTGGGTATACTCAATTCACATGGCATAGTTTGATGGACTAGTACCAGTTCGTTGAAACTAAGTACAGAGCATGTATTTTTCACAACACGCCATGTATTCCTGTGTTGTATAGACAGAAAGAGAAGCTCCTCCAGGTGAGTTACTTGTTTTAATTTTAATTAATATAAAAGTTAAACGGTCATTTCTTTTATGTGTATTGAGAAATGTAGGATCAATAATAAATCTCGATCATTTAGATTTATAGAATGATTAATCATGAATTGAATCAAATATAAATGCGTAAAATGTCAACGAAAATTAAATAAATATAATCAATGTTTTAACCTCCCTCTGATTCCATTTGAAGGTTATAGTGCAGCGGAATCTCGTGGGTGGATGTTCCCACTTGGATTTTTCTCATTAGCATTGATTAATCCAGGATCAATACGACGATAAACACCAGACTCCACTAATTGATTCACAAAAATGGAAAAAGAAGAAGAATAGTCCCGGAAACACAAAGGAGAATCATCAGAGGTTGATTATAATAAATTTAATTAATTGAAAATAAGTACCTTTTATGGAAATCATTCTTTATTGATATTTCTGATCATGTTCCGAGGTGATTCGTCATTGCATCGTTGAAGTCAAGTGTAGACTTCCTCTAGCGGTGATCCACATGTGCACCATGTATCACTGGACGTCGCCAAAGGAATCTCTCGGTTCTAGTGTGGATAAGCCTTTTCTTGCGTTGTCCACCATAGATTATCTTGATCCGATGGAGGAGGATCTCTCTAGGTCTTGAGAGAGTTTTGGAGGAAGGAGTTCTTTCATCCATGAAAGAATTCTCCAGAATTGTTATGCACAATGATTGGGGAAAAGTGTTGGGGTAGTGAGGATATTTATAATTGGTTTTGAGGTTATATATTTTTGACAATAAATAAACGAGTTACACATTTTATTTATTTCATTAACTCATACTGAAAACCCCCTTGTCGAATAATGAATTCCTGGAAATGCGGCCATGCTGATTATAATAAATATGATTTAATAAAACAATATTATATCCTCAGAATCCCGATTGGAAAAACTAGACAGCGTGTAATCATTAATACACCACATGTAATTGTTTTTTATAATAATCTACACGGCATTTAATCATTAATACATGACATGTACTTGTTTTTTATTTCCTTTCCAAAATGAAAACTACACGGCGTGTAATCATTAATACACGACGTGCACTTGTTTTCAAAATAAAAACTACACATCTTGTAATCATTAATACATGACGTGTATTTGTTTTCATTTTATTATTCCTCCAGCATTAAAATAATTTAAGCTTCCTTTGATAATTATTAAACCATGTATGGGAATAATAATTATTCTACTTGAGATAATTGAATACACTTATTTTTTCCCTCTAGTCCTCTTTCTCATTGGCATTAGGCAGGCTTGCCTACACTCCCAGATTACTACCTAGCAATGGGTCAAGGAACCCAAGAGAAAGAAGTTGACTCTGCATTGATGTGTCACATCATACGAATGCTTACCGTGCAATTTAATCCCTTTGTCTCAATATCTCATCAAGCAGGTTTCATGGTATTGTGATAAACCTTTATACTTCTTTGACTTCGAGAAATAAACTCATCATTACACCATGGCCAAGGAATATTGGGGACTGTTTTATTTCAATCAAAGGGACTGAGATATCTACTTCCATAAATATGGAAGGGACAAATCCTTCCTTGACATATACATTATCAACATGTCATTCATGACGCACCCAACGTTCCCTACTTCTCTCCAACTATCTTCGTGATGATTTTTGTCAGTAAATCTAAGTGAGTGAGTCATGAAATGAGTTAATGATAATATTACAGTCTAAGAACCATTACACACACTAATATATAGAAATTCCCAATGACACCAAGACATGTGGAATTAATACTGGTGGGTCTGTTATCATAATCTCCCATTTGGGAGATTACCAAGTGTAAACTCCATCAGAGAGAGTCTCGTCTTCTTACGAGTACTCGCACATGAGGGTTTGTATACTATATATCCTATCATAGTATTTCATCCAAATGTAGAACTTTATTTAAGAATATTGTTATGTAATTTTATGGTTATCATTATAGCAGGAATCTACCATGACCTTATTAATGCAACAAATATTCCAGGACATTATTATATTATAGTCATTGAGAACAATAAAAAATATATAATAAGTGTACATTCACATAATAAATGTAAAAACAGTTGGTTCGTAAGATACCAACTCTAATAAAGCCTCTTTTTAAACTCCTTGAAGCTATCTTCACATTCAACAATCCAAGAAGACATTACTCCCTTCTGAGTTAGCTTGGTAGAAGGGTTGGGAAATCGTGAGAAATATATCACAAATCAGAAATAATATCCAAGTAACCCCAGGAAGCTATAGATATACATTACCAATGTTGGCATTGACTATCCATCAATTGTAACTTTCATAGAGGGATCCATAGATATCTCATTTTTCGTGATGATAAGACCCAAGAATGAGACCTCCATTAACCAGAACTCATGATTTATGTACTTTTCATAAAGCCTATCCTTTCGCAAGGTATCTAGTACAGTGCTCAGATACTCCTCCTGGTACTCCTTGGTTTTGGAGTATATTAGAATATCATCTATAAAATCTACCATATATTTGTCGAGGTAATCTCTAAAGACTCTATTCATCACATCTATGAATATTTCTAGATAATTAGTGAGTTCTAAATGTATTACTATGAATTAATAGTGCCTGTATCATGTACAAAAAGTAGACATGGGGATATCCTCCTTCTTCACCCTTACATGATAATATCCCAAGTACTGATCCACCTGGGAGAATTATTGTGATCCACATTTCTGATCTAATAAGCCATCAATTCATTGAAGAGGATACTTGTTCTTTATAGTGATTTTTTTGAGCTCATGATAATCAATTAAAAGGATCATTGACCCATCCTTCTTTTTCACGAAGAGGAATGGTTCAACCCACAGTGAAGCACTTGGTCATATAAACCCTTTATCCATATTATACTATAGTTGTTTCCTTATCTATTAATTCCCTATAATATCCATTATATATGGAGTCTTGGATTTTGGAAACACCACAAGTATAATATAAATTGACCATTCAACATCTTTTATAGGAGGAAGACCAGAAAATTCCTCGAGAAAAAATTCTACGAATTCCCTCCCAATAGGAATGTCCTCAAGGATGGTTTATTATTTAGAATAAATCATCTAATTAGGAAATTCATGCTCATAGGGTAGTAATATATACTCTTGAGATTATGTTGATAAAGAATATTCATCATCCTCCTTGCACTTGTATAGAATCGAGGGTCGATTTTCCATATGGACAGTGATTTCCCACTCATGGCAATTTATGTTGGCTCTATATAAATAGAGCCATCCCTTGCCAATAATTTCATAAAATTAAACTATAGATAGTATGATGAGTTTATCTAATAAGTTAAATACAAATATTATGTCTGGTGAGGAGTTATTTTCATTGGATGAAATGATTTCCCCATTTTTTGTTCTCACCAACATCTTTACATCCATGATATTTGGGTGAGATGGGATTTATCTACTAAACTTTTGTGATGTAAAATAATTTGTAGAACTATAATAAAAAAGTACATTCACTATTATTGAATGAATAACTAGTGTAACTATCACCACTTCATTTTCAGGGTTCTCTTCGGTGATAGTGATTGCAAAAGCTCGCCCTTGCGGACTTGGAAGTTGTTGGTTGCCTCCGAAAACCATCGGCTTAGGGAACTAGTTTGCAATGTTATTTGGTTCATTGTACTTGGGGAAATAAACACTAAGTTGAGGGTCAAATGGAGAATTCCTCTAATCTTTTGTAGCCACATTTTTTTCTTGTCAGTAGTTAATGGCCAAGTTCCCTTCTCTTCCACACCTAAAGTATTTCCTTGACCCCTTCTAGAAATTTACACGGAGCTTCTTTCCACAAAACTAAAATGTGTAGAGCTATATTTTCTTATAAATGTTTCATTTATCTATTAGACATCCAGAATTAATGTACACCTTATTCTTATTATTACTATAATACCCTTGAGATTCACTGATCTCCATTTCGACTTTGAGGGCACATTGAACAATTTTCACATAGCTCTCAAAGTGGTGGATCACTAGGTCTTTCTGTAGGCTTGGTTTCTTCCCAGTAAAGATTTGGTCAACATTGCATTTGGGGGTAATGACAATGTAGTAGGCTTATATTTCATGCCATGTTATGTTTTCCCTATATGCTCTGATGAATTCATAGTCTTTTTTTCTTGAGGGAAAGTAAGTCCCTTTCCATCTTTTTTCGGAGGGTGTGAGGAAAATATTTTTCGAAAAACATTTTCTGAAAATACTTCAAATCCAACACCTTGATCTCTTCCTTAGGATTCATATTTTTAAAAAATTTCCACCATTGATCAGCTTAGCCCTCCGTAAGATAAGCATCCAGTAGAACCTTCTCTTGTTCAAAAGATTTATGGATGGGGAAGATCTATTCAATGGAGTTGATCCATTGTTCGGAGATTGAGGGATTGGATGATCCATTAAAAGTAAGAGGCCTTTGCATCATGAATCTCTCGATTGGATAATGTTCTTTTTTAGTGGTGGGTGTTGAATGATCCTGTTGTGCTATGTTTCTATTCAAAACATGAGTTAACTGAGAGTGTATCAAGAAAATTTCGTGATTCCCACCCCCATCAGATTGGGCATCTCATTCGAACAGTCATCACATTGATATTCGCATTGGTTTTCAGTCCGAGTCCTCATATTACTGGGAATTAGCAAGAATAAAAGGAATGTTAAGGGTGATGCATAAAGGGGAGTCCAGTTAAAAAAAAGGACAATGTATAAATTAAATTTATGTCCTTAACTTATGAATTTATAGGATTTAATATATGTTATACATGATCTACTTTATTTCATATATTCATAGGGTGATTTTTTATTCTATTAATAATTTTTCATACAAAACTAATGAATTTTCGAAAGCATATCCTTTAAGAGTGTCATAAACAAGAGAGAAGCAAGTCCCACATTTGTGCACCTGTTCTTGTTTGAGTCTAGCATAAAGTGGTGTTTTTGTGTTTTACCCCTAGATATATATGTGCATGAGCCGGCACTACTTTCTCGTATCGAGACAAGGATTTATTTTCATAATAAAACACTTAATCAATACTCGTTGAATTTTCGGGATTTTTTTTATTCTTAGTCTTGTCTCTATGTCTTTCACTATGGTTTTCTAATCCTAATCCAAAAAATAACTAATCCTATCCTATAATACCAACTATAACAACCATGATCTTTATTACGCACATAAACATGATTAATTACATAAACACTAACTTAATAAAACTATGAGGACCAAGAAGTCTAGTGTATTTGGAAATTAGTAACAATACATAACTACATAGAACATAAAACCCAACATCTTTATTGAAAACATCTTTTACATGACAACAACATTCCTTCGTACTTAGCATTACATGGGACAACCTGAGAACATGCATAAGAAAAGGGTTAGCTATAAAGCCTAGTAAGGAAGTAAAAAAAGCATAACATGAAAAATATTGTAAATTTTAGGCATTACTAATATCATTTGAGAACAATAGAAACATGAACATAAAGGCATCATATAACATGATTATCATAACATGGAAATGTGGAAACAACATTTAACAATATATTAGCATGAGCTAAGGATCATTGCACATGGAGAATGAGTAAACCCTAATTGAACATGAATTATCATGATTAAACCCTCATCACATATGATTTATCATGATACTAATCTTTACCCAATTCATTGGAGTGCTATTAGGGTTCACCCTTCTTAATCATTTAATTTCATGCATAAGTGTTCCACATGGATCATTAACATGGATTCATTAAACATTATAATTTATTCTATGATGAAGGAATGTGGAATTAATACATGAAACAATATAATAAATAATAAAATATTCATGAAGTTGAATACCCTTGATTGATAAATGGTCATGGTATTAACTACACAATGACTTTGGCTTGGAAAATCGTAGTGCAATTTTGGTAGCATAATTGTGTGACATAATAATTTATAAAAATGGTTGATGAGAGGTAAAGGTGTGTCTCATAATATTTACATGAAATTTACATTAAGGGGATCATATAAGTACATTTCCTGACATATGTAATGGAATTTAGATTCATAATACAAAATAATTTCTTTAATGTAAATAAGGAGAGAGAAATCCCTTACTGAATTTCATCATGGTAACGGGTGTACTTGGGAGGCATTAATTAGAGGTAAATAAGAATATAATCATTAAAAAATAAATATTTATGTATAGGGGAGGTGATAAATCGTACAAAAAAAAATTTAATTGAATATACAATGGTATCACAATATAAAAAAAACATGGACAAAAATAAGAGAGGAAGAAATCACTTACTTGGAAGTGTGATCCCAAAGGCATATGAGGGGCTTGAGGTAGGATTATTGGGATCTTGGGGATACTTTTAAAATATTATAGAGATAATAGGTAAGGGTTTTTTTGAGCTAAAAATGTCTTGAGTGAAGTGGAATGGAAGATTGAGTGGGTTTATATAGGAAAGGGGAGGGAATTCTTTATTATTTAGGTTTTTGACACTACACATTAAACTAATCAAAACCACAAACCAACTCATGAATTTTTCACATTTTTTCTAAAGGGTAGTCAAAAAAATTATTTTATAAGTCCAATGGCCGAACATATTAAAATATTAGGCTAGCTTATGTGAAGGTGAGTCACACTCTCAAAGAAATTATTCTAAAAGGATAAAAAAATTTATAAGTTTTGGAGGGTCCACTAGAGCTTTGTAAACTAAATCAATGAAACCTAAGATCATATAATTTTAAAGGTAAAACATATATTTTCTTAAAATTCAATTTATAGTATTTTATTACATCACTATTGAACCATTATGATTTCATAAACCACATTATATATTTTAATGACAATTAATTTTTATGCAATAAATTTACTATCTAATAAAATCATTACAAATTTACCATTGGATAATTTCAAAGTCCTGATTCCAAAAATGAAATTAATTTTATCTAAATAATTTTATAAATATGTGAATTTTTACATTTAAAATATAACCATCACTTATTGAAAATTCATGGGTTTTGAAAAAAAATTGTTTTCAAACATTAATAAAAATTACAATTTTATTCATAAAAATTTTACTACCATTTATATTTAATAAAAATTAATTTATTAATAATAATTCATTAAAATATTATTTAATTGATAAATCCAATAATTCATAAAAATAAATTTCTTAATATAATATTAACTAAAAATACTTTTTTTATCTAAAAACCATCTACAAAGTAATAATAATGAAATGAATGTCTATTATTTAAAAAAAAAAACATAATCATATTTCTATAGTATTGGTACATAAGCACTTATATAACATGCATAAGACCTATGGGTAAGGTGTTTGATGATGATAGACTCTTGGGGAGGATTAGAGAACATCACTCGGGTGGTAATCTCTATCAACTTCTACTTCTCCCATAGGCGATTTCGTTCAAGATTAACGTGTTGAAGCTAGGATTGGTCTTGGTCAAGAGAGAATCCCAATGACACTAACTCTTTTCTGAGATCAAAAAATGGGAATTGTATATAGAAATTCTACTAGATGATTTCATCACTTCCTTTTTCATAGTAAATTGGATTTGTCAAATCCAGATATTTATAATAATCAGGTGGTCACTGTTCAACGACAATATTAGAAACGATGACAATTATTAACAGTATTTTAAAACCAAAAAACATAAATCCAAGGACTTGAATATATTTTATATAACCATTTTATATAATAATAAATTTAAATAGATAAAAATTAATTTTCATTGATAAAATTATGGGTCATTATAGAAGACCAATGCCTTGACTCCACAAGAGGGTCCCACATAGTAAATAGAGGACCCATCCCCGAATCTAATAATAAGGTTCCACTAAATAGATAGAGGAGCCATTCCCTATCTCCATAGAGGGTTCCACTCAATAGATATAAAAACCAATCCATGAATCCATTGGATAGTGAAACATATCATATAGAGGACCCATGCCCCGACTCCACAGGTTCCTAGAACTCAGTAGATTGATTGTCCATGCCCCGACTCCACAGAAGGGTGTCAATCCCTAAAGTTCTAGTATGATCACTATCATCATTGACCGACACTTGAATAATAAAAAATCATGATACATATCACATCATAACTCAAAATACACTAAAAGGATCTCATTGTGTTCTACCCTAAAAAACACTCGGGATAGGATACTCATAATCCAAATTATGAGTCCAAATAAAGGAGACACAAGAGGGATATGTTTCGTGAAGGGGTATATAGAGTGTTGGGGGAAAACATGATGTGTGGTACTTCTATAATACCTACTGGTTCCCTTTCCGTCACACGGCTCACTAGACATAAAGTACTACATTACATGTAGGGTGCCACATGACGTGTCTAATCCACCCAGGGCCAAGCCCTATTCTCCTGGCTCTAACCACATCATTCGGGTCATATATGTGTACACTGGATGTGTTCGTGTCCATGCAATCCTACTGTACAGGACTATCCACTATTTTATCGTCATATGTAATATGGTGGTCCCACATAGTGTGTGATATTTAACTAACCTAAAATCCCTATCCACTATAGCCAAGGGTTTACAAGTTGTGTGTTCTTCGTACTAAAAGTCATGTTGTCATGTTATTCCTAGAAACCCATATCAACTCTATGGATCACTAATCCTTAATTTATTCCATAAACCACACCTATTGACCATCCAAATCAGGTGGTTACCTCCTCTGACCATCGATTCCGCTCCTTTGGTTTCAAAAAATTGGCGTTACAATACCCTACACGAAGCTCATATGTTGTCGGTTTCTCAAGGTGCCTCTTGCACCACGGCCATCTCTATTCCAAATAAAAAATCCTTGAGAAACTTCATCTTCATCTAGAAATAATCCCAATCCATCCTCACATTTCCAACCACTTCACCATTAATGAAACTACCACAAATCCAGGGATTTGATCATGCTCGATTCTTCCCGACAATGTCGAACTGTGGCCTCATTTGCATAAGGTGAAGAACATGAAGAAATATGGGAGAAAAGAATAGAAATAATATGAAATAATTTTTTGTAAAGAATTATTTTCCAATTAATATAGATTTGGGATATCATGGGTGAGAATCATGACATAAATTGAGTAAAAAAAATTAAATGAAAATGATTAATTTAAGCACTAATCAAATAATAGAGGTTTGAGCATTCTAGAAATTTAATCATAAGCGAGATAACAAAAATGGTGAGTCCCACATTGATATTTTATCAATAATTGGTAGATAATTTATTCACCAATGATAGGGGGAGATCAATTGTGTTTGTTTCACCTTGATTCACTTGGATCTGGATGCTCATCACCATCTGATCTCAATTGTCCAATGGTCTGTAGTAGAACCTCTTCTCAATAACCATAGTATTAGACTACTACCTATAGTGATTATCGAAATCATAAAAATTATAAATAAAATCATTTTTTGTTATATAATTTATTAATTAAATAAAAAATTTTATTAATCCACTAAACGTACCCGCTAATGGACAATTAATCTAAACATCATATGTCGACCAATTTTAGGTCATGAATAGGGTAAAACTCATGCTTCATATTCAATCATGGTATTTTATTTCCATTTTGAAAATATGTTAAGGAGATATCCTATTACATCTAAAAACACATGAACACATGATTAAAAATATATTTAATATTTTCATAAAATTAATTACGAGAACATCAGGCCTTGTAACCGCATGTCATCTTAGCGCTTGACTCTGAAAATATTTTTTGATATATTTAAAATTATTATAAGGAAAAAATAGTGTCTATAAATTTTTCAATCCTAGAATATTTTTTCCATGAAAAGTAAAAACTACGAAAAAAGGTTGAGATATGGATCTTGTCTATAGATTTCTCACTCCCAAGATCTCCCATGCATGATCCCATACTAATACATCACCAAGAATAATTCAATGGTCCATCCAAGAAAAATCCTCTCCTAATGATCATCGATCACCAATGGGTGCTACATGAAGGTGGATCTATCCTCGATGTTCAGTTACCCCCAGTATATAACATGCATAGAATCATACACATATCTCCTCATCCATGACACATGGAAGACATCATGCACCCACTCTAACTGTGAGGGTAAGTAAAGGTAGTAAGAAACCTCAAGAACCCTTTGTAAGATCATTAATGGTCTAATAAACCCCATGGATAGCTTTCCTATTCGGCTAAACATCCATAAAACTCACCATGGGGTGACTCTTAGGAATACATGGTCTCCCATCTCAAACTCTAAGGGAATAAGTAATCAATAAATATAATATTTATACATATTTTGGGTTATACTTGTCTATTTGGGGGTGAAAGGTTATATTCATCCTCACCTTTTTTATAGATTCTTTTTCTAGGCCTATCTATAACCATGATGTAAATTTCTCATCATGGTCATATACAATCATTGAGGCCCTTCCATGAAGGCATGCGATCTCCCACACATTCAACATCTGCGAACACTGCACTAAAATATGCTCCTTGATAGTAAAGAAGTGCACCATATTTCAAAGCCTGTCAACTATCACTTGAATAGTGTCATGGACTCTCTTTTTATATTGAAGATCTATCATAAAGACCATGTATATTTCTTCCCCACTCCAAGATCATAGGAGGATGCAACAAACTTGCTGGAACATGGTGCTCCACCTTCACTTATTGACATGAGAGAAACAAATAGATGAACTCATTAATCTCTACCTCATTAAAACCCACTAAAAATACAACTGAAATCTCTACGCATATTTCTTATATAGGGATGTACAACCAAAGGATATATATAAAACTCCATCATCACCTCCTCATGTATTATTACTAGGACCATATTCCAACCTTGAAAGTAGATGACAAGATTATCTCATTCAAAAAACCCATCACGTGAATCTTTTGAGGATATCTGGTCACATAGGACCTCACATTCAATGTATCCCATCTGAGACTCCCTCACACACTATAGAAAAAAAGTGTTAAAAATCACCAACTCAACAAAACCAACACCCTCCTCCTCTACTAGCATCAATTTTAAAAAAGTTAACATATCAAATGTCTCCTCCACTAAATGAGACTGGGTCTTCCTATTAAGGGAAGCTTCCACCAAATTTTCCTTCCTTAGAGTATAGAATATCTCAAATTCATAGTCCTTTATGAACTCCAACCATCACCTCTCTCCCAGGTTTAGGTATTTGTATATAAAGAAATGACCCAGACTCTAATGGTCTGAGTGAACAAAAAACTTTGTCCTAGATGATAGTGCCTCCACATCCCTAGAGTGAAGACCAATGCTACAAACTCTAGGGTGGGAGTCGTGTAGTTTGGGGGGGGGGGGGCTTAAATGACTCAACCCAAATGTAATAATTGTATGTCTCTACATCAACAACTAAGACTAGATCCAAACATATTGAAAGATACTTCATACTCCATGCCCTCCACTGTTGGTGTCATAATAATAGTATGCATCAGTCTAATCCTCAACTCCTTAATGTATCTCTATCACTTCTCATTATAGGTAATCAAATTTCATTCTGCATCAAGGTGGTCAAAGGGGATGAAATCTTAGAGAAGTCCTCCACAAACCTCCTAAATCTATAATTGACTCTACGAAACTTCCCCATGATACTGGTAATCTCAAATCATTTGTAAAATCCTTCCTCAAGTGTCTCATATATTCCTACTCATACATTGATAAAACAAGGTTTCTGAAAAAGAAGATTGATATGAACCAATCTATAAAGGGTTTATAGACATCGTTTATAAGCCTATCGGTACTTCATGGGTGGCCAACGCACTGAAGGGTATCACCATAAACTCAAAAAAAATATAAGTTATTATAGGAAGAAATATTTCACACAATGTCTTCTCAAAATAGGAGACGATGATAACACATCCTGAGGTCAACATAGAGAACTACTATTACCCAATACACTGGTTGAAGAAGTCATTTATTTTTAGGGGTGGTCAGTTCTACATGATAGTTACCTGGTTCAAGTGACATCAAATCCACACCTTATCTCAAGCTATCATCTACTACAAGGAAATACAGGGGCTACCCATGTGAACAAACTAGGATTTATGAATCCCTACTTCTGTATGCCCTCCAATTATACCACTTGATCTCTCATCCCCATGGTGTTATCCAATGTGCTAGTGAAAGCATCATGGCAACCCTAGTGAATGTATATATAGAGGTCCATATCACAATGGGGTGGTACAATCTGAATTCCCTCTATAAATACAACACCATACCCCATCATCATTACAGGAAGCTGATATCTTATGGCACCCACTACTCATGTGGTAATACTATCCATCTGATGAATCATTTATAACCTCCAACTGATGATATTATCCTTATCTATCAAGGGATAACTTATTCTCAAGGAGGAAATATCTATCTCATAACTTGGAATAACAACCATAGTCACTGGTATAAATCATATAATCATGGATGGTTGATGACTATTCCATAGCGAGGAAAACATCATAGGGTCTCACTTCCACTATGGAAACATTTCTCGTGATACTCTCTCTCTCATCACAAGTTTATGTCACCCCATATGTATAAGTTTTAGGTAACCAATCCTCTATGTAGGAGCCACAAACATAAAGGTAAATAAAAAATGGCCTCTACTAGTATCTATAATTACTGAACATGGGATATGTATAGGTAAATGTGGCTTTTGACTCTATGATAAGATCTATATATAGATAAGTGGAGAAATAGGTCATACCATAATCCATACTTGAGGCATCTCAGCCATAATCCCCTTATTTTAGAAGATCATACTTTCCCTTGACTACTCTCTCTCCTAAACCAGGGACTACTCTAAAACTTCATCACAGCAACTTGGACTGAACAAATAAGTAAAAATGACTCTTCTTCCACACATTGAAAATTTTCACTTTCAGTGGAACTGACTCACCCTCATGGTTTTAAATCATGTCATAAGAACACATATTGGTGGGGGAGGTGTCCCTCTACCTTGAATATTTTAATTCACACCAAACATATCAATTAAATGACTTTATCGACACCTTAAATCATCTTGGATAGGTCTCACCATAAGGAACACCATTAATAGGGGTATTTCTCTAAGTGGGATATCTAAACCACAGGATCAAGCATGTTCCCAACCAACTAAAGATGGAGTCTAGTTCAACATGATACCTTGGAGATATCTATCTCAGGAACTCGCAATGTGCACTTAGGAGAGGTGAATCATCTAATGGTTCCACTAGAACCAATTACTTCTCTATAAAGATCAGTAGTTTTGAGTGCATCAATCTAGTTGGTCATGATACATATAATCTTATAAACATATATCACCAACTCCAGACAATCCTATGTTGACTGATGATATGGATCATTATAGAACCCCATCATCCTATTGTTTTGGAATACATGGAGTGAGCTAATCCTACACACATCATTATATTTATCATATAGTATAATATACTACTCTATAGGTGGGGGGTTTTATACCTATCCTAGTAGAGGAAAAACCTCACTTGATGGCCCCTGAACTATGGCCCCGTCACTCAATGGATCATTTTCATGCTTCTAAATCAGTAACCTGACATGATATATTCGCAGAGGAATATCAAAAGTAATCAAGATGTACCCTGGTAAAATGATAATATATATACACATATGGGGATCTATCTCAATAAGGATAGTCAAAATACACAATCCTATATGATGCATGTACCAAATATCCCTGTATCCCATGTCTTGGTATGTCTAGTTGACAAACAGGTAGTCAGAGCCTTGGTGAATGAATACATGAACTGCAACACCAACACTGGGTTCCCCATCTTGAAATCCTCACATGAGAAACATTTACAGTAATTCTATATGTTTTTAAACAAACCTCACATGGGTACATAACTCCAAACATCATCTCAATATGAAACTAGCATCTAATACCAATCTGTCATGACCCACCCTCCAGATCTCTCTTATATAGTGGAGACTCAAGCTGCAACTAACCCAAACTTGTATCCATAGGCCTAGGGCAAGAAAAAACCATCAAAAGGAATAACCAATGGGGGGAACTTTTCTTAATATACCTATACATACACACCCAACAGTATCCATGCAGAAATATAGAGGAATAAATGTAAAAGAAAGTAAAATCTAGTGTAACAGTCATGCATGTAACAACCTTTAGGTAAAGAAAGAGTATGACCATGTAATATAAAACCTAAAATGAAAAAACACCCTCCCAAAAAAAATGATGTCTCAACTTGGCCATAGTTTTAAAAGTGAATTATGATAGAGCCTGACTCCAAATCTTTAAGTACTGATCATTTTATATGGTAAAATGAACCCAGGTATCCCCTATACCCCTTAGTAATCACTTCTGACCTATCTATATTCTACATAAGATGTGACACATGTGTTCAATTCCCATACATGGGTGATTATATACATATCTAGTAGGATTCCCTAATAACTGTAGAGGAAGTAATATGTGACATGATATAAGTGCCAAACTTATCACATAGAAAGATAGAAATGAAAACCAATCAACAAGGATATATTCTCCAAAGAGAAACCAAGAAAAGAGAGAAGGGAGGTCTCCATCTCATAGCCAATCCTAGGAAAATACTCGTCCAATAGTTCCAAAAGGTATATTAATGATGCCCAGCATCTTATGTGTTTGTATGAAGAATTAACCACATAGAGCCACACATCACCATTGTGACCCATAGTAGAGGGGACATAATTTCCAAGTAGAGGAGCTATAACCTAGTATAATAGGAGATTTAAAATCCATAGGTTGAGGACCCATTATTATATACAAAAGGTGAGTGTCACTTAGATGGTAGGGGACCCAAGACCTGAATCTACATGGGGATCCCACTCACTAGATAGAGGGACCATTCCCGGACTAAGTAGGAGGGTTCCACTCAGTAAAAAGGGGACCCATTCCCTGATCCAATAAGAGGGTTTCACTCAAGTGGTAGATGCCCCATTCATTGACTCTGTAGGAGGTTTATACTCAATAGATAGAGGGGCCATTCCATGACTTTGTAGGAGGGTGACACTTTCTAGATAGAGGAACTATGCCCTAGTATAATTGGATGGTTTCACTCAATCGATGGAGGACACATTACCCAACTCAATAGAAGGTTTATACTCTATAGATAGAGTACCCATGCCCTGAATCCATAGGAGGGTTCCACTAAGTAGATATAAGACCCATGCCTGGACACCGCAAGAGGGTTCCACAAAGTAGATATAGAACACATTCCCTAAATCCGCAGGAGGGTGGCACTCTCTAATGATCATATCTAATCAATGACATCTTTGAGTGCTATATAAAGAATAATCTTAGTAATAAAATCTCACATTATATCTCAAAATCCCCTATGAAGGATACTGTTGTTTTCTATTTTAACAAACACTCAGGATAGGCAACTCATGTGCAGACATTAGATATCAAAAGAGGAAACACAAGAGGTATAAGATTTCTAAAGGGGTACCCAGTATTTAAGTGACCAATGTGGAATGTCTTCGAAATATTTTACATAGTTATTCCATTTCCATTACATGGTTCACTGTCCATTTATCAAAACATGATATGTCTCAAGAACCCAGGGTCGAGCTGTGTTCTCTTGGTTGTTTGTGTGTCCTGCAGGTTGTGTCAATGTACAATGTTTGTGCTAATGTCTGTGTATTCCTTAAGTACATGGAGAGGCACCATCTCTAGTTCAAACTATGTGTGGGGGTACCATATGACGTGTGATATTTAACTCACTTTAAAACTCTATATTTCATAGATAAGGGTATACATGTCGTGTGTTCTTTGGATTATACGACGTGTAGTCATGTTTTTTTTACAAAATACCAAATCTACAATAAATATTATTAATCCATCATTTTTACTACAAATTGTTCCTATTAAACACCCAAAATTTGTGGTAACAACCACTATACATCAATCTTGGCCCTTCAGAGGCTGAAAATTGGTGTTATGATCCTCCCACACAAAGCTCATATGCCTCTGGTCTATCGTGGAACCTCACACACCATGGCCATCTCAGTCACAAATCCTAGATCCATGATGAATATCGCCAACATCCTATAACCATCCCAATCCATCCTCATACTTATAATTCATTTATCACATGTGAATTTTCCATTAATCTGAGGGTTTGATCATGCTCGAGCCCTCCTAAAAATGTCAAACTGTGGCCAAAGAGGAATACGGTGAAGAACAGAAAAACAATGGGGAAATCATAGAAAAATGGTGAAAAAGTCATTAGTCAGGAAATATTTAACAAATAATATATATTGCGGATATTCAGGGTGAGAAACAAGACATAAATTAAATAAATAATTTAATTCTGATATGTGGTCTCATGAAAAGGCTCAATTTAATCGCAAATTAAATAATAGCATTTTAATCTTGCTCAATAATTTAATTATAAGGTAGGAAACCATAAAATTTGAGAGCTATATATATATATTATAAAGAACTGGTGAAGAACATGATCATCAATGATGGGGGAAGATATGTTGCATCTGATGCACCTTTATTCACCTAGATCAAGAATCTCATTACCATTTCATCTCAATTCTCCAACTATGGGTGGTTAAACATCCTCTAAATGATCCCAGGTTTATGTAGCTAACTATAGAGATTCTCTGTGACAACGTATTTATAGATAAAACTGCTTTAGGTAATTTAATGAATTAATTAAACTCATTAATTAATTAATCCACTAAATGTACCTTTCAACTGTTACATAATCTAATCATCTTGAACCGACCAACATTAGGTCATTCCTAGGGTAAAACTCATGCACCAAATTCAACCATGCTCTAATATTTCAATTTCAAAAATCTATTTATGAGATATCATATTATTTATGAAAAAATGTTTTCATGATTTAAAATATAATTAATATTTTTATAAATTTAATTTTGATTTTACCGAGCATCATAACCACAAGCCATCTTAGAACGTAGGTCTAAGAAAATTCCTTAATATATTTCAAATTCATATAAGGAAATAACAATGCCTCTACACTCATCATGTAATGTTTTAAAGTTACATGATATTTAAAAGCCTCACATGAGTAATCATGGATCCAAAGATAGTCAACCACTGCATTTCTAGAAAAATTATAGTCCTCCATTCTAGTGGTGAGTCCAAACCAAAATTTCTCAACCTAGGGATACTTTACTTAAGAAAAAATTAAATTCATAATAATTAAAAAACCTAATATATATAATCTACATTTATCAATAAATTCCAGGCTAACAACCGAAATATCAAATCAAGATTATTGTAGAAGAAAACTAAATATTATGTTGAACATCCTAGAATTTGATTAAAGTATTTAAAATG
This sequence comes from Viscum album, assembly GCA_963277665.1. Taxonomy (NCBI): domain Eukaryota; kingdom Viridiplantae; phylum Streptophyta; class Magnoliopsida; order Santalales; family Viscaceae; genus Viscum; species Viscum album. The sequence continues at coordinate 1,034,487,832 of OY728159.1, forward strand.
CAATAAGTATTAGCATTACATTTTAATTTAAAGCACACACATATTCAAAATATTAAAAATTTATAGAAATAAATAAAATATGGGCCAAAATTTAAATATTTAATAATTTCAAACATTTAAATGTGATACAACCATTTATAATCTATTCATAAATTAAAATACAATTAAAAGTATTTTATAAATTAGATAATACCTTATTGAGAGTCTATAATCGTTAATATAACACTATTATACTCAATTCATAAGTTTAAAATTTTCCTATTACAAATTATATGATATGTTTCCCATTAAATATGTAATTTCATGATTTAAATAATCAGGTCCGAGATATAGATCCACATGGCCTAATTAGGGCCTTTACATATGTGATAATAGAGTGAATATGAAAACAACCAATCTAGTTTCTAGTCATACTGAGCTAACAAGGTTTCCATGACCCCTGGCTCTACATGCTTGGAAATATGCTCAGGTAATAATTTAATTTACAAATAAATATTTTCATTCCTACATTAAGGAATAATTCTACACCCACCTTCTATGGAAGGTCATATTTGGATCATCTAAACGATATTATCTTTCTCCATGATGATACATACTCCTAGCACACTTGAATCATTGGAAATATACTCATGCACAAGGGTATTTCCCATTTGTATAATATGATAGAAATTATGAATCATTCACCTATTCCAACATCATATGGTATTTCCAACCTTGGATAAATATACCAAATTCTAATGTTAACCAATATTCCACATAGAGTCATGGCTATTGAAAATTCAATCCACACTCCCCATCAAAGGATCCAACTAGCCATTCTAAAGAACCCTAATCATCTTTATATCTTTAGAGGAGTTATCATATGCTAGGAACACATCCATACACAATGAATAAAATAAAAATACATGATCAGGTCATATCAACCAAGGTTTATATAGGCTAAGAATATATTCCCATATAAGTCACAATATTGAAAGGAACAATGCTTCACATTAAGGATGGCCTCACAGGCTTTACATGAACCCCAAATGAAAAACATATCATACAATTCTATACATGGTTCAAAATGATAATGACATTCTACCTCAATGTGTTGATTCAAACGATGTGTTTTTTCCAGTTTCGATACCCAAAACATGACATCTCACTAATCAAATCAAACTCACATTCCAAGGATCCCTAAAACTGGTCCCAATTTAACATCATTGGAATTTTATAATGAAATTGAAGAATATAAACGTGACATGAAATAATAATCAACTAAACCAACCCCAAGAAATTCTATCAATGTAGAATCTATTTTTGTTCTAAGGAAAGGTTTCCAATTTCCTATATCCAATGTTGATCTATCAAAAATCATGTAATCATCTATTATATTGGGATGTAATCAATATATATAGATTCTACCACTTAGATATATGATTAATTCAAGAATAAGGAGAATATTTAGGCTAGAACATATGAATTTTAACTCATGAAATGTAACATATTAATCTTGACATTGAGTGTTCAAGAGAGGAAAATGTATAAGTTTATATTCACCAAAAGGGAGACAATAATTTCATATAAGTATAATGAGGGTCAATTCATAAGAAAGAGATATCAAAAATGTGGTTATGGATGAAAAGGAAAGATCAATCATAATGAATCAACCATTTGGGAACCACCGGAAATTAAGTGGCCCTCATAGGTGAGTTGGTGTGCTAAATATAGTTGGAGAACATCTACCTATCCATTTATCAAAATGATGTATTCTCATTGGACATCCAGTCTATCCTACAGAATTACAAGTCTTTATCCATCTCCACTAGTTATTAGATGGGTCTATACTTGTGAGTTAGTGGAATACTAGATGCTCAAATTCTACATAATGATGACTGAATCTCTTATTCTTATGATATCAGACTTATAAGGCCTCTAACATGCATAAAAAAAACCATAAACAGAGAAAAAAAGAAACAATACAAGATTACCCTTAAACATTATGTAAGAAAAATTGAGTATTTTACAAATATTATCATCTAATTACTTCTTGTCCTCAAGATGTTCTTCAATAGAAAATAATTGATCACTTGAAGCCACTAAAACCAAACATAATATGATTATTCCCATGTCCCCTCTTATATCTATCTATATAACCCTAAGGGTCAAATAAGTTCTACCATCTCCCATATCAAAACCTTTTCACTCTATTCCATATATCACATCGTGTATTCCACAAACAATGCATTAGGTTCCAACACAACATTCTTATAGTCAATACCACATGAAATATCTGGTTGGTACCTATAAAACAAAGAGAAATAGAACAAATTATACATGCATAGACATAGTGGAGTAATATCCAATCATTAATCCACTACTCTGATAAATTCAATGATATGAAACTGTCTTAAAAATCAAGGTGCTAGCTTACCTCTCCTTAGTAAATGAAAATACCCCAACTAGTGTGACACCAATAAGAATACTTGATCACCCATGGTGAACATAAATGGTCATATCTATAAGGACCTAGATTTAAACATTACATAATCTTAAGCTATTTCAAGAATTATACAACGATAATGTTTTCATTTATAGAGTTTTAAAGAATTATTTTGTAACTATTAAATTATATCTCAAATATTACGGTGTGAACCCCTCAACTCTACCCAATTTTTTCACAAAAATAAAACTCTTTAAAAGAAAAAAAGGATTATTTTCATGATAAAATTTTTCTTGAATTATTTCATTCTCTTAAACTTCCATATACCCTGTGAAAAATATTTCAAAAAGTTGGTATGAGAATAAAAATATTTGTAAGGGATATAATGTAAAGAAAAAAAACATTATTCCATCAATAATTAAAAATAAGAGAAATAATTCATTTCAATAATAAAACATAATCTCATTAACTTAACTCAGGAAATAATAAAATTTATGAATAAAACATTGAAATCATAAATCATAAAGGTAACTTGTGACATCCATAACATACTTATATTGTAGCTTTCATAGCTACATAGGGTGTTACATTTGAAATACCCATTATAGTGTATTCCCTAAATCTATTAGGGGAAATATTTATTTTTACCTCCTTCAAGTTACCCAATGAATTGGAGATCTATCTCGTGTTCAACTACCCTCGTTTTATCATGGAACCACCTATATACGTAAAAAAATCCCATGAACCATAAAATAATCATAACACATAAAGAAAGCATAAAATAAAGATAACCTTTCCACATTGTAATGACAATATATCTTTTCAAGATATTGATATAATAAATGCTTTCTCAAAACCATTTTCAACACCAAAATATGTAAAAATTTTATATGGTATTTATTTTCTTATTAAAACATTACGGCTTGTTATGGAACAAAAATATCATATAATCCTCGCATTGGTAGAAAGGTTGTTGTCACCGCTTACGTTAAAAAAACATTCATTTTATTATTTAGTAAAATGATTCATAGAAAAAATATTCTATTTGAATTAAATTAAAAGTCAAAGGGGTTTATACACAATATAAATTAATGTTGCGTATATATCAAAATATGCCTCAATGGAAAGAGATTTGGAAAAAGTCCCTTACAAAGATCATTATGTAAATAAAATAGATCGATTATGTGTATTCACTATAAATACATGTAAAGAAAGTATAAATACAATATAGGTTAAAAACATTATCACATAATCATATAATGACCTAATCAAGAAGTAGAAGATTAACCCACAGAATGGAAATTGGGTTAAGAAGTTCTCATAGCTTGATCTGACTCGTCATGAACAATCGTTAGGTTCCTCTACATCGGGTAACATTTTTTGATTTCTTCCAAAAGTATTTCTTCAATTGAATTCTACCTAAGGTAATTATTATATTAGGAATGTATTGATTTTTGTAGATTATGTGAGCAGAAATTGGATGATCCAGGGGGCTTGAGATGTGTGATTAATGTGGGTAGAGGTTGTGGCCTTTTATAAGAGGGAGGAGGGGCACTTTAGGAAAGTCAAGAAATATTAATTTATTATAAACTCAATTTTAATTAAAAATCATCCAAAAATAATTTAATTTGAAGATAATATTATGTTAGTTCGAATAATCATCATCAAAGTTTTTTAGACAAGTTCTTATCCTTATCCTTTTGGTTTGACCCTTATTTTACCCTTTTTAATCCTACTCTGATATCATAATATTTACACATTGTGGGTGAATTTATTTACCATATCATGTCAAAAAACCCACAAAAAGTCATTTATGACATATTTGTATTTATCTTAACCATTTTACCGAATATTTGATTTTTATGAATTTAATATCATTCAATAAACTATTTTATATTTTAAATTATGAATTATGTCAATTTTGGACACTATTCATACTCGACTTTTTTACATATTTATAAAAACCTGAATTCTTTGATCCAAAGGAATTAACTCAAATATAATATTTCAATATCATTTATAAATTTATTTTATGACATCGAAATAACCAAATAAAATTTAATATATCATTTATAATGATATTTATTTGATTCCCTTGTTAATGAAGAAATCACTACATCATCATTGTGTCATAATTAAATTTATTTATTTAATATCTAAAAATTATTAATAAAATATAATTATGTAGAAAATATTTTTATAATTTTACTTACTATTTATATTCTAATAGATTAATTATATAACCCCGTATAAATGTTTTAGTAAAAGATGCATGTTTATGTTTTATATTTCTTTACATTCAATTAATTCTTATAAAATGTCATTTTCACACCCAAGTGGTTATATGGGGTCCCAAAATCGACTATAGGATGACCATGGTTGGAAATATATCATAAAAAATGATTATGACACGTTTTAGGGTAGTTTAATATTAATATAATTTTATTTTTTACCCTTATTTACCATATTTACCCTTTAACAATGCTTAAGAAAATTATTAATGGAGTTACTATTCATAATATACAAAAATAAAAGATACCTATTCACAAAGCCTGAACCATATAATTAAAAATATGGAATCCATTTATTCAAATTCAAAACATATAATTTTTAAAAATTAATTTAAAACAAAATCTCATTGTCAAAACCAAAAAGCGGGTTTTTAAGAAGTAATAACTATCAAAAGATTGACATGTGTTTTTGTCCAATATAAATGTGAAATTACATACTAAAACCAAAATTGGATTAAATTATAAAAACTATAATTCAAATATACTTTAAAAACATTGAAAAGTACAAGCTAACTATATAAATAAATTAGATGAAATGTCAGTTTTGACTTAAAATGCGGCATTTTTCAATATTCATTACAAATTCTACTTTATCAAAAAATTACAGAAAAATATCAAAAGTAAATTTAGATGTCCCTCTTATATAAGATATTTAATTTATTCAAATAGAATATATAAAAGTGAAAAAAACTATATTAAAAAGTTTCCTCCATAAAAAAGCGTTAAAACTACATTATTAGGAAATTATTTTATATCTGAAAAATTGAATTTGCTCTTAACATCATATCTAAAAAAAATATACTATTAGTCATAGTGGATACTCAAGAGGGGGGTGAATTGAGTTCTTATTAAAATTGCTGGTAAAAATATTTCACATAAAATCCCCCTATTTAAAAACAAATTTAAACTGTATTGAATTTATACAGAGTGTAAATGTTCAATTCGTTTCTCAACGATTTATTAGGTCTCAGTTAACGTAATCAGAAGATAAAATTAACTTTTGAAACTAACTTACTAGTTTACAATAAGTATAAACACTTGCTAATTTAACAATCAAAGTAGCTTTAAAATAGTTTTGTATTTCAAAGTAGTTAGCAGCGGAATATGATATATATATATATAGTATACTTATGATTTAAACTAAAATGCACAGTAGATATAACCAAGAGGTTCAGTCTCTAGCCAAGACTTGGTCCTCTCAACAATTTACATAAAATGATCCACAACCTGGATCGGGGTAAACAACAATGCACACAGTCTAGGTACAAAGACCTCTACCATAGTTCTACGTGGGAAAACAAACAAAAGCTCATAGTTGTCCACATCTTGCTCGACCTCTACCACTATCCACAGTGGGAAACAAAGATTTATGGAGTTTGAGTGATGATTTAATAATCCTCCAGTTTAGATCGGGAGACAGTGTGTGTGTAAAATAAACAGGGTACCCACACTGCTCGAAATGTAAAGAAATAATCACTAACCAAAATGTGAATGAGTTTAGAAATTCTTTAGTGATAGGCAGTGCAGCTCTGGACTATTTTAATTGGTCATAAAAGCTTCTGAGTCCTTCTTTAGTTTTTTCTGAAAAATAGGGTGTCGTTTTCTTCCTTGTTCCAGGTACAGCTTATCAGCTTGAGTGTATGAATTGTTTTTTGTAGTTCTTCACTCAAGATGCATCTTGTGGTTTCCTTGAGAAGAGTGGCCTCACGTATTTCCATGATAATTGGAGTATGGATTAAGACTTGTCTGAATGCACCACGTTTGAATGTTGTTGATCCCTCTTAGTTTATTGTGCTCTCTGTATGCAACCACTTAACTTTCTATCTTTGTGTTGTCTCGAATAGGTATTTATCTTCCCATTTATAGCTTTCATCCCCAGCTAAAAGGAATGATTACTTTTTGAATAGCTACTAGGTACGGTTCCCTGACATGTCAGTAGATATCATTAAATCACATTAATTGCATTAAACACATAAAATATTATAGTTATCTTAATAAATAAATAGTATAGATGGAATAGAGTTTGATTGGTTGGTCAATCATTAGTAGCCTTATGTTGGTAGACGTGTGTAGTGGACTTTGTGTAGTAGGACCTTCCATCGGTAGCTCTTTTGAACTTGTATCAGTAGTTATATATATCGGTGACTTGATTCTTTCGGTAGCTCTTAATCCATCGTTAGCTCTTGGGTAGTCAGTAGCTCGATGTATCGAGGACTCTGTACTTTTTTCGGTAGACTATGTCAGTCGATTCATATCAGTCGCTAATCTGTGTATCAGCAGGCCTGTCGGTACCTCGTATCGGTAGACTTACTCTATCGGAAGACTTATATCAGTAACTGTCTGTGAACTGGTTCTATCGGTAGACTTCTTCATATCAGTAGCTCTATACATATCAGTGATCAAGTGTATACTAGAAGACTTAAACATACTAGTAGACATGTTATATCGGTAGCTCTATAAAAATCGGTAGCCTTATCTTATCAGTGACTCAGTCTATCGGTAGACTAAGTACCGGTAGCTCTGTTATCAGTAGCTATATGCAGATTAGTGACAAATACTTATCTGTTTTATGCAACACATATCTGATTGTATTAGAATTAATTTATATCTTATATAAACATAGATAACCATTTATTAACATATCTCAAGGATTATTTTAACATTATTATCATCTTGATAACAGAATATCATATATTGAGAGAATTTGAATATAGATAAACATTAATTGGGATTATAAAAGTATGTGAAGGCATAATTGGGATTATCAAAACAGGTGAGGTCACCAATCTCCCCCTTTTTGATAATCACAACTTATGATATTATAGGTTTAAAATAATGATTAATTGTATCAGAGATAAAATTAAATGCAATGATATCAAAGGGGAAAAGCATGATTGCTTTTGTTTAGATAATATGTCTCCCCTAGGTGAATATTTCTCCCTCTTTGATACTTAGTAATATTTCTCCTCCTTTGATACTTAGTAATATTTTTCCCCCTTTATAGAAGATTTTTAGAATATTTCTCCCCCTTTTTTATAATCAAAAAGTGAGAAACAAAAAAATAGAGAAAAGAACACAATGAAAAAGAAAGGAAACCCACTTGTATTATATGTTGTCAAAATGTACATAGATAGAAAAAAAAATACAAGGGATTCCTATCAAACATCCTGGAAATGTTTTCAATCCGCATCCTCAATGTGAGATTTTACCTTTGAATCATAAGAGGATTCAGGTGGTGTGGATTCAGGTGAAGGCTTAGGAATTCCAGAGATGATCCCAGGAGGCTGAGCCACTGACACTATTTCGGCCCTGTACTGAGGAGTTATTTGAGTGATCATAGGTGCGAGGATTTGAATTGCTTGGGAAGGAGTCATCTGAATAGGAGAAGAAATAGAGGCAGAGGTAGGTAGGGCTAGAGGTATAATCACTGGCCTAGCATCAACATGCAAGAAAGGTAGCAACAAATTTCTGAAATCCATAATTATTCCTCCTCCTCTCTCCATATCAGAAATGAAGTCATCCATATTCTCCAGAAATTTGTCCAATGTAGGAGCCAATTCGCTTTGTTTTCTTACTTTCTCTCTAAAGGCTTGATTGACAAGAGGTAACATTAGATTTTCCAACAGAAGTTTGAAGTGATTGTTGAGTTGATTCTTTGTGTAAATATTTTGGAAATAGGAGTCCACTTTTTCTTTCACTTCTTTCTGAGAGGCAGAAGCTTCTCTCATATAGTCTTGTACTATCTTCATTATTTCTCTAGCTGAATCTCTAGTAGTAATACCAACTTTTCTTAGTTCAGAAGAGTCCACAGATCCACTAGTTGAAACTAAACCAATATCCTCCTTAATCATAGCTCGAATCTGATTCAAATACACTGAGGGTTTAGAAGAAACAGAACCAATAGAGAAGGTTATTGTTTCCTTGAATTTTTTGGTCAATCCACTGATAATATTTTGCACTTGAGAATCCTGGGCTTTAACATGATCTTTCATGGTGGTTTAAAAACCTTCAAACACTGAAACCATCTGACTTACAACACTCATGACATAGGCTAAGTCCTTGTCTGTTTGAGATTTTGAACTCATATAAGAGTCCAAAGAGACAAAATATTCCTTTAGAGCTTCAAGATCTACTTCTAGTCTAGATATTTGGGTTTTGAAATATTTAACTTCTTCAACTATTTCTGTCATAAAGGTTGACAAATTACAACCGAGAGAGAGTTCAAAATATCTTTCCAACATACTCATTTATTCAACAAAACAGTGCTTCATCTCAGCAACTGAGGCACTAAAAGATTCTTTCAGCTCATCCTTTAAGGATTCCAAGTCAGCCCTTGTGACCATATCAGCAAAAGAAACTAAAATAGGTACTCTTTCAGATGCTAAAATGACCACTGAGTCAGTAATGATCAATTGAATTGATGACACCAGAGAAACATCCTTCTTGTTTACCTTTTCCAGAAAACTGTCCCTAAGATTTTTCATCAAAGTATATAGGTCATGCATTCTGACCACATTTTCAGGTGGAAACTTAGACTCAATATCATAAATGATTTTTTGTTTATTTAGAGATTCTTCATTCTCAGAATTAGGATATTCTAAACCACAAAACCTGGGTCTTCTGCCCAGTACTCAATATCAACATCCACTGTAACACTTCCAAACGTTGTTTGATGCTCCCCCTCAAGTGGTAAATCCTCAAGTAAAACAACATCATTCTCACCAGCACTCTCAGCAGATCTTCCTTTTTCAAGAGAATCTTCTACTATCAATTCTTTCTCTGTTAAAGCTGTAGGGTCTTCCAAAATACGCAAGGGCATGTTAACTTCATTTTCATCCTTAGGAGGCACTAAATATTGTCCAATCACTAGACTAAGTATCAAATCAGCTGACAGAGATGCTTCACTTTAATGAGTGTCTTCTTCATTCTTTATATCAGCCACTTCAACATCCTCAAAATCAGCTTCTTCCTTATCTAATTTATGTTGATCTAGATTTTCAGGAGCTAGGCTAGGAGGTATGTCAGAGTCTCCTCCTTCATCAGCAGAGGACTCTTCCTCTTTTGAATCATCACTGTATTCTAGCTCCTCTTCATCAGGTCCCAGACATGGATCCCTCAAATCCTTCGGTCTTGAAGGATGATCCACTTGATTGAACTTATCATACACCTTATTTTCATCAATTACCCATTATCCTCTACATGGGTTCCAATTTATTTTCATATATTATCAAACTGTACTGGTGACACAGAAATTGTTCCTTACAACCACTGCCTTATCCTGAGACTCATCTATTCCTTTCACTTTGATCATTACTGAGGCCAACTTGGCAAAGAACAAGGCATTAGTTGCTGACATTGGTCTAATCATATTCTCCATTTGATTCATCATCAATTTAAATAGATTCACCTTGACTCCATGTCTCAAAAGATTCAGGAGATAGATATCCGGATATCTTAAATTTTCAAAGTCTCCTCTCCTTGGTATTAAGACATGCTGAACAAAATTGAACAACAATCTGTTCTCTCCATCCTTTTCAGCAGCTACTACTTGTCTTTGATTTCCATCACCACTGAGTTCCTCCAAGGAAGTCACATAATCAAAGATATCACTAGTAGGTGTTATAGCTCTCAAGACATATCTAGATACACCTTCATGTGAAACTTTCAGACATTCATCCTACTCAGTCGATGAAAAGGACATCTTCTGTACATTCACAAATGAAGTTAATCGGTTCTCATAATCAGATTTCTCAAAACTTACATAGTCATAAAACTATTTCACTAGATTCAGATAGTAGGGACCATTGTTGTCTGAAAAACAATCTACCCACTTTTGATCTTTCAGCACTTCGAGCACTAACGATTTACTTTCCAGTATCCATTCCATGCACAACTCTTTTTCAATCATAATAACTCTATTCTGAAACTGAGGATTTACTGGTTGTCTTCCTGATCTTGTTCTTATAGCACTTCCACTTGATTATGGCTCGGACTTCGGCTACTTTTCCATAGGCTCATCAGAAACATCTCTAACCGAAGAGAGTTTGGTTTTTGCCATCTCAGATTCAAGGGATTTAGGGTTCTCAAAAGATTTGGGAGTTAAGGTTTGATGGTGAAGGGTTTAAGGCTCAGTGGATTGAGAAGTAGCTCAGACTTTGTTTCTATCATTTTGGAATCATAAAATAAATAAATAAAACAATATAAATTAAAACAATTCAGATTCGGGTGGCAGACATACGTTTAAAAAAACATACTAATCGGTAGGGTTTATCGGCGAGAATTTACATCGGTGAGGATTTACATCGGTGATAATTTACATCAGTGAAGACTTACATCAGTGAGGATTTACATCGGTAAGGATTTACATCGGTGAGGATTTACATCGGTGAGGATTTACATCGGTTAGGTAGCTACCGATCAAGGTTAATCCTTCCCAACTCATGTCTAATGTAACTTAACCAATCCGAACTCAATGGTTTGGTGAAAATATCATCTAATTTATGTTTAGTACCTATAAACTCAAGAATAATATCACCCTTTTGGTCATGATCTCTAAAGAAATGGTGCCTTACATCAATTTGTTTGGACCTAGAGTGAGACACATGGTTCTTCAAACTGATTATTGCACTAGTGTTGTCATAGTTGATAGAGACATGCTTAAAATCATATCCATAGTCCAAAAGAGTGTGTTTCATCCACAGAATTTGTGCACAGAAACTACCAACTGCTATTTACTCTGCTTTGGTAGCGGACAAAGCAACAAAATTTTGTTTCTTACTACACCATGATACTAAGGATTTTCCCAATAAATGAGATGCTCCTGATGTGATTTCTCTATCCAACTTGCAACCAGCAAAGTCATCATATGAATAACTCATTTACTCAAAGTATTTTCCTTTTGGGTAAAAAAACCTATGTTTACATTGTGTTTAAGATACATAAAAATTATTTTAACAGCATGAAAATGAGATTCTTTTTGATTATCTTGAATCCTTTCACACATACATACACTAACCATAATATATGGTCGACTAGTAGTAAGGTAATGTAAGCTTCCAATCATACCTTTGTAATTGGATTGATCCACTGGTTTCCCAGTTTCATTAGCATCCAATTTACAGACTGTACTCATAGGAGTTTCACTTTCATTAATATTATCCAGACCAAAACGTTTCAAAAGTTCCTTTGTATATTAAATTTGATTCAAAATAATACCATTTTCATTTAAAAAAACATGAAATCCAAGAAAATATTTGAGTTCTCCCATTAAACTCATTTCAAATTAATTTTGCATACTTTTTGAAAAATCAGATCATAAAGAATATTTAGAAGATCCAAAAATAATATCATCAAAATAGATTTGAACTATTAAAACATCTTTAGAAATTCTTTTAATAAAAAGTGTTGGATCAGAAATCCCTTTAGTAAAACTCTTTGAAATAATAAAATTATGAAGTCTATCATACCAAGCTATTGGAGATTGTTTTAAACCATATAAATCTTTAGAATGTTTGATAACATGACTTGGAAAATGAGGATTAGTAAATCCAGGTGGTTGTTCAAAAAAAAAATCTTCAATTATAAACCCATTTAGAAAAGCACTTTTAACATCTATTTGATATAACAGGAAATTCAGATGAAAAGCATAGGCAAGTATAATTCCAATAGCATCTAATCTAGCTACTGGTGAAAAGGTTTCCTCATAGTCTATACCTTCCTCTTGAATATATCCTTGTGCAACTATCCTAGATTTGTTTCTAACTATGTTTCCTGACTCATCAACTTTGTTTCTAAAAACCCGTTTAGTTCCTATTGTAAAAGTTTCCTAGGGTCTATCAACTAATTCCAAGACTTTGTTTCTCTCAAATTGATTTAACAATTATTTAATAGCCATTACCCTAAATTCAACATTGATTTCATCATTGACATTTATAGGTTCTAGCTGTGATTGAAAGGTTTGATGTTCAACCTGGTTTCTTAGAAAATCTCTAGTTTGTGTCCCTCTATCATGATTACCAACAACAGCATCCAAATGATGATTCTTTAGAATCCTTGTTTATCTAGTAATGGTTGGACTATAAATTTCATGTTCATATATAGTTTTAGGTTCTATAGCAGCAGATTCTCGAATATGTCTAAAACTGGATGTTTTTATAGCAGGTTCTTTAGTTTTATCATTAAGGTCCAGAATAGTCAAATCTTCTTCAATATTTTCAAGATAGGTTTTAGGCTCATGTGGATCAGTATCATCAAACATAATGTGGACAGATTCTTCCAAACATTTTTTTCTTTTATTAAAGACTCTATAGGCTTTTCTAGTTAAAGAATAACCATGAAAAATTCCTTCATCACTTTTAGAAGCAAACATGTCAAGATTATCCTTTGTATTAAGAATAAAAACATTGCAGCCAAAGACTTTGAAGTAACTAACATTAGGTTTTATATTATTCCGTAATTCATATGGGGTCTTCTTAAGAACAGGTCTAATCAAGACTCTATTAATAATATAAAAAGCTATATTCACAGCTTCAGCCCAAAAATAAATAGGCAGGTCATACTCATTAAGCATGGTTCATGAAATTTCTTGAAGGGTTTTGTTCCTTCTTTGTACTACACCATTCTACTGAGGTGTCCTAGGAGAAGAAAAGTTTTGACTATAGCCATTATGTGAGAAATAAGATTTAGACTCATGATTTTCAAACTCACGGCCATGATCACTTCTCATAGTTTTAATCTTAAGTCCAATAAGGTTTTCTATAGATTTTGAGTATTTGATAAACTAAGAACAAGCTTAACTTTTGTGAGATAGGAAGTATACCCAAGTATATCTAGAACATTCATCTACTAGGATTTAAAAATAGTTCTTCCCATATAGAATTGAAACTATAGAAGGTCCAAATAAATCCATGTGAAACAACTCAAGCGGTTAAGAAGTTGAAGCTTTCTTTCTTTGATTTAAAAGAAACTTTATATTGCTTTCCCTTTTGATAGGGATTACAAACTTTGTCTGATGGGAATTCAAGATTAGGTAGTTCTCTAACCAAGTTCTTCCTATTCAATTTTCTATGTGAGTGAATGTTGCAGTGTCCTAATATTCTATGCCAAATCTAAGACTCATTATGAAAATCATTTAAACAAGTAACAATTTTCTTACCTAAAGAATTCAGATCCACAACATAAACATTTTCATTTATTAAAGCCAAAAACAATAAAACATTTTTAGAGTTAAAAACGTTAAAAGAATCATTTTCAAACTTAACATTAAATCGATCATCACATAATTGAGAAATACTTAAAAGACATTATTTATGTCCATCAACAAATAATACTTTAGAAATCAAAACTGAATCAGTGTTACCAATCTGGCCTAAGCCAATGATTTTTCCTTTAGAATTATCACCAAAGGTTACATGGCCTCCATAAAATTTTATTAAGCTTTTGAAGAATGAATAATCTCCAGACATGTGCCTTGAACCTCCACTATCCAAGTACCATACCTTCTTAGGAGAACTCTTCAAATAGGTCTCCTATAAAATAGATCTAAACAAAAAATGATTTTGGTACCCAGATCTTCTTGGGTCCAAAAAGATTATCAATAAAAGATTTAGGTACACATATTTGTCTTATGGGTTTCATATAATTTACATAATCATTAGATTTTGAAAGATAAACATTATTTGATCTATAACCATATGAATAACTAGTTGAAGTATAGGAATTTCCAGAACTAGAATAAGCAGAATTTTGTCCAGATATAGGAATAGATCGAGTTTTAGTGAATTGTCTCTATCTAGTTTGGAATCCCAAACTAGTAGTGTACTTTGGTGAAAATATTTTGCCTAACATTTGAGTAAGTGTATATTTTCCCTTTCTGAACTTTTCAAAGATCTTTCTAAGTTTCTCATTAGACATTTTCAGTTCAATATTTTCCATTAACAATTGAGCATTATTTCCTTTTTCTATATAAAAGGAATATTTAACATTGACAGTGAGATCATGTGGTTTCTTTAGTGACTTATATTTTTCCTTAAGTTCATTACATGTCTCCTCCAACATATTACAATATTAAAACAATTCATCCTTAGACATATTTTCATCATTGTCTATATCACTATTATTTCCAGAATAATAATCATTCTACATAGGGGAAACAGGTACCTCAGAGGTATTAGTCATGAAGCACATGTTAGCACAATTATTTTCAGAGTCAGAAACTTCATATTCACTTTTGCTGACCCCGATGAACTCAAACTAGCTTTCATGGCTTTCTTGTACATTTTTTCCTTATAATCATGTTTCTTTTCGAATTTTAATTTTGGACAGTCAGCCTTGATGTGTCCTTTCCTCTTGCACTCATAGCAGACTATATCATCTTCTTATCATATTTCTTTCTATCCTTCTTCCAATGTCCCTTGTTGTCATATGTTCCTTTGTAGTTAGATTTTTTGATGAACTTCTTCTTCTTATAAAACTTCTTAATTATCCTGGCTATTTGGGCCATTTAAGCATCACTGCCTGAATCCGAATCTTCACTGGTTGAACTTTCAATAGGTTCATGCATTTTATCCTTGTCATTACTCTTTGAAGTAGTAGACTTGAATGCCACAGATTTTCTCTTGGGTTCATCACCTTCTTCTTTATTTACATTAAGATCTTCCTCATACATCATTAATTTACCAATAAGCTCTTTTACAGGGAGAGCACCAATGTCACATGATTCTCTGATTGAAACAGAAGTGCCCCTCCATCGATCTGGTAGACATCTCAAGATTCTTATGATGTGTTCCTTTGCTGGAACAACCTTTCCATGTGAACTCATAGTATTGACAAAATCATTGAACCTGAGATACAAGTCAAAAATAGGTTCATGAGTCTTCATTTTAAAATTATCATATTTAATAGTATAAGTATTTAATCTCATTTATTTATCATTGGTTCTTACTTCACGAGAAACACCCAAAGTATCCCATATTTCATAAGAAGTTTTGAAAGTAGATATTCTATTAAATTCTTCATCTCATAGATCACAATAAAGGGCATTCATAGGTTTACAATTATTATTATAAGAAGTCTTTGTAGGTTCATCCCATGTTGTTCTATCAGTTTCTGGAATTTTATATTGAGATTCTATAGCAGTCCAGATATCAAAACCCATACTCTATAAATGTATTTTCATTTTTCATTTCCACTGGGAATAATTAATACCATTGATGAAAGGCGGTCGGTTAGTAACAACACCCTCTAGTCTATTGTCTATAACTATATTTTAGAAAATAGTTTTAATGATATAAGATTTATAACTAACAGAAATTTAAGATCATTAAAGATACTACTAAAATCACAGTTGAAATAGAGAATGTTTTGAAATTTTTTATTAATAAACAAACCTCTGATACCAAATGTTGGTCGAAGTGGATACTCAAGAGGGGGGTGAATTGAGTTCCAATTAAAAATTCTGTTGAAAATATTTCTCTTAAAATCACCCTATTTAAAAACAATGTTAAAATGTAGTGAATTTATACATAGTGTAAATGTTCAATTAGTTTCTCAAAGATTTATTAGGTCTCAGTTAAATTAATCAGGAGATGAAAATAACTTTTGAAACTAACTTTCTAGTTTACAATATGTATAAACACTTGCTAATTTTACTATCAATGTAGCCTTAAAATAGTTTTGTATTTCAGAGTACTTAGTTTCGGAATATGATATATATATATATATATTATACTTATGATTTAAACTAAAATGCTCAGCATATGTAACAAAGATGTTCAGTCTCAATAAGAGACTTGTTCCTCTAAAAAATTACATAAAATGATCCACACGCTGGATCGGGGTAAACAACAGTTATCACACTGTCCCGGTACAAATACATCTACCACAGTTCTATGTGGGATAAAAAATAACAGCTCACAATTGTCCAGGTCTTACTCAACCTCTACCATTATCCACAGTGGGAAACAAAGAGATATGGAATTTGAGTGAGGATTTAAGAATCCTCCAGTTTAGCTCAGGAGACAGTGTGTGTGTAAAATAAACAAGATACGCACACTTCTCTAAATGTAAAGAAAGAATCACTAAAGAAAATATTAATGAGTTTAGAAAAGCATTAGTGATCGGCAGTGAAGCTCTGGACTCATTTAATTGGTCATAAATGCTTTTGAATCCTTCTCTACTTTTTCTCTAAAAAACAGAGTGTCGTTTTCTTCCTTGTTCTAGGTACAGTTCATCAGCTTTAGTGCATGAAGTGTTTGTTGTAGTTCTTCACTCATGATGTAGCTTGTGGTTTCTTTCATAAGAGTGGCTTCAAGTATATCCAGGATACTTGGAGTATGTATGAAGCCTTGTGTGAATGCACCACATTTGAATATTATTGAGCCGTCTTAGTTTATTGTGCTCTCTGTATGCAACCACTTCACTTTCTATCACTGTGTTGTCTCTTCTAGGTCTTTATCTTCCCTTTTATTGATTTCAGCTCCTGTAAAAAGGAATTATTACTTTTTGATTGGGTACTAGGTATGGTTCCCTGACATGCCAACAGACATCATTAAATAACATTAACTGCATTAAAAACATCAATTGTAACTGTTAGCTTAATAAATAAATAGTATTGAGAGAATAGAGTTTGACTGGTTGGTCAATCCTTAGTATCCTTTTGTTGGTAGACTTGTGCAGTGGACTTTGTGTAGCAGGTCCTTCCTTCGGTGGTTCTTTTGAACTTGTATCAGTAGCTATATATATCGGTGACTTCATTCTATCGGTAGCTTATAATCCATCGGTAGCTCTTAATCAATCTGTAGCTCTTGGGATATCGGTATCTCGATGTATCAGTGACTCTGTACTTGTATCAGTAGACTATTTTAGTCACTTCATATCAGTCTCTAGTCTATGTATCAGTAGGTCTGTCAGTAGCTCATATCGGTTGACTTACTCTATCTGCAAACTTCTATCGGTAACTGTCTCAGAACTGGTTCTATCGGTAAACTTATTCATATTGGTAGCTCTGTACATATCAGTGTTCAAGTGTATACTATAAGACTTAAGAATACTGGTAGACCTGTTCTATCGGTAGCTCGGTTTCTTTCGGTAGCTCTGTACATATCGGTAGCCTTAGCTTATCGGTGACTCTGTCTATTGGTAGACTAAGTACCGGTAGCTCTGTTATCAGTAGCTATATGCATATCAGTGACCAACACTTATATGTTTTATGAAACACATATTTTATTGGGTTATAATTAATTTATAACTTATATAAACATAGATAACCATTTATTAACATATCTCAAGGATTATTTTAACATTATTATCATCTTGATAATATAATATCATATATTGAGAGAATTTGATTATAGATAAACATTAATTGGGTTTATCAAAGTATGTGAAGGCATAATTGGGATTATCAAAACAGTTGAGGTAAACATATACCATGAATTTAATACATTTTATTAAATATATAAAATGTTCTTTTTTCATCAAATAAAAAACTACAAAGAGTGATGTGATTTTATAAACACAAATATTCTATTTTTATATAGGTTTCTATAAAAGCACATCCTTTATATTCAATTGGGTTTTTATTTCCATTTGTAAAATATTTGTTAACCAATTAATCATTATTTAAAAATTTGTATACCATATTTCAAAATTTAGTTCATAATATTCATTCCTTCCATTCCAATGACTAGGCATTAACTACAATTTAAAATAATATTATTATTTTTTTATTACTTTTCGGTATATCTCAATCTTGTGTGCAACATAAGATTTTAGAGAAACCTATTCTTGTCTTTTGAGTATACTATCAAGAAAACCATCCCCTTGAACATAAAATTAATATCTATTAATAAAAATTAATAGAAATAAATAGGTATTATTCTATAAATATTTGGGTCATTAAATCATTCCCCCTTTTGGAAATTAAGTCCTTGCAATTTTAAAATTGGGATCAGAAACATCATTGAAAATCCCACATTAAAAAAAGATTTAACAAAACTATCACTCTAAAATAATGAAATAGAAGTCAAAAAGGTCACCCAAGATTACTCATACTAGTGTTCCATGAAAGAAAACATGGATATGGAAGAGAAATTGACCATCATGTTTTTTATGGAGAGTGATATAAAACCTAATCAGGAAATTGTTAACAATTTGAAAACCTTAAACTTGTGATGGGTAAACAATTTTTGATTCACCCATAGGAAATGTTAACATAAAACATTTTTTATGTTTTTTAATAAATTTTCGGAATTTATATATGATTTTGACTAGGAAGATAAGGAAATATAATTAATTTTCAAGTATAGTTTAATGCATTAATAAATTTCTATCACAATCTCATCTTTTACCCAAACGATGAGTATTCAAGATGATTTGGTCACATCTAAAGCTCCAGAATAATCTTCTATAGAATCACATAATCCAAAAAATATTAACTATATATTTCCCCTATCTTTAGACATTATCCAAAAATAAAATGGCTATTACAAGATTAGATCATCCAAAAAAATTTATAAAAATTAACACTACACTTAATCTCCAAAATACAAAAAACAAAACACAAAGTTCAATAAAGACAACACAATAAACAGTTTTCATTATAATTCATAAAAATAATAAAAACTAAGATTGAAACCCAAAACATAGAATAATTTTATCACAGATTCTTCCACGATAAATCTTATCATTTATCTACAAATAAATTAGACTACTCTTAAAGTCTCATACATAAATGTAATTAACCTAATCACATATTCTCCAAGATAGGTTACACATTTCTATAAATAACCCAAATATTTATATTTCCACAATAAAAACATATATTCTTATAAAATAAAATTATTACATTACTCCTCAAATGAAATCCCATAATATTCTGTTTTCTTTAGGCATATGGTGTTCCCAAATGAGAAAATGTATTCGAAAATAAATAACATAATCATAAAATAATTTTCGAATACTAAGGATATTCAATTGAAAAAAAAGAAGTCCAAAAATCAACATATTATTGATCCATAAAATCATTTAACTAAAAATAATAAGTTATACTAACCGGGTACTTCACGTTGTCCAGTTTTAGGTGATGTGCCTGTGTCACCCTTCGATTGTGGGTTCGATTCCCATGACCTTTCCAGACGAGATGTGTTGTCACCTTTCCTGGTTGTTTTCCTTTTCCTAAAACTATATTATTCTTAAAACATTCCCATAATGATATAAAATATTCAAAATAACCATAACATATTTTAACATCAAAGGATATCCTATACCTCTCATTTTGTATTCCAATAAGTAATAACCCGAAATTACCTCAGATCAAGGATCATATAAACCCTAATGGTTCTTTATAACTATATGCATAAAACAAAATATAATTATTCTTAAATATAAAAAAAACATAAGAGTTAAAAATTATACAAGTCATCCAATGTAATCCCATCATTAATATAATCAAACTTACCATCATCCATTGATCCAACATAACATTTTAATTCCTAAAATTAAGACATCTTAATCATAAAACATTCTTCTTGGTCCCTTATCTATGTTTTTCTATCTTATTATTTTGTACTTCTTTCCTACAAACAAAATAAGTCATAATTTCCTAATATTCTATAATGTCAAAACATGAGCTAAGAAATAATCCATACATTTTATATACCATTTTAAGTTTTCTCATCTTCAATTGGTATGGCATTAGGTATTGGTAAACACATATTTGTATGGTCCTACTGTTACGATTCACGAACCTTCTTTGTAGGACCTCTATTTGTGTCATGACTGTGCACACCAAATTTAAAACATTCAATTTATCTCTAAAAAAGAACTTCTTTTCCTTTCATAGAGTCAATTGAATGCTTCCTTTTTTCCTTGGAAGGTTATTGCTTTATGACTTTTATTACCACATCTATAACATCTTCTTGTCCCTTTGAAACATTTTCCTCTGTTTTTCTTTCCACATCCTTAACACATAGGTTTTTTAATATACTTACCTTTAAAATTATTACCTGAACATCCATAGGGATCTATTTCTCACATATATGATGCCTTATAAAAATCACTATATTTCAAGTGGTAAATCATGAATCTAGATAGTTGGTTAAGAATAAGAATAAGATTTCTCATTGTATCTCCCATTTCATTCTGTTTCTTATTCACAAGACCACCATAATTTCCTTCACATCTATGTCTACTTTGGTACCTACTAGATCTAGCCATTTACTAAAACTAAAGAGGTTAGTGTGAGTATATCAGTTAAATCATCATATACTATCTTATGAAGAGGGTAAACACTAAGATATACATATTAATGTTTTATTAAACTCATTCAATTTATCTAAAATAACTATGACTCTTTCTAATATGCTAACCATTATTGTTAGGTCACATATTATTAAATAACACCATAACTTCCAAAGTTATCTAAAATGACCTCAAATACGATATACAATGCCCCAGCCTTAAACAATACATTATCTCAAGATATGTTAAGAATTGTATATTTCGGATCTTTTCATGTCTTTAGTTTTAGAGAATTATTCCATAACTATTATATTACATCTCAAATATTACAATATACACAATTCTACGCTACCAAATTTTTTCACAATAATAAAACTCCTTAAATGAAAACAAGAATTATTATCATGATGAAAATCTTATTGAATTATTCCTTTCTCTTTCCCTTCCTTGTAACTTGTGAAAAATATTTCAAAATCATGGGATGATCATAAAAAATATGAGTAAGGGATATAAAATAATGAAAGAAAACATTATTCGATGAATACTTACAAATCAAAGAAATCATAATTTTTAATCACAACACATAATCTATTTAAAATATCTAATGAAGTCAAAATATTTATGAATAAAATATTTAAATAATAAATCATAAAGGTAACTTGTGGAATCCATAAATTACTAACATTGTTTCTTTTAGAGCTACATGGGGAGTTGTGTTTAGAATACCCATCATAGTATATTACCTAAATCTCTTAAGAGAAACATTATCGTTTTCCTCTATCACATTACCCAATGAATTGGAAAAATATCTCATGCTAAACCTCCATTGTTTTATCATGAAACCACCCATATACATAAATAATTCCCATTAACCATAATGTAATCATAACACATAAAACAAGCATAAAAGAAATATAATATTTCCACAATGAAATCACAATATATCATTTCAAGATGTTGACATGACCAATGCTTTCAAAAAACTATTTTCAATACCAAAATACATAAAAACGTCATATGGTATTTATTATCCTCTTAAAAATATTATAGCTTGTTAACAATGAAAAATATAAAATAATAATCACGATAGTGGAATGGTTGTTTTCACTGCGTACGTTAAAAAGAAACATTCACTTTAAATTTTAGTAAAATTCTTCACAAAAAAATTCACTTCGAATGAAATGAAAATTAAAATGGGTTTATACACCACATAAATTATGTTCGTGTATAATTCAAAATATTCCTCAATGGAGAGATATTGACATGAAGTCTATTATAATGATCATTTTGTTAATAAAATAGATCGATTATGTGTAGTTATTATAAATACACATAAACATAGAATAAATAAAAGATAAGATAAAAGGATTTCTCACATAATAATAGAACAACATAACCAAGAATTATAAAATTAGCCCAAAGAATTGAAATTCGGTTAAGAAGATCTCTTACACTGATCTAAATCGTCATGTATAATCTTTATGCTTCTCTAAATCATAAAACTTCTTTTGATTTTTAACAAAAGGATTTCTTAAATTTTTTTCTACCAAAGGTAAGGCTTCTAGGAAGAAATAATGGATGTTTTTAGATTATTTGAGCATAATTTTGATGAGCCAAGTCGTTTTAAATGTTTGAATTATGTGGGTAGAGGTGGTGGCCTTTTATAAGAGGGAGGAGGGGCACTTTAGGAAAGTCAAGATTAATTATTTTATTATAAATTAAATTTTGATTAAAAATGTTTCAAATCTCATTTAATTATATGATAATATTATTTTGGTTTGAATACCCATCATCTAATAATTTTTAGACAAATATTTATCTTAATCTTTTTATTTTAACCGTTATTTTACCCTTTTAAATCTTATAATGATATCATGTTATTTACAAAATTGTGGGTAAATGTAATTACCATATATTGTAAAAAGACCCCCAAAAAGTCATTTATAACATATTTGGACTCATCTTAACCATTTCTGAAAATATTATATTTTTAGGAAATTAAAATCATTCAATAAACAATTTTATATTTAAAATTATGAATTATGTCAATTTTGGAAACTATTAAGGATTGACATTTTACGAATTTATAAAAAAACTGAATCCAATGAACCAACAGCATTAAATCAATGATAATATGTCAATATCATCTAGAAAATTCATGTATGACATTTAAATAACCAAATTACATTTATTTTAACATTTATAATACTATTTATTTGACTCGTTTATTAATGAAACAATCACTACATCAGCATTGTGTCATAATTAAATTTATTTTTTTAATGTATAAAAATTATATATAATTATATAGAATGTATTTTCATAATTTTAATGACTATATATAGTAAAATAGATAAATTATGTTACTCCATATGAATTTTTTTAGTAAAACATACATGTTTATGTTGTATTTTTCTTTTCTTTAAATTAATTCTTATCAAATGACATTTTCACTCCCAAGTGGCTTCATCATGTCCCAAAATATACACATGTAATCTCATGTTCAGAAATATCTCATCCAATAAGATTATGACATGTTTCAGGGTACTTTAATATGATTATAACACTATTTATATCCCTATTTACTAGATTTACCCTTTAACCATGGAAAAATAATAATTACTAAAGTTAATATTAATAATGTTAAAAAATAAAAGGTACCTATTCAAAAAAAAATATGGACCTTATGATTTGAAATATGGAATCCATATTTCCAAATTCGAAAACACAGATTTTTTGAAAATAATTTAAAATTAAATCCTATTGTAAATACCAAAAAGAGGATTTTTAAGAAGTAATAATTATCGAAAGATTGACATGTGTTAATGCCAACATTAAAAGTGAAATAACACACAATAACTAAAATTGGGTTAAATTATAAAAATATTATCCAATTACACTATAAACCAATTAAAATTACAACCTAACTATATAAATAAATTAGATGAAATGTAAATTCTGACTTAAATGTGGTATTTTTCACAATTCATTAAAAAACATCTTTAACAGAAAATTACCAAAAATTTATCCAAAGTAAATTTTTGTGTCCCATTTCTATATTAGAATTTTATTTTTTGAAATATGACATATTAAAGTGACAAAACAAAATTAAAAAGGGTGTTCTATCAAAAGGCAGTAAAAGTGCATTTTTAGAAAAAAATACACTTCTTTTATTTAAAAAATTGAATTTATTCTTATATCATATTTAGAAAACATATAAAATGAATTTAATTAATTTTATTTAATATATAACATAATTTTTTTATTAAATAAGAGTCCATAATGTGTGATATGATTTTTAAAATACAATTATTCTCTTTTTAAATAGGTTTTCATAAAAACACATCCGTTATATTCAATTTGTTTTTTATTTCCATTTATAAA
The DNA here is from genome assembly GCA_963277665.1 of Viscum album. Lineage (NCBI taxonomy): Eukaryota > Viridiplantae > Streptophyta > Magnoliopsida > Santalales > Viscaceae > Viscum > Viscum album. The sequence continues at coordinate 1,034,512,171 of OY728159.1, forward strand.
AAAATTGTTAACTAATGAATCATTATTTAAACAAGTTTAAACCATATTTCAAAAATCAGTTCATAATATTCATTCCCACCATTACAACAACTATGCATTAACTAAAATTTAAAATAATATTATTATTTTTGTATCATTTTTTGGTATAACTGAATGTTGTATACAACATAAGATTTCAATGAAAACGATTTTTTCATGTTGAGTACGCTATCATAAAAACTGTCCACTTTAACATAAAATTAATATCTTATTCATTAATATTAATAGAAATTAGATGTTTTTATTCTATAAATACCTAGGTTATTACATCCCCCTTTTAGAAATTGCATCCTCACAATATCAAAAATGGTCTTGGAAACATCATTGAAAATCCCACATCAGAAAATGAGTCAATAAAAAATCACTTTAAAAGAATTAAAGATAATTAAAAATTTTCCCAAAGATAACACATAATAGGGTTCCATGTAGAAAAACATGGATATAGAAGAGAAACTAACTGTCAAGTTCTGATGGAGAGTGATAGAAAAGATGATTAGGAGATAGTTAACAATCTAAAAGCCATAAAATTGTGATTTGAAATGTTCTTTGATACCCTAATAAGAAAAGTAAATGTACAATGTTTTTGTTTTAAGTTTCTTTTCATATAGTTGATGAATTTATTTATGATTTTAACTTTTAACTTCAAGAAATATAGTTACTTTTTGAAGTATAATTTTATCCTTTAATAAATTTCTACAATAAAATCATCATTTCTCCAAACGATGAGTATTCAATATGACTTGGTCACATATAAAGTGCTAAAATCAACTTATAGAGAACCACATAATCCACAAAAGATGAACTATATATTTCCCATGTCTTTATACATTAAAAAAACCAAAATCATGAGTACAAGATTAGATAATCCTCAAAAAGGATAAATATAAATACTACTTTAAATCTATAAAATTAAAAAAAATAACCAATGTTCATCAAATACAACTCAATAAACTATTGTACATAAAATTCATCAAAATAATACAAAATAAGATTTAATCCCAAAACAAAGAAGAATTTTATCACATAGTCTTCCATGATAAATATTAACATTTTTCTCAAAATAACATTGACTACTCTTAAAGTCATATACTAAAAAGAAATTCACATAATAATATATTCTCCAAGATAGGTTACTCATTTCCATTAAAACCCCAAATCTACAAATTTCCACAAAAAACATAAATTAATCCAAAATAAAATTCAACCATTACTCCTAAAATGAAATTTCATAGTATTCTCTTTTACTTAGGCATATATTGTTCCCAAATGAGAGAACGTATTCTGAAATGTAATTTATAACTTAATCTAAAAATAATATTCCTATACTAAGGATATACATTTGATAAAACATAAGTTCCAAAATCAACTTATTTAGGATCCATAAAATCAATTAACTAAAAATAATAGTTCATACTAACCAGGGACTTCACATAGTCCATTGGTAGGAGATATTCTCTTATCACCCTTCGGTTGTGGGTTCGATTCCCATGTCCTTTCCAGACATGACAAGTTGACACCATAACTATAGGTTTTCCTTTACCTAAAACTATAAATTTATTAAAATATTTCTAAAATGTGATAAAATATTCAAAATAACCAAAACATATTTTAACCTCAAAGGTTATCTCATACCTCTCATTTTTAATACCAAAGAGTAATAACATGTAATTGCCAAAATTTCAAGGACCATATAAACCCTTGTTGTTATTTATAATTGTATCCATAAAAAATATAATCCTTACTCAATAAATAAAAACTCAAGTGTTACAAATAATATAATTCTTCCAAATTAATCCCATCATTAATACATTTAAACATATAGCATCATCCACAGATCCAACACAACTCATCATTTCCTAAAATAAAAACATATAAATCATAGAACATTATTCATGATCCTTTATCCATGCTTTTTCATATAATTATTTTATACTTCATTCCGACAAGAAAAATCAATAATAATTTCCTAAGATTAAATAATGTCAAAACAGGAGCTAAGAAATAATCCATACCATTCATAGGTCATTTTCAGTATCCTAATGTTTAGATGGAAAGAAATTAGATATTGGTAAACACATATAAGTATGGTCCTTCTAATCCCCTTCACGAATCATCTTCATGGGACATCTATATGCGTAATGAATATGTACACCACATTTAAAAAATTCAATTGATCCATCAGGAGGAACTTCTTTCCTTTTCTTAGTGTTAATTAAACGCTTCCTTTTTCAATGGAATATTATTGCTTTATGACCTTCATTACGACATATATAAAATCTTTCATTCCCTTTGATACATTTTCCTGGGTGTTTCATTCCACATCCTTGACACAAAGGTTTTTTAATATAATTACTTTTATAATTATTACCTGAACTTGTATAGGGATTCATTTTTTAAATATTCTATTACTTATATAATAACCATGTTTCAATTGGTCAATCATGACTTCAGATAGTTGGTTAAAAATAACCACAAGAGTTTTTTTTATTTCTCCCATTTAATTAAGTTGCCTATTCAAAAAACGTCCATAGTTTCCTTCACATCTATTTTTACTTTGGTGCCTCATATATCTAGAAATTTTCTAAAACCAAAATAGTTATTGTGAGTATATCAGTAAAATCATTATATACAATATTATAAGGAGGGTAACCACTAATATATAATTATAAATGTTATCTTAAACATGTTAAATTTATCTAAAACAATTGTGACTCTTTCTAATATTCCAACCATTATGGTTATTCCACTTATTATTAAATAACACATTGAACTCTATAGTTATCTAAACGGACCTCTATTACCATCTATATGGTCACATCCTAAACCATTACATAATCACGAGAAAAGTCAAGAATTCGACATTGAGGATCCTTTAATTTTTTGGGTTTTTGATAATTATGACATAACTATTACATTACATCTCAAATATTGAAAATTAGACACATATACTCTACACAATTTTTTCACAATAATAAGACTCCTTAAATGAATACAAGAAATGTTTTCTTGATAAAAATATTCTTGTATTCTTCTGTTACCTTACCCTTCCTTATAACCTATGAGAAATATTTTAAAAACATAGGATGAGAATAAAAAAGATCAGTAAGAAATATATAATAATGAAATAAAACTTTAGTTCATGAATACTTACAAATCGATGAAATCATTCTTTTTAATCATAAAAAATAATCTCTTAAACATACCTTGTGAAATAAAATGATTTATTAATAAAACATTGAAATAATAAATCATTAAGGAAACTTGTGGAATCCAAAAAAACATAAATTGTAGCTTTCACAACTACATAGGGAGTTAGGTTTGGAATACCCATCAAAATATATTCCATAAATCTCCTAAGAAAAACGTTAACATTTACCTCAGTCAAGTTTTCCAATGAATTGGAGAGATATCTTAGGATCACCCACCCTTGGTTTAACAAGAAACCACCCATATACGTAAACGATTCCCAAGAATCATAACATAATAATAACACATAAAATAACCATAAGGGAAAAAGAATATTTCTGCATTCAAATCACAATATATCATTTCAAGATACTAACATAACCAATGATTTCTCAAAACTATTTTCAATACCAAAATATATAAAAATGGTATACAGTATTTATATTCCTCTTAAAAACATTATGGCTTGTTAATGAATAAAAATATCAAATAATGATCAAGATAGTGGAATGGTCATTGTCGTCGTGTACGTTAAAAAGAAACATTCAATTTTACATTTAGTAAAATGATTTATAGAAAGAAGATTCAATTTTAATGAAATTAAATGTCCAATAGATTTATACACCACATATAAAAAGGTCGTGTATAAAAAATATACGACTCAATGGAAAGTTAGTGAGATGAATTACCTTATAAAGATCATTCTGTTAATAAAAAGATTGATTATGTGTATTCATTATAAATAAACATAAAGAAATTATAAATACAAGATAGGATTAAAAAAATTCTCAAATAATCATATCATGACATAATCAATAATTAGAATATTAACCCAAAGAATTTAAATTGGTTGAAGAAGTTCCCTTTCCTTTATCTGACTCGTCACATACAATTTTATGTTCCTCTAAATTGGGTAACTTATTTTGATTTAGGCCAAATAAAATTCTTGAATTTCTTTAAGCCAAAGGTAAGGATTATAGGAGGAAAGAAAATATGTTGGGAGATTCTTTGAGGAGAATTTGGATGATCCCATGGGATTTAGAGGTGTGAGTTATGTGTGTAGAGGGGGTGGCCTTTTATAAGAGGGAGAATGGGCACTTTACAAAAGTCAAGAAATATTAATTTATTATAAATTGAATTTTGATTAAAAATGGTCCAAAAATCATTAAATAATAATATAAGATGATTCTGTTTCCAATACCCATAATCCAATAATTTTTAGACACCTTTTTATCCTTATCTGTTTGGTTTAACCCTTATTTTACACCTTTTAATCTTACTATGATATCATGTTATTTACACATTGTGGGTAAATGTAATTAACATATCATGTAAAAGAACCTAAGAAAAGTCAGTTATGAAATATTTGGACTTATATTAATCATTTATCTATATTGTAGATTTTTATAAATTTAATATCATTCAATAAACTATTTTATATTTTAAATTATGAATTATGTCAATTTTGGACACTATTTATACTTGACTTTTTTGAAAATTTATAACTTGATTCCTTAGAAAAAAAAGGAATTAAATCAAGGATAATATATCCATATCATCCATAAAATTCATTTATGACATAAAACTAACCAAATTACATTTATTTTAACATTTATAATACCATTTATTTTAAAACGTTATTAATGAAGCCATCATTGCATCATTATTGTGTCACAATTAAATTTATTTATTTAATTTGTAAATTTTATAAATAAAATATCATGATGTATAAAATATTTTTTTAATTTTAATAAATATTTATATTAGAATTGATAAATTATATAACTCCATATAAAAAATATTTTAGGAAAAGATACATGTTTATGTTATATTTTTCATTACTTTAAATTAATTCTTAAAAAATGTCATTTTCACTCCCATCTGGCTCCATGGTGTCCCAAGATCGACCCATGGATTCCCATGATAGTAAATATCTCATTAAATAGGATAATTAAACATTTTCGGGTAGTTTAATATTGTTATAATATTATTTGTTACCATTATTTACCAGATTTACCCTTCAACCATGGTAAATAAAATAATTACTGAAGTTACTATTCATAATGTCTAAAAATAAAAGGCACTTATTCCAACAATTTGTACCATATGATTCAAAATATGGAATACATATTTACAAACTCAAAACAAAGAATTTTCAGAAATTAATATGAAATTAAATCCCATTTTCCAAAAGAAAAAGTGGGATTTTAAGAAGTAATAACTATCAAAACATTGACATGTGTTTATGTCCACCTTAAAAGTGACATTAAATCCAATGAAAAAAATAGATTAAATGATAAAAAATATAATCCAATTACACATTAAAACCAATTAAAAGTACAACCTCACTATATAAATAAATTAGATGAAACGACAGTTTTTGACTTAAAATGCTGTATTTTTTACCATTCATTAAAAAATAAACATAATCAGAAAATAACCAAAAATGTATCCAAAGTAAATTTTTGTGTCCCACTTATATAGAAGAATTTTATTTTGTGAAGAAAAATATATAAAAGTGACAAAAACTAAATTATAAAGGGTTCTCCATCAAAAGGTGGTAAAACTGTATTTTTAGAAAAACAATTCTTTTATCCAAAAAATTGAATTTATTCTTATATAATATCTAGAAAACATATAAGATAAATTTTATACATTATATTGAATATATAACATATATATTTTATTAAATAAAAAATAATAAAGAGTGATTTTATTTTATAAACACAATCATTCTCTTTTTAAATAGGTTTTCATAAAAACACATCCTTTTTATTCAATTAGTTTTTTATTTCCATTTACATAAAATTTGGTAACCAAAGAATAATTATTTAAACATGCGTAAACCATATTTAAAACTTCACTTAATACTATTCAATCTCACCATTCCAAAGGCTAGGCGTTAACTACCATTTAAAATAATAATATTATTTTTGTATTATTTTTCAATATAACTCAATGTTTTATACACCATAAGATTTAAAAGAAACTCATTATTACATGTCGAGTACACAATCGGAAAACCCACCCCCTATAACATTAAATTAATATATTATAAATAAATATTAATATAAATGGAAACTTATTATTCTATAAATACTGGGGTCGCTACATCATTCCCCTATTTTGGAAATTTTTTCCTCGCAATTTTAAAATTGGGCTCGGAAACATCATTGAAAATCCCACATCAGAAAAAGAGTCAATAAAACTATCACTTTAAAAGAAAGAAAGAGAAGTAAAAAAGGTCACCCAATATAACACACATTTGGGTTCAATGTAGGAAAAAATGGCTATGGAAGAGAAACTAACCATCAAATTCTGAATGAGATTGATAGAAAACATGATCATGGGAAAGTTAATAATTTGAAAACCATAAACTTGTTATGGGTAAAAGATCTTTGATTCCCCAACAAGAAAAATAAGTGGAAAACGTTTTTTATCAATTTCATTTCACAAATTTGGGTAATTTATTTATTATTTGGACTATAAACATAATTAAATATACATACATTTCAAGTAGAGCTTCATCCTTAAAAAAAAATAAACCACAAACCCATATTTTCTCCAATTGATGAGTATTAAATATGACTTTGTCACATCTAAAGTGCTAGAATCAAATTCTAGAGAATCAAATAACACAACAAATATGAACTATATATTTCCCTTAATATTAGACATCTACAAAAACCAAATTGTTTATTACAAGATTATATAATCATGAAAAATGATAAAAATAAATACTAATCTTAATATAAAATTTCTACAAACAATAACCAAAGTTCAAAAAATACCACCCAATAAAAATTTCTCCTTAAAATTCATCAAAATAATCCAAACTATGATTCAAACACAAAATATAGAATAATTTGATAACGTAGTCTCCCATAATAAATCTTAACATTTATTTTCAAATAAAATCTATTACTCTTAAAGTATCATACTAAAAATTAATTAACCTAATCACATATTCCCCTAGATAGGTTAGTCATTTCCATAAAATTCCAAAATTTCTATAAGTCCACAATAAAAACATTGATTCTTCAAAAATAAAAATAAACCATTACCCCTAAAATAAAATCCCATATAATTCTATTTTCCTTAAGTATATAGAATTCCCAAATCAATGAAAATCTTCGAAAATAACATTTAAAACTTAATCACCAAATCAATTTCCTATAATAAGGAAATCCATTTGAAAAAAAATAAGTTCCTACATGAACTTATTCTTCATCCATAAAATCCTTTAACAATAAATAATAATCCATACTTAACCAGGGACTTCACTTAGGCCAGTGGTTAGCTATGAAACCTTGTCACCCATTAGTCATGGGTTTGATTCCCATGGCCTTGATAGATGCGGAGAGTTTTCACCATTCCCTCAACTTTTAATTTTCCTAAAACTATATAATTCATACAACATTCCAAAAAAGGAGATAAAATATTCACAATAATTATAATATGATGTAACATCCAAGGTAAATAAAGAAATAGTACATTTTATTTTTAATTAATATTTTGTGAATTAAATATTAATTTTACCTTAAAGTGGTTTCTATGTTCGATGGTGTACCTAATATGCATCAACAAGTTTCTTTGAAATATTATGTTGAACAATACTAATATAATATTATTATTTTAAATGGTAGTTAACGCCTAGCCATTATATTGGAAGGAATGATCATAAATAACTACAATAACACTATACATGTTTTTTAAATGTTTTAACATTATCCAACAAATTTTAGAATCTTAAAATGTAAATTAATCTAATTTTAAGCACAAAAACACTAATATTCTTTAAAAGGTCAATTTACCGCCTTTTGATGGAGAACCATTTTTAAATATAGTTTTTGTCAATTTTAAATGTTCTATATTTCAAATAAATATTATTCACTATAATTGGAACATAAAAATATAATTTGGATGAAATTTTGGTATTTTTAGGATAAAGATCATTTTTAATGAATAGTGAAAATACTGTATTTTAATTCAAAACTATCTTTTAATCTAATTTATATATATCGTTAGACTGTTATTTTAATTGGATTTAAATTTTATTTAGATTATATTTTTACAATGTAATCCAATTTTGGTCATTGGAAGTAATTTCACTTTGAAATTGGACATAAACAAGTGTCAATCTTTTGATAGTTATTATTTTTAAAAACACGCTTTTTGTTTTGACAGCGGGAATTAATTTGAAATTAATTTCAACCACTTTTGTGTTCTGAATTTTGAAATATGGATTCCATAATTTGAATCAGGTTTTCCAAATTGTTTAAATAGGTTACTTTTATTTCGACACATTATGAATATTTACATCAGTAAATATTTTATTTACCATGGATAAAGGGTTAATCTGGTAAATATGTGTAAAAAATATTAATATATTAATACAAAATTAACCTAACATGTGTCTTAATACTATTGGTTGATACACTTACCACCATGAGCATCCTTGTATTGATTTTGGGGACGCCATGGAGCCACTTAAGAGTGATAATGACACTTTATTTTAATTAACTTAAAGTAAAGACAAAAATGACATAAACAAATATCTTTTAGTAAATTAATTTTTACATACGGTTATATTAGTTATATTTTCTACTATAAATATTATTTGGAAAGATAAAAAATTTACTACATTATGGTATTTTTTATAATTTTTATACATTAAATAAATTAACATATTTATGACACAACAATGATGTAGTGTTTACCTTAATAATAAATTATTTAAATAACTAAGATTATAAAGATTAAAATAATATCAAAAACTAGTCCAATTCTTATTGGATGATTTTATTTCCCTCATGAGACATCTTATATTATAATTTAATAAGTTTTGGAACTTTAGAAACTCATAATAATTATGTAATAAAAAAATATTTCCACACTTTCCAAAAGAGCCCCTCCTTCCCCTTATAAAAATCCCTCACCTCTAACCCATTACTAACACATCTCAAGACCCTTGGCTCATCCATACTCTACCTAATTAATCCTTCTACATCCCTATGCTCCTTCTAGAATCCTTAACTTATGATGAAGGAACTTTAGAAAACCCTTTTGGTTCAAACCAAATGAAGTTACCTGATTTAAAGGTAACATATTCTCGTAAGTTATTTTGTTTTATTTTACTTCTCCACCCCCTAAACTCGTTTTATTCCTTTATTTTAAACAAAACCAGTATCCTAAATAATCTAGGATGTTGTTATGAGAGGTATTCAAACTACACTTACATACACCTATATCTAATGGGTAAAGAAAAAACTGTTTCTATAGATGATAAACTAACACCTCACAAAATGATGAATGTTCAATTACCACTTAACACCTTTCATGGGGGCCATTATGATATCACTATATTTATATATGATATATATTATGTTTATTTTTTTTCATGCTTCTGTATTTTCCATTTATACCATAACTTTATGGTTTCCATTATGGGTAAACACAATATTTTCATTTGAGGAAGTGTGGACTACCGCCCCCTCAAAGTTATATGAATCGTTAGTTCCATATGTGGGATATAAAAATGATGTATTTAATGACATTATATATGATATTATTCAGAAATCATAATATACTTATGTATTATTATGTTTTAATTCCATTAAAATAAGAAATATAAATGAAAGTAGCATTCATTGTACGTACAGCTTACTGTCTCCATGAACGGTGCATTTCATTTATTATCTCCAAACATTATGTACTATAATAAATAAAAACATATACTGGACATATATGATATATTTTATATCTTCATCATAAATATCATTCTAGAGATAATAGATATTTGACCTCATGAACAACTTGTAATTATAAGAAGTTCATTTTGACTCAAGTACCTAATATCAACAAAACGACCGTTATTAACTTAAATGATTACATAATGTTTATAATATTGTAATAATTGATATTAAAGGAATAATAAACATGATAAATGTTCTTAAGAAAGTATAAATTAACTTTAGATTATTATTTATGTGATTAATGAATGAACGGGTAAAATCGGACACGAGGTAAGGAACTTCGTCTCAATCTCCTTTCATTGAGGCATATTTAGTTTTAATACATGAATTTCTTTTATACGATGTATAAAAAAAATTTGAATTTTCATTTCATTCAAATAGAATCTTTTTTTACGATTCTTTTTACTAAACAAGAAAAAAAGAATGTTTATTTTTAACGTAAGTGGTGACAATGACCTTTTCTGCCACCGTGAGTATTATTTGATCTATGGATTCCTTAAAAAGAAATAATGTTTTTAAAAGGAAAATTAATAACATATAATTTTTTATGTATTTTGGTATAAAAATGATTTTTGGATTTATTATTTCAATAACTTGTTCAATATCTTGAAATGATATATTGTGATTGCAATGTGGGAATGTTAACTTTCCTTATGTGTTATGATTGTGTTATGTTTCTTGGGAATTTTTTACATATACGGGTGGTTCTGTGACAATCTATGGCTGGGTGAACCCGAGATAGCTCTCCAATGCATTGGGTAATGTGACAGAGGTAAACATGATTATTTCTCCAAAGATATTTAGGGAATATACTATGATAGGTATTCAAAATGTAACTCTATATGTAGAGGTGATAGCTACAATGTAAGTACGATATGGATGCCACAAGATACCTTTATGATTTATGTTTCCTATCTGTTATTCATAAATATTATGATTTCATAATGTTTGTTAAAGAGATTATGTCATGTATGTATTGATGAAATAATGGTTTCCTTCTTTAAATTATAACCCTTAATGAGGTTTTTATGTGCATCCCATGTTTCAAAATGTTTTTTCTAAGACATAGAGATTAATAGGGTCAAGGATGGGGTAAAGGAAAAGTCATGGTGTCTAAAACATGGATCTAGACTTTAATTTTTTTTTCAAGTGTTTTTATTTTATTAAAAAATGGAAACTATGTAGAAGTGTCCACTTTTTAATTTTTGAGATGTAATGTAATAGTTATGGTCTAACTCTCTAAAAATTTAAACCTAAAAAGATCCACAATGTGAATTATTCATTTAATTCAATATTATGTAATTTTTTAAGTCCATGTACTTATAGTTTGTATTAGAGGTCAGTTTAGATAACATTAGAAGTTTGGATATTATTAAATTAATGTGCATAAACTAATTTATGTTAATATTGAAGTGATATAGCCTTTACATATCACCATGTTGCTTCATCTAAGATATTTCTATGTCTAGAATGTTTTTTCATAGAGGAAAAATGGTAGCTATGTTGGGACGAGATTAAGAGGAAGACATCCTTCCAAATCAGCAACCTCTAATGGTCAGAATCGGAACTGAACAGTTTGTTGCAGTGAGGGAATAGTTGACTCATGCTATAAATGGTGGTGGTATCTATCCACGAGATCAGCCAGATCAACCACAGAACAATATATCAGTAGTTGAGCATTTCATAAGGAAACACCCCCCATCATTCAGAGGATCATCTCTCCCAATTCTAGAAGAAGGGTGGATTAAATCACTAGAGAAGATATTTGAGTTTATGGGGTGTTTGGAACATAAAAAGGCCAGTCTCATTCTTTACTATTTTGAAGGTGAAGCTTATCAGTGGTGGTAGATGGTGAAACATATCTGGGATAGGGAGGAGATTGATGCTTATTGAGATGAATTCAAAGGTATGTTTCTTGAGAAATATTTTCCTAGGGTGTTTCATCATAAGATGGAAAAGAAATTCTTAGAATTGATATAGGATGATGCCTCAGTGGATGCTTATGAAGAAAAATTCACAAAACTGGAAAGCTATGCTCCAAATTTCATATGATATCTTGAGAGTAAAATCAACCGCTTTTTACGTAGGATTAAATACAAAATATTGAAGGGCATTAGCTTCTCATGAGTTAAAAAGTTATGAATAAATTGTTTGATGTGTGCTAATGGATGAAATAGAGTTTGCTCATGATCAGTTCTTCTTCGAAAAACAACAGAATAAGAGGGCAAGGTGGCAAGAAAAAGGGAAAAACTCTCCAATAATGATTGATGGTAAGAAACATAAGTTTATAGTTTGTGAAAATTGTGGTAAAAATCAATATGGGGAATGTATTTTGAATTCTGGTAAGTGCTACTGATATTGTAAAATGAGACATAAGGCTCATAATTTCACTAAAAATGATCAGGGTAATATTAATACAAAATCTGATTTACAATTAGTAAAATGTTTTAAGTGAAATGAAATGGGTCATTTTGAAAATGAGTTTTCAAGGAAGAACTCAACTGAGGTAAAGAAACCAGACTACAAGAATAAAGGAGTGGTGAATTCCTTTGAAACTACTTCAGCTGATGTTAGGTCATCAAATGAAGTAGTATTATGTACACGGTTTGTATGTTCATATTAGGCCAATGTGTTGTTTGATTCGGGTTCTACACATTCATTCATTTCTAAAAAGTTTTCTAGTAAATTTGGAATTCCATCTCAATATATTAATCATAATCTTATGGTGAAAACCTCTGGAGGAAATGTTGAAACAAAATGAAATTATAAGAACCTTCCTATCCATGTGTGTGGAAAGAGTCTACCTGAAAACCATATTGTTTTTTCTATAGAAGATTTTGATGTTATTTTGGGTATAGATTAAATTCCTGTTTATCATACTATGATTGAATGATGAGATAAAGAGGATTCCTTTTTTGAAAGATTTTTTTTTGTACAGGAATGAACCCTTACTTTTGATAACATATCAGGAAGCTAAGAAACTAGTAAAAGACGGAAATAAATGTTACCTTGCAAATATTGTATAAAACAAAGGAACTATTCAAATTAATGATGTGCTGGTGGTAAATGAGTACCTTGATGTTTTTTCTGATGAGTTTCTTGATATTATACTTAATAGAGAAGATGAATTTACAATTGACACAGTACCTGATTCTATGCCAATTTCAAAACCCCCTTATCGAATGGCTCAAATTGAACTTTTAGAGTTAAAGAAGTAATTGCAAGAGTTATTAGATAATGGTTTCATTTGACCTAGCACATCACCATGGGGTGCTCATGTCTTATTTTTTAAAAAATAAATATGGTTCAATGAGACTTTGCATTGATTAATTTTTGAGCTCAGGAATATAAACCTGAAATTAAAGTGGAATATGAGATATTATCCCCTTTTGGGAGGTATGCAATCTTATTGGTCATAATTTTTCAAATTGTCAAATTTTGGGAAAACAGGTTGTGTCTTCAATTTAAAATGAATGGAAGGAAGCATGGTGCAATAATAGAAACAAAAACCTAGTAACTAACGTGCCTGAAACTTATAAAAACTAAAATAAAATCTAGGTTAAAAAATCTAATGCTTTCCCCCCTACAAGGTATGGTCGTGGGTGAAATGGTAGATGATGATGAATCCCTCATTATTGAGCACAACATATGTATGTAAATTGAGGACACGATAATTGGAATTAAGAACTCTAACTTGGTTTTAGAATCAAAAAAATGTAATGTGCCTTGCAGGGACACTTCCATAGCTGGTTCTTGTAACGCCCCGACCCCAGTTACCTAGAGTCGGTGCATTATTACATAACATTGGCATGATCACAAGGAAGATCAAATCTCTAAAGACCGATTGGTTTAGTAGTATTTGAAACACTAGATATAATCATAAGTTTTACATTACATCATCAAAATTAAAACTACAATAACATGGTCTCCTTAGTCCACACTCATATCCTCACTGACTATTCTTGCAAGTCAGTCATAATACACTTCTTTACATCCTGGGAAAAACAAAACATTGAAAGGGGTGAGCACAAATCCTCCGTAAGGATAACAATATAGAAGAAACATTCATAAGAAAACATAATCATTTAAGGAAATGTATAACTAAAACAAAAGCCTTATTAAACTTTAACTTCAGCATAATATGGAAAAATTAAAAAAAATAATGCCATTACTTACTCACATGGATATTCTACTGGACGAATAATCAAATGAAATATCAATAACCACATTCATAATGAGGGAATGTATAATGCTAGACATTCTGAGACATTGTGTCAAGGCCTCGGCCAAGACGTCTAAAATGATTAAGGCCTCGGCCAAAACCATAAATCAAATTGGGAAAGGGCCTCGTCCAATTCCACGTCTAGTTGTCTCATGATACCTACCGATGCATCGAGGAGCTATAGCGGGCTCCACCCGTCACTTATTAAGTCCAATACATTCCTCATATGAATAGGTTTAAACATAACATAAATATTCGTATTAAAAATATCATACGAAATGTCAACAATTTCTCCATAAACTATGGATGGTATAAAAATAACACATCCACAGTCAAATATATCACAAAATGTTCAATGGAAGTTTTGTATCATAAATCAATTTCAATTAAACTTAAAACCCATCAAAGGATGTTGACATAGATGAAATCAAAGCTATTTGAGAGAAATACCACTCTTTTTTTGAAATCATTTAAAAGTGCCATAATAAGACATCTACTTTGAAAATATTCTTATAAGCTTGTAAGGGAAGCTTCAACGAATTTATAATGGCGGAAAATAGCCGCACCTGCCGTATAAGTTAAAAAACTCATTCTTACCTTAAATTGGTCAAAAAGGTCAAAAAGTACATTGTTTGGAAAATGACGGTAAGATTACTTTCAAAAATGTATAAGGGTATAAATGACTTTAACTCATTTTCCATTTAATAGTAAAAATTTTTTGAGAGACATTTTTATGAAACATGGATGTGGATGATAACGAGGTCCCAGTAGATAATTATGTATAAACAACCTTGTATAATGAAGAGGTTGTGAAGTAAACCCTTACCTTGTACATTTCCTTGGTTGGGGTAGGTTAACCTCCTGTATAATGGTGAAATAATTTTTATTAAATTATACATGAATCATATACATTCATATGATATCATATATAATCTTTTAACATTACTTTGTTAATAATATCTTAGATTTATCGTTGTTTCAGGTGTTAACTTACTCGTTTTCTTTTATATGTTTTGTTACGCAAGTCATGTTTTTCATGGATAGGTTGTATATTATTCATATACATAATGATATCATGTCCTTAAAAATTATTTTTAAATCATAAAATGATAATTATACTTCAATGGATACGACGGAGAATGAATCCCATCGTGTTCGTGGAGACGGTAGTCCGTACGTACGCACGAGCGACAATATCATTATTTTGATATTAAAATAATATATAATTGGATATTATATCATATATACAGAATAATTATCATGTTATATTTATTATTTACATGAATTAAATATCATTATTATACTCATCTAAATAATAATATATTGAATAACAATTACACCACGACGTGGAGACGGTAAGCCGTACGTACGCACGTATGGTGACATGTCATTCAAATGATGGGTAGAATACTGAATATGGTTGTTCCATATTTATCATAACATCACAGTATATAGAATATACTGGTGTTATAATTTTATAATTGAAATAATAAACAAAGAGGGAGTGGAAGAAGAAAGAAACTTGAAAGAGGGTGATGAAAACGTTACCTCTTCTTCGGGTTCTTCCTTTTGATTTGATCAAAAGGACTCCTTAGGATGGCTTTCTGACTAAAGTAAAGCTTCTAGGATGAAGGGATAGAAGTTGGGAGAGTATTTGGGCAGAGTTTGGCCGAACATAAAGTTTTGAAAGTGTGAATAAGGTTGTTATAGGTGGGGGCCTTTTATAAGAGGAGAGGAGGGGCTCTTTTGGAAAGATTAAAATGTTACATTATTTTGAAATGCTTTCTGGATTTTAAAGGTCCCACAATGATATATTTCTAGGATAAAATGATAAGGGTTCTAAATATGCATATCCAATAGGTTTTTGACAAGTGTAAGCCTTAGATATTACATTATCTTCTCATTTTATTTAAATCGTTATTTAATTAGGTAAACGCTGCATCATCATTGTGTCATAAAAAATTTAATTTATTTAATGTCTAAAAATTAGAAAAAAATAACAATAATGTATGAAATCTTCTTATCTTTCCAATGAATATTTATGGTCAAAAATATGACTTGTAGATCCCCATTTAACAATTGTTTTAGTAAAATAACTCATGTTTGTGACATTTTTATTTTAACATTAAATAAAATGTTTTTAATGTCATTTTCTCACCAAAGTGGCTCCATGGGGTCCCCAAGTTGACCCATGGATTTTAATTGTTGTCCATTACTCATCCAGTAGGGGTAGGACAAGTGTAACAGTATTTTCATATTTTTATAATATCACTTTTACCTTAAATTTCACTAATTACCTTTAATCGCGATTAATTAAACTTAAAAGTTACTATTCACCAAAAAATATTTTAATCCCATTGAACCACATTTTACATCCTAATGAAAACCATGTATGTCGGATTTTTGATAATAAAATCACAGAAGTGGTAATATTTCATTTAAATGGAAAATCAGTTATTTAACTACCACATAGTGGTTTCACTATTCATCAAAAATTGAAGTTTTTCAGAACAATGCCAAAATTTCACCATAAGCTATATTTGATATTCCAATTTCAAAAATGATGCATATTTTACAAAATTCCAAACATATAAGTTGCATTAAGTAATTTCATAATTAATTCCCGTTGTCACAACAAATAGCGTGTTTTTAGAAACAATTTATATCAAAAGATTGACAATTGTTTATGTCCAATTTTAATGTGAAATTATTTCTAATGAACACCATTGGATAAAATGCTAAAAATATATTCTAATTATACTTTAAATCCAATAATTATTATAATTTATCAATATTAATTATTTTGATTTAAAAAGTTGTTTTTAATTAAAATTTAGTAATTTTAACTATTCCTCAAAATATAAAAGTTATCCGAAAAATATCAAAATTTCACCTTAGTATAATTTCGATATTCCGAATCCAAAAATGAAGTCCATTTTCATAAATAAAATTTATAAAATTTCAAAAAGTATGTATTATTATTCACAACGGCTAGTTTAATTAGTTGTGGTGTGTGTTAGAACTCGAGGTTGCGTACAACACACGCTATTTCATTATTCGAAGGGAAACGTACCGTGGAAGCTTAGGGTGTTACATTCTCCCCTCCTTCAAATAATTGCGTCCTCACAATTTCTAGGGTATTACTGCATAAAAATACTCGGGTGGTTCTTCATCATAAGTTCCTCAGGTTCCCATGTTGCCTCTTCGATTTTATGATTTCTCCACAAAACCTTTACCAGACGAGTCGTCCGATTTCTCAGCACCTGTTCCCTCACATCAAGAATTCTAATGGGATCTTCGCAATAAGATAGATCGGGTTCCAGTTCTAATTCCTCATAGGTAAGTACATGTGTTGGGTCGGGCATGTATTTTCTCAATAGCGATATGTGGAAAACATCGTGAACTTTGGAGAGATTTGGCAGCATCGCCAAACGATAAGCTACAGCCCCAATACGATCTAGAATTTTGAAAGGACCGATGTACCTGGGACTCAATTTACCCTTCTTACCAAAACGTATAACTCCCTTCCATGGATATACCTTTAGGAAAACATGATCTCCCACCTGAAATTACAAATCCTTTCTTCTGTTATCGGCATATCTCTTCTGCCTACTTTGAGCTGTTTTGATGTGGTTTTGGATTACCTTCACCTTTTCCATCGTTTCTTCCACCAGTTCTGGTCCCACAAGTTTTCTTTCCCCAACGTCATCCCAACAGGTTGGTGTACGACATCTCTTTCCATATAACGCTTCATAAGGTACCATCTGAATGCTTGAATGGAAGCTATTGTTATAGGAAAATTCTACCAGTGGTAAATATTGATCCCACATACCCTGAAAGTCAAGAGAGCATAATATCAACATGTCTTCTAAGGTTTGAATAGTCCGTTCTGATTGTCCATCTGTTTGAGGGTTATAGGCAGTGCTCAAACGATGTTCAGTATCCAAGGCCTTTTGAATACTTTTCCAGAATCTTGATGTAAAACGGGGATCACGATCAGAAACAATCGATACGGGTACTCCATGAAGTCTTACAACTTCATTAATATATAGTCTTGCAAGATGTTCAAGTGGTAGATTCTCCCGTATAGCAAGAAAATGTGCTGACTTAGTAAGACGATCAACAATGACCCATATTGCATCATTCCTTCTAGGAGTCTTTGGTAGTCCCATGACAAAGTCCATAGTAATATTATCCCATTTCCACTCAGGTATGGGAAGAGGTTGCAATACTCCACCAGGATGTTTCCTTCCAGCTTTCACTTGTTGACAAACCATACATCTTGACACAAAATCAGCAATCTCCCTCTTCATATTGTCCCACCAAAAATGTTCCTTAAAATCACTATATATTTTGGTGCTCCCAGGGTGTATAGGGAAATTGGAACTATGAGCATCATCCATCAATTCCCTTTTTAGATCAGGTATATCGGGAACACAAAGTCTCTTCTCGAATTTCAAAATTCCATCCTTATACACAAAGTCCCTCAATCTTCCATCATTCACATCTTTAATCTTCTACTGAAATTCTTCATAATCGGTCTGAGAACTCTTAATCCTTTCTAGTAATGATGGTTTGGAAACTATTTGAAAAATCATTGATGTTTCACCTTCCCTAGTTATTCCCATGTCCATATTCACTAGATCCATGAAAATTGGATCCCTTTCAATTCTCATCACGTTCAAAACTCCATGGTCTTTTCTACTCAAATCATCTGCCACCTTGTTTGCCTTCCCCGGGTAGCAATGTATCGTGCAATCATAATCCTTGAGTAGTTCAATCCATCGCCTTTGCCTCATGTTGAGTTATTTTTGTGAAAAAATATACTTCAAACTCTTGTGATCAGTATAAATCTCATATTTTTCACCATAGAGGTAATGTCTCCATATCTTCAAAGCAAATATCATAGCTGCTAACTCAAGATCATGAGTAGGATAGTTTTTCTCATGAATTTTTAGCTGTCGTGATGCATAGGAAATAACCTTATCATTCTGCATAAGGACACAACCAAGTCCTTTCCTCGATGCATCACTATAAATAACAAACCCATCATTCCCCGATGGTAGAGTCAATACAGGTGTGTTGACTAATCTTCTCTTCAGTTCTTCAAAACATTCTTCACACTCTTTTGTCCAGACAAATTTAATCCCTTTACGTGTGAGCTTTGTCAATGGGTTAGCCAATCTGGCAAAATTCTGGACGAAACATCGATAATAACTTGCTAAACCAATAAAACTGCATACCTCAGTTATACCTGTCAGTGCTGGCCATTCTTGGATTGCCTTGGTTTTAGAAGGATCAATGGAAATTCAATCCTTAGAGAAAATATGGCCAAGAAAAGAAATCTCCTGAAGCCAGAATTCACACTTGCTAAATTTCCCATATAATTCATGTCTTCTAAGAGTCTTCAGGATAATGCGTAACTGATTTTCATAATCTTCGTGGCTTTTGCAGTATACCAAGATATCATAAATAAATACCACTACAAAGTCATCAATATATTCCTTGAAAACTCTATTCATTAGATCCATGAAAATAGAGGGTGAATTAGTCAATCCAAAAGGCATTATTGTAAACTCGTAATGCACGTACCTTGTTCGAAATGCTGTCTTTGGAACGTTTTCCTTCTTCACACACAACTGATGGTATCCAGACCGAAGGTCAATATTTGAAAAGTATTGAGCTCCATGCATTTGGTCAAACATATCATCAATGTGAGGTAGGGGATACTTGTTCTTTATTGTTATAGCATTGATCTCCCTATAGTTGATGCACAACCTCATAGATCCATCTTTCTTCTTAACAAAAAGAACAGGGGCTCCCCAAGGAGAAACACTAGGGCGAATAAATCCCTTATTACTAAATTCCTCTAGTTGTTTATTTAGTTCAACTAATTCCACAGTGGCCATTCTATAAGGGGTCTTCGATATGGGCCTTGATCCAGGAATTAAATCAATGGAAAACTCAACTTCTCGTTCTGGAGGATGTCCAGGTAAATCTTCCGGAAACACATCAACATATTCTCTCACAATAGGTACATCATCTATTTGAATATTCCTTTCCTCACCCTCAGTAATTTCCTTCTCTTCCTCCCCAATAATTGAATTTAGTTGAGCTACTGGGTGTGGATCTAGATAAGAATTATGTGGCGACGATTCTGCTCTAAAGATAAGGTGTTCCTTATCATCATCATCAAGAATCGTAACATCTTTCCTCTTACAATAAATTTTTGCATCATGGTCCGAAATCCAATCCATACCGAGTATTATATCAAATTCAATCATGGGTATGACAATGAGACCAGAAGGTAAAGAACATTTAGGTGCTCTAATGGGAACTAATCGACAAAACATTGTTGCAACAATACTTCCCTTAGGGGTTTTGACCGAAAAAATCCCTTGTTAAATCAAATTGGAAATATCTAATTTTCATAGCAAACAGGGAAGATGTGAAACAATGTGATGATCCAGAATCAAATAATGCATTTGCTAATCATGAGGAAACCATTAAATTTACTTACCACCACGTCTTTCGGAGCTTCTTCCCTATTTCCTTATTTCCTTTCCCAGTTTTTCAGTGGATCTCTTCTTATCTTGTTTTTATTTAAAGTCATAAGACTTAGAGAATTCCTTTTCCGTCTTGATAGTGCACGAGACAATACCTTCGTATGAAGAGAAGGTTTGTGATACTAAATCTAGACAGAGAAATGGTTTTAACCCATCAAAGAAATGATCAGTCTTACTTCATGGGTTACATATGTAATCTGAAGCATACCTCGCTAACCTTGTAAAGTTAGCCTCATACTTTGCGACATTTTCATCCTCCTTCTGCCTCAGACTCAGAAATTGCCTTTCCATATCCGCTCGATGGTCTCGAGGAAAGTATTTTTCTAAGAACAACTCTTTAAACTCCGGCCATTCCATGTTTGTTAATTCATCATCTTCCTTTGTGTTTTGAATTAGTGACCACCATTGATTGGCATCTCCAGTGAGGCGGTAAACTGCCATGACAACTTTCTCCCTTTCACTACTCCCCAAGGCATGGAATATTTTCTCTAAGGAATTTATCCATTGCTCAGCTACTATAGGATTTGTACTCCCATTGAAGGTTGGTGGTTTTTGCCTCATGAAACAGTCTCGCATTGATCCTCCACATTGCGGATCAGGGTGCTCCATACGAGTAAGGTTATTATTCATAACCTGCGTGAGTTGTCCCAATACGGTGAGAAACTGATCAGCACCAGTTGTATCACTAGCTCCACCATAATTATCATGAGCAGGAGGGAAATCCATACACGGAGTGCGTGCATTGATACGGTTTCCATTCCTTCCACTAGGCGCCATTTCTAAATAATGGCATAAACTAGATTAGTTTATGAATCAAAATACATAATTCCATACTTGTAAAAAACTTAACATAAATTGAACTAATTGTGGATATAATCCATAATCATAAAAATGTTTTCTTTGAGGAGATATATAATCGTAACCCTTCATAGTGGTTTGTAAAGAAAATGGGAATTATCCTAAGCATATCCCCCGGGAGTGTCGTAACCATGAGTGCAGCAAGGCCCGTTGTTGTGCACCAGTTTCCGTTCGAGTCTAGCTCAAAGCGGTGTTTTCCAGTTTTACCCCTAGGTACATTTATGCCAGAGCCGCCTCTACCTGCTCGTATCTAGATATGGATGTATTGCTCGGAAAACTCACAAAATCTCTACAATACCAAAATTTTAGGAAGTTCTTCTATACTAACCCTCAAAGTTCATCGTAGGTCTACGTGCTCTAATCAGAGTTTGTCTAAATCTAGCTTCCAATGTTTGTACTAAACCTCCCTCTGATACCAACTGTAACGCCCCGACCCCAGTTACCTAGATTCGGTGCATTATTACATAACATTGGCATGATCACAAGGAAGATCAAATCTCGAAAGACCGATTGGTTTAGTAGTCTTGGAAACACTAGATATAATCATAAGTTTTACATTACATCATCAAAATGAAAACTACAATAACATGGTCTCCTTAGTCCACACTCAAATCCTCACTAACTATTCTTGCAAGTCAGTCATAATACACTTCTTCACATCCTGGGAAAAACAAAACATTTAAAGGGGTGAGCTCAAATGCTCCGTAAGGATAACAATATAGCGGAAACATTCATAAGAAAACATAAGCATTTAAGCCAATGTATAACTAAAACAAAAGCCTTATTAAACTTGACCTTCAACATAATATGGAAAAAGTAAAATAAAATAATGACATTACTTACTCACATTGATATTCTACTAGACTAATAATCACATAAAATATAAATAACCACTTTCATAATGAGGGAATGTATAATGCCAAACATTCTGAGACATTTTGTCAAGGCCTCGGCCAAGACATCTAAAATGATTAAGGCCTCGGCCAAAACCATAAATCAAATTGGGGAAGGGCCTCGGCCAATTCCACGTCTAGTTGTCTCATGAGACCTACTAATGCATCGAGGAGCTATAGCGGGCTCCACCCGTCACTTATTAAGTCTAATACATTCCTCATATGAATAGGTTTAAACATAACATAAATATTTGTATTAAAACTAGCATACGAAATGTAAACAATTTCTCCATAAACTATTGATGGTATAAAAATAACACATACACAGTCAAATATAACACAAAATTTTCAATGGAAGTTTTTGATCATATATCAATTTCAATTAAACTTAAAACCCATCAAAGGATGTTGACAGAGATGAATTCAAAGCTATTTGAGAGAAATATCTCTCTTTTTTTGAAATCATTTAAAAGTACCATAATAATACATTTACTTTGAAAGTATTCTTATAAGCTTGTAAGGGAATCTTCAACGAAGTTATAATGGTGGAAAATAGCCGCACCCTCCGTATAAGTTAAAAAAAACATTCTTACCTTAAATTTGTCAAAAAGGTCAAAAAGTACATTGTTTGGAAAATGACGGTAATATTCCTTTCAAAAACGTATAAGGGTATAAATGACTTTAACCCATTTTCCATTTAATAGTAAAAATGTTTTGAAAGACATTTTTAAGAAACATGGATGTGGATGATAACGAGGTCCCAGTAGATAATTATGTATAAACAACCATGGATAACGAAGAGGTTGTGAAGTAAACCCTTACCTTGTACTTTTCTTTGGTTGGGGTAGGTTAACCTCCTGTATAATGGTGAAATAATTGTTATTAAATTATACAAGAATCATATACATTCATATGATATCACATATGATCTTTTAACATTGCTTTGTTAATAATATCTTAGATTTATCGTTGTTTCGGGTGTTAACTTACTCGTTTTCTTTTATATGTTTTGTTACGTAAGTCGTGTTTTTCATGGATAGGTTGTATATTATTCATATCCAGAATTATATCATGTCCTTAAACATTATTTTTAAATCATCAAATGATAATTATACTTGAATGGATAAGACGGAGAATGAATCTCATCGCGTTTGTGGAGACGGTAGTCCGTACGTACGCACGAGCGACAATATCATTATTTTGATATTAAAATAATTTATAATTGGATAATATATCATATATACAGAATAATTATCATGTTATATTTATTATTTACATTAATTACATATCATTATTATACCCATATAAATAATAATATATTATATAACAATTACACCACGACATGGAGACGGTAAGCCGTACGTACGCACGTATGGTGACATGTCATTCAAATGATGGGTAGAATACTGAATATGGTTGTTCCATATTTATCATAACCTAAAATTATATATAATATAATGGAGTTATAATTTTAGAATTGAAATAATAAACAAAGAGGGAGTGGAAGAAGAAAGAAACATGAAAGAGGGTGATGAAGACGTTACCACTTCTTCGGGTTCTTCCTTTTGATTTGATCAAAATGACTCCTTAGGATGGATTTCTGACTAAATTAATGCTTCTAGGATGAAGGGAGAGAAGTTGGGAGAGTATTTGGGCAGAGGTTGGCCGAACCAAAAGTCTTGAAAGTGTGAATAAGGTTGTTATAGGTGGGGGCCTTTTATAAGAGGAGAGGAGGGGCTCTTTTGGAAATATTAAAATGTTACATTATTTTGAAATGATTTCTGGATACTAAAGGTCCCAAAACGATATATTTCTAGGATAAGGTGATAAGGGTTCGAAATATTCTTATCCAATTGGTTTTTTACAAGTGTAAGCTTTAGATATTACATTAACTTTTCATTTTATTTAAATCTTTAATTAATGAGGTAAACGCTGCATCATCATTGTGTCATAAAAAATTTAATTTATTTAATCTCTAAAAAATCTTAAAAAATAACCATAATGTAGGAAATTTTATTTATATTTCCAATGAATATTTATGGTCAAAACTATGACTTGTATAACCCCATTTAAAAATTGTTTTAGTAAAATAACTCATGTTTGTGACATTTTAATTTTAACATTAAATAAAATGTTTTTAATGTCATTTTCCCAGCAAGGTGTCTCCATGGGGTCCCCAAGTTGACCCATGGATTTTCTTGGTCGTCCATTACTCATCCAATAGGTGTAGGACAAGTGTAAGGGTATTTTCATATTTTTATAATATAATTTTTACCTTAAATTTCACTAATTACCTTTAATAGCGATTAATTAAACTTAAAAGTTACTATTCAACAAAAATTATTTTAATCCCATTGAACCACATTTTACATCCTATTGAAAACCATGTATGTTGTATTTTTGAAAATCAAATCATAGAAGTGGTAATATTTTATTTAAACGAAAAATCAGTTATTTAACTACCACTTTGTGGTTTCACTATTCATCAAAAATTGAAGTTTTTCAGAACAATGCCAAAATTTCACCCTAAGCTATATTTGATATTCCAATTTCAAAAATTATGTCTATTTCACAAAATTCCAAAATTATAAGTTGCATTAATTAATTTCATAATTAATTCCCGTTGTCACAACAAATAGCGTGTTTTTAAGAAACAATTTATATCAAAAGATTGACAATTGTTTATGTCCAGTTTTAATGTGAAATTATTTCTAATGAACACCATTGGATAAAATGGTAAAGATATATTCTAATTGTACTTTAAAACCACTCATTAGTATAATTTATCACTATTAATTATTTTGATTTAAAAATTTGTTTTTAAATAAAATTTAGTAATTTTCACTATTCCCAAAATATAAAAGTTATCCAAAAAATATCAAAATTTCACCTTAGGATAATTTTGATATTCCAAATCCAAAAATGAAGTCCATTTTGATAAATAAAATTTATGAAATTTCAAAAAGTAGGTATTATTATTCACAACGGCTAGTTTAATTAGTTGTGGTGTGTGTTAGAACTCGAGGTTGCGTACAACACACGCTATTGCATTATTCGAAGGGAAACGTACCGTGGAAGATTGGGGTGTTACAGTTCTCATGTATGTACTGTGAAAAAAGAGGAGGTATGTGCCTAAAAATCCACATCTGAAGATCTAGATAATGCTGGATTAATTCCCAAAGGTATGAAGTAGATCCCTTCATCTATACCAGCTCAGGCCAGTAAAGCTGTATCATTTTCCTCCTCTCATAATGCTTTTGATCCAAAGGATCTGCAAGGTGCTCAGAAAAATATACTGGTTTCAGGTAACTGTTCTAACTCTAGAAAACCTATTGGTGTGTTTCAACTTACTTCTGTCCCTGATGAAAAATTCAATTTTCTTGATGTTGTTTCGTTATTAATACCTGCTTTAGATGTATATTTTTTCACCATAGAGCACACAAAATCTCTTATATCTAAAAGTAGTGACTATATTTCCATGGAAAATACCAATAACCAGAAGCTAGATATTTTACCTCATGATAATACCAACTGTTTTGATAATGATGCAGTGGAAAAGATTTTTGTTTTTGATAGATCACAATTCCAGGCATCTAATTTAGATTCAAAAGGGAAGAATACTGACAGTTCTGTTTGCACTAATTTTCTAACTTCACATACTCATGATTATACTCCTAAGAAGACTAATACAACCTCTCCAAGTCCTGCTCCAAATTTAAAGGAATCTAAATTGAACTCCTCTCTGGTAATCAGATGATCTGAGAGGAAAAAGGACATGGGTATCACAAAAAAAGGGGATCTAACACCAAACATAATTCTAAATGAATATTTTATTCTGGAACTGTCAGGGTATTTAAAACTCTGACACTTTAACTGTTCTAAAAAGTCTTTTAAATACTCAAAAGCCTTATTTATTTTCTATATCCAAATATAAAATCAATTTTACCACTATGTTTATGCACCTTTTCCCCCTGAAATATAATTTTCTAGGTGCTTGAAAAGATGGATCCTTAACTGACTCTTGATGGATTTCTTACCATTCAACTCTACAATATGTGAACATTGTCAAAACATGAGAACAAAATTTTACTTGTGACTTTTTTCATGTTGATAGGAATTTTTTTTCACTATGATCTATACTAAGAATAGATATCAAGGGAGACGATATCTTTGGCATGACCTTCTCATGTTGGCTCACAATATCCATGACCCTTGGATTGTTATTATGGATTTTAATACAATTATTTCTCTTAGTGATAAGTTAGGACCTTCTCACTCTTCCATCTACTCATGTGAATTTAGAGCTGATATCAAGGACATCAACCTTGTAGAAGTAAATCTTATTGGTGTCAATTATATCTGGTACAGGGGACGCTAGAACAAAATAGTGGCGATCATACCTGATAGAACTTTTGTGAATTCTTCTATTCTTGTCAAATGGGATACTATTTCTAGCACTAATCTTCCTAGGTTAATTTCATATCATCATCCTATTCGTGTCAATATGATCAAAATAGGTTCAAAACCCACCCTCCCCTTTAGGATTAATAACAGATAGCCTTATGAACCTGATTGTACTAATTTTATCAAAGATTTTTGGAAATCTATGAACCTTCAACATGATTCCTTTTAATGTGTTACTAAACTCAAACATCTAAAACATGCTCTTAAAGGAAGGTGTAGAACAAAAATTATGAAAATTGACTTAGATATCTCCTTTATGTAAAATCAACATTCTCAAACTCAAATCAATAATACCACCTCCAATTTTTCTTTTGACCCTTAACCAGAAATTAAAATCTTAGTGAAACTCAACTCTCTTCTAAACCTCCAAGATAACACATTCAATGAAAATTTTAAAACAAATGGTTATCTGATGGAGACAGAAACACCAAATTTTACAATTATCTTCAAACAATAAATAAGTTTAGTCGACCTCTCACCACTCTTATGTATAATGGAATTATCATTGATTGAGAGGAGGCCCTTTCTAAACTCGTGGTTTCCTATTTTTACAACATCTTCAATGGTCCCGATGTTAATAAAGACCTCAGAGATGATATTATCTCCTCCTTGATTGAGGAAAATTATAATACATATCTTCTTAACACCCCCCTTGAGCATGAAATTAAAGATACTATTTTTAGTTTAGAGCTCGATAGTGATCCAGGACCTAATGGGTTTAATAATGGTTTCTTTCAGAAACACTGGGATTTCATTCGCATTGATGTTTGTAAGATTGTTAGATCCTTTTTCTACAATGGTGTTCTCCCCCAAGGTCATAATGGTCTGTTCCTCACTCTTATTCATAAGGCTGATAATGCCTCATAGATTCACCTAATTCAGCTTATTTCTTTCATTAACACACTCTTAAAGATAATTTCTAAAATTTTAGCAAATAGAGTGACTCCCATATGAAACAGAATTGTTTCATGGAATCAAATTGGTTTTATTAAAGGAAGGACTATATAGGATTGCATTTTCCTTGAATCTGAATAAACCTACATTCTTAATAAAGTTACCATAGGGGGGAATATTTTTATAAATCATGACATTAAAAAATCTTTCGACATGATTGATTGGGGTTTTGTCTTCAAAGTGCTTCAGAGTTTCTGTTTTAATGATATATTTATCCAATGAATTAAAACCTTATTTAAGTATGCTTCCATCTCCATTCTGATCAATGGTTCTCCTAAAGGATATTTTAATTCCAACAATGTTTTCAAACAGGGAGACCCCCTCTTGGCCATCCTCTTTGTTATTGCTGAGGATTAACTTAGTATATTTCTCTCTCATCTGGTAAATCAGAACAAGCTGAATCCCATACATGCCACCAGGAATCTCAATTTCCCCACTCACCTCATGTATAATGATGATATTATTTTATTCCTTCATGGATGGTGTAAGAATACTAAGGTTCTTAAATATACATTGCCCCATTATGAAGAAATCTCATGCCAATCCATATGTTGGAAGAAATCTTCTATTTTCTTTGGAATTTTTTTTGATTCAAATATAAAACAACTTATCATCATCAATTTTAGAATCAAAGAAGGTTTTCTCCCTTTCACTTATCTTGTAGTACCTATCTTTTGGAGAAGACCCAAATCAATATTTTTTAATGGAATTTTGGATCAAAGCATCAATAAAATATCTTCCTGGAAGGGTAAATCCCTTTCTATGGTAGGAAGAATCTGTCTGGTTAAATCAACTATTGTTTCTAGAATGGTTTACTCTTTGATGATTTATAAATGGTCGGCTTGTGTCATAAAAAGTTTGAACACTTACATAAAAAATTTCATTTGGAAAAGAAGTATTCTTGAATGAAAACATTTCACCATCCCTTGGTCCACTTGTTGTAAACATATTGATAAGGGTGGTATTGGAATAAAAAATCTCAAATTTTTTAATGAAGCACTCCAGGATAGGCTCCCCTGGTGTTTAATCAATAGAAACTCGGATGGGATTTCTTCTTTAAAGTAATGATATATTTATAAGATTAAAAAAGAAATTTTAATCATATTAATTCCTCAATTTGGCCCTCCATTACACAAACCTTCACCAACATCATGGATAACTCTAGATGGATGGTTAATGTGGATTCTAATATAATCTTCTAGATGGATAATTGGATTGGTGATCCTCTTATCTCGTGGTTATCTTTTGACTCCCCTCTAGATAATATCAACTCCAATATAGTGGAATATCATCAATCCCATAGAAATGATCTCCCTGACAACATTGCTCAAATTATTGAAAATTATCCATTTTCTAAAGTCGAGTATTTCCTCATCTGGGAACCTACTCATAATGGAATTCTTGACTCTAAAATTTTTTATAGACATAATTTTTCAAGACTAGAGTCCATCTTTGACTGGTTTAATTACTTTAACAGACCTTGGATTAAACCAAAAAGACTCACCATTATTTAGCGTATTGAACATAACATAATTCGCACTAAGGTCTATCTTCAATCTCTTGGTTTTCAAATATGCTATAAATGTAATTTATGAAATCAACATCGGGAAGATGATGATCATATTTTTATGTCCTATGAAACTTCATATGCTTTGTGGAAATACATATTTGATATTTTTAATTGCATATGGATGATTTTCGGTGCTATTGACTTGAATCTAAAGATATGTGTGCATCATAATGACTCGCAGAAAATTAAAAACATTTTTCTCACTGCTATTGCAGAACTGTTTTATGTTATATGGTCTGACATAAATAATATCATATTCAATAAATTCTCTTTAAACTTAAATGCAGTTAATGCTCAGATACTATTGAGATTCAAGCAGCAGTTTCAATTCAAAATGAGCATTGTAACAACAAGATGTTGACTTTGATATTTTGCACAAAATTCAGATTAATGGCATTTATAGTCCACCTAAGCACACTTTTGAAGTATTTTGGAAAACCCCGATGTCAGGATGGATTAAAGTTAATGTTGATGGTGCCTCAAATGTTAATCCTGGTCCAGCAGGCTGCAAAAGGATTTTTAGAGATTTTTGTGGGCAATGTCATGGTTTCTTTTTTAGTAGTTGTGGCACCGCTTCGTCGCTTGCAGTAGAGATGACAGGTGTCATCAATTCTGTTACATTTTCCCTTCAAAATGGTTGGAGGAACATCTGGTTAGAAAGCAACTCAACCACCATTGTTCAAGAATTATGGAATGGAGTGACTCATCTTGCCTGGCCTCTCACCACTCAATAGATGATGTGTCTGGATTCGGTCCTGGGATCAACTTAATTGCAATAAATGTTTTTTGTGAAGACAATGTGGTTGAAGATGCTCTTTATAATAAAGGTGTCAACCAGGTTCTGACGTGGTTGGAATCCTTGCCTCATGATCTGTTTTATTTTTATCAAAAATATTTTAAAAAACTCCCATCTTTTCATCTCTTGTAACCCCCTTTTTATATATGCAATAATTAGTTCTTTGGTAATTTAACCAAGGCACGACCTTCAAAAAAAATTAACTTCACTGTTAATAACAAGTATCATTTTCCTCATATTGATGATTTGTTTGATCAGCTCTAGGGAGCACAATATTATTCAAAAATTGACTTGAGGTCGAGGTACCATCAGTTGAAAGTAAAAGAAGCAAACATTCCAAAGACCTCATTTCTTAATAGATATTTCCATTTTGAATGTTTAGTTATTCATTTTGTTTTAACCAATGCACCTGATGTATTCATGGATCTTATGAATATAATTTTCAGTGTGTTCTTGGATAAGTTTGTGGTTGTGTTCATTGATGATATTTTGGATTATTCTAAAAGTAATAAAGGAGAATGAAAGTCATTTAAGGGTTTTCTTTTAAAACTTAATATAAAATAAACTATTTGGTAAATTCCACAAGTGTGAGTTTTGGTTACAGTAAATTTCATTCCTTGGTCACAGTTTTTCAAAAAATGGACTAACTATTGATCATTCTAAAACAAATGTTGTTGAATAATGGACAGTACCCTCAAATATAACCGAGATCGTTAGTTCTCTTGGTTTATCAGGTTACTACCGAAGTGTTTTTGGAAATATTGCATAGTTATCTAGTCCAACGACTAATTGAACTCGAAAAGGTGTTACACTCATTTGGACAAACTAATGTGATGATTTTTTTCAGGAATTGAAACGAAGATTGGTGAATGCTCTAGTTTTGACAGTACCTTCCAAAAATGGTGAGGTTGTTATCTAGAACGATACTTCATTGAATGAATTTGGTTGTGTCCTTATGCATAATTATCTGGCAATTGGTTATCCATCACGTCATTTGAAACCTCATGAGTTAAATTACCCTACACATGATTTGGAATTATATGATGTTTCTTTGTATTAAAAATTTTTAGGTGTCATTTATATGGAGTAAAATGTGAAATATATTCTGTTCACAAAATTTGGGAGTATATATTCACTCATAAAGAATTGAACATTAGATAGAGGAGATGGTTGGAATTAATCAAGGATTATGATTACACAATACATTACTATCTGAGAAAATAAAATAAAGTGGATGATGCTTTGAGTCAAAAAAGTAATGCTACATTAACAATGCTACATTTGGAATGAGATACTTTTGTTTATGATATGATAAACATTGTCATAGAAGTTGTTGGTGCAAGAAATTCTTATATTTTGTTTCAAGTGTCAGTAAAAATCATCTCTACTAGATAGAATAAAGAAAGCACCGAAGGAGGAGAGTGAGTTGCAGAAAATGGTAGGGTTTATTCAAAAGAGTAATTTGCCTCAATTTAACATTGATAATGATTTTTTTGAGGTTTGGGTAAAGATTATTAGTGACTTTTAATTCACATTTGAATAATGAGTTGTTAGGTGAACCTCATAGTTAACCATTATTAGTTCATCCTGGCAGTACTAAGATGTATATAGATTTGTGGGAGTATTACCAGTGGGATAGAATGAAAATAGATATTGCTGACTTAACTGTGAAGTGTTTTTCTTATCAATAGGTTAAAGTAGAGGGAGAATTATAGAAAGGGATGCTTCATCCATTATCGGTGATAGAGTGGAAATGAATAAATATATCCGTAGACTTCTTTGTGGGATTACCAATGACATCTCAGGGTAATAATGCAATCTGGGTAATTGTTGATCGATTGACTAAATCTACTCATTTGCTTCCTATTTGAGATACATTGTCTCTAGATAAACCTTCTATATTGTATGTTAAAGAGATAGTCAGGTTTCATGGATTTATCTTCTCCATTGTATCTGATCGTAATCTCAGATATACTTATAACTTTTGGAAAGGCCTTCAGAAGTCATTGGGTAATGAATAAAATTTTAGTACAACTATTCATCCTAAATCAGATGGGAAGTCAAAATGAACTATTCAGACCTTGGAGGATATGATATGTTATTTTTCTCTAGAATACTAGGAAATTTGGTACAAACATATTTCTTTGGTTGAATTTTCTTATAATAACAGTTTTTATTCCAGTATACAGATGGCTCTCTTTGGGGAATTGTATGTGAAGCGGTGTCGAACTCCAGCCTTTTGGGATGATGTAGGTGAAAAGAAGTTGATGGGACCAGAATTGGTAGAAGTGATGGCAGAAAAAGTTAAGTTGATTCAGAAGCACATGAGAATAGCTCAGAGTAGTTAGAAAAGTTACGTGGATAATCGGAGGAAGGATCTTTATTTTGAGGTAGGTGATCATGTCTTTCTCAAAGTTTCTCCATGAAAAAGTCGGATGCGTTTTAGTAAGAAGGGAAAGTTGAGTCTGAGGTTCATTGGACCTTACAAAATTCTAGATATGGTTGGATTAGTTGTGTACAGAGTGGATTTACCTCTATTTTTATCCCATGTACACAATGTTTTTCATGTTTCAATGTTGAGAAAGTATATACCAAATATATCACATGTTTTATGTCTAGAGGTAGTTCAGTTGGATGAGAATCTCTATTATGAGGAACAACCTATCCAGATTCTTGATCAAAGAGAGAATATATTATGGAATAAGGAAATTCACCAGGTAATGGTTTTTTTGGAAAAAACATAAGGTTGAAGAGGAAACGTGGGAATCTGAAAAATCTATGAGGGATAAGTACCCCCATTTTTTGATATTTGAATAAAATTGTAAAGACACAATTTTCAAAAGGGGGGAAGGATGTAACATCCTAGGTAAATAAAGAAATAATAAATTTTATTTTTAATTATTTCATTATGAATTAAATATTAATTTTACCTTAAAAGGGTTTCTATGTTTAGTGGAGTACCCGATACACAACAATGAGATTCTTAGAAATCTTATGCTGCACAATAATAATATATTATTATTATTTTAATTGGTAGTTAACGCCTAGCCGTTGTATTGGAAGGAATGGATATAAATAACTACAATAATATTATACATGTTTTGTTAAATGTTTTTGAATTTATCCAATAAATATTAGTGTGTTAAAATGTTAATTAATCTAATTTTTAGCACAAATACTCTAATATTCTTTAAATGGTCGATTTACCACCTTTTTATGGAGAACCCTTTTTAAATCTAGTTTTTTTCAGTTTTATATGTTCTATTTGACAAAAATATATTATTCTTTAGAATCGGGACATAAAATATCATTTGTATGAAATTTTTATATTTTTATGACAAAGTTTATTTTCATGGAATAGTGAAAATACTATACTTTAATTCAAACCCACATTTTAATATAATATATTTCTATGGTTATATTATCTTTTTAATTGGTTTTAAAGGGTAATTAGATTATATTTTAACCATTTAATATGATTTTTTCCATTATAAGTAATTTGACTTTGAAATTGCACATAAACAAGTGCCAATCTTTTGATAGTTATTATTTCATAAAAACATTCTTTTTGTTCTGACAGCGGGAATAAATTTGAAATTAATTTCCACCACATATGTGTTTTGAATTTGAAAAAAATTA
Source organism: Viscum album (assembly GCA_963277665.1). NCBI lineage: Eukaryota > Viridiplantae > Streptophyta > Magnoliopsida > Santalales > Viscaceae > Viscum > Viscum album. Next base: position 1,034,546,113 of record OY728159.1, read on the forward strand.
TTCAATATTTTCAATCGGGTGTGCTAAATTGTGTAATTAAATAACTTTTTTTTAGACATTATGAATATTTACTTCAGTAAATATTTTATTTAACATGGTTAAAGGGTATATCTGGTAAATAAGTGTAAAAGAATATTACTATAATAATAAAAAATTACCATAAAATGTGTCCTAATACTATTGGTTGATACAATTCCGACCATGAGAATCCTTGGGTCAATTTTGGGGACCCCATAGAGCCACATAAGAGTGATAGTGAAACTTTATTTTAATTAACTTAAAGTAAAGACAAAAATGAAACAAACAAATATCTTTTAGTAAATTAAGTGTTGCATTGGGATATATAAATTATTGTTTCAATTATAAATATTATATATAAATCTAAAACGATATCCTAAATTATGGTATTTTTATTAATTTATATACATTAAATAAATTAACATATTTACGACCCAATAATGATGTAGTGTATACCTCGTTAATAAATGATTTAAATAAATAAGATTATAAAGATTAAAATAATATACAAAACTTGTCCAATTCTTATTGGATGATTGTATTTAGACCATTAGTCATCTTATATTCGACTTTAATAAATTTTTAACCTTTATAAACCTAAAATCATTATGTAATAGAATAATGTTTTCACACTTTCCTAAACAGCCCCTTCCACCCCTTATAAAAAACCCTCACCTCTAACCCATTCCTCACACCTCTCAAGCACCTTGGATCATCTAAAATATACCCAATTAATCTCCCTAGATACCTCTAATCCTCCTAGAAGCCTTAACATATGTAGAAAATACTTCAAAAAACCCTTTTGGTTCAAACCAAACAGAGTTACCCGATTTAAAGGTAACATCTTCCCTTGAGTTTTATGGTTTTATTGTACTTCTCCATCCCACAAAAATCCTTTTATTCCTTAATTTTATAAAAAAACATGTATAATAAATATATTTTTATGTTTTCATGTGAATTATTATAACTAAACTAACACACACCGCCATCTAATGGGTAAAGAACAAACTGTTTCTATGGATGATAAACTAATGCCTCACGAAACGATGATTGTTTAATTATCTCCTAATGCCTCTCATGGAGTCCATTATGATGGAACTGTATTTAAATTATATATATATTATGTTTATATTTTCTTTATGCATCAGTATTTTCCATTTATATCATACCTTTATTGTCTTTGTTATGGGTAAACGCGATAATTTCATATGAGGAAGTGTGGACTGCCGCCCCCTCAAAGTGATATGATTCGTTAATTCCATATGCGAGACATGTAAAGGATGGAGTTAATGATTTTTATATGATATTATACTGTTATTATAATATAAAAATTTATCATTGTGTTTTAATTCCATTAATATAAGAAATTTAAATGAAAGTAGTGTTTATGCGTACGTACGGCTTACTATCGCCATGAACAGTACATTTCATTTCATATCTCCAAATGTTATGTACTATTATAAATACATACATATACTGGATATATATTATATATATTTTATTTTCATCATGAATATCATTATGGATATAATAGATATTTGACCACATGAACAACCTGTAATTATAAGAAGTTAATTTTGACTCAAGTAACAAATATTGACAAAATGACCGTTATTAACATAAATGATTACATGATGTTTATAATGTGGTAATATTTTATATAAAAGGAATAAAAAACATGAAAAATTTCTTAATCAAGTATAATTTAACTTTAGATTACTATTTATGAGATTAGATAATTAACGGGTCAAATCGGACATGAGGTAAGAGACATTGTCTCAATATCCTTTCATTGAGTCATATTTTGTTTTAATACATGAATTTCCTTTATAAGATGTATAATCACCTTTGAATTTTCATTTCACTCAAAGGGAATCTTTTTCTATGAATATTTTTACTAAAAAAAAGAAATTCTTCTTTTTAACCTAAGCGATGACAATAACCTTTTTCCACCGCCCATGAGTATTATTTGACATATGGATTCCTTAACAAGCCGTAATGTTTTTAAAAGTAAAATAAATACCATATACTCTTTAACATATTTTGGTATTGAAAATGGTTATTTGATTTATTATTTCAATATATTTCTCAATATCTTAAAATGATATATTATGATTGCAATGTAGGAATGTTTCTTTCCTTGTGTGTTATGATTATATTATGGTTCTTGGGAATTGTTTACGTATATGGGTGATTCACTAATAAAACTATGGTAGGTGAACCCATGATAACTCTCCAATTAATTGGATAATGTGATGGAGGTAAACGTGAATGTTTCTCCTAATAGATTTAAGGAATTTACAATGATGGGTATTCCAAATGTTACTCTCTACGTAGTTGTGATAACTAAAATGTATGTATGATATTGATACCACAAGCTACCTTTATGATTTATGATTCTTATATGTTATTCACAAATCATATGATTTTATGAGGTAGGGTAAATATCTTATGTTATTTATGTATTGGTGGACTAATTTTTTCTTTCTTTGTCTTATTAACCTTATTGAGCTTTTCATGCTCATCCCAAGTTCTGAAATGTTTTTCACAGGACATAATGATGAATAGGGTCAAGGATGGGATCAATGAAATGTCATGTTGTCTAAAAAATCGAACTAGACATTAATTTTTATTCAATAGTTTTTATTTTATGAAAAAAATGCAAACTAACTAGAAGTGTCTAATTTTTAATTTTTGAGATGTAATGTAATAATTATGGCCTAACTCTATAAAAAATTAAACTTTAAAAGAAACTCAATGTGAATTATTCATTTAAATCAATATTATGTAACGTTTTAAGTCTGGGACCTTATACTAATTAGAACCTCCAAGGTTATCTCATACATCTCATTTTTAATCCTAAAGAGTAATAACCTATAATTGACTCAAATTCATGGATTGTATAAACTCTAATGGTTCATTATAGTTGTGTCTGTAAAAACAAATATAATTCTTCCTTGATAAAAAATAAGGGTTACAAATAATACAAGTCTTACAAAGAAATCCCATCATTAATAAATTTAAACATATCTTCATCCATAGATCCAACATAACTCTTCAATTCATAAACTGAAGACATCGTAATCATCGAACATTCATCATGATCATTTGTCCCTGTTTTTCCATATTATTCTTATATACTTATTTCCTAAACAAATCATGCATAATGTCCTATGATTCAATAATGTCAAAAAATGAGCTAAAAAATAATCTATACCAATCATAGGTCATTTTCAGTTACCTCAACTTCAATTGGAATGGAATTATATATATTGGTAAACACATATTTGTTCCGCCCTACTCATCCCATTTATGAACCTTATTTGTAGGAAATCTATTTGAGTAATGACCTTGCACACCACATTTAAAACATTCAATTTATCCCTCATAATGAACTTATTTCCCTTTCTTGGTGTCAACTGAACACTTCTTTTTTCCATTGAAGGTTATTTATTTATGAGCATCATTACAACATCTATAAAATCTTCCTGTCACTTTGAAACATTTTCATAGGTTTTTATTTCCACATCCTCGACCCATGTTTTTTTAAATATACTAGCCTTTATTATTATTAATAGAACTTCATAGGGATTCATTTCATGGATATATGATGCCTTAGAAAATCACTTTGTTTCAAGTGGTTAATCATGATTCCAGATAGTTGGTTAAGAGTAACCACAAGGGTTCTTATTGTATCCCCAATTTCAATCAATTTTTTATTTAGAAAACCACCACAGTTTCCTTCATATCTATTGTTACTTTGGTGCTGGTTAGATCCATCTATTTACTAAAAACGAAAATGTTATTTTGAGTATATCAATAAAATCATCAAATACCATCTTATGAAGAGGGAAAAAACTAAGATATAATTATCCATGTTATCATAAACTGATTAAATTTTTGTAAAATAAAAATTACTCTTTCTAATATTCTAACCATTATGGTTATGTCACTTTTTATTAAATAAAATCCTAACCTCTAAAGTTATCCAAATCGACCACTGATACCAAAAATAAGGCCCCAATCTTAATCATTTCTTAATCTTGATCTACATTAGGAATTCGACATTGAAGATATTTTCAGTTTTAGAGTTTTATAGAATTAGGCAATAACTATTACATTACATCTTAACTATTTCAATGTAGACACATCAACTCTACCTAATTTTCTCACAATACTAAAACTCCTTAAATTAAAACAAGAAGTATTTTCTTAATAAAAATACTCTGAAATTCTTATTTACTCTTACCCTTACTTATACCATGTGAAAATATATTTCCAAAACATGGGATTAGCATAAAAATCTCAATAACTGATATAAAATAAAGAAGGAAAACATTAGTCCATGAATACCTAAAATAAGTGAAATCATACTTTTAAATCGTAAAAAATAATCTCCATAATATATCTCACGAAACCATAAGATTTATAAAGAACACATTAAAATCATAAATCATAATGGATTATTGTGGCAACCATAACTTTCTTACATTTTAGATTTCACATAAACATATAGAGTTATGTTTCGAATACCCATCACCTTATATTCTCCAAATCTCTTATAAGAATTATTAATGTTTACCTCAGTCACTCTACCCAATGCATTATATAGCTATCTCTGGATCACCCACCCTCGGTTTATCACGGAACCACCTATATACGTAAGTAATTACCATGAACCATGACATAATAATAACACATATAACTGGCATGAAGAAAAGATAACATTTCTGCACTAAAATCACAATATATCATTTCTGGATATTGACATAATCAATGCCTTCTCAAAGCCATTTTCTATACTAAAATATGTAAAAATGTTATATGTTATTTATTTTCCTTATAAAAACAACTTGGATTTTTATGGAAGGAAAATATCAAATAGTTCTCATGATGGCGGAAAGGTCATTGTGGCCACATACGTTAAAAGAATCATTCATTTTATGATTTCTTAAAATGCTTCATTGAAAAAAGATTCCATTTGAATGAAATTTAAATTAAAAGGGGTTTATACACCATATAAAATAAGGTTATGTATAAATCCAAATATGGCTCAATAGAAAAAGATTGAGACGATTTCCCTTACAAAGATTATTATGTTAATAAAATAGATCTATTATGTGTATTTATTATAAATACACATAAATATATTATAAATACAAGATAGGATTGAACAATTATCTCACATGATCATAGAATGACATAATCTAGAAGTAGAAGGTTAACCTAAAGAATGGAAATTGATTTATGAAGTTCCCTTACCTAGATCCTAATCGTCACGTACAATCGTTTTGTTTCTCTAAATCGGGTAACTTCTTTTGATTTGTGCGAAAAGGCCTATTGAATTTACTTCTTCCAAACATAAACCTTATAATAGGAAGGTATAGATGTCGGGAGATTATTTGAGCAGAAATTGGATGAGCCAAGGGGATTGATAGGTGTGAGTTATGTGGGTATAGGTGGTGGCCTTTTATAATATGGAGGAGGGAAACTTTAAGAAAGTGAAGAAATATTATTTTATTATAAATTAAATTTTTATTAAAAATGATCCAAAACTAATTTAATTCTAAGATATGATGATGTTGGTTTGAATACCCATCATAAAATAATTTTTAGACAAGTTTTTATCATTATCCGTTTGGTTTAACTCTTATTTTACCCTTTTTAATCATAATGTGATATCATGTTGTTGAAACATTATCGGTAAATGTAATTACCATATCATGTTAAAAAACCCAAAAAATTTATTTATGAATTATTTGGACTTATCTTAACCATTTTTCGAATATTAAATTCATAGAAATTTACTATTATTTAATAAATGAATTTTTATTTTTAATTATGAATTATGTAAATTTTGGACATTATTCATACTTGTCTTTTTTAAAAATTCATAGAAACAGGATTACTTCAAACCAAAGGAATAAAATTAAAGATATTTTTTCAATATCATCCATAAAATTCATGTATGACATCAAAATATTTAAATTACATTTATTCTAACATTTATAATATCATTTATTTGAATCTTTTATCAATGAAGCAATCACTGCATCATCATTGTGTCATAATTAAATTTATTTATTTGTTATTTTAAAATTATAAATTAAATATCATGATGTATAAAATATTTTTATCATTTAAATAAATATTTATAGTCAAATATATAATTATATTACCCGATATAAAAAAATTAGTAAAATATACATGATTATGTTATATTTTTCTTTACATTAAATTAATTCTTATAAAATTTTATTTTCACACCCATGTTCCTCCATGGGGTCCCAAAAGATCATAAGGGTTTACAAGGTCATAAATATGTCATCTAATAGGATTATTACATGTTTTAAGGTAGTTTAATATTATTATAATATTATGTACTACACTTATTTACCAGATTTAGCCTTTAACCATGGTAAATAAAATAATTACTAATGTTACCATTCATAATATCCAAAAATAAAAGGTAAATAACCAATAAATTTGTAATTTCTGATTCCAAATATAGAATCAATATTTCCAAATTCATAACACAGAATTTTCAGAAATTAATTTAAAATTAGAACCTATTGTGAAAACCAAAAAACAGGTTTTTAAAAAGTAATAACTATCAAAAGATTGACCTGTGTTTATGTCAAACCTAAAATTAAAATTATATACAATGAAAAATATTATATTATGTGATAAAAATATAATTCAATTACACATTAAAAAAATTAAACGTACAATCTATCTATATAAATAGATTATATGAAACGACGGTTTTGACTTAAAATGAAGTATTTTTCAATATTCATTAAAAAACAACTTTATCGTAATATTAACAAATATTTAACCAAAGAAAATTTTTGTGTCCAAATTATATAGAAGAATATTATTTTTACAAATATAAAATAGAAAAGTGAAAAAAACTAAATTAAAAAGGGTTCTCTATCAAAAGGCAGTAAAACTGCATTTTTAGAAAAATATTTCTGTTATCCAAAAAATTGAATTTATACATATATCATATCTAGAAAACTTATAAGAGAAATTAAATACATTGTATTTAATATATAAAATATATTTTTCATTAAATAAAAAACCATGAAAAGTGATATGATTTTATAAACACAATTATTCACTTTTTAAATTGGATTTCATAAAAACGCATCCTTTATATTCAATTGGTTTTTTTATTTATATTTATAAAAAAAATTATAACCAAGGAATAATTATTTAGACATGTGTAAACTATATTTCAAACTCAATTCATACTATTAATTATCTCCATTAAAATGGCTAGGTGTTAACTGCCATTAAAGAAATAATATTCTTTTTGTATTATTTTTTGGTATAACACAATGTTGTGTGGAACATAAGATTTCAGAGAATCCCATTGTTGTGTGTTGAGTACGCTATCAGAAAAACCATACCATTAAACATAAAATTAATATCCTATTCATAAATATTAATAGAAATGAAAAAGTATTATTCTATAAATATCTAGGTCGTTACGATATCCTCGAGTAGACATATGATAGTTGTCTACTCAAATCAGTAACCAACAACTTACTAATCAACTATACCCTCTTAGAGCTCTCTTACACCATAATCATCCCAATAATAGTTTCCTCACCCACTTTGTGTCAACATAGCAGTGATTGACATAACCAACCATAAAGAGTCTCAAATGGTTCTATCTAAATTGAAGCCTTGACACTATTTTTTATATGAAATATATCAGCTCTAGATGATTATCACATTCCCCAATAAAGTTGAGGTTGCATTCCCAAATAAAAAACTATAATATCTATATCATCATTTTTGACCACCCATCGATCTGCAGATGAAACGTTGTACTCAGCATTAATTGAGTCTCTAAATCCTTATGCCAGATATTAAAAAAACATGATATATAACAGGAATATCTATCTAGTAGGATATTTAAGGGAAAATTGTGAAGTCATATAATATCTGAGACATAAATTTTTTCTAACACATATATCGACTGTGTATCTTAAACTAGGAAAAAATGTCACACTTTCATCATTTTTTTGACAATCACCTCTAAAATATATCAACATATATGGGTCCTTGGTAACCACCATAAAAAATTACATTTCCACCTCATCCCACTTCCACACAAGCCACGATATGGCTAAATCAAGTCCCCATTTTGATGATATTGTACTATAAACTTTTTTATAATTAGATAATTAGGGATGAAACTTATAATGTCTATTTTCATACCCATCAACCATAAATGTTGTAAAATATCATGATAAATATTAGTTAATCCAAGGTACACTACCATATATGAAACATGTGAATCCCTAATAATCTATTTAATCATGGAATCAAGAACTAAAACTATCTCATAAAAGTAGATTACATCATCTCCATCTAAACATCATCCTAGTATTATGTCATTCTGAACCAACCATTCTTGTATCACTAAAAATTCAATATCAAACTCTCAAAAATCATCTACTTAATATACAAAGGTGGAAGTGATGACTAAAATAGCGTAGGTCATCACTCTTTGATCTTTGTAATCACCCATTTAAAAATGAACTAGTTGGTTCATCAATTTACATTACACTTCTAAAGGCCTCTCTCCAAGATCATCGGTTTTTATACTAATAGAACCTGTAATGAAATTACCATTCCTAGGAGATTAATCCCACTCAAAAAAATTACACAGATACTCAACCCAACACATATTTTAGAGATTAAAGTCTCATTGAGAGAAGATATACTAAAAACTCTTATGCTCTGTATAGAAAAAAATGCACCAGCAAAGAGATAATATCACCAATACTTCCAGGAATGACCCACTGCAGTTAAATCTATATCATTATTATGGAAGTTCTAATATTGGGTTCATAGCTAATGAGATTCATAAGAAACATCCTAATTTATCTATGTCATTATTTATACTAATAAAATACATGAAGATCAAAGTAAATTTCATAACTAATACCATGTTAATGAAAAAATTATAATTAGATCTGATTTTAATATCCTCTTCATCTCTAGGAAATCCTCTTCAAACTAATTTTTCCACTCAAAAAAAACCCCCTTATTGTTAATCCCAGTCATAGGTGTATCCATATGGAGGAACCATGAATAAACCATATATGTTATCTATCCAGACATAGGAAACTTTTAATATTGAACATGTTTGAAGGTAATTACCAAGACATAGTTGACCATACCTTCTCTAGATTAAACATGATTCCAACCCTAGAAATTACATACCCATGGAATCTCACCTCTTGGATGAAATGATGTAAATTAAAAATATTGGAATAAAGATGATGTGATTTATGTGTACTCAATAAGATTTCTTAGTGTCCATCAAGAATTTTCATTGTATGTGAGTATATCAGAATATCATCAATGAAAGTGATGAAAATAGAGTTAAGGTATGGATGGAAGATCATAGTAATGAGATTCATGAAAACTAATAGAGAATTCATCATCCTAAACGGAATTAAAGGATACACATATTTTTTATAACTTATCCTAAATGATTTCTTAGGTATATATTTTTCCCAAACATAAATCTGATGGTATCTTGATCACAAGTCAATCTTAAAGAAAAACTATTCTCCACTAAACTGATCAAAAAATCATCAATACTTGGAAATGAGTAACTAGTAATCACTATTACTATATTTGGCTTGTTTTAGTAAATTCATATCTAAATTCTCTCATCCACCATCTTCATGAACAATACTAGAGCACCCTAAGGAGAATTTCTTAGTTTGATCAAGCCATTTTCCTTTAGATCCTCAAGCTCCACCTTCAATTGTTTTAACCCTGTTGGCTTCATATGGTCAAGAGGAATTGATATAGGATGAATTCCCATCATGATCCCTTTTTCAAAATCAATCCCCACATTAAGATGAATCCCCGATAAGTCATACAAAAATATGCAAGGATATATATCAACCACAAAAGGAATTGAGGTTGGATATGTCATTTGGTCTTCTATAAGATCCATAATTTTCACTTTTGTTGTAATGTCTCCCACTTGGATAAGGTTTGGTCCAAATATACCTATTTCTAAATCCCAACCTCTAGTTAGTACATGATTTACTCCCTTATGAGAGGTAAATCATACTTTTCTTCAATATAAATTGTTGTATCCTCAACAACTAGTCAACCAATCTATATGAAAAATTACGTCGAAGGTATTCATTTCAAAAACCATTAAAAACCATAGATGTCAATACCCAACAACTAGTAAGGGAAACTATAATTTTTTTGAGATGATCTACCTTATTTCATTATGGTTTGTCGAGAGAAAGAATCATAGGGGATAACTTAAATGGTAAGTATAAATATTCCACAACTTGAGAAGATAGAAAATAATTGGAAGATTTTGTATCAAATAAAAAACAATGAAGAATAAATAAAATCAAGACCATACCTTGAACCGTTGATGGTACCTATTTTTCATCCACTATAATGTGGCCCACTATATAAACTCTACTTGCATCTGGTCCATGACCTTACCCTGAGGATGATGACTCACATAGGATATAAAATATTGTGGATTCAGAACCTATTATTTTTTTCCTTTAGCCACACTATTTTATAATATCCATGAGACTATCTATGATAGCTTCAAAAAAATCTCCAAAGGTTTCCCATCTTCCCACATCAATGGCACTACCTAAGTGGTTTTATAAAAGACTTTTTTAGTTCCCCCATCACTCACCATTATAGCATATGATCGAGACGTATTCCGCAGAGGGAGCTAAAGAACCTATTCTATACTCTCATTTTCTACCACTACCCTAGAACATGTCCTTTGAATTCATTTTCATTAAATTAGAAAGGTCACCCACAAATCCATTAGTGCTGCCACATACCGGTCCACTAAGAGAAGGAAGAAGACTTATTTAACTATCTTCATTCCAGATCATCTCAATCATGAGAGCCTTCGTAAGCACTCGTAAGTGTGTGGTTTGGTCAAAATTTATCACATGACATCCCAATTCAATAAATAATCCAATATCAATCATTAGGGAATTATGGTGGTCATTTTTACTTAATAATGGAGAAAAAAAGAGATTTTGTAAAATGGGAATAATAAGAATATAAATATATCATCCCCTACTAAAGCTTTATAAACCCCTAAGATTGATTCATATTTAATTTATCTAGGAAAAATTCCTCAAAGAACAAATTTTTAAAGATTTCCTATGTTAGACCCCCATGTCTCCCTACCTAGTTCTTAAGAACCCACTATTTCCATATGGGTCCATGAAGAATAAATTTATCTAGCTTAACCAATTGATCCTTTAGGGTTTATATTAGATAAAATATTCCCTGAATGACATCAATCCAATCATCAACATCATGGGGTCGTCTAGTACACTAAAAGGATTGTGGATACTAAAGATGAAAGTATCAATCATAATCGATCAACCTCATGTGGGATCCTCTACCTTGAACGTGTACTGTCTAAAGGAACAAAAAATAAAGAATCTCCTCTAGCTGAACAACTAGATTGGTATTTGGATCAGGATTATTTTCACCCTCTTACATTTCCAGTGTCACTACAAGAGCTACTGATCATTGCAAGAGCATCCTGACCCACTTCTCATGGTTGTATGGTGAGATAATGACATGGATACATTATATAAATTATAAAATATCAATTAGAAATTAATTTAATATCTTAAAGAACTAAAATACTTAAGAAATTAATTTCTTGAAAAAAATATCACTATATGAGGAATCATCTTAAGAGTTTTCCCATTTATTCAGGGGAAGACCCATATTATTACGTAAGGAATAAGATGTGTATCTAGTACCTATATGTTATTCATAATCATATACATTTAAAAAAATATAGCATTCCTAGTACAATTAATTAAAAATACAATAATGATATATCACAGAAGCACATATTAGTGATATTAAATTATTTGAATTTCTTTATATGATAACAAATCATTTTCCTTACATATAAATCCATGTTCCAACTCATGATTCCTAAATTAACCCAAACCCAAAAATCATAACACCAAAATGTTTTTCATCACACAAGGTAAAATAGAACCATAGTAAACACTAAACTGACAATAACAATCCATACCTCATTAACTCAGAGGAACATTAAACATGATATGGCCAATCATTTTCATGAATCCCCTACCCATGTTCCACACAACATATATTTTTCTTACCATGAACCATTCACAATCAAGAATAAATGAAAAGAAAATAAAACCGCTTTTGATACCAATTTGTGCAAGTTGTTTTAATAACATAATTTTATAATAATGTACATAATCATTTTGAAAATTAATTTCATTTATAAATGTTCAATTAATTATAGATATATCATAATAATTCATCATTGAAAACTTAATCATAAATTATCTCGATAAACATTGATATTGTAAGATAAATACCATACAGATTTGGTAAATTTTGAATAAAAAACTCATGAAAGAGAAAACATTATATGGATATCTATATCCCCATAATTTTCCTGAGAATAATAATAAAATATATTTATGGGAATTTTATGCGCTATATAAAAGAAACAAGTGTTGAATATGGAATGTATTTCATATAACTAAAAGTGAGATAAAAACCCCTTACCTCAGGTTCAACATGACTAGAATGTTCTCTAACCTTTTGTATAATAAATATAAATTTATTAAAATTAAATAAAAAATTATTTAAACACTTATGATGTCATATATTATCCTCTTATTACATTTCAACAACCATTTATTAATAATTCTTTATTAATATCATCACTTCTAGGTGTTAATTATTTCATTTTCCTTATGAGTTTACGTTTAGAAGTTTTTGTCCTTAAAATTCAATCATTGATCCATAATATCAAAAAAAATAATGATGTAATTTTAATATCTATTGAATATACTTATATTTAGATTCATCTATAAATGTTATAGATAGACAATTGATTTAAACTACTTTATGGACACAGTAGGTCGTATATACGCATGAATTCTATTTTTATTTTATAACGAAAATAAGGAAAGAAAGTTATATAAAATTTTATCATTAAAAAACATAAATATTTAATTAATAAAATATATATACATTAAATATATCTTCATTACCATCCAATTAAATCAAAAATAATAAAATAATCACATTTATTCATGGAAGAGGTAGTCCACAGATACACATGAGAGACATTATCTATTACCAAAATATGAGACGTTATAAAGAAGATATGATATTATAATTAATTAAAAATAATTATTCCATAAATATAATATATAAACCACAAACCCATCAAAATCACCATCCATGAAATATGGTGATGGAAAATGAATTGTATCGCTATGTAGAAGAGGTAGTCCGCACATATGAAGAAGTGATACATTCACTTAAAATTTGATGGAAAAGAGGTTGAATAATGGTTGTTATATAATTATAATATTTAAGTATATTTATTATAATGAAGTTATAAAATAATTACAAATACCATATATTAACAGGTAGAAGCAGAAATAAATTAAAAGTGGCCAGGTAAGATGACTATCTATCCTTCTGTTAGCCACCATTAGATCAATTCTTAAGGACCCTTGGAATGGTATATTAGGAATAAAACACATATAATTAATTTATTGTTATTTGTATAGGATAATTATCTAGGGTTTTCAGAATTTATGTGGCCCAATGTGGTGTAAATAACGAAAAGGGGTGGTGTCATTTTCTAAGTGGGGGAGAGGACACACTTAGAATTTCTTAAAAGATCAAAACCCAATAATGTCATAATCAAGAAAAATACTTAAAAAATGAATGAGTTTTTAATTTTTTATATGATTAGGTTTATTTATTTAAATACAATTGTATTTATAATATAGAATTGGAAAACATACCTTTATCTCTTGGTTCAACCCCCAGTAAACCATTTTTAACCTTTATCATTGTATACAATTTTGACTATTTTTATTATTAATTATAAACAAAAATTATGTTTAAATTATTATATAATATTAATTACAATGATTAAAAAATATAGATTCCATATTATCAAATTCAATTCATATAAGTGTATGCTCTTTATTTAAAATTAAACCCATAATATGCGGTGAAAAAATCGTTTTCTAAAAAAAGGTTTTCTTAAGTATAAAATGTTTTTATAGAAAAATAGAACATATAATTGAGTACAATGAAATTAATTGGATTATTAATAAAATAAATGAAATAGCTTTACATTTAAATTATTTGATAGTAAAATTAATCTTTTTAAAATGTTTAAATGAAAAGACATGATTCAATAAATATCAAAAAAATTCAATTTACATTGTTAAATCTATATTTTGATAAAATTTTCAAAATATCACTCTAAGATAATTTTGAAATAATAATTTTAAAAAATAATTTACTTTATGAAATAAATTTTAAAAAAGTGTAAAAATGAATTTATTGTATTTTTCACAAAAATAATTAAATAACCGTTTTGACGAAAAATGTATTTTTATAGAACATAAAGACAGTACTAAAAATTGAGTACTTATTTATCTATATGTTTTTTATTTTTAAATACAATTTATAATATTTTTTCAAAAAAAAATTTATTCCTCCTCACTCTGTCACTTTAAATTCTTGGTAATAATAGTATAATATATTATGGTCCATTTGGACTTGGAGCTGTTTGTATCACAAGCTATTAGAGAAATTAAATTCATTTGAATAGAAACATATCATAAAATATAAGGGTGTTATATTATACCCCAAATAAAATTAGTTTTATCCATTAAATTCCAACACATTGGTATAAAAAACTAGGATATCTCTATTTCATCATATCCTTGGGTTCACATGTAGCTTCCTTATATTTATAATTCCTCCTGATAACATTAAAAATTTGAGTAGTCATGTTCCATAGAACATTATCTAAAAAATATATGATTTATATGGGTTATTCTTCATAGGAAAGATAATTCTCTATTGGTACAACCTTTGTGTTCAGTACATGTTATGGATCGAGTATGTACATTAAAAGGAGTAATACATGGAACACATCTTGACTTGAGATAGGATCGGTGTACGCACCAAGAAATATACTAACATCTCTAGTTGATTAATATTATTATAGGGGAAAATATACCTAGGGATCAGCTTTCTCTTCATTCCAAATATTATATTCTTTTTCCAGGGAGAAATTCATAAGATTAACTTCTCACCAACTTTGAATTTCAAATTTCACGGATGATTATGAGAAAAACATTTATGTCAACTCTAAACTTCCTTAACATTATAATAAATGGAAGTAACCCTCTTTAACATTTGTTTCTCTATCTTAAGAACCAATATAATTATTTGTAAAAATTTATCATAGTATGTCAGTGTCTTACACTTCATTCCATAGAGGGATTCGTAAGGATCCATCTAAATGATCAAGTGAAAGCTATTATTGTAGAAAACTATAATTGAGGTTGGTGTTGATCACAACCACCTTTGAAATCCCTAGAACAAGATCTCAGAATATACTATAAGATATGAATGGTTCTATTAGATAGAACATACACATGAGGGTGATAAAAATTTCTGAAACAAAACTCTAAATCAAGATCATGTTGATGACTATACTAGAATTTTAAGGGAAATCATGGATATCGATTTGATATAATAGAATGTGGTATACCATGAAATCTTACAAATTTATTAATGTATATTCTAGAAATATGATAAAGTAATAATTATTCTCTAATGGTAATGTAGTTTGTAAAATTCATAAAGTGATAGACTATAACCAAAATAACATTATGTCCTCTAGATGTTTTGGGGAGTGTGAGGTAAAAATCCATGGTGATTTTTTCGTATTTTCTTTATAATAAGTGAAACAGTTGTGAAAATCCCTTATACTTTTATCCATCAGTCTTAACTTGTTGAAAAACCATGAACTAAGATACATACTTTGAAATATCTATTTTCATGTTTTCTCACTAGAAATAATCATTCATATCTTCATTCATCTTCATAGTTCTAGGATGAATAGTGAATAATGAACTATGAGATTTTTCTAGTATATCCTCTTTTAAATATGGTATTGATACGACACATACATGGTTTTTGAACCTTATCATTCCATCATAATAATGGTTAAACTCAGAAACATTTCTTATTGTCTTTTACTACTCAACATCATCTTTCTTCACATATTTAATATTCACATGAATAGATGGTTCAACACTCATTTGTGTGAGATAATATTTCTCCCCTTATTTTAAGATTTCCTGACCTATCCTTTGAAAATCCTGAAATAATGGTTCTTTTATTGTCCCATATTTTAAATGATGTATCTTTTTATTTAAATTTTTGTCAGACCTTGTTAAGTTCCCCTTTTGGCTTAAGAAAAGGTTACCATAGCCTTAGGATGAACAATTTTATTTTAGAAGGAATGGTTGTAGGTGATCTCGAGAATAGTTCTAGGAAAAATAAACTACAAGTATTAGATACATGATGTGTAATGTATTGTTTAATCCCCATTCATGTCTTGAGTTGGGTTTTTCTCAGGTGAGAATCCCAAGATTTATAGGGTGTGTAAAATATAAACACTGTGTAAATACCCATGATCATTTTTTTAAAAGGGGAATGGGAAATTGTTTTGATAGAATCCCATATCTCCCCATAGTGGTGCTATAACACATGAAGAGACCCCCCCCCCCAACTCCTATGCTAAGTCCCTTTGGATCTCATCTATTTGAGACTTGTTTGTTTCATCGTTGGGTGAGTTAAATCCACAATAGTAATCTCATCATTCCTCTTCCTTCCTTCCATCATTTATCTTCCCATCTTATATGCTATTTTGGTGTGATCTCATAGCCCTATGTTCTATATTGTTTTTTTATTCCCATGATTTCTCGCATTCTACTTTGATTCAAAGGTTGAAACAGACAAGGGGACATCTATGAACCTAAGCTAGGTGTTATAGTTATGTTACCTCTATGTGTAGTTTTATTTTATTATGCATCATTGTTCCATGCACTTGAATTTTTTTGTTTCTCCTTCTTAAGGATTAATTAATTAAAATAAAGCTTATTATAATGTATAATAAGACCCTATTTACCTACAAAACAATGTTGTTGGGAATTTTCCTTGACATGATATACCCTTATGGGCGTTCCCTTCTATAAGGTTCTAAATTCCACTTTTCATTAAAACATTCAACCACATTTTGACGGGTTTGTTTTCCTTAAATGAAATTTTACATTTGAAATGTGAATTGAACTATGGAAAATGAGGGTCCATGTGTTAGTCCATTGTAATTTATTCCATATATTTCTTTACATAAGATAAATAAATTATCTAACTTGATTAAAGTGCTATAGTTATTATTACTTGTTTAATGGTATGAGTTCTTGATAGCTAAACCATGCCTCTATACTAATATGAGGTCGATATAAGGGTCATTAATTAGGGATTCCTTGGATGGGCTCATTGTTCATTGTAATTAAGGGTTTTTGTGAATTATAAATATGATGGGATTGATATTGAGATTCTTTATAGAATGAATATCAGGGGATCACAAGGGATATTACTTACCTACACATGATCGATACTAGTTCCTTGGGGGAGTTACTATGGGTATGTTTTGTGGAAATATAGTTATACCACGCCATGAACTATACTTGGTCCCCTATGTGAGATACCAAGGATGATCTCAAAGGGTCCTTCTTAAAATAGGCCAAGAGTGATACATGGGAATCTGTTTATAGATGTCCTTGGATGGACTCTATAGTGATTTGTATTTCTAGAGATCTTGTAGTAATAATTAAGACTCCTTTTATATAAAACATTGGAGGGGATCATGATTCCATTTGTTAATTTTCACGATTCATTTTTATCAAATTTTAAGAATGCATAACAGATACCCCATGGACACATCAGTAATGATAAATCACATGATTGGGATCGGTCCAATATTAATGCGTGTTTTATGATGACCCATTACTGCACCCGTATCATGTATACACAGGTTAATCTTGGTTCAGAGACATATTATATAGGCCAATGAAGGTAGTTTCCGTTTGGTTTCCATGAGAGATCTGGACCAACATGTTTTAATTATTTATTGGTTTAATTTTATTATGTTGCTTCACACTGCTCATATTATATGTACAAACTAGATTGATTTAGACATTGTTGGTGGTTTCCTAAGAAGTATATATCACACCCTTATTAGGCCTCCTTTTTTCCTAGTTAGAGATAATTTCTTCAGGTGTATACAAGTTGAATACGCCCAGTTTCAATGTTTGATATTTGGTTCTAGGACGGAGTTTGGGAGCATAGGACCAAGCTTATAATCATGATTCCAGTGGAGGAAATTTTTTGTATTTTTTTATTTCAGATTAGCATGTGGTATATGAATATTTTCCTTATATATCTTGTACTTAATTTTGTATATAAGCACATGAATTGATCATCACAATTTTTTTATCAATTATGATTCAACTTCTACATATTGGTTTTATCAAGAAGATTTATTCTTATCCTGCTATTGTTTATTTATAACTATTTTTACTTCTTTACATTATCATTTACCACTGTATTATACTCTGAATCAGGAGGAATAGTCTCACCACGGAAACACCCTAAGCCCTCATTTCTATTCGGAAGCCTCTATTGTATTGAGAGGTGCACTCGAGGTCACATGTCCAACTGTCTTGGGGCATTACTTAGTGCATTTTGGGGTGGGAAGGTACAAAGTGTTATCAACACCTCTTTTTCGTTTGTTTTATTATTTGGATATTGTACAAGTGACTAGGATTTATTGTAATTTGGCAATGATCCTATTATTGGGATTATTTTAGCCACAAATAGTGGAAACTCAGAGTACTCGGGAAGGGTTATTGTTTTTATTAGATTGTGCATGTTATGGTTGTATGGATTTCACTGTTAGGTGACACACGTGTTTTGTGACATTATTATTGATAATATTATTATTATGGATTTTCTTTTCACTTGTCCTAGTATGACAAGGAGGTATCATTTCATGCATCATTATAGGCACTTCAGGACTATTCTATGCATTTTTTTATGACATGTTTACCTTCAGTGTGTATTTTTCTACTGTATATAGTTAGTATATGTATTATTATATATGAATAAATTATAACTTATACTAAAAGGGTAAAATAATTGGTTTAATTAATGTGTCTGAAACAATCTAAACAACATTTTTTCATATATATTGATGATGAAACCTTAATTAATCAATTATTCCATGTTTGATCCATGATCCATAGGTTAAATGGGCTGAAATAATAATTGATTTGATTGTTCTATCCTAATTTAAATTTATGAATGCACATCTATAATTTGGTAATGGAAGTTCATTCAATAAAATCATTGTACATGACATGTTACATCCTAATACTGGGTATAAAGGTTAGGTCATAGTTACATGATGTTGCAATTGAAATTTATAAAGAGCATGTGACTTTATAAATTGGAAATGGTGACACATATAACTGGACTGATATATCTATATACCTTTAAATAAGATTAAACATAAATAATTTTAAACTTTTAAAATGAAATGGTAACTTCTAAAAGGGGTGATAATTTCAATGTTAAGTGTTTTTTCCTCTATACCTTGCAATGGAAACTTCTTATACCAAAACCTCCATTACATTGTATGTGACCTTGACTGTAAAAAACATTTAGTAGTGGGAAATCAGTAATGTCGTTCAGGACTCCTGTGAACCATATAATCTCATAGACCTAGCTTTAAGAGCAGTGTGAGAGTTGTATCTCATTTTTTGTAAGGATTGTACCTATAATTTTCTGTTATCCTTGATCCTTCTTTTGTTAAATTATTATCAAAGGTGTGCACTTGTATATTCTAGTGTTATGCCACCATTACGTCCTTGAGTGTTACACCAATAGGGTAGAAACAACACTGGTCTAGATGTGGTAGGCCCTGAGTCTATGGTATTACCTTTTATAGTGCTATCTAAGGAACCTTCTATTGATATTCCACTGGTTTATGATGCTCAGTTTCAAGATAGATTATTCTACTTCATGTAGACCATACTAGGAGCTCTGCATCCTACCCATAACATGGAAGAGTTGATGTGGGAGTTCCATCAGTAGAATCCTCCCACCTTCTTGTGGGATAGAGGTCCTCAAGCTACTGATTCATGGATATAGGCCATGTTATTGATCTTTTACCATCTTTAGAAACCTCCAAATGAGGGTCATTCTCAATACATATATATTCCATGAATCCTCCAAATATTGGTGGGATGTTATCTCTCGGTCTGATCGTCGTCGAGGAATGGTCTGGGCGAACTTTTAGATAGCCTTCTGTGATTAATTCTTTCTGTAGACATTTAGAGTAGACTGTACCAGATATTTTTTGAATCTTTAATATTTATCTATGTTTGTGATGGAGTACTCAACTCATTTCGCTGAGATTTAGCATTTGGTTTCAACTATGACTGATGACGAGTTGAAAGTTGTGATATGGTTCAAGGATGTGCTTTTGTATAACATCTGATCACAGGTAAATGTTTTTTAGTTTACCACCATTTCAATTATGGTGAACTAAGACCTTGTCAAAAAGTGAGACTTGAAGGAATCTGGCAATGTGATCTGGGTTGATTTCGTTTTGAGGTAGGGATGTGACTTTTTTAATGGTAGGAAATGTTATTTCATGATTTCACATGGTTGATGCACTATCGAAATGACATGTACTGACACTTATGTGGTGTTTTATCGTTGTAGTAAGTTATTCTATAAGATTCCCTAGTGTACGTGGAACCCAATAAAGTGCCGATCTTGAGGCAAGATGGGTCACCTTCAATGTTTATTATATTATTTCCCTAAAGTTAATATTGAGAAGATATATGTACTGACACTAAATTTGGGTACAGGATCAGTAGCTTTGAGTCAGGTGGGGAGTCGGTCAAATACAAATATATTATGCTGCGGTGGTGGTTGTGGCTGCGGTTTTTGGACAACATAGGTTCAACGCCAGTAGATCATACTAGCCCAGGTTAGTTAGGTTGCATCTCATGGTAGCAGACTAGTCCATATACATAAAATGCATCATACACCAGAGGAACATAGTCTAGGAACTTTTATAGTATGAAGAAATATTCTAGTAGCCGTTAAATTAGTATCTTACTTATTTGATATAGGTTCATTTTACTCTTTTATATCTTCGAAATTATAGAATTTTTGGCCTAGTGATGTTATACTTATGGGGATTGATGACTCTCAATACACCATTAGAGGTTTAATTGGGGATTGATCCTGTGTAAGGAGTTCACCCTTCATATATGTGGGTACTATTTCTTATGGAATTTATTTGTCCACTAGATGTCATTATTTAATGTCATTCTTAGAATGGACTAGCTACTGCCTTACCCTGTCCATGTTGATTGATATCACTAGAGGGTTTCTTTTACATCACCCATGGGTAATTCTTACCTTCATAAGGGAGAATGGGATTTCTAGATGAGTCGAGATGGACCCAAGAATCATGGGATGGGCATAGTGATATCCCAAATGGATACTCTCTTAATGAGCTATCAGGGAATGTGTCTTGTATAATTCCTTCTTGTGGTGGATCCCTTTAGATACATCTTCCCTAAAGACTTCCCTAGATCACCCCCATGATAGAGGTTGATGTCAACATCAATCTAGTGCAAGGGGTAGCACTATTGTCCATTCTTCTATATAGGATGGAACCTACGAATCTAGAATAACTTAAGAAGCAGTTGGAATACTTGAAATTGAATGGTTTTATATGAACTAGTACTTCTCCATGGGGTTCAACAATCCTTTTCACTAATAAGGTGGATGGTACCCTTAGGTTGTGCATGGATTACTGATTTTTGAAACGATCTTACGATTAAGAATGGGTATCCACTTCCCCAAGTTGATGACTTCTTCTGCCAGATCTGAGGAGCATTGATTTTCTCTAAGATTTAATTGAGATTGGTCTACCATCTGGTACATTTAAGACTATTATACATACAAAATACATCATTATGAATATGGTTCAAATTTTATGAGTATTTTCTTATGTCGTTCGATCTCACAAATTCACTTACGGTGTTTATGGATTTCATGAATTGGTTACTCCACCCATATCTAGATTCATTTGTAGTAGTCTACATGGAATACATGTCGGTGTATTCTCATACTTGAAATTATCATTCCAAAAATCTTGATGCCATGATACATATACTGATAGAGAACTATATATATGTTAATCTCAAGAAATTCCACTTTTGGATCCATAAGTTTCACTTATTGTGTAATATTATTTTATAGGCCAGATTATCTATTAACCCTGAGAAGGTGAGAACCATAGATTCCTCATATCATCCCATGAATGTCTTTGACATAATTAGTTTCTTGGGGATAGTAGGATATTATATGCATTTCATACTAGACTTCTCATGCCTAGTTTCACATCTTATGGTATTGACTAAAATGGGAGTGAAGTTCTCCATGTCTGAAACATGCAAGACAACATTGTTGATGTTAAAAGAGACTGAATTAATCATGAATCATGATTCTTCTAGATCTAGGAAGAATTTATACAATTTATTATGACACATTCAGAGTTAGGCTATGAGAATTTATGATTCTGTATGATTCGATTGTATCATATGGGTCCCGTCAGCCGATACCTCATTAGCAAAATTACCCAGTATTTTACCTCTATCTAGAAGTCTTGGTTCATGATTTATGATATTAAAGACATTATCTATTGGGTGAGTGGTTCATTATTTACACATATTTAAAAAATATCAAATATATATCCATCCAGTGTCACTTGAATCTCAAGTAGTATAAGTGGCAATAATACATGCATTTATTTGATTTTTATCTTTCTTATACAATGATAAATGGAAATATTTTAGTTTATTACATAAGTTGGAAGACTCGAAAAATGGATATCAAGGAGGCCAGTAGTGTGTTTCAATTGATTGAAAAAAAATTAGATGCATCTAGAGGTTCATAAACATCATGGGAAAATTATTTTTATAGCATTAGTAGTGAAAAACTCCCTTCTGGAATGAGTAAAGATGAGACAACTCTATTTAATAGAGAATTTATCAGGTGAGGACTCACCACTTGGTTGCATTATTGATGAAAATGAGATCCTTCACTTTCACGGACGTGGTTGGGTTTGGACAAACATATTAGAAGAATTGATATGGGAATCTCTAAATTCTATTTTGGATGTTCACCCTAGGATTAAATTGATGTACCGATAGATATGTTGTTAGTATTGGTGTCTAGGTATGTTGAGGCATATTATAAGTTTTAACACTAGGTTTTCCACCATTTATATGGTGACGGTGGATCACTAATAGCCTATATAGCTTTTATAGCCTTTTTCTATTCCTGAGTGGAAGTGCAGGGACGTCGCTATAGATTTTGTGATGGGTTCTTCAAGATCCTCTCAAAGCAGTGATAGGATATGGGTGATCATAGAAAGATTGACTAAGGTCACACACATTATACATCTCTAAGAGACCTTATTAGGTGAAAATATGGGGAGCCTTTTTATTTAGGATATTTAATGCCTTCATGGTGTTCCCAGTTCTCTCGTATTAGATAGAGTCTCTTTTTTTACATTGCGGTTCTGGTAGGGTTTTGATAAGGCTCAAGGTTCACATGTTCTATTGAGTACAACATATCACCCTTATATTGATGGGAAGTCAGAGTGTGTGGTTCATTTGTTATATTACATGCTATAAGAATGTTTTCTTGAATTTGTAGGTTCATGGGAGAAATATATATCTCTAATTTAGATTTTCTAAAATTACATCTTTCAGGAAATTATTCAGATGTCTCCCTTTGAGGCCCTTTATAGTAGGCCATTTCATTCACCGTTGTGGTCGTTAATGGAAGGTGATGTAGTACTACTAGGTCCTCATCTCATTAATGAGACTTCAGAATAAGTGTAACTAATGTAAAAGTGTATGGAGACAACTTAGTTCAGGGAGAAGTCTTATATCGATCATCATCGTCGACCTTTGGATTTTGATGTCGGACAACGGGTATTTCTATGAGGTTCACCCTTATTATGTAGTAAATACATTCAAAGATAGGGAAACATATCACCTCATTATATAAGGTCTTTTGAGATCATGGATATACTTGTCCTGCTATCCTAATATTAATAGTTACATCATAAGTATTGTTTTTGGCATTATGTCTTCCATTGATCATAACTTCTTCTTTATTATTCTAACACATATAATTCAATTGATCTGGAAGATATTCATTCAGAGGGAGATGCATCCTTTGATGAGAATCCAATATGAATAATTGATCATGGAATGATGGATCTTTGAGGCATGTTATTTGTTTTTGTTATAGGTGTTATTGTGGAATAACTATGTACAAGATGAAACCTGGGAGTGAGAGGACAATGTATGTGATGATTGGTCGAAACAATTATTATATGATTATTTATAACCCTTATAAGTAAAACATAGGGATGATTTGTTCATGTAGGGGAGGATGTAACATCCCATAATACTAGTGATGTAATTTTTCTTTTAAATTTCATTAAAACCTTGTTAGGTTCTTCTTTTCCATTATGTTCGAGCAACAATTCCCTTAGGTCAGTCCATTTACTTTTGGAATGAACAATTATAGGTAAGATAGAGGTTAGTTGTAGGCCAAATACCTGATGTGTATTAAATACAAAGCACGTATTTAGAACATATGGAATGTATGAGATACATTATGTATAAGGGATTGTCTTATCCCATGTACATTGTGTGATGGGTTATACCTATGAGGGATAAAAATGATCTTTACATAGAGTGTAAAATTCACATGTTGTGTACTTACCCAGGATCATTTTTTAAATGGTTCAGGGTAATTTTTTGGAAAAAATATCATCTCTTCCAACGAAGTATCTATGATGTGTGAGGAGGTCCACCCATACATAACCTAGCTTCCTCTAGATCTCTTTTTTACAAGCACTGTTTTCTTCGTTGTTGGGGGCGTTGGATCTACAGTTGTTATCCCCTGTCTCCTCTTACCTATTTCCATCATTTGTATTAGAATATTCTATTATATTTTGGTGTGAGATAGTACGCCATATATTCAAATGTTTTATATATTTTTCATATTTATCCCATTCTTGTTCTATTAAAAGGTCAATAATGGATGATTGGTCATCTGCGAACCTAATATAGGTGGCCAAGTTTTTTTACCTTAATGTATAGTTGTATCTTATTATGTTCAAATGTGTTTCATGTTATAATTTCTTCAATTAGCTACTTAATGTTTAATTAATTAAATTCAAATTTATTTTCAGGTATAATGGAACCCAATCTATGTGTGAAATAATGGTTTTGGTCATTGTCCTTTGCACGAGACACCCATATGGGCATGCCCTTTCCGTAGGGCCTAAATTCCCCTATGGATTAAATCATTAAACCAACTTTTGAGGTGCATGTTTTATTATAATATATTATACTTTTGAAATGTGAATTGAGAACGTTAAATGAGTGTCTATGTGTTAGGCCCTTGTTCTTTATGTCATATCTTTCATTACATAAAATAAATGAATTTTATAACTTGATTAAATGCTTACGGTTATAATTATTTGTTGAACATTGTGATTTTTTAATAGATAAACCATCCCTATATACCAAGCCATGGGTGATACAAGGATCCTGAATTAATGATTCCTTAGATAGGATTATCATGATTTATAATTTAGACTTTTTTAATTGAAAATACATTTGGATAGATACTTGGATCATTTATAGAATTTCTTAGGTGGGTTACATAGCTAACCTTGAGTGATACTAGTTCCATAGTGGAGTCACCAGGGATAGACTCTAAAGCACTCAAATCCAAGATTCCCATAGTCGATGCATTATTTTATTACATTTTCATGATCACAAGCAATCAAATCTCAAAGGACTGATCAGTTTAGTATCCTTAGAAATCTATATACAAACATAAGTTTTACATTTCATCATGAATTAAAAAACATCATAGTATCTCCTTTGAAAACACTTATATCCCTTAGATTATCCCTACAGTCCAGTCATAATATAATTCTGCACATCCAATGGGATAATGAAACACATGAAATGGGTGAGCTCATATGATCAGTAAGGATAAACAATATATAATATGATATCATAAATAAGTATAATATTTTATGGAAATGTATAAAACTAAAACACAAGCCTTTTAAACAAAATATTCTGCATAATATGGAAAGAATAAATAAATTAATTCCATTTAAACATTTACATGGATATTCTACTAGATGAATAATCACATGAAATATCAATAATTGAACTCATAATGAGGGAATACATAATTCCAAACATCATAACCATACCATCAAGGACTCATTCCAATAACATAAGTAAACATACCATCAAGGGCTTCTTCGAATACTCTAGTTTTTTCTCATAACCCCTACCGATGAATTGAGGGATATGGTGAGCTCCTCCAATCCCTTAATAAGTCCGATGCATTCCTCATACAAAAAGGGTGAAACAAAACATAAATATTTGTATGGAAACTACAATACGAAATGTTAATACTTTTACCATAATCCATGAGTGGTATCAAAATAGAACATACATTGTAAAACATATTATAATATCTTTAATACCAAATAGAAGATTGAATAATAATAATAATTTAACAACATTTATGCATAATCCACAACAAAGGATGTTGACAAAGATGAAAATAATCTAACAAAATAATTAAGATTCATTGAGAGAAATATCCAATTTTTACATTGAAATCAATTAAAAGAAACACAATTATAAAAGAAATTCTATATTTGGAAAATAAATTTGTAATCTTGTAAAAAAATATTTAAAATTTTAAGGAATCATATTGGCATAATATATTCTCTTGCACTGTATAATTTAAAAAAACATTTTTTCCTTAATTTTTTGAAAAGGTTATTATGTACATTGTTTGGAAAGATGGCAGAAATATTACATTCAAGTCATTTTATAAAAAATAAAACATGTGTAAAAATGACTTTAAACAATGATTGATAATATTTTCATTTACATTTTATGAAACGTGGACAAGGACGATAATGATATCTCTATAGATACTTACGTATAAATAACCTCGAATAATAATGAGATTGTGAAATTAACCCTTAACAACTTGAATATTTAAATCATAAGCCTGATTTATTCAAGTAAATATTTAAATACAATGATGATAAATGTTTTATTGATATCATATATAATAAGGTTATCACATACACCTCACACAAGTAATAGGTTTTGAACACAGCTCATTTCTCACGAAAATTAAAAGTGAGATGAAATTCCCTAACATTGTAAATTTCTTTAGATGAGTGTGATTTACCTAATATGTAATGGTTAATGTATATTATTAAACTATATAATTATAATATAAATATTTTTTATATCATATATGATCCTCTTATATCATTTTGATAATAAAATTGTAGTATTAGCATTATTTCGGGTGTTAACTGCATCATTTTCCTATGCATGTTTTATTGTGTAAGTCATATTTTTAATAAGTAGAATGTATCTTATCCATATATAAAATTATATATGGTTAATAATCATTATGGTTAATCATAAAATAAATTTTATAATCATTTTTTAATCGTTAACATGGAGAATGAATCTCACAGCGTCGTGGAGATGATAGGTTGTACGTACGCACTAGCAACGGTACCATTACTTTAATGGTTAAATGGTATGAAATTGGATGTTATATTAATAATAGAGAATAATTATCACGTTATATGAATTATTTATATCTATTATAATCATCAATATACTGATAAAAATAGAGTAGTTATGAATAAAAAATTACACCATGGCGTGGAGACGGTAGGTCGTACGAATGAATGCATGGGGATATTGTAATCTATAGGATAGATAAATGAAGGAATATAGTTTTTAAATAATTATAATAACATCTAATAATGTATATAATACTGTATTTATTAGTTTGGTATGGAAACAACTAAGTATGATGAAGTAGTAGAAGAAAATAAATTTAATGGAATTGGTAAAACAATTAGCCCTTCTTTGAGCATCTTCTTTTGATTCGCACAAAAGGATTCCATAGAATGTATTTATGACAAATTTATGGCCTCTATTATTATTTTAGTGATGTTTTAAGGATAATTTGATAGGGTTTTCTTGATAAAAATTCTTTTATAGGTTTTAATTTAAGAGAGGATAGGTGCCCTTTTATAATATAGGGGAGGGGCACTTTTGGAATCTCCAATAATATTAATTTGTTATAAATTTATTTTTGGTTTCAAGTATATCCAAAGTTTTATAAATCTAGGATAATATGATGATACATCTATATTTTCTAAACCAATTATTTTTAGACATGTTTAGGTCTCAAACATGACCTTATCTTTTGGGATTAACCCTTAGTTAAATAATTTCATTCTTATCATGTCTAAAATTATTTTTATACTATTGGGTTAATATAGTTACTATAAAATTCCAAAACAACCCCAATCTGATCATTAAAGAAATATATAACACTATACAAGTCAACTGTATGAACATGATATTTTTATGAATTTTATTACATTTAATAAAATATTATTTATTTTAAAGTATTATTTACTTCAATTTTCAAACTATTCAATATTTTCATTTTTAAAAATATGAAACCATCATGATAACATAGAAAACATACTTCCAATAAATCACTTAATTCTATATGTTACCTATAAAATAAGTTTATGTCATTAATTAGGTAATATTATATTTATTATAATATTTTCAATATCATATATTTTGTATTTCTATTAATAAAATAATTTAGGTTTCACTACTGTGTCATCATTTATGGAAATTATTTAATCTCTAAAAACAATAAATAAACTACTACAATGAATATAATTATATTATATTTCTAAATAATATTTATAGTTGACCAAATCACTTATATAACATAGTATTAAAAATTACATAGTTATTACAATTTGAATATGACATTTCTAACTCTTCATTAAATAAAATATAATAAATATCCTAAACTAAAAAAAGTGTCCTAAAAAGGAACATATTTTATACCTAAGATTTATTTTGGTATAAAAGAACTTATAAAATAGATTTAGGACATTTTTTTGGGAAATATTAAATTATTATAATATTATTTTTACCTTTAATTACCTTATTTACCTTTAACCATTGTAAATAAAATTCAAAAGTTAATATTCATGAAAAATTATATTGATACTATTTGGAAAAAAAATTTATAATAATTATAACCATCTATATCCATTTTTTGAAATTCAATTCCCAAAATCTGTAAAATTATGTTTAATGAAAATCATGTTGATGTGGCTAGAAGGCGGGTGAAAGAGACGTTCAAAAATTTTAAAAACATTTATATTTAATTCTATAGTAAAATGATTCCAATAAAATATGTTGGATTAAAATATGTATTACTTCTCTATTTTGATGTTAAAATAAATTTACAGTAAAACTAGTATTTAAATTATAATTTCATTTTTTAACAACAATTCAGTATTTTTGACAGTTCAGGAAAATTGAATCATTTCATGAAAATAAAAAAACACCCTAAGATACTTTAGATGTTCCAAATTCGAAAATGAAGTCTAATTTGAAAAATAAAATTTATAAATTTCATAATTTGGTTAATAATATTCATAACCACTTTTTAAATAGCTAGTTTGATAGGTCTTGGTGTGCTCGAACTCGGTGTTGCATGCAATACAAGCTTCTGAATTATTTAAAAAGAGGCATATCGTGGAAGCATAGGGTGTTAAATTATTCCTTCCTATAATTTCTTCCTCAAAATTTAGAGAATATCACTACATATAATGATTCAAGTGGTTCTTTATAATAATTTCATCGGGTTCCCACATTCCATTTTCCATTGTATGGTTTCTCCAAATAACTTTTACCACATGAGTCATTCGATTTCTCAACACATGTTCTCTGATATCAGTAATCTTGATAGGCTCTTCATTATAAAATATATTGAGTTTGAGTTCTATTTCTTCATAGGTGAGAAAATGTGTTGGGTCTCTAATGCATTTCCATAACAGTGATATGTGGAACACATCATAAAAATAAGAGATACTTGGAGGAATTGTCCAATGGAAAGCGAAAACTAAAATTACTTCCATAATTCCAAAAGTTCTGATGTACCTAGGATATAATTAAACCTACTTATCGAATAGTATGACACCCTTATATGGAGATAATTTCAAGAAAACTTGATCTCCCACATGAAATTCCAAGTCCTTCCCCTGGTTATTGTCATAGCTATTTTGTCTAATTTGAGATGTTTTAATCGGGGTCTGAATAGTATTTACCTTTTTCGTTGTTTCCTCAACAATTTTTGGCCCTAGGAGTTTTTTAACCAACATCATCCAAACAAGTTAGTGTATGACATCTCTTTCCATTTAAAGATACATATGGTTCCATTTGAATACATTAATATAATCTATTTTTATAGGAAAATTCTACTTGAGATAAATATTGAGTCCACATATCATGAATGTAAAGTGATAATGGACTCAACATATATTCTAAAGTTTGAATTGTTTATTCTGATTGTCCATCAGTTTGAGGGTGGTAGGTAGTGCTCAAAAAAAGCTTAGTATCAAGGGACTTATAAATACTTTTCCATAATTGTGATGTAAAATAGGGATCAAAATAAAAAACAATCGATAGGGGTACACCATTAAGTATATAAAATTCATTAATATATTTCCTTTCTAAACATTCATGTTTTAAATATTCTCATATATCATGAAAATGTACTGATTAGGTAAGATGATCAAAAATAACCCATATCGCATCATTTCTTATAGGATTGTTTGGTAGCCCCATTATAAAGTCTATCATAATGTCATACCATTTATACACGTGTATAAGAAGAGGTTACATGACTCTTCTAGGATGTTGTCTTCCAGCCTTCACCTGTTGATAAACCAAACATCTCAACACATAATCAAAAATCTCACTCTTCATGTTGTCCCACAAAAAATGTTCCTTCAAATATCTATAAATCTAAGTGACACCAAGGTTGTTAAAGAAATTATATCTATTAGAATCATCTAATAATTAATTTTTTAGCTTTGGTATAGTAGGAACATAAATCCTCTTCCCAAATTCAAATTTTCATCTTCAAATACATAGTCAAACAATCTCCCGTCATTCACAGCATTAATTTTCTTTTGAAAATCCTCATCATCATAATGAAAACATTTTATTCTTTACAATAATGATGTTTAGGAAACCATTTGAAAAAGTAGTGATGTTTCACCTACCATGATAATTCTCATATCAATATTTACTAAATCCATGAACATTTGAACCTTTTTAACTCTCATTTGGTTTAGAACTCCATGGTCCTTTCTACTCAGATCATCTTACACCTTCTTTTCATTACATAGGTAGTGGTGTATTGTGAAATCATAATATATGAGTAGTTCAATCCATATCCTTTGTATCATGTTGAGTTTTGTATGTGAGAAAGTATATTTCAAACTCTTGTGATCAGTATATATCTAGAATATTTCAAAAAAAATTTAATGTCATATCTTTAGAGAAAATACTACATATGATAACTCATGATCATGAGTTGAATAGTTTTTTCTTGAATTTTTAACTGTCTTGATGCATATGCAATAACCGTATCATTTTTCATTAGAACACAACCAAGTCTTTTCCATTATGTATCACTATAAATCAAAAACTCATAATTCCCTTATGGTAAAGTCATGGTAGTAGCATTGACAAATATTATCTTCAATTCTTCAAAACATTCTTCACACTCATTGGTCCAAATGAATTTATCAACTTTATGTTTTATTTTGGTTAATGGGTTTTACAATTGGGAAACATTCTTCATGAAATTCATATAGTAAGCAGCTAGACCAATAAAACTACATACCGCTATTTTACTCATCGGTGTCATACATTCTTCGATTGCCTTTGTCTTTGTATGATCAACATAGATTCCAACATTGGAGAAAATATATCTAAGAAAAGAAATTTCATGAATCCAAATCTCACACTTGATGAACATCCCATATAGTTTATTTCTTCTAAGAGTCTTCAGAAAAATCTTCATGTTTTTATCATGCTCTCCATAGCTTTTAGAGTATATCAATATATCATCAATAAAAATTAAATAAAATCATCATGGTATTCCTTGAACACTCTGTTCATTAGATCCATTAAAAGTGAGGGTTCATTAGAATATCTGAATGGAATTACTATAAATTTCTAATGACCATAACAAATTCAAAATGTTTTATTTGTAATATCTTCAATTTTTACACACAATTGATGATATATAGAATGATGTTAAATCCTCCAAAAATATTGATCTCCATGAAGTTGATAAAATAAATCATAAATTTGAGGTAAGGGATACATTTTCTTTATTATAATAACATTGATTTCTCTATAGTCAATTTAAAACCTCATTGATCCATCCTTCTTAATAGAAAAATGATATTAGGGTCCCCATAGAGAAACAATAGGTTGAATAAATCCCTTGTTACCCATGTAATAACCCAGATCTTCTTTTCTGGTTTGTTTTTCCTTTTCTGGATGTTTTTTAAAAAAAGTGGAAATTTTGGAAGGTCGTGTATTGTTCGTGTAGTAGCCACACACATGGCCGTGTGGACGTTACTTGAAGGCTACTTAAAGAGGAGTATGGAAATGGAGAGTACACGTTGTGTAGTTCAAGCGTAAAAGTTGTGTACTTTTTTTCATTAAACACTACGGGGCCGCCTCCAATTGCTGGAACTCTCTTCTATTAGGTCTTGTTTGACCGAGTGCTCTGTACTACTGCAGATCATCAACGAACCCTGTGCGTGCGTCCGTCCTCCAAATCAAACACCATCTTTTGCATTGGAATCGCATCGATGTGTTATCTCTTCTCCTAGAGCACCATATTTTGATTTATCCTCTCTCATGAGATATCGTGGGTTGAAAATTTTGGACGTTTTTTTATATCGTCATCATTCTAGGGTAAATCAGGCTTCGAGGATCACATATATCGATCTTCTAATTCCAAGATAGTTTTTTTGTGCCTTTCCGTTCAAATTCTTTGAGTATTATGTGCAAATCCATCAATACCCTTGAACGGGGTATTGTGTGTTTACCGTTTTACCCATGTGGTTTTCTTAACATGTTTTTATGCATGTGTAGAGGTTATTTGGATATGAATAGGGTTTATTTATATGCTTTGGATGTATTTCCCATGCATGTTCTATTTACGAACATTTGGTTTTGTTTTTCCAGTTTGACTTCTTTGCCTGTTTTCCATTCTTTTTGTTGTAGGATGGAGAGTGTGTATCCTGATATTCTTGATATGTTCTATATTTTTTATCCAAGTCGTTCTGTAGGTTTACTTTGGCCATATTTTACTACTATGCTCACTGAACTACAAAAGGTCGTGAGAACCTAGTGTAGTATACTATAAGGGGAATTGAACAAATGAGCCTCTTCAGAGAGTCTTTGAGCACTTTAGAATATAAGGGTTATTAACCGAGTGAGTTTCCTCAGAGATTATTTTATTTATTTTTGAACTTATTTAGACTATAAGGGGAATTGACGGCGAGTTCTTCCTCAGAGAGTCTATGAAAGACCTGGGATATCAAGGGAATTGACCAAGGGAGCTTCCTCAGAGTGTTCTTAACCTTGGGGCTATAAGGGGAATTGATTGTGAGTGCTCCCTGAATGAGATCCTGACTACCATAGGCTATAAATGGAATTGACAGTGAGTGGTTCCTCATAGAGTATTTATATGCTGAACCATAGGGGTAGGTCGAGTAGACTCTCCAGAGTGTGGCTTGTACTTGTTAGGTGGGACCAGAGGGGATGGATATGAGTACTTTCCAAAGGTTTACCTATTGGAGTTTAGCTGTTTGTCTCGTTGATTGCTTGATATTGAAACTATTGATTATTTACTACTTAGTACATTCTAGCTTGTTGTTTTATGTACTTTTATCTTCCATATATTTAATCGTTGTTAGGAACAAATCATTGAGTGGTTTCCTACTAGGATTTAGTCTCACACCCTATTTGGGTCATGCTATTAGGTCCAAACAAATTATATTACTACATGTATAGATAAGGTAATGTGCCCTTCTACTTCAGGTACACGACTTGATGTGGAGCTAGAGAGCATGGGAACAAGCTTAGGCTGGCGATGATGAGGTGTTGTTAAACTTTTTCTTTCGTTCTTTGGTTTAGCAATGTTCGTATTTCAAGCATTGTGGCATCTTTGGATTATTTCCTAGACATATGTATCATGCATAATTATATATGTTTGTGTACTCTAGTTGTTTATTATTCCAGTCTTCCACTGTTTACTATTTTTGGATATTTACTGCTTCCGCTTTTGTGCATAGTTTACTTCCATTGTGTACTCTACCAAATGAGGGCATAGTTTCCCCACTATCACTCCCAAGCCCTTGCTACTAGTCGGCAGCCTCTGGCGTGCGGGAAAATTCTCTTAAGGCTATGTGACAAACCGGGTACGGGGCGCCTCTGGGTGGCATCCAGAACCGAGAAATTACAAAGTGGTATCAGAGGAATTCTTTTACCTTGATTTACTATTTTGAGTCTTTAGATAGGGATAGGAAGGAATATGTACTTGGTAATAATCCGTGACCAGGAGTAGCTAACCCGTGTACATGGAATAGCCAACCTTCTTCGTTTATTGAAATTTTTTGGTTTTTCAAGTTTACAGATTATGTGATTTCACCTGGAGTGATTCACATGATTTCTGTTGTTATTGTTGATGTTATTGAGGTTTGATTTCTATCACAACCTGATGAGATGAGGGTATTCCATCTCATGCATCATATAGGAACTTATTAGAAATCACATGTCATGAATTCTTTCCATGCCATTTAGGATGCATTAGTGATTTCATATTGTTGTGAAAGATGTTGTGTAGAATATGCATGTTGTTGTGATAGATTCCTTGATAAAAATATCGGTTGTTTGATAGGGTATTGTTTGTGTAATATTTGTTATAATGATCCCCAAACATTGGTTCTTGAGGTGTAAGGGGCCCACATGGACCGTAATTTGGAAATAATTGACTTGTTTACCTTCTTATATCATGTTTTAGATCCCAAGATTTGATTCGCGGGGAGTATGGTCCCTCACATATTAGAATTTGGCACCTTAATGTTAGTTTCATTTTAAGGGATCTGGAGTAGTTTTTGAGGCATACTATCCAGAAAAACCCATAATACACACCGTTTAGTTTTGACTACACGCCATGTGTTCTTCTATTCGAAAGGAAACTATTTTTCTTAATTACATGCTGTGTAATTTATTCACACACCACGTAGTTTCTCACCATATGATAGGTCGTGTGGGAAGAGACACGAGATAGAAAAATTCTGGTTGGAACATGTTGTGTACCAGTTGAACACATCATGTAGTCTGACCTAGGTACCCGACCATGTAACCAACAACATAGGTCAGTGTTATCATTTCACATACGCTCCGTGTCCACCTTGAACACGCCGTGTAGTTTGATCCATGTGTCTGGATGTGTCACTAACAACCCGGGACAAGTATATCTTCTTTAGTACATGTCGTGTCTATCATGAACACGTCGTTTAGTCTTGTATTAGTAGAGTCATGTGGCTTAACCGTGTAGAAGGAATCAAGAATGGGAAGAGGATTCAAGTATATTACATTTGTTAGGAGAACACGTCGTGTGTTTGGGGTGTTACAAGACCAGTTTAGGCAGGAGTACATGCCCATGTAAAAGACTTGAGGGAACACACTGTGTAGTAATTTTTCATGTCGGGAAGTCATGTTTTGAAAAACATGAATGTTTTATTTCTCTTGTTCCCTTCTTAGGATTCTAGTTTTCAGTATTTGATAATATCGTTTTAAGGTGTGCGCTTGACCTTGCAAAGTTATGCCACTGAGACATCCTCGAGATGTACGCTAGTTTCCAGGCAGTGATCAGACACCGGACATGGTTTCTCAGGGACTCCCAACAGATCCTCCAGTTATTCCAGCCTTGGCACCAGCCCTTGTACCCGATATAGGTGTCGATGCCCAGTTCATGGAGGGATTTTTGAGGATGATTCTAACCTTTTAGGGAGCGTCGACTCCTGCCCCGTCGATGGTAGAATTGACGTGTGTCTATCAAAAGCAGCATCCTCCCAGTTTCTCAGGCGATTGAGGACCCCATGCTGCAGGGTCATGGAAAAAATCCACTCTGATGATTTTTGAGGATCTGGAGATACCTCTAGAGTAGAGGGTGAATCTCGCTAACTACATGCATTGAGACTCTTCCACGAGGTGGTGGGATGTGATCTCGGAGGAGGGAATCCTGCAGAATATGTCCTGGGATGAGTTTTGGCACATCTTCTATGATTAATTCTATCCGGATACATTGAATGATGATCGATCCTAAGAGTTCATGAACCTAGAGAAGGGTACTCTTTCTGTTATGGAGTATTCTTCTTGCTTCGCTGAGTTGAATTGATTCACACCTATTCCAAGAGGTGATGAGTTGTTCCTTACATGGATGTTTGAGGATGGTTTGAGGCATGATATCCAATATCAGGTGAACATCTTCAAGTTGAATTAGATATCCTCTATCGTCAACTAGGTGATGATCAAGGAGCGTAATTTGGGGGATTCTAGAGCTGTGAGCCAGGGTGGTTTGACATCTAGAGTTAGTATTCCTCTTACTAATAGCAGGATGTTCTGGAGGGAGATTGCACGAGGAGATCGAAGTATGTGGGATGCATCTTCTGGTAGATAGGTGGTATGCTACCAGTGTAGGAGGAGAGGGAATACAAGTCCACATTGCTTGAGAGACCCGTTGGTGTGCCGATCATGAGGCAAGATGAGTGATCTTCAGCGCTTCTGCCAGATCTTCACACGAGAAGCTGGTGACATGGGTTCTTCTATGACTCCTCATTCAGGAGCATCACCACCAGTTTCTCATAAGTCAGGGAACTGGAGTTCTTTCGGCCATTCAAGCTGAGGTGGAGGTCATGGATGGGGTATCCAGTCGCCCAGTTTTCAGTGACAGTTGGGTGGATCATCTCAGAGTGGTTGGGTAGGGTCGTAGGGCCATGGTGCATGCCAGATTTTTGTAGTGGAGAAAACACAGCAAGGGCAGGATCCTGGAACCTCTACAGTTCATTGTACAATCTTAATAGCCTCAGTTTTTGCTTCTGCACTTTTCGATACATGGGCCTTAATAGCATTATTTTTTTTCTATTGTGTAGAGCCTTGGGCCTACATGATTTCTTCTGCTGGTATCTTGATTCTAGACACACTATTGAGGACTAGAACAGGTAGTGTATGTCAGTGCAAGGAGTGCCCTCTTGAGTTTGGGGGGTGTCACTTTCTATGGGACCTCTATTTCCTAGAGATGACAGGCTATGTTGTTATTCTTAGAATGGACCGGTTACTTCCCATCAAGGAATTCATCGACTATTATCATTATAGGGTGAGTTTCAAGTCACTAGAGGGAGTGTAGTTTCTTCATAAGGGACAGTGGGATGTCCAGGAGAGTAGAGAGGGTCCAGAGCATCATGGGTTAGGAAGAGTTGTAGATCATATCGCTAGTCTATATTTGGATGACCAGGGGACTTCATTGTTAGACTTTCCTCTAATGGTGGATCGTTTCAGGGAAATTTTTCCAGAATAGTTTTCAGGTTTTCCTTCGGAGCATGAGATAGACTATTCTATTGATCTCGTGCTAGGAGAGGCACCAGTGTCCATTCCTCCTAATAGGATGGCTACACCAGAGTTTCAGGCTCTCACGAAGTAGTTGGAGGAGTTTAAGGAAAATGGTTTCATCCAACCCAGTACTTATCCTTGGGGTTCTCCTATACTATTTGAGAAGAAGGTAGATGGTACCCTTAGGCCTTTTGTGGATTATCGGACACTGAACCAGTTGATAGTCAAGAACCCATATCCATTACCAAGGATTGATAATCTCATTGATCAGCTTCAAGGATCCCAAGTGTTCTCAAATATTTACATGAGGTCCAGTTACCATTAGTTGCACGTTAGACCATCAGATATACCACTTATAGCCTTCCAATGATGGTATGCTCTTTACGAGTACATGGTTATGAAGTTCGGTCTCACGGACGCACCTGCAGTTTTTGTGGCACTAATGAATAGAGTGTTTCATCCATACTTGTATTCCTTCATGTTTATCTTCGTGGATTATATTTTGGTGTACTCTCACGCTCTACATGACCATGCTACACATCTTGTGTTCATTTTGAGTACACTGAGATAGCATCATTTATATGGCAAGCTCTCAAAATACCACTTTTGGATGGATCAGGTTCACTTCCGGGGTCATATCATCTCAGAGGTAGGAGTATCAGTAAACCTAGAGAAAGTGAGAGATATAGTTTCATGGGAGAATCCAAAGAATATATTTGAGTTATGATGTTTTCTGGGGATTGATGGATACTACAGAAGCTTCATATAAGACTTTTCTCAAATAGAAGCAGCACTTATGGGTCTGACTTAGAAGGGTGAAAAGTTTTTGTGGTTAGATTCTTTTAAGTCATCCTTTCTTGAGCTGAAGGGGAGGTTGACTTCAGCACAGATACTAGTGTTTCCAGAGCCAGGCAAGATCTATACCATTTACTGTGATGCTTCAGGTATCAGGCTGGGAGTTGTGCTTATGTAGGGATATGGAGTCGTTGCATACATGTCTCGGTAGCGGAGGCCACATGAGAGGAATTACATGACACACGATCTCAAGTCGGTTTCTATTGTTCATGCCTTACACTATTGGAGAAATTATCTTCTGGGAGAGAATTTTGTGGTTTTCACCGACCACAAGTGTCTCAAGTACATCTTCACTTAGACTGATCTGAATTTGAGAAAACAAAGGTGGGTTGAGTACCTTCAGTCCTCCGACTTTGAGCTTGATTGTATTCCTGGGAAATCCAATACAGTGGCTGATGCGCTGAGCAGGAGGACTCAAATACATGCATTTAAGGAGGCTAGTAGTGAGTGGAATATTATGACTCTGTTCTCTTAAATGAATTTGGAGGTTCATGAAAGACATGGGCAGACATTTATATGTTCTGTAGTTGTTACGTCTACTCTTATTGATTGATTTCAAATGAGACAACTATTAGATTCTGAAGGCCTGGTCTTAAAAGAGAATGGTCAGGAGAGGACCTTATTCCTAGATAGACCATAGACGAGGATGAGATCATGCCTTTCTAGGATCATCTATGGGTTCCTATAGACATACGTGAGGATCTAATATGGGACTTTCATTCCTCAGTTTGGGAAATTCATCGTGGCATCACCAAGATGTATCGTGATCTACGCCGTCAGTATTTGTGTCCAGGTATGAAGGGGGACATTGATAGTTTCATCATGAGGTGTTTCACTTGTTAGCAAGTGAAGGCAGAGGATTAGCGACCAGCAGGGCTCTTATAGCAGTTACCCATTCTCGAGTGGAAGTTGAATGATTTCGCGATGGATTTCGTGACTGGTTTGCTGAGGTTTCCTTGAGAGAATGATGCGGTGTGGATTGTCATTGACAGAATCATGATGGTCGCTCACTTCTTGTTGATCAAGGAGACCTTCAGTGTTGATGAGCTGGAATGGTTGGACATCCATGAGATTATACATCTACATGGATTTACACACTCCATTGTTTCAGACAAAGATGCTCGTTTTACTTCTCGGGTCTGGAAGGGTCTTTAGAAGGAATTGGGTACACATGTACTTTTAAGTACAACTTACCATCCCCAGACTGAAGTCCTGTTAGAGCATATGATTTAGGTGCTTGGGGACATGCTCCAGAAATCCATTCTAGATTTTGGAGGTTCTTGGGAGAAGCATATAACTCATGTGGAGTTTTCCTACAACAATTGTTTTCAAAAAACCATTCAGATGGAACCTTATGGGGATTTGTACGGTTGGCCTTGATGATCGCCATTATGTTGGATGGAGGCAAGAGAGGTAGCTTTATTGGGACCTCGTCTTGTCCAGGAGACCACAAAGTAGATAGAGATTATTAGGAAGATGATGTCTACTGTACAGTATTGACAGAAGTCTTATGAATATAAGTGGAGATGACCTCTAGAGTTTGAGGTTGGGGATCAGGTTTTCCTGCGTGTCACACCAAGGTTGGGACACACGAGGATTAGAAGACAGGGTAATATTTCACCGAGGTACGTCGGGAAATTTGAGGTGTTGGAGAGAGTTGGCCCAATTTACAATCAGTTGTAGTAACATCATAGGTACCAGGTTATGCATGACGTTTTTCACATTTCTCAGCTCTGACATTACTTTTCAGACCCGTCTCATGTCTCTAAACCTGGGGAGGTTCAGTTCAAAGTGGATGCATCATTCTAGGAGGATCCTATCTAGATTGTTGATCATAGTACAAAGGTACTCCCTAGCCTGTCTGTTCCTTTGGTATGAGTGCTATGGAAGCATGGGCGAGTATAGGATGAGACATGGGAGAGGGAGGCCGATGTACAAGCACAGTGGCTGGAACTGTTCGGGGTTTCTTATTCTACACCATGCTAGGGAAATATGGGTATGAATTTCATTAAGGGGGGAGTTTGTAATAACCTGGATCTTTTTTTTGGTATTTTTTTCCTTTTATGGTTTTTTGTTAAAAAGATGAAATTTTATAAATTTTCTACGTACACACTGTGTACATTATGAGTACACATCGTGTACTACCTTCCCCGAGGAGGACATGTGTTGTCCATGTAGTAGCCACACATACAGCCGTGTGGGAGTGACTTGGAGGCTTCATAAAGTGGTTTATGGAAATGGTGACTACACACAGTGTACTTCAAAAGTACACATCGTGTACTGTATTTTTTTCACTAAACGCATCGGGGTCGCATCTAATCTCCAGAACACTCTTCTTTTAGGTCATATTCAACCGAGAGTTGTGTACGGATGTGGATCATAGACAAACCCCAATAATGCATTAGTCCTCCGAATTGAATACTGTATATTTCATTGTAATCACATCGGTGAGTTCTCTCTTCTCCTAGAGCACCATCTTCTGATTTCTCCTCTCTCATGATATATCGTGGGTTGAATTTTATAGACGTTTTTGTAGATATTTGGTG
The DNA here is from genome assembly GCA_963277665.1 of Viscum album. Taxonomy (NCBI): domain Eukaryota; kingdom Viridiplantae; phylum Streptophyta; class Magnoliopsida; order Santalales; family Viscaceae; genus Viscum; species Viscum album. Next base: position 1,034,587,244 of record OY728159.1, read on the forward strand.
TTCTAGGGTAAATCAAGCTTCAAGTTTCACATATATCGATCTATTAATGCCAAGGTAGGTGGTTTGTGCCTTTCCATTAAACGTCTTTGAGTATTATCTGCAAACTCCCACAATGCCCTTGAACATGGTATTGTGTCTTTACCATTTTACCCCTGTTGTTTTCCTACCATGATTGTATGCCTGTGTAGAGGTTACTTGGATATGAATAGGGTTGATTGATATGATTTGTATGTATTGACCATGCGTGTTATTTTTACAACCGTTTGGTTCGATTTATCCATTTTGACTACTTTGCATGTTTTCCATGCCTATTGCAGTAGGATGGAGAGTTTGTATTCTGATATGCCTGATATGTTATAGATTATTTATCCAAGTCTTTCTGGAGGTTTACATTGGCCATATTGTATTGTTATTCCTGTTTACCTACATATGGTCATGACAACCTAGTGTAGAAGACTATAAGAGGAATTGACCGAGTTACATTTTCAGAGAGTCTTTTAGAAATTTAGAATATAAGGCGAAATAACCGAGTGAGCATCCTCAGAGAGTCTTTGAATTTTTCTAATCTTATTTAGTCTAAAATGAGAATTGACAGTTACTGTTTCTTCTGAGATTCTATGAACAAACTAGGCTATAAGGGAAATTGACTGAGTGATCTTCCTCAGAGATTCCTTGACCTTTTGGCTATAAGGGGAATTGACTGTGAGTGCTTCCTCAGAGAGTCTATATATACTGAACTACATGGGTTAGGCGGAGTTTACTACCCAGAGTTTGGCTTGTACTTGTTAGGTAGGACTAGAGGGGATGGATTTGAGTACTTCCATGAGGGTTACCTGTTGGAGTTTAGCTTTTTGTCTCACTAATTACTTGATATTGAAACTATATATTGTTTACTGCTAAGTACTTTCCTATTTTTGTTTTCTGTACTTTTTCCATATATTCAATGATTGTTAGGCACAGATCTTCGGGTGGTTTTCTACATGGATTTAGTCTCACACCTTATTTGGGTCATGCTTTTGGGCCCAAACAGATGATATTCATACAGGTATATATAAGGGAAAGTGCCCTTATACTTCAGGTACTTGACTTGTAGTGGAGATGGAGAGAATATGACCAAGATTAGGCTTGAGATGTTGAGGATCTATTTATCTTTTTCATTTTTACTTCGGTTTAGCACTATTTGTATTTTCCGTATTATGACTTGTTTGAATGCATTCCTAGATATATGTATCATGCATCATTATATATATATATATGTTCTCTAGTTGTTTATTATTCTAGTCTTATACTATTTAATATTGTTAGATATTTATTTCTTCCACTTTTGTGGGTAGTTCACTTCCACTATGTACGCTTCCAAATGAGAGCATAATTTCCCAACTATCACACTCAAACCCTCACTACTAGTCGGCAGCCTCTTCCATGCGGGGAAATGCAATTGAGGCCATATGACTAACCGAGTACGGGGTGCCTCTGGGTGGCTTCTAGAACCGTGATGTTACAACCCAACTCCTCTAGTTCTTTCTTAGGATATTATAATTCCATAGTGTCCATTCTATAGGGATTTTTGTAAATTTTCCTTAAATCAGCGATTAAATCAATAGTAAACTCAACTTCCCTCTCTCGAGGATGTCTAGGTAAATACTATGGAAATAAATCAATATATTCATGTAGAATAGGTACAACCTCAATTTAAATATTTATTTATTCATCCCTAGATGTTATTTTCTTTTTATCTCTAAGAATTTAATTTAGTAAAGCTACTAGAGGTTTATTTTGATAAGAATCAGGTTATGAAGTTTATGCTCTAAAGATAATGGATTATACATATTCCTCAAAAATCACAACTACCTTCTTCTTGTAATAATTTTTCACATCATATTTTGATATTCATTCCATGTCGAGGCGTATATCAAATTCGACCATAGGTATGATGATAAATTCAGCAGATATAGCATGTTTATATGCCATAATCGGAACTGTCTTACCCATCTTTATTGCAATCATAATTCCCTTAGGGGTTTTTACTCACAAATCCCTTGTTAACAAGAATTGTAAATATCTAATCATTAAATAAAAATAGGAATATATGAAGTAATGTAAGAACCAAAAATCAAATAAATATTAGGATAAATTTGAGGAAATGATTAAAGTACCTTCCACCACATCATTAGGAACTTCAACCTCGGTAGTTGTGATCATAAAAGCTAGGAATTGCTTCATTGGCCTTTTATGGGGAATGTTTACATGACTCTTAGGAAAATCATTTGCTTAATTTCCCATCCCTTTACAGTTGTAGCACTAAAAATTGATAGATTACTTATTCCTCTTATAATCACGAGATTGCTGGACTTTATCATCACACGTGTAACAAACTCTCATCCCCTTTACGATAGTACTGGGTTGTTTCTTCCCACAATTTATACAGGGTGGAAATTCAAAATTTCCCCTTTTCCCCTTACTTCCTTTTCTAGAGTGATCAGAATACCTATTTTTCTCTGTATTTACCTTAAATTAATAAGACTTGATGAATTCATTTTATGACATCATAGGATATGAGACTATATCTTCATATGATGAGATATATTGTGAGACTAATTCCCATTAGAGAAATAGTTTTAACCCATCAAAAAATTGATCAATCTTATTTCATGGGTTACATATGTATACAACAGCATTCCTTGCAAAACATTCCAAGATAGCTTCATACTTTTCCACATTATCATCGTCTTTCTACCTCAGACTTAAAAATTTAGTCTCTATATCCGGTCATAAATCACAAGGAAATTATTTTTCTATGAAGAGTTATTTAAATTCCCATCATTCCATATTTTCTACCTATTTATCATTATTCATTTTTTGAATTAATGACCACCATTGATATGTATCTCTTAATAGATGATGGAATTACTTAATAACTTTTTCCCTTTCGTTAGTCCCCAAAGCATGAATTATTTTCCCTAAAGAACATATCCATTACTCAACTACAAAGGGATTTTTTGTCACATTGAATGTTGGAAGTTGTTGTCTCCTGAAGTGGCCAAACATTGATCCTTTTCATTGTAGATCATGATTCTCCATATGTGTAAGGTTCTTATTCATAACCTGAGTCAGTTTTCCCAGTATGGTTACAAGCTATTCATCTACAGTTGTATCACCATCTACACTATTATTATCCTGAATTGGAGGGAAATTCCAACATAGATTACTACTGTAGACATAGTTTACATTTTTCTAGCTATGCACTATTTCTAAATAATGGAATGCACTAGATTAGGTTATGAATCATAATGCCTAAATCCAAAATAGTAAAATACGTAACATAAATTGAAAATATTATGCATATCGAGTCCATAATTATAAAAATGGTGTATTTGGGGACATTTTTTCTCATAAATCCTTCATAATGGTTTTTAAATATAATGTTAATTATCCTAAGAATATTCCCTTAGAGCGTCAATCCAGGTTTGCAGTAATGCTTATTGTCGTGTACCAGGTTACCCTAAGTCAAGCCCGAAACACCATGTCATATTTTTTACTCCTAGGTATATCTATGAGAGAACCACATCCACTTATAGTATCTATATAAAGATTTATTATATAGGAATACCTATATAATATCTAAATTTACAAAAAAAATAGGATGTTCTGATATTCTATTCATCAAATCCTATCTTAGGGGTTGTGTTCTCTAATAAAGGTTTTTCTTAAAATAGTTTGAAAGGTTCGTACTAAACTTTATCTCATACTAACTATAATTTCCCGACCCCAGTTTCCCAGAGTAGGTGAATTATTGTTTTTTACATTGGGATGATCTCAAGAAATCTAATCTCAATAGACTTAACATTTTAATAGCCTTGGAAAAACTAGATAAAAAATTAATTTTTACATTGCATCATGAAATAAAAAACTACATAATATCTCCTATAAAAACACTCATATCTAGTATATTATACCTAAATATCAGTCATGATATACTTCATTACATCCTATGGAAAATGAAACATAATTAAGATTTGATCTCAGATTCATATAAAGAAAACTAATATAGTGTAATTCATTATAAATAAGAATATACTTTTAAGGAAAGGTGTAAAAATGAAACAAAATCCTTTTAAACATAATATTAAGCATAATATGGAAAGAATAAATAAAATAATTCCACTTAAACATCCACAAAGATATTTTAATAGATGAAAAATCACATGGAATATCAATAACTAAACTGATAATGAGGGAATTCATAATGTCAGACGTCATAATCATACCGTCAAGGCATCATGCCAAGACTATGAATAACCATACTATCAAGATGTTGTGCTAAGACACATGTTTTTATCATGAGACCTACTGATGAATTATGTGTATATAGTGGTCCATTCCCATCACTTACTAATTACAATACATTAATCATATAAAAAGGGTGAAACATAACATAAACATTCATATTAAAACTAGAATATGAAATGTTATTAATTTACCATAAACCATGAATACTATAAAAATTGAACATAAATGGTCAAAAAATCATAAAACCTTTAATAAAATATGGATTATTGTATCATACTAAATCAACCTCAATTAATCATAAAATCCTACAAATGATGTTTACATAAATGAAAATAATATAAGGAAATCATTAAAATTCTTTGAGAGATATATCCCTTTTTTGTTAAAATAATTTAAAAGCCATGAAATTATAAGGGAAAACATTTATTTTGAAAATAACCTTGTAATATGGTAATTAAATATTCAAAAGGTTAAGGAATCCTAATAGTGGAAATTATAATCTTGCGTCGTATAAGTTAAAAAACATTCATTTCTTAATTTTTTGAAATTGATATAAAGAACCTTGTTTGGAAAATCATAAAAATATTCCTCTCAAAAAGTTTTATAAAAAGTTAAACATGGGTAAAAAGGAATTTAAACAATTTCTATTTATATTTTTTATTATATTTTAAGATACATGTACATGGATGATAAATATGTCCCAATAGATGCTTACGTATAAACAACCTCAAATAATAATGAGATTATGTAATTAAGACTTACAAATTTGAATATTTAAATAATAAACCCAATGTATTAAATTAAATATTTAAATATCATAATGTTAAATTTATTCTTGATATCAAATATAATAGGGGTATCACATACACCTCAGTGAAGTGATAGTTGTTGAACATGACTTATATCTCATGAAAATAAAATGTGAGATGCATTTACCTTACCTTGTACATAAATTTAGTTCAGCGTGAATTAACCTTCATTATAATACTTAAACTATTTTATTAAATTATTTAAGAACCATATCTCTAATTATTTTTAAAAATATGATCCTCTTATATAATATTGATGATAATATTTCAGTATTACCATTGTTTCTGGTGTAAACTGCATCATTTTCTATGCATGTTAATCGTGTAAGTCATGTTTGTTATACATAGGATATATTTTATTAATATCCATAATGAAATAAGGATAATTATTATTATTTTTACTCATAATATAAATTTGATAATCATTATTGTATTTTTAACAAGGAGAATAAATCTCACCACGTCGTGGATACGGTAGGTCGTACGTACCCACGAGCAAAAATATCATTCAATTAATGGTTTAATATTATGGAATTGGATGGTATATTAATTATACATAATAATTATCATGTTATATTCATTATTTATATCAATTATACTCATAATTATACCCACACAAATAAATTGTTGTTGAATAAAAAATTACACCATGATGTGGAGACAGTAAGTTGTACGCACGTTTGCATGGTGATATTGTATTTCGTTGGACAGATAAATGGACGAATATGGTTTTTTCATAATTATAATAATATATCATCATGTAGACGATATTTTATTTGTTACATTATTATGGAAACAACATAGGGGGAGGAATTAGAAGAAAAAAATAAATTTATTATAATTGGTTAAATAATAACCTCTTCTTTGAGCGTCTTCTTTTATTTGTACAAAAGGTCCCCTTAAGAAGAATTTATTCCCAAATTATAGACTATATAATGAATTTAGGGACTATTAGAAGATATATGGGAAGATTTCTCCTAGACAAAGTTCTTTATAGGTGTAAACAAAAAATAATGAGAGGTGCCCTTTTATAATAGAGGGGAGGGGCACATATAGAAACTCCAAAACAATTAATTTATTATAAATTAATTTTCAGTTTAAAAAATATAAAAAGTTATTTATTTAAAGGATAATATTATCATGGGTCTAAATTTTCTCAATAAATGTTTTTTAGGAAATTTTATGTCACAATATTAACCTTATCTTTTGGGATTAACCTATACTTAAACAGTTTAACTCTTACCGTGTCTACTTATTTATACTATAGGGTTAATATAGTTACTATAAAATGACAAAAAAACCCAATTGGATCATTAATGATATATGTTAAAATATCATAGTTATTTGTATGGATCTAATATTTTTATGAATTTTATATCATTTAATAAAATATTATTTATTTTAAAGTATCATTTATGTCAATTTTGATACTATTCAATATTTTAATTTTAAAAAATATCAAACCATCATGAAAACTTTAAAAAAATACTATTAATATGTCACTAATATTTATATGTTCTCTATAAAATTATTTTATTTCATTAATTAACTCATCATATATTTATTTTAATATTTTTAATATCATTTATTTTGTATTTCAATTAATAAAATAATTTATATTTCACTATTATTTCATCATTAATGGTAATTATTTTATCAGTAAAAATTATAAATATATTATTATGGTGTAAAAAATTGTTTTATATTTCTATAGAATATTTATAGTCGACCATACAATTTATATAACCTAATATTAAAAATTATATAGTTATTAAAATTTGAAGATGTCATTTTAAACTTTTCATAAAATAAAATATAATAAATGTCCCAATCTGACACAAGTGGATTAAAAAGGATAATATTTTAGACCTAATATTTATTTTGGAGGAATAACACTTATCCAAGGAAATTAGGACCAGTGTTAGGGGAAAATTATATTATTATAATATAATTTTTAACTTTAATAACTATATTTACCAATAACCACAGTAAATAAAATCCAAAAGTTATTTTTCAACAAAAATTATTTTGATCCTATTAGACCAAACTTTTCTTACTTATTACAACCATGTATTTCTTTTTTTAATATTTAATTCATAGAAACAGTAAAATTATGTTTAAAGAAAATCCCGTAGATGTGGCTAGTAGGCGAGTAAAAGAGAAGTTCAAAAGTTTAATAAATTTTTATATCAAATTATACTAAAAATGATTCCAATGAACTATATTGGATTAATATATTCATTATTTATCTAATGTGACTTTCAAATCAATTTAATTTGAAACTACTATTTAAATGAAAATGTTGGTTTTTAATAGCAATTCAGTATTTTTCACTATTCATCAATAATAGAAACTTTTCAGAAAAATACATAGAAATTATCCCTAAGATAATTAAGACATTCCAAATTAAAAAAAATTAAGTCTATTTTGAAAACTAAAATTTATAAAATTCATAATTTTGTTAATACTAGTCATTATCACTTTTTAAACAGCTTGTTTGATAGGTCATGGTATGCTCAAACATGATGTTGTTTGAAACACAAGTTATTGAATTGTTTAAAACAATCATGTCATGAAATCTTGGGGTGTTAAAAACTTAGTGTAAAGATGGTTATAACATGAAACTAATTATACTTTGGCCCCATTATAACCTCCTGACTCAAATTTCGCTAAATTAGTGCTCTGATCTAGTAGGTTATGAGGACTCAAGCGTGCATCCCCTTACATCATAGGCTACTGACTAGTAATGAGGGACTAAGAGGTGATAGTGGAGTGACTATGTTCTCATATCAGAGTGAGAAAAAAGTGTAAACTAGATAAGTATTATACATAGTATTAAAAAACAGAGTGTGGATGTATTAAATAAACTAAAATAGAACATGTTGTAATAATAAGTGAAATGATATAAAATCCCAAACAATTATTCCATAAAATACACCACTAGTCACCCATTAGGAAGAACATATAGATACAGTAGTAAAAAATAAATTTAAATTTAATGTATATGGCTCTACTACTAACTCTGAGTCAAACAACATACCTAGTCTTATAACAATTTCAAACTACACTAGCCTGATTAGATCCACACAAACAACTCTGCTTGATCATTCAACTCTAGGACTTATCCCTATACACCATTTAACTCATGATCAACCTAAAAAGTATACATAAGGACTACACATACACTGAGTTACATATACATGGGTGAGAAATAATCTCAGCTGGCCACCCTAACAAGAAACCTATAAATGTTATACTATAAGTGTATACAAAAGTAAACTACTCAGCCTTGCAAAGGAACACCTAAAATGTAAGTAAACCAATCATGAATCCAAAATCAAACCCTAGGTCCGTAATTCCGATCAAATGGGTTAGTTCCACCATGGGTTCCTATATCTATATATATACATATGTGTATTCCCATAACTTTACATACGTACAAAAATATGAAATTCATGAACAAGTGAATAAATCACATGAAAACAAATATAAGTTTATCGTTAGGTCTGTAATCTTGGTCGTCTGGATATCCTGTTGAAGGGCATTGTGTTGGACATCATGCCACTTAAGCTGTGTATCATTAATTCTATCTCTGGTTCCGTAATCCCAATCTACATATACCTACTTTATCAAACACTATAATTTTGTCTATGAGAAAGCTATATCACTATAGGAGGATACTCATCATACACATGGGATCACCCATACTCACCTCAAGTCACTAACAAGGATACCATTTATCGACATTAAATCTATTAAATATGGATTCTAGGGAGTACATCTGGACATCATGTAAAAGGTCACTGATTCAGTCGCCATGCTAACCAGGCCTTTAAATCTAATTCAATGACTGATCCCAAGGACTCAATCCATAGGAGTTCAAGATATTCAAATCTCAGATGAACTCTAAGGGTCTTCCCCTTAAGTTATCTGTAAAGAGGGAACTCATTGGTGAGACTTCATGAAACACCCCTTGAGTTGCATAACTGATCTGAAAGAGTGTAATCATTTTGATCTTAGGATGAGGAGAACATAATCATCCCCAGCACCTAGAAGAGTGTAATCTACCCTGATTATTGGGTCTCCTTGGTTTTTTAATGAAAACTCATTGGTGAGAGGCCATGATACACCCCTTAAGTATCATAATTGATTTGGAAGAGGGTTATCATTCTGATCATAGGCTAAAGAGATCATAATCATCCCCACCACTCAGGATAGTGTAATATACCATGATTCTTGGGTCTCCATGCATGTATTGAGGAGATAAAAATCATCATGATCATGCATAATACAACCTATGATTCTATCCAGGACCTTCTTATAAGGGAATCAAAGTATCACTCAAGGAATCCAAGTCAACACGTATGGATAACACCCCGATACTAGGAAACACATTTGGACATCCCAATAAAATATATATCACAAAATATATATACATCCCAACTCAACAGCCAAGTCTCAAGTAGTAGCTCTATATATTCTAGTAAGTATCATAAATAACATGTCATGGAAGCCATATGTTGGGTATATATGAATTGGAATCCCAATGAGTATAACAAATCTCCAAAAGAAATTATAGGCATCCCAAAAAACAGAAATATGTCTCTTGTCAAGACCACGAGCCACCAACTAGAAATCACCTCTTGTTAACATCACTTAATCAGCAATATATATATCAAATATATAAAAAAGTATTGAGGTTGGCCCAAACACCCAACAAAACACTACCTCCATAGCCTTAAGGCCTTACCAATTTTGCACCGGTTCTATGGTGAAACCTGAACACCATCTCTACCCAAATCTGATGTAAAACTTAGTGTTAGTCAAGAAATTGGGCCCCCAATGGGTCCCTCAAGCCAAACAATGAATAGGTATCCTACTTGGGATCTTCAAGATCTAAACACATGTGAAGGAATCCCACACGGGTTCCTTATATAGAAGGTAAGGTGGAATCCCACTAGAGATCCTCTAACGGAATGAAAATGGAGGCATCCTATAAGAGATCCTCATGAATAGTATACTGGTAAAGGGGTCCTAAAAGTTAATCCCATGATAGACATATAAGAAAATTTATCCCTTCGGTGATGCTCATTAAAATTATATAAAGTAGACGCATCCTACATGGGATCCTCTAGGTCAAAAAACAAGCAGAGGAATCCTACAGGGGATAATTGATAACAACTGGTCTCACAGCCTCATAGGCTAGGAGGGAATGTCTTATAAGGGAGATGTATTCAAAAGGAAATATACAAAGTATAGTTCAAGAGTTATAGCTCATGGACCATCTTAGAAAACAATATAAACTAGATTGGTCATAACACCCAACCTATAATTCATGTTATCGTATTTCCCTCTAAATATGATTGAATAATATTTTTGGAGGAAGAACCAATACATTTAGGTATAAAACCCAAAAAAACCCCATTATGATTTCTCATAACACTCCAGGGGTTTCACCATTGTGATCTACATGGAAAACTACTCATAATGGACTACACTTGGGTCTAATTCAGACTTTAGGGAATGAAGATATGAAAAACCCCTCAAATATTTAAAAATGGGTTATACACGGAATTTCACCCATAGTACACTGAGTTTAATCCCAAATTCCCACATGGGTGTGTACTATCATTGGTCAGGGAATGTAAATTCCCTTGGTACAGTACATGTAAGGAGGTAACACGGTGTGTAACCTACAAGGTTTCACCTGGATAAGTACTCGACTACATGGATGAGTACCTTTAAAAAGTGTGTATACCCCATACACGACATGAACTCTTTAAAAATCATCTTCCCAAAATAGAAAGAACAAAACAAATGTTCTCATGAACCACACACCGTGTCACTGGTTTTTCTTGAATTCAAAATCCTCCAGATCACCCAAAAACCCCATTTAAACCCCCAAAATAGTAAACTAGGCCTCTAGGGGATGTTAACAAAAATACCAGTGGTTTATATTTAGAATATAATTAATATAAATGGGGTTTATGGTAATTTTTAAAATGGAATACCTTTGGGTGGAAACCGTTGATGCTTCATTCAAATCCACAGTCCATGGCTATCACATTGCAGTCCAACGCATCGAGAGATTTACGATGGCACCCCTCTTCCCTTGAATCAAACGTTATTTATTCCACACTTATTGTTCCCTTGATAGAGTGGAATAGAAGGAGGATCTACATGCATACACAAGAAGTAAGGATGGAATATAGAGAAAGAAAAATAAAATAACGAAAATAAGAAAAAGAAAAAGGAATGAAAAAGGGTCCTGAATCGGCCTTAGTGACCAAATCAAGTTTATACCCTGACTAAGAAAAAATCCTCACTCAGAACTAAATAGTAGTGATGAAATGTCATTTTTATATTCCCTTAAAAATACATTTCTGAATGAACATGTGAGAACAATTTAATATTTAATTTATTAAATAATTATTATTAATTATTTCTCTAAAATTTGAATGGATCTAAATTCCACAAAAATCATATAATAGGGTAAAAACCCTATTTCAATAATGATAAAGTGGTCACAAAATTATTTGAGATCGTCTTCAACGGTAAAAATGTCCATTTTACCCCCTTATTAACATTTGAGAGCAAAAAATTCAAATTTCATCTCAAAATTACTGTCTAGAAAAGCATAGGTCCTTCAAAACGTCCCACCATAAACCTTATCATCCCCAAGAAGTATGGTGAAAATAATTACATCCATGATCTCAAGAAAATAATCATCACAAGAAAGATATCTGGATTGTCTAACAACCCAGCTCATTTGATCAACAACCATCTTCTACATGGAAGATGTTTAACTGCAGCCAATCTGGTACCCCACACCAAAGGAATGCCCTTATCTTCATATAAAAACAAATCTATGAGCTCAAAAACCCATGGAAACAACAATGTTTAACACCGAACAAGGTCCATCACACTCAAACATCCAATGGTTCACTCCCTACCATATTACTTACCATACACTGCTCTTTGAGCATAAAGTTAACAAGTTTTTTACTCCACTAGGGAAGAACATTTAGAATGGAAAATGAGATTGATGTACGACCAATGATCTATCAGAATAATCAAGATGAATGAAGATAGATCATGATCATCTCTAATAATATTACACTAAGATTCTACAAAATGGCATGTATAACTTCCTCTCAGCTACACTCACCACCCTATCAAAACCTGGCCCAGATTCTTCCATAGGTAAACCATCTTATAGTACCCCATTTATTCCCAATGTCACATCTACCATAGAGAGACATTCCTCACAACTTCCAAGAACCAATACCATGGAAATTCTTGAATCATCAGTCCTAGGCACACACCCGACCACTCACCGATTTAGATTCAAATGATACCACACACAACCAAGGTATATCTTTATCACATGACTCATAATCTAGTGAGTAATCCTTTATAAGGATAAGCTACTTGTGCTACATGGAATGTTAGTTTCATTAATCTAAAAGCTCCCATGGAACTCCTCTATAGGATGTAAAATCTTACCTATTCCATGATTTCTTCCGCGACCACCGTCACCCACTATTGTTCTAGTCATGAGTGTCTATCCACACATTGAATACATTAGAAAAAGTGAAAACATTGGTCGATTGGGCCAGGCACCTGAACAATCCTACCCATTGAAGCTGCTATTCAAAAAACAAGCACCCAAATTTCTTATAGAAAGTTGAATGAATCAACTTTCCTATAATGAAAAAACTAAGAATCTACCATGACTCAATCTCAAAATGAGTGTACAATAAGGCTCACTACATAAAAAAGAATTTGGAAAATAGTGACCAAACTCTAACATATAGGTCAACCTCGAACAAAACAGACGTAAACCTACATGGGTACGAGTCAAAACTAAGGGCATTTAAGTCCCACCTATCCTTATAAAACATGCCTCACAAATGGGTCTCCAGGTATAACCACATAGACCAAAATATCAAACCACATGAAATATGGTAAATATTACAATGACCTAAAAGGGTCAAAAATGAAAACATGGCCTATAAGGGCCTGATCCTCCATGAGAATCCTCAACAGGAACTACTCCATGGAGGTAATGATACCAACTTAGAAGAGAAACGGAACTGACACCCATCGGGTATCCATATACAGCAATAACCCATGAGGTCTATATCATAGGAAAATTTTTGGTATCCATCGACATTATACATAGTGATCCAACTAGATAACCACATACATAAGAAAAACACCATACAAGGGGTGCAATAAAAATAATCACCTGCCATATTGACTGACTAGTTCACTACATATCCTGTGCAAGAGGACTGGTCTATAAGCCTAAATCAAAAATGCCTCAACATAGATCCACATAACCTTCTATAAGAATAAAATGTGTTTGTGTAAGAATTCCCAACATAATGGGCCTTAGTTATCAATAATAATTGAACACTAGCAGGTCTATATGATGTGAATCCTACTTTCCAATTATAATACATGAGTCACCTCTTATATTTTTCATACAAGACTCAAAATCGATCCTTATTCTCTTGGTAATTCCAAGAGATAGAGATCCAAAATAAATTTTAACATCCACACAACTTGTTCATCACTCAAGGAAAATCATATACAATAATAACATCACATATTAGAATAGCAATCCCATACCCTAGAAGTCATGAATTACTATTGTAACAAGTGTTCTCAATGCACCAATATGATATCCATCACAGATTCTGACACATTCCTAATAATCATATCTACCATATCCAAAATATTAACGAATGGGAAAAAAATTACCTACTACCACTTTGTAACATCCCGAACCTCATTACACTAAATTGGTGCTCTGAACTAGTGGGTTATGAGGCCCCAAGTGCACCTCCTCACACACTAGAGGCTACTGACTAATAGTGAGGGCATAAGATGTGATAGTGGGGAGACTATATCCGCATATTATAGTAAGAAACCAATGGAAAAGAGCTATGTATCATACACAATAGTAAATGAATAGAGTGATAAAATATTAAAGTAACTGAAATCGAACATGCTCTAATAATAAATGGAATACTGTAAAATCCTAAAAAGCGATGCCATAAAATAAAAAATTGGTCACCCACTGGGCTGATGATACAAATAAAGAAGTACAAAATAAACTAAAATTAAAGTTTTAGGGATCTGATACTAACTCGTATCCAAACCACATACTTGGTCTCCTAAAACAGTTTAATTGCACCATCCTGATCAGAACCACATCAGTTTCTTTTCTCGATATCGAAACCATGAACCTCAACCCTAAAAACCATGAAACTCATGATCAACATAAAAATACGACATAAAGTCTACATGTAAATTGAGGTGAACATGAAGGGGTGAGGAATAATCTTAGTAGGAAACCCCGAAAAGAAACATATAAATGTGCTTCTACAAGTTTATGCAAAAGTAAACTGCCCAGCCCAGCTGAGACACACCTAAAAATAATGTAAAGAAAACGTAAAACCATAGTCAAAACCAGGGTCCATAATCTCGGTAAAATGGTCAAGTACCACCATGGATTTCCATGTCTATAAACATTCATATATATAGTCCCATACCTATACATACATACATAAATATTACATTCATGAGTAAGTAAAAGAAATCAAATGAAAAGAAACATCATTTGATCATTAGTTTCATAATCCATATTTCCTAGATATCATGTGCAGGGGCATTGAGTTTTCCGTCGTTATACTGAAGTCACGTATTATTAATTCAATATCAGGGTCTATAATCCCAATCAACAAATACCTTTTTTGACCAACACTGGAATTATGTCTCTAAGAAATCTACATCACTATAGGGTGACACCCATCCTACACCTGGGATCACCCGTACTCACCTCTAATCACAAACAACGATACCATGTACCGATGGTTAATACTATAAAGAAGGATTCCAAGTAGTACATCTTGAAATCTTTTAAAAGGAAACTGAGTTGGTATCTATGACTCCTTGGTCTGTAAATCCAGTCCAATATTTGATCCCCAGGTCTCGGTCTATAAGTGACTATGACATTTGAATCTCGAATGAACCCTAAGGGTCTTACCCTTATGCAGTCTATAAAGAGAGAACTCATTAGTGAGATGCCATGAAACACCCCTGTAGTCTGATAACTAATTCGGAAGAATGTAATAATTATAATCACATGAGGATGAGATCATAATCATCCCCACCACTCAAGAGCGTGTAATATACTATGATTCTGGGGTCTTCATGGCCATATAAAGAGAACTCACTAGTGAGATGCGATGTTACACCCCTTGAGTCTCATAACTGGTCTGATAGAGCATTGTAATTCCAATCATAGACCGATGATATTATAATAATCCCCACCATAGAGGATATCCTAATCTACCATGAGACTTGGTTCCCTATGTCTGTATTTAGGAGAGCGTAAACTACTATAAAAATGGTGTTTAACAGTGCTGGTATTTATCAGTGCTAGAAAAAACCATTGATAAATGGAATCTTTATCAGCACTATAGATAGCGCTGATAAATTTAACCCTTTACCAGTTCATTTCTTAGTGCTAATAAGGGTACCATTTATTATCACATTATTTTTAGCACTCATAAAGGAGTTCTTTATCAGTTATTATTTAGCACCGATAGATATTCCTTTTATCAATTCTTAAATAATATGTGATTATAATAAGAATCATTATCAGCAATTTTATAAAATCACTGATAAAGGTGTCCTGATATAATTAAAAAACCTAACCTTTTTTTAACCCTTCATGATATCATAACATTTCCACAGATTCCACCCATTTTCAAGCATCCTCCTTGGTGAATCAAAGCTCAAATCACAAAAACCCACTCGAACCAGACAAACCCACTGCCTCTAATTTCTTGAACAACATCTTACAATTGGAATTTGGTTTTAATTAGGTTTTCCCAAGAAAAAATCGGGATATAAATCAAAGGGTCATGTATTTTATTCAACCTAGTGAGGTAGGCCTATGTTTTACTTTGTCCATTATGATTTTGTTTTTGAATTTTTTTGTTTTGAGATCTGGATCTAAGAGTTTTTTATTTTCCTTTGTAGCTTATGATTTTATTTCTTTATTTGTTCTCTTGTTTTTGTAAACAATTTATTTATGATATTTTGTTTTCTTGACTACTATTATTGATATCCCATTTTGGTCTTTTTAAATTTTTGTTTTGAATGAATTTTCTTCAATTTCTATATTTATACCCAGCATGCACTGCAAGATTAATTTTTTCAGTGTTTTGGAATCTTAGTAAATCACCTATAGACTGAAAATAAAATAAATAAATAAATATTTATTCCTCTATATAAACAGTAGAGGTTTTGGATAAAAAAATCTTAAACGAATGAGTAAATTGATTTAGCAAACCAATTCTTAGTCTAATGATAGTGATAATCTAAAACAAAAGATTATTTTATGAAATTCATATTATTTTATTTATTTATTTAAATTCTATTTTAATATACTAGTGTAAGGATTTTCCATCAAAAATTTATTTTCTTAGAATTGGGTTATTTTATTTTAAGTGAAACCTTAGTAAGGGTGACACCATACTTATTTATTTTAAAATGCTCTCTACTTTCAAAATTAGTATGGGGTTATATTTATTTAACTATGGTGTGATATTTTGCTGTAAGGGATATATATATATCTCATAATTGTGTTGTTTTACTACTTTATGCTAGCTTCTTTGTGGACCTCCCTAAAATCTCTAGGATGGGTCAATGTGTATTATATTGCCTCCCAAGAATCCTTATGTTGCTACATCATTTGTTCCAAAAAATAAAATCGAATTTATCATATTCTATATATTAGAAATTATTTTTATATATTAATCATTTTAGGTCAATATATTCATTTTCGGTCTATATATTGAATTTATTAATAGTAATATAATTTATACTTAAATAAGAAATAAAATATTATAAATTCACTTTAATTTCAAAATAATAAAATTAGGTGACTATATATACATTTTTTGAACTAATTAAACTTTCCAAAATTTAAATAATTATATTTGACACAAAATTACCCAGAATATAAATTATTTATGATTAATATAATTTAAAAATTATTATAAATATCATTTTATTAGTTTAATTAGAAACAATTTTATTATATATATATATATTGAATAATATATTCAATATTTAAATAAATTTAAATACGATAAACAATATACACATTCATATAATTATATTCAAATAATGTTACTAATATAATACATATTTATAAATAACCTATATATATATAATATTTAGGTAGATTAACATTATTTATGTATGTATCTAATGATTAGTGACCTCTATTTTATAGTTTTTTATGGTGGAAGGTGTGAACCCCATTTAGTTTTATTTCTTATCGAGTTATGTGTCAATGAAGTACACACCACCATAGACCTCTATTTCCAATAATATAAAACCCTATCATTTTTTATAAAAAAACCTATTAAAAATCACGTTTTATCAAAAAATCATTTTAAAAAAATCCTCAATGAATTATTTTAAAAAAAATTTATTCCGATAATTGTGGATAAATTCGAGGATAAAAATAATTGTAATTAATTATTAACTCTACCTCCACATAAAATAAAATTAATTAATATTAGTAAGATATATTCTTCAACTAAAATTTCACTGTAAAAACCCAAGATCCTTGGGATTCACAACATTGGAGATTCGTATTCTGATTCATCCATCTCCACCCTCTCTATTTCATTAACGCCCTAAACACCATCATTTCTCTAGTTGTGTGGAGATTTTCCCTATAAGGATTTTTTTTCAATGGAGGCATCAAGTTAATAACATGTTCCAACGGTGTAATTCTTACAAATGAGATATATTTCCCCTTTAAGAGAACATAATGAATTATGATTGTCATCCTCAATAGCTTCACCTCCCAAACAACTGTTATTTCATTTTATCTTTTTGAGACTCATCCACCATCTCTTTTATGTTGATTTTAATACGTTGAGAATTAGTCGTCCAATGGATGATTACTGCTTAGTGTATTTCAATTAACATAGTTCCATGTCCACAAGAGATGGAGGATGTGTGTCAAAGTACAAAATAAAATGATAAATGTTTGGGAGATGAGATAATGTGGAGAAAAGTTTTTTATAAATATTACCATTTAATTAATTCAATGGGTAACACTTACCATAATGGAGAAATTATCCTCATCCTCCTCACTCGTTGATTGATTATTTAGAAATATCTATTTTTATTTTTTATCATCATTGTTTCATTATTGTCAGCATATCCCTATGGTCAACAATGTTTTCATAGTAAAATAATTATCTATAAAATTAATGTATTATTTCACATTTATGTTTAATTTATTTATTTTCATTATAACTCATATAATAATTTTTTTCCTGTAAAATTGGATTATTTTATTCAATCTGTCAATTGAGATAATAACAACAAGGAAATGCATCTAAAATGTATACAACCATAAGGAAAATGTGATTTATTACTACTTATTTAACTAATTTTGAAATAATTTTATCTACTATTTATAAGTTAATTTAGTTATCATTTTTATAAAATACTTATTTATTTTTTTCATAGATCCTTTGGGAAGTCATATTTTGCTTTCAACTATTTGTAACAATATACAAAAGAGATAAAATGATTCTTTTTTCAAATGTTTCCATGATATCTATTTTCATTGATTATTTTTGTCAAACATCCAACACTACATATTAAGTTAGTTTTCTTAGCATAAAAATCATTCTCATTATTGAAATACATTTTTTGTCTAACATTCACAATTGATAATGGTTTTTCTGCTAAGAACATCAATTCAATATGGATTATAGGTAGTTCGACATAGGAACAGAATGGAAGCATGATAGCAATGGAAGTTATGATTTTTTTGATATTTTGGGACGTGTATGAATCATCCACACCTCAATCTGACAAATGGTGTGACCAGTATGACTGTAAGTGATTTTTTATTTAAAATTGACATTAATTTTATTAAAAAGTACAACTAACATACTCAAAACTATGATAAAATAATATTATTGTTTGTATACTTTAAAGAAATGATCCATAAGTCATTTGAGACATGTAGGAATTAGCTTCACCTCAATGCAATGTATAGTGTGATCGTAATGACTCAATGTGACTGTTATCAGTTTAAAATCAATAGTTTAGTTCAAAAAATTCCATACATTAATAATAAAGAAAATGTTCTTGGATATTATCTATATTTTATAAAATAAATTCCTAAGTCATTTTTTATTTGTATTAATCATTCTCACATCAATTTGATACATGATGTTATTGGTATAGGTCAATGTACATGTTTCCAGTTTAAAAGTATATTTTTGTAAAAAAATAAGTGACATTATCAATATAATAAAATTCATTTGGATTATTTTGATACATTATTAAAATGATCCAAAAGTCATTTGAGACTTTTAATAATCCACCATACTTAAATATTATGCATGGTGTAACCAATATGACTCAAACTGCATCTGATATAAATATGACATCAATTTTAATGAATAAGACAACAAACCTACTCAAAAACAAGATAATGCATTCATACTATTTTGATACTTTAGGTAAATGATACATATGTGATTTTTTGATGTGTAGAAATTATCCACACCTTAATTTGATCCACGGTGTGCTCGGTATGACTCAATATTTTTGTTATCAATTTAAAATTGATGGTTTAGTTCAAAAAATGTCACTCATGGAAAACTGAGAAAAAAAATCTTAGTTTATTTATAATTTGGTAATTTGATTCATATGGAATTTGTGACATATAGGAATAATTATAAAATCAAAATGACACATGATGTGATGATTATGAGTCAGAGTGAGTGTTTCCAGTTTAAAATGACATTTTATTAAAAAAACACAAGTGATGTACTAAAAAATTATTATCCACATTTTTATTATTTGGATACGTTCTGAAAATTATCCACACGAAATTTGGGACATGTAAAAATTATCCTCAACTAAATCTGATGAAAGGTGTGACCGATATGAATTAAAGTGCAAATTTTTATTTAAAATTGACATCAATTTTAGTATAAAGGACATCTCACTTACATAAAACTAAGAGAAAAATTAAGGTTGTTTTGATACTTTAGGAAAGAAATATATAAGTCATTTTAGATCTATAGGAGTCATCAAAACCTCAATCTGATACACAATGTTTCTAGTACGACTCAATATGTCTTTTATTAGTTTAAAATTAATATTTTAGTTCAAAAGTGTCACTCACTGAAAACTAATAAAACATACTCATATTTTCCATATAATTTAAGATATTGATTTTTAAGCCATTTGTGATATGTAAGAATTAGTATCATGTCAATCTAACACATGATATGACTATTATGAGTGAAAAGACAAGTTTATAGTTTAAAATGACATTTTAGTAAAAAGTACATGTGACATACTCAAAATAGAGTAAACACATTAAGATTGTTTTGATGACTTAGTAAAGTTATCAATAAGTCCTTTGAGATGTGTAAGAATATATTACACCTCAAATTTATACAAGGTGTTACTATTATGACTCCAAGTGTGTTTTTTCAATATAAAAGTATCATTTTAGTTTAAAACATGAATCACATCTCCAAAGCCAAGAAAAAGATCCTAGATTGTTTTATCATCATTTAAATTATGTGTTCTTTCATTATTTTTCTTATTTCATTATATTTTTGGTACTAAATTGTTTTTTTATAGCACACTGCACTGGTGGGGTAGTGTTCTATCATAGCACACTTTTTTATTACCTTTTATCAACAATTTTAAAAGAACTGATAAATGGGTCATTTATTAGTGCTTATAGATTCACTGATCAATGGTCCTTTATCAGTACTTTAGAAAGTGATGATAAAACACTCATGATTTTAATCATTCTCCACTAGTCATTTGATGAGAAATAACTGATAAAAGACTCAGTCTTTTAGTCTAGATCTAGTAGTCTATGCTTCTCTAGCACAGATAAAAATTTTTCTTTGCGCTATTAATAGCCTGTTTAATAGTAGTGTAATCTTATTCAGCATATATAATCCAACCTATGAGTTATTACAAGGAATTCCTATAAGGGGATTCAAGTATCACTCAAGTTATACAAATAAACATGTAAGTCTCTACAATCAGATACCAAGAAACATGTCTCGAAAACCCAAACAAATATATATCACCAAATATACATACATCAAGGATCAATAGCCATTTCTCAGGTAGTAACTTGGGGTATACCATTAAATATCAAAAATAACATGTAAAAGAAGCTAAATCCTCGGTAATCACATCTAGGTATCCCAAAAATAATAACAGATACCATGAAGAACCTTCAAGCATCACAAAAGATAGAAATATGTCTCACATTTTTCTCAATAACCACCAACTAGGAAGAACCATTGGTAAACATTTCTTCATTAGAAATATCTATGTCAAAGATATAAATAAAGAGTGAGGGTGGATCAAACATCTCACCCAACACTACTTCCACAACCCTAAGGGGTTTTCAGTTTGGCACAAGTTCTAAGTTGACACCTGAACACCAACTCTACCCAAACCCGACGCTCAATTTACGGTCGGTCAAGAAATAGGGAACCCACGGGGTCCCTCAAGACAAATACTGAAAAGGCATCCTACATGGGATCCTCAAGGTATAAACACAAGCTAAGGCATCCTACATGGGATCCTTTGCTGGACGGTAATGGGGAATCATTCTCAGTAACCCCTCGTAGAAATAAAATAGAGTCATCATACAAGATATCCTTAAGAATGGTATACAGGCATAGAGAACCTATAGGGGACTCCATAGATCAACCTATCAGAAAGGTCACCCCTTTGGGGATCCTCGATAAACTGATAAAAGGTAAGGGAATCCTACACAGGAACCTCTAGGTCAAAACATAAGTCGAGGAATCCTCTAGGGGATCTTTGATAAAAATTGGTCTCATGGCCTCATTTTCCAGGAGGGAATGTCTTACAATGGAGAATTTATAAAAAGGAAAGCTACAAATCATAGGTCAAGAGAGATATCTCAGGTCCCATATCAAAAAAAATCTCATCTTGATTTTTCTGAACACCAAACCTATCATTAACATTCTAGTTTCTCCGTCATGAGATATCAAACATAGAATACCAGAGGACGAACCACTCTATTTAGGTAGGAGGCCCAAATCACCCATTAGGAATCCTCAGAACACTCCATGGGTTTCATCATCATGATCAACATGCAAAATACATAAAATGGACTAATTTTAGGTCAAATTATGATTACAGGTAAAGAAAAGATGAAAACCCCTCAAAAAGATAAAAAGGGGTAGAACACGGCATGTCACCCTTGGTACACATTGTGTACTCTCAAAGGCCCCCAAGGGTGTGTACTCTCATCGACTTTAGCGTGTAATCACCCCAGGTGCACAGTCTATAAGGAGGGAACATGATGTGTTCCCTACACAGTTTCACCTAGTTGGATACTCAGCTAAATGGATGAGTAACATTACATGATGTGTATACCCAATACATGGAATGTACTCCTTAAAAAATCATCTTCCCCAAAGATAAAGAATTCACAATGTGTTCCCATGAACTAAAGACCATGTTATCGGTTCATACGAAACAGAATACCCTCCGGATAACCCAAAACCCCCATCTAATCCCACAAAATGATAAATCATGTCTCTATAGTCCATTAGAAATAATAATATGGACATGGATGTAGAAAATTATGATTATAAAGGGGTTTTTAGTAATTCTAAAAAATGGATTTCATTTGGGCAGAAATCGAAAAAGCTTCATTAAAACATATAGTCCATGACTTCCACATAGTGATCGAATGCAGTAAGAGCTTCATAGAGGCACCCATATTCACTTCACCCTCTAGCAATTTCCCCCTCTCCTATTTCTTCTTTAGTCGAGTGGTATATGAGGAGGATTTACAAGTGTACGTGAGAAGGAATTAATAAATAGAGAGAAAGAAAAAGAAAGGAAAGTAAATACGAAAATGAAAAGAAAATAAAAAGGGGCTTTGGATGGATTCAGCACCCAAATCACTTTTATGACCTACCTTAGATAATATCTCCATTTTAGATTCAATGGCGGAGAATGAATCTCAATTATACAATCCATTCAAATGAAATCTTCGAATGAAACTACGCAAAAAACTTAATATTTAATTTCTTAAATATTAAAAATATTAGTTATTCTTCTTAAATTTGTATGGATCTAAATTCATCCAAACTTATGTACTATGGTAAAAAGAGTATTTCAGCTCCAATTGAATTCTCAAAAAAATAATCCAATATCTCCTCCTAGTAGAAAAAGACAATTTTACCCACATAAAAGCATCTAAAACCAAAAAATTCAAATTTCTACTCAAAATTGTAGTTCTTAAAAACATGGTTCCTTACACGCTATTTGAGGTACTTGGGACGGTCTCAGAGGGTCATACTTACTCCATGACAAGAGTAATACATGGAAATATTTATATAGATCTCCTTGGATGGAATCTATAATGATGAGTATTTATTGGCCTTCTTAAGTGATACCTGGAAATCCTTTTATGGGTTACTTGTATAGGCTAAGGATTTCTTTTTTAAATTTTAATGATTTATTTTTTATTAAATTATATGATTGCATAACTGATACCCCATGGATGCATTCAACAATCTAAATCACATGCTTCGATTCGGTCCAATCTTGATGCTAGTTTTATAATGACACATTATTACACCCATATCATGTCTACATAGGTTCATCATGGATCAAAGACATCAATATTAGGTTAAAGAAGGGAGTTTCACTCATGTATCCATGAGGAACTTAGTCTGACATGTTTTATTTATTTAGTTCCATAATTTTATTAAGTACGTACACAATTCTCATTTTATATGCTACGAATGGATTGATCTAGACATTGTTGATGTTGTTCATCTGAGTACATCTCACGCCCTACTCAGGCCGCCATTGGTACCAAATAAGACTTCATATCTATGGGTATAAATAGGTCGAAGTGGATAGTTTCTAATATCTGATATTTGGTGTTATGACAATGTTTTTGAGTAAATGACTGGGCCTATACTCATGATGCTAGTGGATGGAACTTTGGTCCTTTTGTATTTTTTTAGCAAGTGGTATATTCATATTTTCCATGTATCCCATGTACTTTGTTTTTTTATAAACAAATGTTATGATCATAATCATCATATATATATATATATATTATGGTTCATCATACACTTGTTGATTTTACCATATAATTTATTCTTATTTTACTGCTGCTTAGTTATTTCTATTTCATCTGATTAACATTATTATTTACTGTTGTGATATACTATGACTCGTGAGGGAATATTCTCCCCATGGACACACCCCCGTCCCTCACTGGTAGTCACTAGACACTAGTTTATGGGGATCCATGAATGACGTTATGTGGCCAACCATCTTGGGGAACCACTTATTGAATTCTGTAGTGGGATACTACATATCTTTTATAATCCTCATTATAGATAATCTTTCAATGTTCTTTTGACTTAGAGAACCTTCCATCTTGTTTTCCTTCCTCGAGAGGCAATGTATTATGAATTACTAATCTTTAATCAACTCCAACCATCTTCTTTACTGCACAATCAACACTTTTTGAGTGAATATACACATAAAACAATTATGATCTATATATATGTCAAAATTTTCTCCATAATGATAATTTCTCCATATCTTTGATGTAGAAAATTACCAAATCTGACCCTAAATATTGAATTGGGAAATTTCTTTCATGAACATTAAATTATTGTGTGGAATAAGCTATCACTATATCATATTACATGAGGATTCATCCTAGACCATTCATTGTTACATTATTATAGATCAAAAACAGTACTACACTATAGGTTAATGTGATTGAAAGTGTTCTGATCAACATTATTTTCTTCTCATTTAATTTTTATTCACATTCGTCTATGAAAATTAAATTGGCTCCATTTCGAGTAAACTTGGTGAGTGTATTAGAAAGACTTATGAAAATTTTCACAAAGAATCAATAATATCCAGACAAACGAAGAAATCCATAGATCAATGTCATATCAGTTGGTCTAGGCCAAAATTAAATTACATCTATCTTTAATGGATCCATAAAAATTCCTTATATTGAGATTATATGCCCCAATAATGAATATTTTTATAGTAAAAATTAATAATTAGTAAATTCTTAATATATGTTATTCTTTATTAGGGTCCTCAGTACAATTCTCAAATGATCTTCTTCCTCTTCAATATTATTATAATATATAAAAATTTCATCTATAAAGACTAACATAGACTGATCAAGGTAATCCTTAAACACTCTATTCATTAAATCCATGAGGATAGTGGGGGAATTAGCAAGACCAAATGGTAGCACAATATATTCATAGTTCTCCTAACTTATATGGAAAGATATATTTGGTGTGTGTTCACTTTTGACCCTCAACTGATAGTATCCAAATAAATTATCAGTCTTGGAATGATATTGATCTCTTATTAATTTATTGAAAAAATCATCAATATAGGGTAGAGGATAATTATTCTTGATTTTGATATTTTTAAGTTCCCAATAATGAATAAAGAGTCACATAGAATCATATTAATTATTAACAAAAAGAACAAGTTATCCTCATGGTGATGCACCTGGTTGAATGAATCCCTGATTAATATTCCCCTAGAGTTTATTCTTCAAATTTTTCAAATCAATAGAGGTCATATTATATAGATTTTTTACAATAGGTGTATCTCAAGGTATGATTTGTATTGAAAACAAAACTTCATGATTCAATGGAACAATTTGAAACTCTTTTGGAAATACATCAATAAAATCTTAGATAATATTAATATTTTCAATGCTGAGTTTCTCCCGATCCATGAGATATAAATACCCATTTCTAATAGAAATTAAGGCCCATACAATGGTTGAAATTTCCAATGGATGTTCATATTTATTATCACATAAATAGATTATCATATGATTCTTCAGAATATAAAATTTTTTTCCCTTATTTGGAAATTAATTTGGGATTTATATAAAAAAATTCAATACATGAATAAAATAACATAAAATTCTACTAAAGGGAGAATAATGATATTTACAAGAATCACAGTCCCATAAACATCAATTAACGAATAGTAGAATACCTGATATGATAGCATCATACCAATATGAGTTTTCACTACTAATTCAACATTTAATATTTGAGGATATAAATTAACATGACTTGATACTTTTCCTTATATAATTGAATTTATAAAACTAAGATAAAATTAGAGACTTCAATATTTGGGTGTGTCTATCACCACCTAAATTTATTTGTTCTATATTTAATCCCTTTAAAATCATAAAATGGTTTGAAAAAATTGTTAGAATGACCATAAAACATTGTAAATAAACATTATTAATAAAATAATCATGAAATTCATTTATAAAATTTCTAAATCCAGATATACTTTTTCAATCCATTCCACCTTAGCTCCATCCTAGTTCATTCATGATCATTATCTACTCAAATAGTTTATAATGGTTCATTAAAAAATATGAGTTAACCCAATAATATACCCTAAGATTGTTAAACCAGGTACGCAGCAAAGGAACACTCACCATGCACTTGAATAATGGTAAATGAATAATCTAAGAACTCTTTTTAGGGTTATCATTCTTGTATAAATTTGTTTCAAAATATCATCCACTTTAGTATCCAAACAAGAATTTATTTCTTGTAAAATCACATAAAAAATTCTTTAAAAACATTAGGATATTATCCTATTCTATACTTTATTCCAAGGATTTATAAAAAATTTCTCTATTAGAAAACTCTAAAGATTAACTACACCCTACTCTGATACTAAATAATGAAAATTATATATTTCATACATAAATATTACTTTTAATTAAATTAATATTGAATACATTATATTACGATCCATTCCATAATCATATAGGTTTAGCGGCATTGGAAACATTGATATATAAAGAAGTTTTTCGTAAGTGATCAACATTATCTTCCAATGTGTTCTTTATAATTTTCATCCTTCTTATACATATCATACTTAAAAAAATATTCATAAATTGAGGAAATAAAACATAATAAATAGTTGTCTTAGTTCCTCTGTAAGGGTAAAAAATTGGGATATCAATGACCACTTTATAATATCATGGAAATAAGGGTATAGGAATATGATCTTAACATTTTAAACCCATAACCACTATATCATTGACCATAATCTTCAAAAAATGGAATATATTTTTGAAATTATTAAGTCATAAATCATAATGAAATAAAATAACATGATCCATGAGATCATAAAATTCTCATATGGAAAAGTTTTTTTCATAAATATTAGCTTAGGAAATGATTTCCTTAGTCAAAGATCTCCACCATGACTATCATAGGGGATTGGGCTCACTCCTCATTCCACTATATCCTTAGTCAAGGTTTACTCCCACGAATATCAAAGTGAATAATGTTCCTTTATGAATTTGGTTAACTCCAAATTAAAATCCTTATTATCTCATGATATATCCATCTTTACCCGATGAATTGGAGAGATATATAATTTTTGGCCCACCCATCACATAGTAAAAATCATACATATGTGCACCACCAGATCTTAAAATACACATCATATCATAACCTATTGAAATGAAATTGGATTGGTAAAAATTTCATTACTTTCTCATAGAATATCTCATGTAAAAGAAACTAGTTTATTAAATTTTTCATCATAACATAATTTACTCAAAAAATAATAAATAGGTTTTATTAAATCATCCTTAAATCATCAGCAACATCATAATCTTTCTAGAGAATTAAGTTGGATGGTATCTTTGTATTATATCCCCATTTTCAGATACGTAATATCAATTGATGTTATTGTGTATGAAAAAATAATTTAAAATATCATTGGAACATTTATTAAGGAAAATACCCTTTACACAATGAAATGATTTATTTAAAATCTTAAATTTTATAAAATATTAAGGAAATTTTTAAATTTGAAAATAATCTTGAAAAATTATAAATTAATATTTAAATCATTGAATAGTCATGATAGTGGTAAATTGTGTTCATTTTATTTATTTTAAAATAAGGATTCCTTTCACATTTTCTGGAAAAAGTAAAAAGCGCCTCATTCAGAAAATGATAAGAAAATTAATTTTTAAACCATTTTTAAAAAATTCCAACATAGGTAAAAATTAATTTAAACAACCCCAGTAGAATATAAAATTCATTCTTGGAAACATTTTTATAAAACATATATATAACATAAAGAGTATTTCAGACTGAAGAGAGAGAAATAAAGTCGATTTACCTTAAAAATATTCTCTTACTCCCTAGAGATCTTAAAGAGATTAAAATTAAAGGATAAAATTTAATCTATATAAATAAATAGAGTAGAAAAAAAATCATGGCATTATTTAGTTATAGTTAATACTATTTCACCATCATAAACATAATTATAAACAATTGTAAAAACTGAAATTATTGTATAAATCCCATACCAATTTGGTAACTTTTGGATAAAAACCTAATGAAAGAGATAGCCTTAGATGGATATTTATATCCCCGTAATTTTCATTAGAAATATTATAAAAGACATTTGTGGGTAGTTTATATACCATTTAAATAAGAAATAGTAGAATATGGTATGCGGCTTAAATAATTAAAAGTGAGATGGAAATCCCTTACCTCATGTTTTACTTGTTTGGAAAGTGCTATAAAAAAGTATAGTAAATTTATATTTAATATATTTATCAAATATAATAATTAATATTCTTATAAAATCATATATGGTCAACAAATAAAATTTAAACACCCATTTATTAATAATTTCTTATTAAAATCATTGTTTTAGGTGTTAACTATTATGTTTTTCATGAGAGTTTTAGTTCGGCTATTTCGATCCTTGAACATTGATCATATTTTAATAATATAGATAATTTTATTCATGATAAAAATATGATATATATTCATTATATATGAATATATATCCATCCATAAAATGTATAAATTAATAAATGATTCACACTATTCATGGAGACGGTATGTCGTATGTATGCACCAATGTTATTTTCATTTTCAAAATAAAATATTGAAAGAATGAAAGATATTATTTTATCCTTATATAACCATAATTTTATCATTAATAGAATATAAATACATTTAATCTATCCTTATTATTATCCATGTAGAGAAGAAATGAAAAATTATTCACATTACTTCGTAGAGGCGGTAGATCGCACAAACACATGAGCGATGTTATCATCTTCCAATTTATGGGAAGGAAATAAGGTATATATGAAATTACAGTTAAATAATTATAATTGATTCATAAATATAATATTAAATCATTAAAACCATCATAACTACCATCCATGAATTATGGTGGCGGAATATGAACTGTATCCCTATGTAGAGGCAGTAATCCATATATACATATAAACGACAAATTCACTTCCATTTTGAGGTAAAATATGGTCAATAAAGTTGGTTACATAACAATAATAACATTTTAGTATATTTTGGATAATAAATTTATTATTTTATTATTAATATCATAGATTTAGTGGTGGTATAAGAAAAAATAAATTGAATAAAGTTAGGCAGGATGATTACATGTACTTCAGTTAGCATCCTTTCGATCATTAATTAAGAACCCTTGGAATATTATTTTAGAAATAGAATAACCTATAATTAATTGATATATAATCCTAAAAGTTAAATATATAGGGTTTTATTGATACAGATGGCTCAATATGGTGTAAATAAGATAATGGAGTTGTGTTCGTTTATAAATGGGGGAGAGGACACACTTGGAATTTCTTAAAAGATTAAAATATAATAATATCATAATCAATAAAAATGACTCCAAATTGATGGATTTTAGAAGGGTGGATATTAAAAGGTCTAAATAAGGTATTCATTTATGATTTTAACATGTTTAATTAGTAAACATTCCCTTTTCTCTTGGATTAACCCTCGATAAACCCATGTTTACCATTATCATAGTAATAAAGTTTTACAATTATTTCAATATGTTCAGACAAAAAATTCAGATGAAATTATTATATAATATTAATTATTATTATTCCCAATATATAATAAAATTTATAAAATTAAATTCAAATAAGATTAATAATTTTATTTAAAACTAATTCTCCAAAACGTGACCAAAAGAAATTTTCTAGAAAAAATGTTTTCTTAAGTGTTAAACGTATTGATACCAAAATAAGAAAATGATTATTGTGAAATTAATTATATTATTAATAATATAAATTATTAATTTTACTTTTAAATCATTTTAAAAAATAAATTTTGTAAATTCTTGAAAATATACAGTTTTCAATAAAAAATTAGTGTTCTCTATTATTCATTAAAAATACAATCTTTTTATAAAATTCACAAAATTTCAATCAAAGTGATTTTTTTCATGAATATTTAAAAAATGCAGTTATGTTTTTAAAATAAATTTTTTAAAATTGATGAAAATTGAATATATTTATTGTTCAAAAAAAAAAATTAAAACCCACTTTTGGGAAAATTGTATTTTTGAAGAGTATAAAGACGTCACTAAAAATTGAGAAATTATTTATCAAATATTTGATTTATCTAAACCCTTTAAACTTATTTTTTTTTAATTTTTTTGTTATTCCTTTTAACTTAAATAATTTAACAACTAGGTTATAACTATATACTATATTATTATTCATTTATTATTAGGGTTGTGTCTATCAAAAACTATCAAATAAATTAAATTTATTTAAATAAATATCAGGGTGTTACAAATTTTTCTCTATTTTTGTAATTTATTTTTATCATAATAATTTAAATTAATCACTAATAAGGAATTATTTTAATAAAGTTTATTGAAAATATTTAAAATCAAATAAATTAACTTTTACAAATTTTTTATTTTATAAAAATTAATGATAATAAATTCAAATTTTACTTCAAAATATATATATTTTTTAAATTACCCCGCATTAGTTTCTCTTATATTAAAACAAATTTTTATCAATTTTATAAATTTGATATAATAATATAAATTTCAAATTTGGAATCACAATTTCTAAATTATTTAATAAGGCCATTTTTATGCCAAAACATAAGCTATGGAGGTAAATAATTGATTTACCACTGTAAATCTAAATGTGGTAAAGGGTTAAAGTTAAGGTGTCGATAACTAAAATCTATAAAAAAAATTATCTATAATTTATGTTTATGAAATGTTTTTTGATTTATCTTCCTTTTACAATAATTGTATTTATTTATATATTGATTTAGTTTCCTTACACAAGAAGAAATGGTTATTTATAAAGATGTCAATGCTCCTCACTTACAATAGGACCCAACTAAGCCCCACTAAAAACATAAAAAATAACTCATCCATATAAATCGCTATATTTTTTCCCTATTAAGCCACTCTAACTTTCGGTAGATCCTGATCACATTTTTGTGCCCTAATTTCCACAAAACCATGACAATACCGAGAAGATGATACAACCTTTTCTTTGAAATTAATGACTTCTAATCCATCATATTTTATTCATATTATAAAACATAAAAATTAAACAATTATAAAAGTAATAAAATATATATAAGAAAATATAATTTATTAATAATCAATTCCAAAAAAATCACTTGACATTCATAATTATACATTAAATATAACATGTTTTTGTTTGGATCAATTTTACCATCTACATCGAAGATTCTATGTATATTTAATTGGGATAGTTATAAAAACATAATTAGTGGTAATATATGATCACAATAATTAAATTGTTATTATTTTTATGAAATGGTGATAATAATATTTTACTTATTATTAATATAAAACATTTTATGCCTAAAAAATTACGAAACAAGCAAGTTATCGATTTAATCATGGAGAATCTCACTGAAAACGCCAATGGAATAGAAAATGAACATCATAAATAATTACAAAAATTATATTATAAAACTGTAAATATTACAATGTTGTTGATCTAAATTATTTGTATTAATAACAAAAACCACTATACTTAAACAAAAAACGAATAATTGAATCTACTAATAACTAATGATCGGTTTTGAATAAAAATGAGTGATAAGTATATGATAAATGGATATAAAAAATTAACATAAAATGTAATAATTATTAATAAGTTTATTAAACATATGGTTATTTAGAATTTAATTATTATATAGAAAGATATATTATTCCTGAGTAAGTGGGACTCCAATGTAAATGTTTCCATGGACTCTATTTCATTACATTGATTCATGAACATTATTCATTGATTCTGTTATTATAATATTGATTTATTCTATCAAATTATTTATATTTTATTTTATTATTGATTTAGTTTCTAGGGATTTAAGTTTCTTTCTCATAACCTTCAGTTCAATTTATTCATACTTAACGAAATATAGCATTATGAGGGTTTCACATCTCAATTTTATATTCTTTGTAATATTTCATATATTTACAGCTATATTTATATATATATATAGTATATAAAACCTCATGAATTTATTCTGATATATTTTTCATTTAATTTATTTGATTTAAAAATCTATATCATGTTTATTATTTCGATATCTGTTTTCTCAAAAGTTTCAAAATCTAAAAGAGTTTTCATCTCAATTATCCTTCATTAAGGAATGTTCTCCTCTTATGTACATATTATTATTTGAAATTGTGTATTTAATTCACCATTTAATTCATTAAACATTAACAACTATTAAAAAAGTTTTATTTATAATTCTATTTCATAATATTTCTTTCATGTCCTTTTAATTCATAAACTACTAAAGTGGTAAGGGTTTTCTCACGTCAATTTTTTTTCATTGAGATATGTTCTATTTTCACCATATATAATCTTTTTTGTGGTGTATATATTTACCCATGGATATATTTAATAATAAATTTCAATAAATTAATGTTCTTTACAAGTTTATTTTAAGTTTTATGTTTTTATTGATTTTTATTTAATGTTAATTAATCCTTAAGGTTTTATTAATGATAACACATTGAAATCCAGATTATTTATAAAAAAATTTCCAATGAATGAATTAATATGTTATTTATCTATAAAACCCAATATTTTTTTCTCCTCTATTTGTTCATGTGTTTTATATGTCATCAAACCACTTCACTTCACTTTGGTTTAAAATTTACCTGAAGTTATGCTTTTATTATAAATCGACATTATCCTTTTTTTTATTTGGGAATATTTCTCTTCCTTTACCATGTTCTATATATTTTTTAATTTCAGTAACTAATTATTCATATATGATTTCTTATGTTATTTTTAAATTTACATTAGTTCCTTGGAAAATGGATATTATTTCAATGTTTTTGGTATGTTTTTTTTCAACACTTCCCTTATTAACAAAAGTTTGAAATGAATATTTTTTAATAAAATTATACCTGAATACAATTTCCTACTATATTCATCATTTTTATATTGGAAAAAATTTTCTACAAGTATTCACTATTCTATAAATTTATTTTTTTCCCAATTTTTTATAAATTATTTTCTTTTAAAATTAATGTTTTCAAAATTAAAGTATATTTCATTCACATTTTGAAATAAATTTTCTAATGCCATTATAAAATTTCTTTTCATATATGTTAACATAATTTAATGTATCACGTTATTCATTAGGGATATAATATAATGATATCATCCATCATTATTCTATATATATTTTATAAAAAAAATTCTATATATGTTAATGATACACTAATATTTTTCCAAGGGCTAAGTATTCTATGATGGTATTATGAATTTCGTTAGGTTATTTTGGAAAACATAACTATAGTTTATCATTATATGATAGTTTATTTTTTTTATAGATCTCAAATTAATTTATTAAGTTTTTATATCTCTTAATAGAAAATGGGTTCACATTTAATGGCCCAAATCCATAATGGTACATGTATTATAAGCATAAGACCAAAAGTGTACAAGAGTAGTGTTCTAATCCTAAAAGAGTGCACAATATTTTTTCATAATCCCAAAAGGTTAAATGATTATTTTCTAAATACTAAAATGGATC
Source organism: Viscum album (assembly GCA_963277665.1). Lineage (NCBI taxonomy): Eukaryota > Viridiplantae > Streptophyta > Magnoliopsida > Santalales > Viscaceae > Viscum > Viscum album. Next base: position 1,034,621,412 of record OY728159.1, read on the forward strand.
ACAGGGTTTTATCCAAGTGTAAAAATGTTACATAGGTTAGTTTCCCAATCCCATAAAATTTTATGAGTAGTATCCCAAACCTATAAGGGTATATGAATTTTAACCACAGGATTAAAAGGGTACACTGGTTGTGAGACCATGATAACCATATTATGGTTAATTTAACCCTATAAATTATTTTATGTGTGTATTTATGCTTAAGTATGAAACAATTCATTAGTTATATTTCTTTCCACATTTTTATGTTTCTGTGTTATGTTCTGACGACTCATTTTTTCACTCCTCTGATGCATGTCTTATTTTATACCAACAACATTATATCATGAATTATTATTTTTTATATATGTCATATTATTTATTATTTTTTATGTCAGGTAGATTCTCCTTTATTATATTCTTATATCCACGTGATCAATTTATGCTCACATATGATATATGATTTTTACCTCTTTTGTTTACCCTTACCAAGTATCTGAGCTCATCCCTTTCATAGTTTCCATTTCCTAAGGTTATGAAAAATAGTATTATGTAGGATATTTTAATAAGGTATCATATGTGAAAACTATTTTTGGGATATATTGAAGAACATTTGTAAAATAAGCTAGTTTTGTATCTAGTCTCTAAATACACTAAACCTTTGGGTTTTAGAATAGTGTGCAGAATTATGATACATGATGTTTAAATTATGGAAATAATTTATAATATATTCAAATTCTTCTTAAGTTATCTCACACGGTATCAATGAATATGTTTAATCATTTTTTAGCACCTGATCTGTGAGTATATATATATGTTGATTTTTTTTCATATGTTTGGGGATTAGTTATTTTTTTGGATTAGGTTGTTGATATTAAGAGTATAGAACTTATGGAAACCATGTTTATGATTAAAGGGTAATAATTTGATCCATTTAGTTGAAAAAAATCATAGTATTTGATATCTTTGAATTTATTTTTTGTAATTATATAATGCATTACTCTGGTATTATTAGATATTATCATAATTATTCTTTTGTATTTTTTTTGGAAATAATATAATGAAAATAAAGCTATAAAATGCATCTCTACAAAAACTCATATGTCTTATATTCAACTAAGGAGGCATATTTGACATAAATATCAATGAAAAATAAAAATCTCATTTTATTACAATTATGAAGGTAAAGATGTGTTTTTTAGTATTATAAATGATAGTGAGGTTGATAGTCAAGTATATCTTAGGTAGATGTTCAACTATTTTCCTTAGTGGGTATTAATTAAAATTGTGAGGTCATAATTTTTTTATGGGCGGCGGGGGATGTGACAACCCGTTTTTTACAGTTATATTCAATTAGTATTCATTTGTAACAAATCTAATATTACTTTACATTACCTTTAAAACAAAATTATTTGATTATATAATACTGATAAAGATGACTATGTGAATATGATAAGGTAAGAATTAGTTCATTAAAATTTCTGTCGAAAATAAATGTAAATGATATACACATAGTATATTTAATCTAGGATAAACTATTTTTTTTAATATCTTTATCTTCCATAATAAAAAAGATTATTATTATGGGATTGGGGAAAATTATTAACTGTAAAAATATAATTAATAAAGAAGATAAAAATTTTCAATAGAAGTGATAATGGAAAATTGATTAAATCATTAGATTAACATCAAACATATAAGAACTGAAAAATTGTACACATCAAAAAATTCAAGGGTTGTATTGTAATCGTGATTTTTTTTGTCAATTGTTTTTTGTGGTTTTAAAAATAGTCCTGATAAAACTGTTTTATTTAATATAATTATATAATAAAGAAATATGTTACATATTTAAAACAATATATATAAAATGTATAAATAATTATTTTTCATTCACTTAAAAATTAAGGTATGATGATATATAACCACTCATAGAAAATAAACATTGTTTCCTTAATTCAAAATATTTTTTTTATATTTTTATGTAATGACAGATTAAATATATTTACAAAATTCATATAATTATTTCAAAAAATTGGATAGATTAATATAATAATGATTATGAAAATAATTTAGTAATATTAATTAAATAATTAATTAATTATAATAAATACTATTATAATAATTTATAGACAAACAAAAATGTTTTGTTTAAAGAAAATATTCTTATTATATATTATATGATTTTATTTAAAAACTAAATTTTATCATTTTTAGTATTAAATTTAATGAAATTTATTTTAATACCAATAATTAAATGAATAATTCTTTTATAAAATTATTATAAATTTGTTAAAAATCAAGATAAAATCAACACATGAAAAAACAGATTTTAAAGAATTATTTTTTATGTGTTTAATGTATTTTTATCTTCAAAATTTAAATTAATATCTACTAAATAATGATTTCAATGATTTTTTTTGATAATATATATAATTAAATATATTAATATTCACCTAGATTTTTATTAAATTCCTACTAATGAAAATATATTCATTTTTTTCATAAAGATACATTTTAATTTTTGTGAAAAAAATAATAGAAAACACTTACTTCTATTATTTTTTCCTTAGCATTTTGGTGCAGCATGGGGAGGAGAAGAACTCTACAATGAAGAACGACCACCGAAGAACGAAGAACGCTCTCCTGACGAAGAACACCGATGAGGGACACCATCAAATACTAAGAACGACCCCCTCTAACCTTCTTCCTCGAACTCCTTCAACATGGGACGTGTTCGTCTACCACGGATCGACTACCATATTTCCGCGACGTCAACGAATGACAACCGAAGAATCAAATGTAGAGGGATTATTACTTGTTGATGTTTTATCCTTTTTCTTACCTTCTTCAAAGGATAAAATGATATTTTTATGAATGTATTAATGATCATATTATTCTCATGAAGGGCCAAATGATACCTCCCTAAATGCAGAGGGTGCATGCCAACCTATTATGGCCCGACATCCTCCGTCGATTTCTCTCTTCTTGTGACATTCTTGGGCCATATCTTTGGTACCAGACGTCCATTTGACGAACCACCAGCGGTGCTGGTATTCTTGGAGAGAATCCATCCCTTTGAGAATACCCCACTGGATTTCGGAGTACATTTGAGATATGGTTAGGTTGGATATTACATTAATACAACTGGTCCCCTAGGACTAAAAGGCTAATAACTCACAGACCGAGAGTTGATTTGACAGACCATCTATTGCGTTGAGACCTCTATGATGTAGTGGACCGTTGACATACTTTTACATGGGACTTCATGAGAGTTGGAGTATCAACCAGTAGCTTGTGTAGAAGACCATCTAGAGATGAGAAGGAATTTGTGCGAAAACCTAGTAGCTGGTTGAGACTTGATGACTACTGATCGATTCGACTCAGAGTGATTCGACTAGCCCAGTGGGGAGTTCCTCTATGTGACCACGGTAGACCCATGGTGGGGAGCGCCTCTATGTGAGCATGGTAGACCCACGATACATGACATGTGGAGTACCTCAGTAGACTACGAGGGGGAGCACCTCTGTGTGAGCGCAGCAAACCCACGGTGGGGAACCCTTTTGTGTGAGCACGAAAGATCCATGGTACTCGACAGGAGGAGTACCTCAGCAGTCCAAGTGAGTGGGAAGTGCCTCTGTGTGATGTGGCATGCCCACTGTACTCGATAGAGAATGAGTTCTCTAGCAACAAAAGGTTCAGATTGATACTACCCCTAGAATAAAATCTTGTTTGAGATGAGTCATTGACTTTTGTGTTTTCCTCATGAATGAGATGATTTACTAGATAACACAGGTATATGTATTGAAATATACCTAAGTAATGGTTATCCATTGATTTCATACTTTGTGGTTAATCCTTGTTGTATTTTGTGAGGCCTTTAGGGTATCAGAGTCCCTACTGATTATCATTATGCTCACCCCTGCACAGGATTTGTCCGCACCTCATTGTGTTGGTTGCAGATGACAGACAGCGCTGACTGAGGCAGAGAGTAGCTGGACTGGACAGTACCCAAAGGTGGACCACTCGGTGTGACGGTACACGGAGGAGAAGGACGAATAAGAGTGCTTAGGAGGCCATTTGTACCTACCCTTCAGGTAGGAACCCCGGATGACAACACAGTAGTTGCTTTACGTTCCTTCGGTTGTACGTGTACTTTCCTATTGGGCTTTTCTTTCCGGCCCCTTTTACTTTCTGGAACATCTTTTTTATATAGTTTTATTTATTGTTTTTCGTCCAGTTGTGTAATCTAATGTGTTTGTTTAAAGTTATAAATTCAATGCCTTCTTAGTTTAGGGATTTACTCCTTTGGTTCTAGTCACCAGCCCCTGGCCTCTGGAAGGCGGGCTTGGGGTAGTCATGATACGGGCCCCGGGGTACGGGTCGTGACATTAATGGTGGTTCAATCCTCTTTTAGTGGGAAAAAATGTCAAGGGTTTCATTATAAGAGTATTTTGGTTATATAGGGATGCATATAGATAATTTATTAAATAAATGATTGTCCCATATACATAGATAACTGAATTTTAGTACATCGAATCGTTAATCTTAAACAAGGTTTAATTCAAATTTTATTTTCATTTTCCTTACTCATTTCCCACCTCATATTATATCATGCGGTGATTAAGAAATATTTTAACAATGACATGAAATTACCTTACTCCACCAAACCTTAATACACCTTCTTTGAAATAAAATACTTAAATAAAAAACATTGATTGTATATACAAAAAATTATTGGTATTGGTTGTTATTAGAGAAACAATTTAAACTTTCCACTTTAGGATTATTAATCTTCATATTCATGAGTAATTTATATTCAAATGCATTAATTAATTGTTAAGGAAAATTTTATAACTATAATTAATTTACTAAGTCATATATGTATATATAATATTTTTCCTTCAATTCACATCATATATCATATATATTTACATTAGGGAATGAATGTTATTTCTGAGTTTTGGGAGGTGGTGTCACATAAAACATAATTAAACAAGAGATATGTGAGTATCAATAGTAGGGTATATGTAACATATACCAAATTTTCCACTTATAGTGTCTCATTTTTTATGGAATGTTAAATAACATTTCTTCGTAGATGGATGATTAAAATCATCCAGGTATTTGAATTATATTAGTAAACTCTATAACTTTACCAATATATTTTTATAATATCATTTTTTATCTAACTAATATAAGTGGAAATTCATATAGATATCTAATATAATATTACTTTATATTGGTATCTATAGTATGTTCATCATTCTCCTTCAAAATGTGATAATATCATACAATTATAAATTTAATTATTGTTTACAATTAGAAAGAACCCAAATGCACACCGATCTCAATATGGAACTAAATTAATTAGTGAATTTTTAATTTATATTAACCAAAAAAAAATTATCAATGACTTCCAATTTGTTATACTAAACAAATATAGGAAATTATAGTGTTTAAATAAATAAACTAACTTTACTTTTCACTTATTTGTCATGAGTCCATTAATGTTGACAACAATGAATAAAAAAAATTCAAGGGATAGCTTTATATTTTATATACCATTGATGGATAAATATTTGGGATTAAAAATGTTTATCAAGGGGGGATTTTTATAATAAAACATTGGGTATGGTTTCCTCCATGGTTTTATTTTTATGGAACTAGCCCAGATAACCTAGTATACTATTACTAGAGCTTGCTTCTACATGACTTAATGGGAATTCCCAATCCCCATGGGTTTGAAACTAGCACACATCATCATACAAGAAACACAAGGGAATAATTTTTCCAAAAACATGTAGAAGAAAAAAGAAACAAGTTAGAATGATCAACACTATAAAGGTAGAAAGTTCTATAATAAATAAGAAAAAAAATACTCAAACTGTACATCACCAAGAGACACAACATCTTACAAGATAAAAGCTTAGACATTTCCCATGTAAAAAGTATATCACATCTCCACTCGTCACCTCTATCACTTTGGATCACAAGAATCAAGAACATATACCAACTCTAAGTGTTTCTTTCCATTAGCTTATACTTGCCATAAGATAATCTACAAACATCCAAAGCCAAAGGTAGCGTGTGATATATAAATCCCAGAAGGGTCTCATAAAATGTTCCATAATCAATTTCATAACAATTAAACCAATTATTCCTTCAATTTAATTAAAACATGGCATAAAACAAAATTAATAAATTTCCAAAAATATACATGCTTCTATAATAAAAATGATGGAATATATTTAAAAATAGGATTAAAAGAAAATTTTATATAAACTTTTATAAAAAATATTTTTCATGAATAAAACTATTCAATATTTAGTGGCATGTAGTCATCAAATCAAACATCTCATAGAACCATGTAATAATCCTTGTGGTGTGTTAGTTTGAAGAAATAAGATCCTCGTCCTACTCATAAATGTTATATGATCAATGTTTTCACATGTCCCACAACTCAATCCATTGGAACTGAACTCCTCGTCAATAAAAATCAAGTCATGGTATGTTTATGTCAATGTTATTATCATCAATAAAGTGTTAGGGGGTTATATCTAAGTTTTCATGTCCTAATCACCTACTAACTACCTTGTATCTCATTTTATTTAATCAATTAATCAATCAAACTATGTAAAATCATTCATTTCAAATCATTTTAAAATATAAATTCCCAATTTTCGATATCAATATTCCATTCTTATTTCAAAACCAAATAATAGGGTTTTCATCAATTCATTCCCTTTTCAAATCATCTTTCAATTTAATCTGTTTATCTCAACGTTAAACCTAAAATCATTTAATCAAATAAATTTTCCAATCAAGCCATCAATTTTCTTAAATCCACCCAACAATTTCAATTCTTGTGAAATTGGGAGTTTCCCACAATTTCTAGGCCCTTTTCAAAATAATACCTAAATCATCTCAAATTTTAATTTTTAAATGATTTAAAAACATGTTTCAAGTATATAATAAAATTTATAATTTCAAATATTGGAAAAAATTATATTGAACCAACTACCATTAATCAAATGATCTAATCAACAACTATAATGTGAAATAATAACAAAGAATGAAAGTGATGAAATCAATAAATCCATCGTAGATTCAAGATCTTTCAAAATTGAGCATAGATCCATAAATATCATTATGGTTCATTAGCCTCCAAAGATGTGATAAATGTATATCAAAATAAATCACATGAGATGATATTTACTCACATAAAGAAGATCCAACATGATTATCGAGGCTTTGATTCACAAAGAAAATAGGTTGGAGGGTTGAAACGCCTCTTGAGTGAATTTAAGATCTAAAATATATAGTGAGAATTAATATAAGGTATGTTTGAAATAAATTTTTTTTAAAATTTATGTCTATAAAAACATAGACCATGCCACATCCCCCCATAGCATTGGTGAAAAATGGATAAAAATAGCCAGACTACGATGCAGCCTCCTTTGACCAGAGTATAGCCACCCCTGGTCAACTGGCTTCATAATAACACATTGAAAACCTTGATCATATTCACATTACATGGGATAATTATATGGTTCAAACTCATCACCATTCCACAGTGGTCCCTGGTTTGGTAGATCATTGAGAATCTCAAACCAGGGCTCCTTGGTGTAGCAAGACTTCCATGGTGAAGCTATAATAAAATTAGAAGTGTTTATAAAATTGGAATTTGTGGCTTCATAGTGTATCCATATCACTATTTCACAACCTTTTCCAACCATAACATCCCTACACAATATCCTTGTAGTCCATGGTGTATCTAGGACTCTCCATATCACCACCATTACACTATGCACATCTCCCTTATGAAAACCAATATCTTTTCCAAAAACATCAACAGACTTTGGAAGAAAACCCTGCAGAACCATTGGCACATTTATACACATACATCATTAATTAAAACAAGAATACATCCCCAAAAATTATTTTGTTTTCCTTGATAAATATTCTTTATCCTTGAAAATCCCAAAAATAACCCAAACAAAAAGGGAATCAAAACAAGAGTCCAACAATACATGAAAGAAGCTAATGGAATGTGAAAACATCCCCACCATAAACACGTTTTTCCCAAAATCCTATCAATAATATTATATATCAAATAAATAAGTTCATTTTTCTCTAATTAGTGCATTATTATCTTACATCTCATGTGAATCAGAACCATGCTTCCATATCACATAGAACAAATGTATCATCTTCCTATGAAGAGAGTTTTTCATAGAGTCCACAATAGTGATTGGATGCTCATCCATGGTTAAATCAAGACTAACATCAATTTATTCCAAAATTAAGGGCTCAAAACGGTCAAAAATTTACTTTCAAATATATGATATAAGAAATTAATTGTAGACCAGATTCAACTATGGTAGAAGTTATAAACAAAAGGTAACTTTTCCTACTTTTCCAAAAATATCAAAGGAACCACAAACCTTAGTGCAATATTTCCCTATTTTCTAAAATGTTGGTGACCCAACCAATGTGAAACTCTCAAAAACACCTACTCACCAATAAAAAACTCTAATTAACAATTATTAATATTATTATAGGATTTTACCAGCTCGATGACATCACTATTATATGAGGAATCAACTAAATATTCATCCTCATATATTGGACTAAACATGCTCCAACCAAGGAACATTCACTAATATTTGGCCAACACAACATATATCAGAAAACAAGACTATATAAGCCTATAAAAGGATACATTATGATAGTATATTTGTAACTATTATTGTAATAAATCTCAACTAATCCCAAATGGTCATCCTAAGCTCCACCAAAGGCAAGAACACAAGCACTTAGCATGTCCTCTATAATCTATATAGATAATTTTATCTGGATATCCATCTATAGATGATATTCCATGCCCAAATGTATATGGTATCATATTTTCCTCTAGAGGACTCCAAAAAAGGGATAAGTAATGGGGGGTTCCTAATATATACTATAACATATGTAACTCCATACAATGTAAAAAAAATTTATACATTCAAATGTCCCAAGTCCTCAACTTAGGTCATATCTCGTATGGCAATAAAGTGAGGCAATTTGGTTATAATACTGATCAAACCCAATATCACATTCTTCCAACTAGTGTTATATGGAAACCCAAATACAATGTACATAGAAATATCATCTTACTTCCAAGCCGTAACTATAAGTGGCTAATGAAAAACTGAAGGTCTCTAGTTCTTGGATTTTACATATCAGCAGTAATAATAATGATATACAAAGTCAAAAGTTGTCTTATATCAAAACTATCCACTATAATCCCCACATCATATCATAGAACTTGTTGGTACCTTGGTGCACCACCCAATAGGAATTATGGAAATACCTCATCATGGCATTTCTCATAAGTAAAGTAGCAACATAATAGTTTTGGAAACATAGGATACTCCCTGAAGAGAATGAAACGTCAAAAATGATCTCTTTATTATAAATAGAGTCCCTAATGCTAATTAATTCATCTCCAAACTTTTTCCCCATAGAATCATCTCGAGAAGATAAGTTTCTAATGTACACTCACCAAAATAACCTCAAAATCATTACGTGGTACTCCCAATTACAACTAGGAAAATAAATCCAACAAATTCCACTCATATTATAAATATTTTAGGTAATGGGTTGGATTTTTCTTTTTTAGTTTTTATCAATGAAATTCCTCTTAATAGGGGTGTAGGAAATTTTAAAATCCAAAGATTACCAGTACTCCACCCAATGCCTCCATTGGAGATTTAAATTTTTTGAGAGAAGATATAACTAAAGAATGTTTTCTTAGAATAAATGGAAAACCATTCACCAAAAATGTAATTCTACCAACTCTTAAGAGCATGAATCAAAAAAATACATGTTTGAGATCATGGGTTGAATAATTATTCTAATGTGGCATAAGAAGTCAGGAACCATAGGCTACCACATGATAACTTTACATAAGGGAACAACCCAAACCTAAACCTAATGTGTCACATAAGACCATATAGCCATGGACGACCTCAAGAAGTGTCAAAAATAGTTTATAATTCAAAATATATTTCATCTAAAAAAGAACTCTAATATTTCCCATCCCAAATAATCAATACTCTTTTATGAGAAAGAGAGGTCATCATAGAATCCAACTTAGAGAAACATCTTATAAACTTGTGGTAATATATTGTGAAACACAAGAAGCTAAAAATCACAAAAACTCTACATGGTTGATCCCATGTCCTAACATCTTTCACCTTTTTAGGATCAACTAAAACGCCATGTTCTGAGGCCACATGTTCCAAGTGATTCACTTCCAAAATCAAGAAATTACATTTCAAAATCTTCTCATAAAGTTAGGGATTTCTCATTATTTCTATAACTTCTCTCAAATTATTAATTTTGTACTCTTCAGCCTGATATTAAACTAGTATATCATCCAAAAATAACTCTATGAAAGAGTTAATTTTTTCATGAAATATCATATTCATAAAATCTATAAAAAACTACAGAAACATTGGTTAGACCAAATGGCATAAGGTTCAGAGTTATCTTCACTAAATTAAATTTTTTTCATCAATTCTGACCTTTTAAAATCATTTTTAATTTAATCCATTTGTCTCAAGGTTCAATCTTAATCCATTTCCTCAAATAAATACCGAAATCAACAATTAATTTTCTAAAATCGACCCAAAAATTTTATTTCCATTGAAATTGGGTGTTTTCAAAATTTCCATGCCCTATTCAAAATTAACTATCAATTATATCAAATATAGGTTTATAAAAAATTAAAATACTAATTTATAATCAATCAAGATATTTAAGGTTTCTATTTTTTGGAAAAACATCAAAACCAACAAAATTTAATCATGTGATAAAATCAACACTAGCAATAGGAAATGAATAAAAAGGATGAAGGTGGGGAAATAAAAGAATTTATACTAGAATCAAGATCCATCAAAACATATATTGGATCTATAAATAAGGTGATGATTTATCACACTATAAGGAGGGAATAAGGGCATATAAATATAAACCACAATATAGGATATTTAATCATTGGAATAAGATCTAACACAATCAATGGAACTTCGATTCACAAGGTGAAGTGGTTAGAGGGTCCAAAATTCCTCTTTGGATCCTTGAATAGAAAAAAATCGAATCAGTCTTAAGAGAAGGGAAGATGGGATTTAAGAAATTGTTTGGGACAATTAATTTTGTAAAAATATAGACAGAATAGTAACCCCCCATAGCTATAATGTAAAAAAGGATGAAAATAGTTAGACCTCATCACAACATACTCAGACCATATTGCAACCACCCCCGATCAACTAACCTCCTGAGAACATGTCGTAGTCCAATTCATGAATCTTCTTTACCGTATATGAGGATATTAAACATCCTCAACAACATGATGAAATAGTTACTGAATTAAAAGATGAACCGAAAATCACCAAGAAGGGCTCCACAGCATAGCTAGATCTCCACCGCACAACTATACAAAAATTGGTAGTAGATAAAAAAAATACGCCTCTATGACTCCACGACGTAGCGGACCAGCTATTCCATAACCCTGTATGAGCTCAAGATCCCCTTTACCATAACTTTATAGTCCATAGTGAAACTACTACTCCAAAACATAGCACCTATACCCTATCACATCTCCCAACTAAAAACCAACATATTTCAAAAAACCTTAAATGTATGTTGAACATTCCCATTTGGAACCGTTGAAACATTAATAATCCAACTCCATTAATTCAAAAAAATGTATCACTAAACATTAGGTGATTTTCCCCTACAAATTATCTTCATCCATGAAAATCCTGAAACACACCAAAATGAAAAGGGATTCAAAACAAGTGTCAATAAATACTTGAAATAAAGTAGTAGAATGTTACATTACAAGTGTGCGATGAGACTCGATGGACTCCAAATATGAATTAGTGTATTTATCAATTAAATCAATGATTATTCTCTAGTTTCATAAGTATTCATAAATCATTTAACCAATATCATTTTTTGTTAAGATTCTAGGGAGACCATTATTAGATATCAAAAATGAATAAAGTTACCTTGATATATTGATTACACCTCAAACTAGATGGAAATATAGAATAAAGTCTCGTGGGTTTTGTGAAATTTTCTTATTTGGGTAGTTACTCTATGAAAGGAACTTACTTAGCTCATAAATTATCATCTATAGGTATATACCCTAGAAAAACTCGACATTATATTACTAAATATCCTAAATATCTAGAATTAACATTGGTGATTTCTCATCCATAAAGGTGGTTCCGAAAAATTTAAGTGATTGAGGGTACATGGAAATTCAAATACCATTTCTCTTATCAAATGGCTATTAGGCTGGATATAATGGAATAATAGGTTGTGAACCTTATTAATAATATTTCTTTTGGATTCATGTTTATAGACAATTTCTATATACTTATGGCTATGGTCATCACCCAACAATATATCATGCTCACTTAGTTCATTATTAGTGTCTTACACATGAGTACAATTATACCAAGTTTCAATTAAATTTATTGATATTACAATGGTTTTATGAATTCCATTATCATTATTTTTAAAAAAATCAATGATATTAACTTTAAATTCTATAGGAAATTAATTGTATTGTATTTTCATAATTTTAAAACCATTATAGGACCTATGAACGTAAAAAACCCAAAAATAATTTATCTAGTCACTTAATTATGTTAAATAAAATGGGGATGAAAGTTATTATTTATAATGATTAATGATATTAGGTACATTATTAGTGTAGGTTTTATAGATATTGTGGGCATACATGTAGGCTTTATTTATCATGTGGTTTCAAGGGACTAACATTTAATATATATATAATTATATTTGCGATGGGATGTATAATGTGTGGTAATTAATGGGGATACCCCCATTATGAAAACCCATGAGATTTTAATAACAAATAAATTTCATGTCTTATTAATATATATTATTATATTTTATGGATTCATAATCGGTATAATGATTTCAAGAAAAAACTCATTCAAAAAAATAGTTTTTTATTCTCAAAATTACTTTTAGAAATTATATTATTTTATTAAAAGATAATTTTATAAATTTTTGGAATTAAATTTTATAAAATGTAATTATTTTTTGATATCCGGATATCAAAAGTTTTTTAGGGTTTATTTTTTTGATTTTTCTCAAAAGAATGATTTTTTATGAATAGATTAAAATACCAATTTTTATAAAAAATGTCATTTTTCCATTAATTTAAAATTAATATTTTATTATAAATTAGTTTTAAAGAAAAATATTTCTCATTTCATTAAAAATAATACAATATGTTCCATTTAAAAAAACATTTTTCTAAATTTTTGTGTAAATACATATTTATGCTTTAAAACAAATTTTTCTATAATATTGTTTCACATTGTGTTTTAATTATTATATTAAAATTATTTATGGAACATATTGAAATTGAATTTTGAAAAAGGGATTTCAAATTTGGAATTATGATGTTCAAAATAATTAATGAGTTTAATTTCTATTTTTTTCATATTGAATAGTTACCACGGTAAAGGGTAAAATAGGGTGTGGAAAAAAATAAATTATAAAGATAGAAAATCTTATAGAAATTATTATTGGATGAGATTATTTTAACCCCTATAACCTTATCTTCTAAATTTGATATTTTTAGATATATTTTCCCATGAATATGAATTTATATTATTTTATAAAATTGAATATTTACTAGAGTTCTACTCTCCTCACTTATATATGTGAACCTAATATAATATCTTATTATCACACTTTGAGCAATTTATCTCCACCAAATATTATATAAATACCTTATAAACATGTATAACCATTTCATATTGGTCATGGTTTCACTAAATGAACAATAATAAAATTATTATGGAGTAAGATAAAAGTGTTTTCCCAAAGAAGTGGTATAACTCTTTGTGAGGTGTTTTAATATTTATTTATTATTTTGTATTATCCAAAACATATTTAAACATAGTTTAATAACAAACTAATTATATTAAGTAAATTAAAATTTTATTATATTTATGTCCCAATCATTTTTATCTCTTTTTTCATCCTATGGTAAATGAAATCTTCACTCGTACATACATGTGGCCTGTCATCTCCATGAAGAGTTGTGTTTCATTTTTCATCACCAGATCGTATGGATGGTAAAAATAATGTCTAAAATTAATATATATTATATTTATGGAATAATTATAATTATCTAAAGTAAATATATTACTATCATTCTTACCCTTTCATTCATTATAAAATTATAATGTTTTTCATGCGTACGTGTGGGCTACCACCTCTATGAAACTATGTGATTAGTTTTTCAGTTCCACCTTACAAGGGTAGTTATAATTATAGGACTAATGAATAAATATAAAATTTATAAAATATTTATGATTATTTAAAATTAAAATCTTATCTACTTTAATTCTTATATATTAATTTGAATAATTAAAACATTATTCGTGTATATGTATTGACTACTGTCTCAGTGAAACGACATGATTCATTTTTCATGAAAGGCTTAAGTGGTTGGTTTTAAAAGTAAATTTAAAATATTAACTTGATAATTATAAAATTTTATGTTTATTTAGATTATTTAATAATTTAACCTTTAACCATGGTCAACTTACGGATATTATTTTGAGGTTATAATCTGAATGACCCCAAAACATCAAACGTCATCATAACCAATTGAATAACTAAATAATACATTTTAATAAATAAAATAATGGGAATAATAATTATTTAATATACCTTAAAAATCTTCTTAGTCTTCTAAATAAATAATTTTATTTGATTATTTATGATTTATATAATTTTAAAATCTTGACAAGGCTTAAGGTAAAGGATAATTCTTTAAAATAACGTTTTATAGTATTTTTTCAAATATTTTTCCTCAATATTAATGATCTTTAAAAATTTTAATGCATGTTTTTCTTAATTATTTCAAGACTGTTTTATGTAAATTTAAATAAATTGTAATTTTTTAAACAAAATTAAAAAATATTATTGTTAATTTTTTCAATATATGATATTTTTGTCTTTTGAAAAAATTTCCAAAAGAATGCTTTTTAATGTATACGTCTTGAATTCATTTTCCCACTATCATGGCCATTATTAATTATCAATCTTCATCTATAAGATAATTTTTTTAAAATTATATCACATTCCAACCCTATTTAGAATTTTTTATTTTTAATAGTTTTCAAAGAAAAATTATTTTTTCAATAAGATTGTGTGAAAATAGAATGTGTCTTCTTAGGAGTTCAAATGATTTTTTCAAGGGTTTTGTGATGAAAATTTATAATGTTGAAATATTTTGTTTGAAATATATTAATTTATAATTATATGTAATTATGGGTGTGCTCAATATAGCTCATGGTGATGGGTGATCATAATACTGTTATCAAATGAATTTGGAAATGATTTTACCTTTAAAGGTGAAAAATTAGGGAGATAATTGGGTTGGTTACTCTTATGGAATTAAGAGAGAGTCAATTATTCTAACATGGTTTAAGAAAAAGTGAACATAATTTATGAATATTATTATTCATGATACTTATATTATTATTTTTAAATTGTTTTAAAGAAATAATTTTATTTCATGAGGTAAAGAATGTTTATAATCAATTAAATATGAAAGGTCTACGCTTCAATTAAATATTTTCATTAGTCCCCTCATTCCTCATGATTCCTACATTGTTTTCCTTTGATTAATAATTTTTTATATAAAAACCATTGTTAAAACATTTATTTTCATAGGTTTAGATTCTATATTTATGTACTTAATGTTTTGATATGGGAAAAGTAAACATGTTTATAGGTTTTCATATCTTTGCAAGAATATTGGGATATCATTTTTTTTGTCCTTCATGGATCTTTTTTATACCACATTTTAATCATTCATTCAAAAAATATAAATTTTATTTGGAACTATATTATGTTCAACCATTATACTATATTGACTTTTCTTAAAATAAGACGGTGTGTCTTGAATAGAAGAATAGTGAAATTTTAAAAACCTATTTTTTGTCGAAAAAATCTACACTATGTGGAAATTACCACATTTCTTATATAATAGTTTTCCTAATTCAATAAAAATATAAACATAAAAGATCATTAAAATATAATAAAATTCAAACCTTATTATAAATCCTATAAATATGGGTTGATTATGTTATCATGCATTATAGTTGGTACCCGAAAAAAGTTTTATATAACTTTAGATTATTCAATGGTGCTAAAAGATGATTTAATTAATGTCTAATTTATTTTTTTTATTATCATGAGATATATTTTAAATATTTTCTTGTTTATTCATCTAATTCATGTCTATTTAGAATGTTTTCTTGTAGAGGAAATAAGGTTTCTGAAGTAAAAGGGCATAAAGGGGAGAATAACATTCCAAATCAGCATCGTAGAATAATTTGAATAAAGAAGTTTCTATAACTATTAGTTAGCTGTGATTTGGTTTTTAATGATGAACCATATGAATGATAATGGCCAAATTCTTAATAAAGCAACATCTCTATAGCGGATCATTTAATGAAACAACACCCTCTGAATTTTTGTGGTTCTTTAGACCCGATGGAAGATGAAGGATGGATAAATTAATTTGAGAATATAATTGAATTTTTTTATTGAATGGAACATAAAAATTTAACTCACTATTTTATTCTTTTTTAAAAACTGTTTGATCTATAGTGGTTATAATTAAGAATACTAAGGAAAAAAGATGATATTAATTGCATGGAGTTTGCAGTATTTAATGATATTTTTATTGATAAGTGTTTTCATAAAGCTATTTTACATATAATGGAAAGTTAGTTTCTGGAGTTGAATAAAAATTAAGAAGTCGTAGTGGTCACTTAAAAATATTATTTTACTAGACATTCCAGTTATTCACTAAATTTCATTCTACACTAAGAGACTAAAATTGTATGATTTTACATAGTTCTAAAACCATGTTTATGAAGATATTTAGGATATCATTAATTTAAAAGTTATGAGGAAGTTTTTAGTGTGTTGAGAATGCTGATATAGATATTTCTTACACTTTTGTACTCTATGATAACAAGAAAAATAGTCGGTCAATGTGATAACTGATAAAGATGTATTCAACAAATAAATTTGTAGGTAAGAACCTAAAATATTCCAAATTCGGACAAAGAAATTTTAATAATGTTTGATAAGATTAGGAAATTATTATTGATATTGTAATATTAATCATTTGTCTCATGACTTCAAGTAAAAGGGTTCTGATCATAAATGTTGTGGCAAAATAAATAGTCATCCATCGGTAAGATGTATTAATTTTAATGAGTTGGGTAATTATTCTAACACATGTCTTATGTTACTTACCCATGGAGGGAATTATCAAGGATACAAGGATAAAGGTGTTTTATAGTATTTACCATCTATTATATACGATTTGGGACTCTTAAATGATGTGGGAAAATATATAGCATCCTCGGTACATTAAAAATATTAATCCTTAGGTTTGGATATCACTAGCTGAATGTGAAAGAGGAATAAATTCCTAGGATGAAATTTTTTACCAATTATGAACATTATCATTTTTTGTTAATTCATTTTGCATGAAAAAATTAACCCACTATATTTATGGATCGTATGAAAAGAGTTTTCCATGAAAATTTGGATAAATTTTTTGGGGTTTTTTTATGAAATTCTAGTTTATTCTAAAATTGATGAGGAATATAAGAGAAATAAAATGATAATTATATAAACATTAAAATAAATTATTTTTTATAGAATATTTAAAAAATATGAGTTTTGGTTACAATGGATTTAACTATTTGTGTATATTTTTTTATAAGGTTATATATTATAATTAATGATACTACAGAAACTAAAGTGTTATAAAAGTGGAAAAGACGTATAATTTTTATTAATATTTTATGTTTTCATTCATTAGAGACTTATGAAAATTTTTTAAAAACATTTATTGGTTATTTATTCCACTAAATAAGTTTACAAGAAAAGGTGTTAAATTCATCTATATAAAGAAATATGATGAATGTTCTTAGGAATCGAATGTAATATTAGTTAATTATTTGGTGTTAGCCAATCTATTGAAAAATATTGAGATTTTTATTTAATATTATTCTTCACTAAAGGGCCTTGTATGTTTCTTGATGAAATATGATAAGGTAATTGAATATGGTTCATGTCAATTGAAACTCCATGAGCTAAATTACGCTATTCATGATCTTGAGGATGAACCAATGGTTTTAATTTAAGAAATTAGCGGCATATTTTATATGAGGTAAAAAACAAAATATATAACAAATATAAAATTTTAAAGTATATACTAAATGAAAAAAGTGTTGAATATGAGGCAGTTAAGTTGGCTAGGAATAACTAGGGATTATGTTTCATGATTCACTATCATCTAGGTAGAGAAAAAAAAGTATCCAATTACTTAAGACGAAAAGATAATGCCTCATTAACCATGAAACATACGGAACATGATCCTTCAGTAAATGATTTAATGAATGTTGGAATATAAAATATATATGCAGGAACACACACATTTTTGTCCAGGTGTCAGTATTGTCACGACCTGCCCTCGGGGTCCGTGCCGTGACTACCCCAAGCCCGCCTTCCATAGGCCAGGGGCTGGCGACTAGCACCAAGGCGTAAATCCAGGTTAAAAGGGAAGGCATTGCCTTTGTAAAGTAAACAAACACCATAGAGTAAGCAAGCGGAAAGTAAACACTAAGTAAAAACAGAGTACAACTGAAAGTGAGGAAAAGTAAATGGGCTAGTATACAAACCCAAACTGAAAGTAAAGTACAACTTGAAAGGGAAAACAACAACTGTAAATTATAAGCCGCTACTCCGAGCTGTCCACCGGAAATCCCACCCGAAGGGTGGGTACAGATAGCTCCACTGCTCCTCGGGTCCCGCCGTCCGCTCCGAGCACGTCCCGGCCAGTAGTCCACCTCCAGGTACCGTCCGGTTCTGCAAGCCTCATCCAAGGTCAACGCTGTCTGTCGTCTGCAACCAACACAATGTAGTGCGGGCATAGCCCGTGCAGGGGTGAGTATAAGCTACTCAGTAGGGACCCCGAGACCTTTGAAGGTCTCTCGAAATCCACAAAGGATAAACCACAAAGAAAGGTACAATCACGAAGTAACAACCGACATTGCTTAGGTATATGACCATACATATACCTAAGTCATCAATTTCAAATACGCTCCAACCTCCGAGCCCAAGTACAACTCAGTCCACACAGGAAAGTAAACGTATTCCACACAGGAAAGAAAAACGTAATCCACACAGGATAGCACAACATAATCCACACAGGAAAGCAACAGGATTCAGCTCACACAGGTATACTTCTTCAAAAGACGATAAAGATGATCTCTGATCCATCTAAGTCGTCGGACCCACGAAGGATCGATAGGTAACTAACCCCCGTAAAGGACCCACACAGGATCGGGCCCACATAGGACCTGTAGGCGCTGGTTCACACAGGACCGCTGAGCGCAAAGACCCACACAGGATCGGACCCACACAGGATCGGGCCCACACAGGACTTGTAGCACTGATCCATGTAGGATCGATGAGTGCTGTATTCATCCTCGTCGAATCCACACAGGTTCTCTGTATTGTCGTCGTCGTAGTCACAGTAATAGTAACAGTAGCAGTAGCAGTAGAAGTCACAGTCGCAGCCAGCACTAGGGTTCCCGCACACAGCAAGCTCGTTTGGAGGGTCCGCTCCACGAGCCGAGAGGCTGATACATCAACTGTCACAAAGTCCAGAGTTGATGTATCCAAAAGTTCCGTATCGTCAACAGGAACTCAACGCAACAGAGGGCGCGTCGATCGGACGCCCGGTCTGAGAGTTATTGGCATTTTCGTCCCCGGGGCCCGATTGGTTTTTAAGTCAAAACCAACCCGATTGTACACCACCTGCGTCCAAACCTCGGGCGGAGTATGCCAAAAGATCCGTCTCACTAAGAGGAACACAACAAAGCTGATGGCATGTCAATCGGCCGTCCGTAGCTCAAGATATGCGTGTTTCCGCTCCGATGGCCAGGTTGGTTTCGTGGACGAACCAACCCGGCCGAACTCAAAGTATTCCGAAACTTTGAGTGCGATATACCGAAACGACCACCTCGATCCAAGAATCGTGTTTCCGCAGACGGTTCGTCAATCGGAGGTCTGTGGCTCAAGTTATGGCCAAAAGACCGAATTCATCTCGAAAACGGGGGGTCCGGGTCCGGGCCGACCCGGTCCGACCCCCCCCCCCCCCCCGGGTCGTCCCGAACCGGGTCTCCCCGAACCGGGTCGACCCAACCCGGGTACGACCCGGCCCAGCCGGCGGCGGTCCGGCGCGGCGGCGCGGACCGGCACGGCGGCGCGGTCCGGTGCGGCAGCGCGGCCTGGCGCCGCTTGTCGCCACGCGCGGGGGGCAAAGCCCCCGCTTCATCAGTTTGGCGGCACGGCTTTTAGCCGCGCCTTTTTCCAATCAACGGCCCCCCCTGGGGGCCTGCTTTGAGGAGAAACCGGGGGGCCGCCTGCCCCCCTCAAAGAAACCGCCCACGCCCCCCTCGTGGGGGGCCTGCATTGAAGAGAACCGAGGGCCGCCTGCCCCCCTCAAAGAAACCCCCCCCCCCCCTCATAAATGGGGGGCGGGGTTTAGTGCTGGCCGGGGGAATTTAATTCCCCCGGCCTTTGACCTTCCGGCCGGCCCCCCTGGCCGGCCGGTTTTTCACCATGGGGACCGGCAAACCGGTACCCTTTCCGGCTTCCGACGCCGGCGGCCCAGCCGCCGGTCTTCTCGTCCCGCCGCGGCCCGGAACCGGCCGCGGTGTTCGTCGCCCGGAGCAGTGCGACGGCACCACGCCCCTCCGCCTCGCCTTTGATTCCCTTCGACGCGGCGCGACGGCGTCGCGTTCTTGATGATCCTTCCACGGCGCGGCGCGACGGCGCCGCGCAATTTAATCGTGCGAATATCCGCGTGGTGCGATGGCACCACGCCATCTTGTTTCAACCGCAAGATAAATCATCAAGAACAAAGGAGGGGGTTCGGCCGTGTTCATGCTGTCCGGCCCCCTCAGGTTAAACGATAACACATATTTAAATATTCTCATGTTTTTCATGCTAGAACCACCAACGAGAATAATTAAATAAATAAATAATCAACAAAAACCCCTACCTTGGTTTCAAGTTCGAAGATCGTCAACGACCAGCGGAAGACGACGTCGCGGAGGTCGGGCGCCGCGGTAATCGTTCGTCAAATCCGATGACTAAGAGGTATGTCCGAAGAGGTACGTCGTTGGCGAATCTTCATAAGCCGACGAAGGAAGTACGAGGAGGAAGCAGTGTTCCCTATTCGTTGACATGGAAGGCGTCGTCGATCTTCGGATACAATCGGCTACGAAGAAGAGAGGAGCGGCGTTCTTCGTTGGAGCTTGAGCGTTCTTCGTCAAAGCTTGAGCATTCTTCGTCAAAGTTTGAAGAAGAAGGAGAAGAACCCAAAATTTCTCTCAAGAAGGCTAGGGAAATCTAACCAAATAAAATAATTTGGAGACTTATTTTATTCACACACTTAACCAAATTGAATTTCAAAAAGTTTGAAATTCAAATAAGATAACTCCAAATTAATTAACATGTTGTCATGTCAATTAAAGGGGGGTTAAAGGAGTTTTGAGAGGAGATGAAAAGTTTAGGGTTCGTGTGGGACCCACCACACTTAATCCTCTCAAGGGTGGTTAAGTGGGTGTGGGTCCCACCCTAACTTCCTTTGAGAGAAGTTTAACCAACAAGTTTAAATAAAAATTTGTAATCCACAATTTTTATTTAACTTATCCTAAACTCCCAAAAACTAACTCTCAACCCGAAATAAACGAAACCTCAGAAAAGGTCTCCTTAAGCGAATATCGGCGCTGCGAGTTCATCAGTGTCCTCGGATTTCAATTCCGAGCATCGGATCAAAAGTTAGAAATTCCCGCTCGTTCGTTCACTGAACGTACCCGAGCCAAACTTCGGAATTTGAATCTGGGCACTCCGGGCCTCGGAATCTGGTGCCGTCTGAAACCGCGCTCTTGTAAAATTCCTTAGAAAATTAAGAAAAAATTTCCCTTGAATTTTACGGGTCTTTACATTACTCCCACCTCATGGATTTACGTCCCCGTAAAGATACATCAAAAACTGGGGAAACAAATGAGGGTACTGAGCACGCATCTGAGCCTCCCGCTCCCATGTGCTCTCCTGGAGATTCCCGTGCTGCCATCTGATGCGCACAAGAGGAATCGATCGCCCACGTAGGACCCGCTCCTGTCGATCCTCTATCTCCACCGGGACTTCCGTAAAAGTCACCCCATCGTCAACGTCAAGCTCCCCATGGTCAAAGATGTGTGTCAGGTCGTGCACGTATCTCCTCAGCTGGGACACGTGGAAGACGTCGTGCACCCGGTGCAACTGAGGTGGTAGAGCCAGGTGATAAGCCACCTCACCAATCCTGCTGAGGACCTGGAAGGGTCCGATGAAGCGCGGAGATGACTTGCCGCCTCGGCCAAATCTCCGAATACCACGTCGAGGTGAGACCCGCAAGAAGACGTGGTCGCCATCCTCGAACTCCAGTGGCCTCTGCCTCCTGTCAGCGTATGACTTTTGCCGGCTCTGAGCTGTCCTCATCCGCTCCTGGATGACCTGGACCTTCTCTATCGTGGCATGGACCATCTCTGGTCCCACAAGTGCTGACTCCCCTGGGTCTGTCCAGCACAAAGGATATCTACAAGGTCGGCCGTACAACTCCTCGTACGGTGCCATCCCGATGGTGGAGTGGTAGTTGTTGTTGTACGCAAACTCCACCAAGGGTAGGTGGTCCTCCCAGCTACGACCAAAGTCGAGGACACATGCACGGAGCATGTCCTCGAGAGTCTGAATGGTCCTCTCCATCTGACCATCCGTCTGAGGGTGAAAGGCTGTGCTCAGACGTAGCTGCGTCCCGAACGCCTCCTGTAACCCCTTCCAAAGCCGGGAAGTAAAGCGGGCATCTCGATCGGAGACGATAGATAATGGCACACCGTGGAGCCGCACAATCTCCTGAACGTAGAGACGTCCCAAGCTCTCCACTGAGCCCTGCTCTCTGATGGGTAAGAAGTGTGCCGACTTGGTGAGTCAGTCAACAATCACCCATATGGAGTCGTGACCTCTGGAAGTGTGTGGAAGTTCAGTCACGAAGTCCATGGATATGCCGTCCCACTTCCACTCTGGAACCTCCAAGGGCTGTACGAAGCCCGCTGGTACCTGATGCTCTGCCTTCGCCTGCTGGCAGGTGAGGCATCGAGAAACGAACTTTGCTACTGCCTTCTTCATGCCTGGCCACCAGTGCTGTCATCTGAGGTCCTGGTACATCTTCGCCACTCCATGATGTACTGCCAAAGGAGAAGTGTGAAACTCTCTCAGCACTTCCTCTCGCAAAGCGACTGGTACCATGGTACATCCTCTCAAAAGGATGTCGTGCTCTTCTCCAAGGGGGAAACCATCAGGTGCCTGTCCCGAGGATATCTGTGCACGCTGTGTCTCACAGTCAGCGTCCCCACGCTGTGCCTCCCTAACTCGCTGCAGTAGTGGAGGAGTGACTGTGAGAGACTGAAGGAAGGCTGCTCCATCTCTATCCACGAAGGATATCTTCAAAGAGGCTAGCTGCTCTATCGCCTCCTCAAGTAGCTGAATACCCGTCCTCCTGCTGGGGGCATCGGCTACTACGTTCCCCTTCCTCCTTAATGTACAGCAAAGCTGCAAATATTTCTTCTTTTCCGAAAAGTGAAATCTGGTATCATCCCCTAGATGAACCACATTCCTTGCCTAATACAGTCAATCCCGTCATGATTAGTTAATTCATGGCATGGATGACGCCGTAAGGCCTCGACGCTGCTACCAAGAGATCCAACCATCACTCTCGCCTCCAAGGGTTGAGTCACACTATCGGCATCAGTGTGTGGTCACTGGGATTCCTCCAGTAAAAATCTCGCAAGTGAGGGTCAAGTCAACAGTTTTGAACCAGCACCTCTTAGTAAAAACAAAAAAAAAGACAAGAAAACAAAAGTCAGAAAGGCAAGTATCTTTTATTACTTCAACTTAAAGTACAAGGACACAAGGCAACACAAACTACGAAGCTAGAGGCATTATGGGCAAAGGCCTCTATGCCTGGAGCTAGTCCCGCACAAGTCCACCCGCTTCCGGAGCTCCATGATCGTACGCTTCAGCTGCCTGAAGCTGTGCTCTCCCCTGAGGTCGGGGTGGACCTCCTGGTGGTGTTGGTGGTAGAGCCTCAAAGAGTCACCCACCACCTGCTGCTCGGCCAGCTCCTCTGCCTCGTCCGCCTCCTCCCTGTGGACCGCCACGGTCGAACCTCTGCCTCTGCCTAGGTGGTTCCTCAACCGTCTGCTGCTCCTCTGCATGGCGGGTCGGGCAGTCACGAGCCATGTGGCCTTGCCCACCGCATGAATAGCATTGTCTTCCACTCGAAAGACTGGCTCCGTGCTGTGTGCCCCGCGCTACTGAGCCAGTGTCATGAGGTCATCTGCCTGAAGGTCTGGTCTGCCTGGACCCCTGAGTCATCCGTCGACTTCCTGCCGCTGAAGACTCCGCCATGTGCCGCCCTGCGGTGGGTCGCTGCACTGGTGTAGACTCAGCAAGGAAGCTCTCGATCAGAAGGGCCCGCTCCAGTACTCCTGTCTGAGTCGGTTTGCTGAGGGAGATCAGTGATGCCCTGATCTCGTGTCTCAAACCCTGCTCGAAGGTCCGGGCCTGGAAGAATGAGTCATGTACCATGTCGGTCGAGTAGCGCGAGAGATCAGTAAATCTCGCCGAGTACTGGGCGACCGTCATGCTGCCCTGCCGCAGCTGAAGAAGCTCATGGATACGCACCGCACGAAGGGTGGCTGGGATGAACTCCGAGTGGAAGAGGCTCTCAAAGTCCGTCCATATAAGAGATGACTCATCGTGCACCTGGAGCATCAAGCTCCACCATCATCCTGCTACTGCGTGTAGTAGGCTCGCAGTGAGGATCACCATGAGGTCTGCTGTTGTCCTCACTAGCCTAAACACACGTACCACTGCCTCCAGCCAGTCCTCTGCTGCCTGGGGGTCCGTCTCCCCACGAAACCTAGGTGGTCGCTTGCGCTGAAACTCATGCAGTGTGCTGAGGTGACGTGCATCGTCAGCGACTGGTGCTGGAAGTATCGGTTGCTCGACGGGTAGAGCTACCGCCGGTGCCACTGCTGACAAAGGGCCATGCACCGAAGCCTCGTCGCTCGGTGGGCTGTCGTCACACTCGACTCTCGGAACCCTAGCTGGCTGCCGTCGTGGGGCCATCCTGAATAAGAAACAGGTGCGCCACGGTCAAACAGTATACCTGGTGAGATGATATAAAGTAATCACCAAGAAAACTTTGAAACACACACGCAATCAATGTTTTCATGCATTAAGTCGGAAATCAGAAGTCAGGGTCCTGGTGTACGGATACGTCGGCCGCCGCAACAACACTGGACTCCCTGGACTGATAACCACACTCAATACGCTAAACATTATTTCTTCACATAGAAATGATCAGAGTTCACGGTAGAACCAAACTCCTTTGATACCAATTTGTCACGACCCGCCCTCGGGGTCCGTGCCGTGACTACCCCAAACCCGCCTTCCATAGGCCAGGGGCTGGCGACTAGCACCAAGGCGTAAATCCCGATAAAAAGGGAAGGCATTGCCTTTGTAAAGTAAACAAACACCACAGAGTAAGCAAGAGGAATGTAAACACTAAGTAAAAACAGAGTACAAATGAAAGTGCGGAAAAGTAAATGGGCTAGTATACAAACCCAAACTGAAAGTAAAGTAAAACTCGAAAGGGAAAACAGCAACTGTAAAGTATAAGCCGCTACTCCGAGCTGTCCACTGAAAATCCCACCTGAAGGGTGGGTACAGATAGCTCCACTGCTCCTCGGGTCCCGCCGTCCGCTCCGAGCACGTCCCGCCCAGTGGTCCACCTCCAGGTACTGTCCGGTTCTGCAAGCCTCAGCCAAGGTCAACGTTGTCTGTCATCTGCAACCAACACAACGTAGTGCGGGCATAGCCCGTGCAGGGGTGAGTATAAGCTACTCAGTAGGGACCCCGAGACCCTTGAAGGTCTATCGAAATCTACAAAGGATAAACCACAAAGAAAGGTACAATCATGAAGTAACAACCGACACTGCTTAGGTATATGCCCATACATATACCTAAGTCATCAATTTCAAATACGCTCCAACCTCCAAGCCCAAGTACACACTACTGGAAATTCGGGCTATAGCCACAGTTCTAAACTGTGGCTATAGGCCCTCAAACCGTGGCTATAGGTAATAGCCACGGTTTGGCGAACCGTGGATATGTTTGGCGTGGCTATAGGCCTAGACCTAGAGCCACGGTTTGGAACCGTTGCATTAACTCTATAGCCACGGTCCAAACCGTGGCTATAGGTTTAGAGCCACAGTTTAAACCGTGGCTGTATACCTAATGCCACGGTTTAAACCGTGGCTATACTAAAGGCTGGACAAAATCTATAGCCACGGTTTTAAACCGTGGCATTATGTCTATATCTACGGTTTAAAACCGTGGCAATAAATCAATAGCCACGGTTTAAAACCGTGGCTATAGGGTGTCCAAATCCATAAAAAAATACCCCCTGGACACACCCTGGACACCTCCCCTGCCACCCCCGACCAGTCCCCCCCTGCCAGTACCCCCTTCCAGTCCCCCTGCCAGTCCCCTCTGCCACCCTCCTGCTAGTCCCCCCCCTGCCAGCCCCCCCTGCCCACTGCTTGTCCCCCTGCCAGCCCCCCCTGCTTGTCCCCCTGCCAGCCCCCCCCCCCCCTTCCCCCTGCTTGTCCCCCTGCCAGCCCCCCCTACCCCCTGATTGTCCCCCTGCCAGCTCCCCCCTGCCCCCTGCTAGTCCCCCCCCCCCGCCAGCCCCCCCTGCCCCCTGCCAGTCCCCCCCTGCCTGGACACACCTCCCCCCTGCCTGGACACCCCTCCCCCCTGCTTGTCCCCGTGCCAGCCCCCACCCCCCCTGCCCCTGCCAGCCCCCCCATGCCCCCTGCTTGCCCCCTGCCAGTCCCCCCCCCCCCCCTTCCCCCTTCTTGTCCCCCTGCCATCCCCCCTGCCCATGCCAGCCCCCCCCCCCCTGCCCCCTGCTTGCCCCCTGCCAGCCCCCCCCCCCCCCTTCCCCCTGCTTGTCCCCCTGCCAGCCCCCCCTGCCACCCCCCTGCTTGTCCCCCTGCCAGCGCCCCCCCTGCGTGTCCCCATGCCAGCCCCCGCCCCCTGCCCCTGCCAGCCCCCCCTGCCCCCTGCTTTCCCCCCTGCCAGTCCCCCCCCCCCTTCCCCCTGCTTGTCCCCCTGCCAGCCCCCCTGCCCCGGCCAGCCCCCCCCCCCCCCCCCCTTCCCCCTGCTTGTCCCCCTGCCAGCCCCCCTTCTTGTCCCCCTGCCAGCCCCCCCCCCCCCCCCCCCCGCCCCTGCCAGCCCCCCCTGCCCCCTGCTTGCCCCCTACCAGCCCCCCCCCCCCCCCCCTGCCCCCTGCTTGTCCCCCTGCCAGCCCCCCATGCCCCCTGTTTGTCCCCCACCCAGCCCCCCCCCCCCCCCCCTGCCCCCTGCCAGCCCCCCCTGCCCCCTGCCAGCCCCCCCTACCCCCTGCTTGTCCCCCCCCAGCCCCCCCCCCCCTGCCCCCTGCCACCCCCCCCCCCCCTGCCCCTGCCATCCCCCCCCCCCCCACCCTGCCCCCCCTGCCCCCTGCTTGTCCCCCTGCCAGCCCCCCCTGCCCCCTGCTTGTCCCCCTGCCACCCCCCCCCCATGCCCCCTGCTAGGCCCCCTGTCAGTCCCCTGCTAGTCCCCCTGCCCCCTGATCTGATAACCAATTTTATCTGATCTGATAACCACAACATCTTCAGCACTTCCAGATTCAGGTTTAACAGGTACCAATTCACCAATTCTGACATGTTTAGCAGCATGAGATAAGACAGGAACAGACTGAACTACATCAGATTTACAGACCATGTTTAGCACCCCTCCCCCCTGCTGGACACCCCCCTGCTGGACACCCCCTCCCTCAGCTGGACAACCCCCCCTGCTGGACACCCCCCCTGTCAGTCAGCATTGCTACAGTAGTCAGCATTGCTACAGTACCCAAAAAAAATCCTTGGTGGTAAAGCAGTCCAAGGAAAAACAGGTTGTGTTTTGGGTTGTGAAGAAGAGAACAAACCTAAAGAAGTGGAGACACAATCCATGGGGTAAGTGTGCTCACAAAGCATATATTTTAGAGCTGAAAACAGATCTGGTTTAGAGCTGGAAGATGCATGCAGCAATGGTATCAATTCATGCTAAAAGTGGACACCCCAGGACAGACCCCCCCCCCCAAACCCAGACCCCCCAGGACGGACCCCCCCAGACCCTGGACACCCCAGGACAAACGCCCCCCCCCCCCCCCCCTCACTGGACCCCCTAGACACCCCATGGACAGACCCCCCCCCCCCCCAAACCCAAACCCACTCCCCACCCTTGACACCCCCCTGCACCCCAAGTACCACCTGCACCCAGCCCCCCCCCCCCCCCAGGATATTATTTGACATTACATCTACAGTTGGCATTCCCATCAAAATGGATAGAGCAACTGAGGAGGCACATTATGGGTATTTTGCTAGAATAATGTGCATTTTTCTAGAGTTCTTCTAGAAGTGGACCTTAATTCCACCCTCATTGATCGGGTTGTGTTATCCACAAATGAAGATGACTTGTTTTTGAAAATTGGGTATGAACAACTACCTGCATTTTGTTCCAAGTGTCTATCTATAGGGTAATCTAAAGAGAGATGCAGAATGAAACTTGTCTGCTATTTTTTCTCGCAGAAGGGACCTGATTTTCAGACTTTCTGTAAGAAGAGAAAGAATGGTCCTGGAGCTGGGAATGGATCTGGTCAGGCTGTTGCAGGAAATGGAAGTGTGGAACTTGGGCAGTGTCTTGCAGGAACAGTTTGTGATCAACCAGGGACTGGAGTCAGCAATATGAAGGGGAATGCTTCCGATATTTCAGGTGAAGGTTTTCAAGAGGAGGTGAATTTTGATGATCCAGATTTGCAACCTGGACTAGGGCTGGTGAGGTTCAGGGGCAGGGAAAACTAACAGTAGCAGGAGCTGTTAGTGGACGGATTGAGGATGAAAATCAGAGGCTAGGAGAAGATATGTCAAGGTCAGAGTTTGATGCTGCCTCTCAGCAGCGGGGTCAAGGTCTGATCCCATCAGGTGTACAGGTGCAGGTAAATGTTGATGATCCAGGCTTGGAGCAACCTGGAATTGGGTCTGGAGAGGTTAAATATGTTCAAGGGCAGAAGAAACTCTCAGTAGCACGGGTTGATTGTGTCCAGTTTGTGGATGAAAATCAGCGTCCTGTTGACTTCCAGTCGCAAGGACCTGCAGGAGAAGGAACAGGAGATCCAGGCCATGGGCCTAGGAGCCCGTAACCTGGGTCAAAAGCTGGGTGCTTCACTGGGGACGCCTCAGTATGGGTCTGAGCAGCATGAACCAATGGTTTAACCTTCTCAGATCCAGGAAGAGATCAATCGGCAAATGGAGCTTAATAATATAGGGGGAAGTTGGGCCGGAATAGAAAATGATGATTATGCCCATAGAAGTGATCCATGTAAAGATATTTTAAGCAAGGGAAAGTTTCCTTCAGTTGATAAAGAGGGATTTCAAATTGTCTATTCAAGGAAATCAAGGAAGAAGAAAGACTTCTCTCAATGGAGAACAACGATGGTGACTAGGTCTCATAGCTCATCTACCTACAACTTGGAATGGGGTGATGATGTCGGGGAGGGGGTTATGAAAACGAAATGATTTATTATGAAGGAAGTTTTATCAATGTCTAGCCCCATCTCCTCTCTTATGTCATCTTTTGTTTTTAATAAAATGGCTTTAGAGCCTTTCGGCTCGAAGCATCTTTCTGTTTCGATGGATTTGGGGAGTTTGAACATCTCACATAATCGTTTAATTTAAATGTTAAACGATTACTAATGGGATTAAGCCGTATGCTTCAAATGAGCTGAAACGTTTGGGACATTTGTGTAACGTACCATGAATAGGCTGAACATTTTGAGGTTCTCGAAGGCCTATATGAATTGGTTCAATTCCTATGCAAGTGGTTGCACTTGATGGATGAGATCATGTGATCGTTAGAACCCCTCAAAGCCGATTCTCTCTAGCTCTTGTTTCTCTCCCACCTTTAAACAAGGTTCTAACAGACTGTGGTGTTGAGAGAGACCCTACCTAAGCATCGGGTGATTCCCATGAACCTTGGATACCTCAGAAGGAGTCTTTCGGTGACTTCTCGGAGATCTCGATCAAACGCTTGTGAAAACTTCGACAACCAGGAAGGACTGGTATTGAGAGAGGTCCTACTAAGTGTCGGGTGATTCCCATGATTTGTGGATACCTCTGAAGGAGTCTTTCAGCGACTTCTAAGTGATCACAATCAAACACTTGTGAAAAGCTTCGAAAGACTGGATCGAATGGTGTAAGGTACACCATTCTTATTCATTGTTTAGATTGATTACAAACGTATAGATATATTTCGGCGTGACTGCGGCGTGACCGCGGACACCCCTCCCCCCTGCTGGACACCCCTCCCCCCCTGCTGGATGTGGCTGGAGCAGGGCCACATCACGGCGTGACCGCGGCGTGACCGCGGCGTGACCGCGGCGTGACCACGGCGTGACCGCGGCGTGACCGCAGCGTGCCCGCAGCGTGTTGGCCCGATCCAGCGACCACAATAACCACAATAAGAAAATAACCAATGACCTTGTCAGGAAGATAAACAGTGACCACAACAACAGAAAACAATCCATGACAACCAGAACAAAAAATAACATCACATTATAAAAATTAAAAATAAGATTATCTATACAGTGGCCACAAACTATTGAGAATGACACTACTTTCAATTGACAATGAAACCTAACTCAAAATTCTGTAATCTAGTAACACCACTTTCAATTTTGTAATATAGTAACACTACTTTCAATTGAGATCCCATTGAAGGAACATAAATCAATCCTCTGAGGATAAATAATTATTGATAATGTCAATAGCATTTCCAAACTCCACAAGGAGAATAGATTCTATGGGTCTCTTTTCCTGGGAATGTTAACAAAAAATATCATAATTGAAAAACAAGCTTATTAAAGTATGGAACCAGATAAATTAGAGGACCACGTGGTGGCATACCTTAATAAAATTTAGTATGATTATAGGATTTCCATATCTCTGGTCTAGATTTTCAAAATGCAGCCTTGTTGATTTATAACGAAGGTCTTTCCATAATACTGGGAAACAAAAAACAAAACTTCAATAAGAAATGGCAATAGATCAGAAAATTAAAAAGCAGCATATTCATGGGAAAATGCCAAAAAAATATTATCAGGTTCAATATTCCTTCACGATGACTCCTGAGATTAGAAAAGTTGAATTAAACACCGATTCTGGACAACAGAACTTATTTATAAATGGCAGCCTTCAGATATATACTCCGGAGCAAATTGTTTTGTCACAACATAATTAACTGCTTGAACCATTTCATTGACACCTCATTTTAATTATATAGATGAACATAAATAAATGTATAGAAAGATTAGTGTAAAAATCAAACAGAACAGACAAGAGAAAGGAAAAATATGTCAAACACTGAATAATTGGGAACATCTGCCAGCAAAAATTACACATTCTAGAAGATGGGTTATAACAAAAAATTGATCTTCAAAAGAATCACAGTGCTTGATCTTATATAAAGTCGTATTCAGAACCCAAACCCATGTAGGAATGCACACATAAAAAACATAAAACAACTAACATGTATCTATCCAACCTGGTGCCAGTAAAATGAGGTGACCGCCTAGCAATAAGGGTTAACTTGAAGTCCCTGCCACATATTGAGAGCTTCACCTGGATTCAAACAGCACAACCATTAATCTCATAGTGATTAATTATTGATTTTCACAAATAACTCAAATGATCCAGCATGATAGTTGGTAAGAAATATTTAGATGTGAATACACTTTTTGAAAGTCAATTTTGCATTCTGAATTTCATTGAAACCACATTTTAATTATCTCCGATTGACGTGCCGTCTGCGCGTTCACGTCGCGAAGACTACCATGCTTTCAAATTCAGGCCAACTAGTGTGTACAGGTAAATAAAGAAGCCAATGATAAAGATTTTAGCACCCCTACAACCGAAAAAGCACATTCCAGTAGAGGGAATAAGGGTCCCTATAGGAGAAACTACAGTCTGGAAAGAAAAAACCACATCTAGTTGCTTATTATTGTCCAACGAGTGGTTTTTTTGATGAATACATACAAAATTAAATACATACCCGCAAGTAAATACATACAAAATTAAATACAGAATTAAATACATACCAAATACATACCAAACACATACCTGCAACTAGAGAATCCATACATACCTACAACTAGAGACTCCATACATATAGAATTGAATACATACAGAATACATACAGAATACATACAGAATGCATACAGAATGCATACCTACAACTAGAGACTCCATACATAAAGAATACATACATACTTGCAACTAGAGACTCTATACATATAGAATACATACCTGCAAGTAAATACATACCTGCAATTAGAGACTCCATTCCTCCCTCAATTAAAAATACATACAGAATTAAATACATACATGAATTCAGAATACATACAGAATTGAATACATACCTACAAGTAAATACATATAGAATTCAGAATTAAATTCATACATGAAAGTATTATAACACATAATTCATACCTGTAAGTAAATACATACAAAATTCAGAATTGAATTCGGAATTCAGAATTGAATACATGCCTGCAAGTATTATAACAAATAATACATATCTGCAAGTAAATACATATAGATTTCAGAATTGAATTTAAAATTCAGAATTGAATACATACCTGCAATTATAACACATAAGTCATATCTTCAAGTAAATACATACAAAATTTAGAATTGAATTCAGAATTCAATACCTGTAAGTATAAAACATAATTCAGAAGGTAATTAAATACATACATAATTGAATTTAGATTTTTCATTAAAACAGGATGAAAAATTTGGTTGATGTTGAATTAATAAAAAAAACAGTGGCAAAGAAATTAAAATGATGCAACGCCGAACCAGATGTTTGAAAAAAATCATATTTGACTTAAAACCAGCATTCAACACAAAGACAATCTGGTAGAATTCAATTCAATATGAACATTGAATAGAAACTGTTAAATAGAGATATTTAAATCGATGATGAACTGGTATTTTTAAGCCAAATCAATAGATTCAAAGAGAGTTGAACATCTACCAGTCAAGAAACAACTCAGAGGAAGGAATTTGGAGAAGAATACCTCACTCAAACCCCCATCGTGATTTAGACTTGGAGGGGAGTCCATCGGCGTCGGGGGAGGCGCTGTCTTCCGGGGAGGGGGGAGGCGCGGTCGTCCGGGGAGGGGAGTGCGTCGGGGGAGGGGAGTGAGTCGGGGAGGGTTCTGTAGGAGTGAGTCCGGGGAGGGGGGAGGCGCGACGAGGAGGCGTCGGGGAGGAGGGGCGAGGAGGGCGCGGCGACGAGGAGGGCGCGGCCAAGAGGAGGGCGCGGCGAGGAGGGCGCGACGACGAGGAGGGCGCGACGAGGAGGGCGCGGCGAGGAGGAGATGCCGTCGGGGAGGAGGGCTGTGGATCGGGGAGGAGGAGGAGCCCGATAAAAGATCGGGAGAATAAAAGGATGAAACACATTTAGCCACGGACAAAAATTTAACCGTGGCCTAATAAGGGCTATAGCCACGGACCTATAAAACCATGGCTATAGGTCTGTGGCTATAGCCCCAATTTCTAGTAGTGACAACTCAGTCCACACAGGAAAGTAAATGTATTCCACACAAGAAAGCAAAACGTAATTCACACAGGATAGCACAACATAATCCACATAGGAAAGCAATAGGATTCAGCTCACACAGGTATACTTCTTCGAAAGACGATAAAGATGATCTCTGATCCATCTAAGTGGTCGGACCCACGAAGGATCGATAGGTAACTAACCGCTGTAAAGGACCCACACAGGATCGGGCCCACATAGGACCTGTATGCGCTGGTTCACACAGGACCACTGAGCGCAAAGACCCACATAGGATCGGACCCACACAGGATCGGGCCCACACAGGACCTGTAGCACTGATCCATGTATTATCGCTGAGTGTTGTAGTCGTCGTCATCGAATCCACACAGGATCTCTGTACTGTCGTCGTCGCAGTCACAGTAACAGTAGCAGTAGCAGTAGCAGTAGTAGTCGCAGTCGCAGCCAACACTAGGGTTCCCGCACACAGCAAGCTCGTTCGGAGGGTCCGCTCCACGAGCCGAGAGGCTGATACATCAACTGTCACAAAGTCCAGAGTTGATGTATCCAAAAGTTCCGTATCGTCAACAGGAACTCAACGCATCAGACGGCGCGTCGATCGGACGCCCGGTCTGAGAGTTATTGGCATTTTCGTCCCCGGGGCCCGGTTGGTTTTTAAGGAAAAACCAACCCGACCATACTCCACCTGCGTCCAAACCTCGGTAGGAGTATGCCAAAAGATCAGTCTCACGAAGAGGAACACAACAAAGCTGACGGCACGTCAATCGGACGTCCGTAGCTCAAGATATGAGTGTTTCCGCTCCGAAGGCCCGGTTGGTTTCGTGAACGAACCAACCCAGCCGAAATCAAAGTATTCCAAAACTTTGAGTGAGATATACCAAAACGACCGTCTCGATCCAAGGATCGCGTTGCCGCAGACGGTTCGTCAATCGGAGATCCGTGGCTCAAGTTATGGCCAAAAGACCGAATTCGTCTCGAAAATGGGGGGTCCGGGTCCGGGCCGACCCGGCCCAATTTGTCACGACCCGCCCTCGGGGTCCATGCCGTGACTACCCCAAGCCCGCCTTCCATAGGCCAGGGGCTGGCGACTAGCACCAAGGCGTAAATCCCGGTAAAAAGGGAAGGCATTGCCTTTGTAAAGTAAACAAACACCACAGAGTAAGCAAGCAGAAAGTAAACACTAAGTAAAAACAGAGTACAACTGAAAGTGCGGAAAAGTAAATGGGCCAGTATACAAACCCAAACTGAAAGTAAAGTACAACTTGAAAGGGAAAACAGCAACTGTAAAGTATAAGCCGCTACTCCGAGCTGTCCACTGGAAATCCCACCTGAAGGGTGGGTACAGATAGCTCCACTGCTCCTCGGGTCCCGTCGTCCGCTCCGAGCACGTCCCGCCCAGTGGTCCACCTCCAGGTACCGTCCGGTTCTGCAAGCCTCAGCCAAGGTCAACGATTTCCGTCGTCTGCAACCAACACAACATAGTGCGGGCATATCCCGTGCAGGGGTGAGTATAAGCTACTCAGTAGGGACCCCGAGACCCTTGAAGGTCTCTCGAAATCCACAAAGGATAAACCACAAAGAAAGGTACAATCATGAAGTAACAACCGACACTGCTTAGGTATATTCCCATACATATACCTATGTCATCAATTTCAAATACTCTCCAACCTCCGAGCCCAAGTACAACTCAGTCCACACAGGAAAGTAAACGTATTCCACACAGGAAAGCAAAACGTAATCCACACAGGATAGCACAACATAATCCACATAGGAAAGCAAGAGGATTCAGCTCACACAGGTATACTTCTTCGAAAGATGATAAAGATGATCTCTAATCCATCTAAGTCATCGGACCCACGAAGGATCGATAGGTAACTAACCCCCGCAAAGGACCCACACAGGATCGGGCCCACATAGGACCTGTAGGCGCTGGTTCACACAGGACACGCTGAGCGCAAAGACCCACACAGGATCGGACCCACACAGGATCGGGCCCACACAGGACCTGTAGCACTGATCCACATAGGATCAGTGAGTGCTGTAGTCGTCGTCATCGAATCCACACAGGATCTCTGTATTGTCGTCGTCGCAGTCACAGTAACAGTAGCAGTAGCAGTAGCAGTAGTAGTCACAGTCGCAGCCAGCACTAGGGTTCCCGCACACAGCAAGCTCGTTCGGAGGGTCCGCTCCACGACCCGAGAGGCTGATACATCAACTGTCACACAAAGTCCAGAGTTGATGTATCCAAAAGTTCCGTATCGTCAACAGGAACTCAACACAACAGACGGCGCGTCGATCGGACGCCCGGTCTGTGAGTTATTGGCATTTTCGTCCCCGGGGCCCGGTTGGTTTTTAAGGAAAAACCAACCCGACCGTACTCCACCAGCGTCCAAACCTCGGGCGGATTATGCCAAAAGATCCGTCTCACTAAGAGGAACACAACAAAGCTGACGGCACGTCAATCGGACATCCGTATCTCAAGATATGAGTGTTTCCGCTCCGAAGGCCCGGTTGGTTTCGTGAACGAACCAACCCGGCCGAACTCAAAGTATTCTGAAACATTGAGTGTGATATACCGAAACGACCGTCTCGATCCAAGGATCGTGTTTCCGCAGACGGTTCGTCAATCGGAGGTACGTGGCTCATGTTATGTCCAAAAGACCGAATTCGTCTCGAAAACGGGGGGTCCGGGTCCGGGCCGACCCGGCCCGGCCGGCGGCGGTCCGGCGCGGACCGGTGCTGCGGCGCGGTCTGGCGCGGCGGCGCTGCCCGGCCGGCGGCGGCGCGGCCTGGCGCCGCTTGTCGCCACGCGCGGGGGGCAAAGCCCCCGCTTCATCAGTTTGGCGGCGCGGCTTTTAGCCGCGCCTTTTGCCAATCAACGACCCCCCTCCTGGGGGCCTGCTTTGAGGAGAAACCGGGGGGCCGCCTGCCCCCCTCAAAGAAACCCCCCCCCCCTCGTGGGGGGCCTGCATTGAAGAGAACCGGGGGCCGCCTGCCCCCCCTCAAAGAAACCCCCCCCCCCCCCCCCTCATAAATGGGGGGGGGGGGGGGTTAGTGCTGGCCGGGGGAATTAAATTCCCCCGGCCTTTGACCTTCCGGCCGGCCACCTGGCCGGACGGTTTTTTCTCCAAGGGGACCAGCAAACCGGTCCCCTTTCCGGCTTCCAACGCTGGCGGCCCGACCGCCGGTCTTCTCGTCCTGCCGCGGCCCGGAACCGGCCGCGGTGTTCGTCGTCCGGCGCGGTGCGACGGCACCGCGCCCCTCCGCCGCGCCTTTGATTCCCTTCGACGCGGCGCGACGGCGTCGCGTTCTTGATGATCCTTCCACGGCGCGGCGCGACGGCGCCGTGCAATATAATCGTGCGAATATCCGCGTGGTGCGATGGCACCACGCCATATTGTTTCAACCGCAAGATAAATCATCAAGAACAAAGGAGAGGGTTTGGTCGTGTTCATGCGGTCCGGCCCCCTCACATTAAACGATAACACATATTTAAATATTCTCATGTTTGTCATCGGGGTCCCTACTGAGTAGCCGATGCCCTCAACAGGAGGAAGGGGAACGTAGTAGCCGATGCCCTCAGCAGGAGGACGGGCATTCAGCTACTTGAGGAGGCGACATAGCAGCTAGCCTCTTTGCAAATATCCTTCGTGGATAGAGATGGAGCAGCCTTCCTTCAGTCTCTCACAGTCACTCCTCCACTACTGCAGCGAGTAAGGGAGGTACAGCGTGGGGACGCTGACTGTGAGATACGGCGTGCACAGATATCCTCGGGACAGGCACCTGATGGTTTCCCCCTTGGAGCAGAGCACGACATCCTTTTCTGAGGACGTACCATGGTACCAGTCGCTTTGCGAGAGGAAGTGCTGAGAGAGTTTCACACTTCTCCTTTGGCAGTACATCCGGGAGTGGCGAAGATGTACCAGGACCTCAGACGACAACACTGGTGGCCGGGCATGAAGAAGGTAGTAGAAGAGTTCG
Source organism: Viscum album (assembly GCA_963277665.1). Lineage (NCBI taxonomy): Eukaryota > Viridiplantae > Streptophyta > Magnoliopsida > Santalales > Viscaceae > Viscum > Viscum album. The sequence continues at coordinate 1,034,659,347 of OY728159.1, forward strand.
TTTCTCGATGCCTCACCTGCCAGCAGGTGAAGGCAGAACATCAGGTACCAGCGGGCTTGGTACAGCCCTTGGAGGTTCCGGAGTGGAAGTGGGACGACATATCCATGGACTTCGTGACTGGACTTACACACACTTCCAGAGGTCATGACTCCATATGGGTGATTGTTGACCGACTCACCAAGTCGGCACACTTCTTACCCATCAGAGAGAAGGGATCAGTGGAGAGCTTGGGACGTCTCTATGTTCAGGAGATTGTGGCGATCCACGGTGTTCCATCATCTATCGTCTCCGATCGAGATGCCCGCTTTACTTCCCGGCTTTGGAAGGGGTTACAGGAGGCATTCGGGACGCAGCTACGTCTGAGCACATCCTTTCACCCTCAGACAGATGGTTAGACGGAGAGGACCATTCAGACTCTCGAGGACATGCTCCGCGCATGTGTCCTCGACTTTGGTCGTTGCTGGGAGGACCACCTACCCTTGGTGGAGTTTGCGTACAACAACAGCTACCACTCCACCATCGGGATGGCACCGTACGAGGCGTTGTACAGCCGACCTTGTAGATCTCCTTTGTGCAGGACAGACCCAGGGGAGTCAGCACTTGTGGGACCAGAGATGGTCCAGGCCACGACAGAGAAGGTCCAGGTCATCCAGGAGCGGATGAGGACAGCTCAGAGCTGGCAGAAGTCATACGCTGACAGGAGGGGGAGGCCACTAGAGTTCGAGGACGGCGACCACGTCTTCTTGCGGGTCTCACCTCGACGTGGTATTCGGAGATTTGGCCGAGGTGGAAAGTTATCTCCGCACTTCATCGGACCCTTCCAGGTCCTCAGCAGGATTGGTGAGGTGGCTTATCGCCTGGCTCTACCACCTCAGTTGACCGGGTGCACGACGTCTTCCATGTGTCCCAGTTGAGGAGATACGTGCACGACCCGACGCACATCTTTGACCATGGGGAGCTTGACATTGACGATGGGGCGACTTTTACGGAGGTCCCGGTGGAGATAGAGGATCGACAGGAGCGGGTCCTACGTGGGCGATAGATTCCTCTTGTGCGCATCAGATGGCTGCACGGGAATCTCCAGGAGAGCACATGGGAGCGAGAGGCTCAGATGCGTGCTCAGTACCCTCATTTGTTTCCCTAGTTTTTGATGTATCATTACGGGGACGTAAATCCCTGAGGTGGGAGTAATGTAAAGACCCGTAAAATTCAAGGGAAATTTTTTCTTAATTTTCTTTGGAATTTTACAAGAGCGCGGTTTCAGACGGAACCTGATTCTGAGGCCCGGAGTGCCCGGAATCAAATTCCAAAGTTTGGCTCGGGTACGTTTAGTGAACGAACGAGCGGGAATTTCTAACTTTTGATCCGGTGCTCGGAATTGAAATCCGAGGACACCGATGAACTCGCAGCGCCGATATTCGCTTAAGGAGACCTTTTCCGAGGTTGTGTTTATTTCGGGTTGAGAGTTAGTTTTTGTGAGTTTAGGATAAGTTAAATAAAAATTGTCAATTACAAATTTTTATTTAAACATGTTGGTTAACTTCTCTCAAAGGAAGTTAGGGGTGGGACCCACACCCACTTAACCTCCCTTGAGAGGATTAAGTGTGGTGGGGCCCACACCAACCCTAAACTTTTCATCTCCTCTCAAAACTCCTTTAACCCTCCTTTAAATGACATGTCAACTTGTTAATTAATTTGGAGTTATCTTATTTGAATTTCAAACTTTTGAAATTCAATTTGGTTAAGTGTGTGAATAAAATAAGTCTCTAACTTATTTTATTTGGTTAGATTTCTCTAGCCTTCTTGAGAGCATTTTTGGGTTCTTCTCCTTCTTCTTCAAACTTTGACGAAGAACGCCGCTCCTCTCTTCTTCGTACCCGATTGTATCCGAAGATCGACGACGCCTTCCGTGTCAATGAAAAGGGAACGCCGCTTCCTCCTTGGACTTACTTCGTCGGCTTATGAAGATTCGCCAACGACGTACCTCTTCGGACGTACCTCTTCGTCATCGGATTTGACGAACGATTACCGCGGCGCCCGACCTCCGAGACGTTGTCTTCCGCAGGTCGTTGACGATCTTCGAACTTGAAACCAAGGTTGGGGTTGTTGTTGATTATTTATTTATTTAATTATTCTCATTGGTGGTTCTAGCATGACAAACGTGAGAATATTTAAATATGTGTTATCGTTTAACGTGAGGGGGCCGGACCGCATGAACACGGCCGAACCCCCTCCTTTGTTCTTGATGATTTATCTTGTGGTTGAAACAAGATGGCGTGGTGCCATCGCACCACCCGGATATTCGCACGATTATATTGCGCGGCGCCGTCACGCCGCGCCGTGGAAGGATCATCAAGAACGCGACGCCGCCGTGCCGCGTCGAAGGGAATCAAAGGCGCGGCGGAGGGGCGCGGTGCCGTCGCACCGCGCCGGATGACGAACACCACGGCCGGTTCCGGGCCGCGACGGGACGAGAAGACCGGCGGCCGGGCCGCCGGCGTCGGAATTCGGAAAGGGGACCAGTTTTCCGGTCCCCTTGGAGAAAAACCGGCCGGCCAGGTGGCCTGCCGGAAGGTCAAAGGCCGGGGGAATTTAATTCCCTCGGCCAGAACTAAACCCCCCCCCCCCCCATTTATGAGGGGGGGGTTTCTTTGAGGGGGGCAGGCGGCCCCCGGTTCACTTCAATGCAGGCCCCCCACGAGGGGGGGGGGGGGGCAGTTTCTTTGAGGGGGGCAGGCGGCCCCCCGGTTTCTCCTCAAAGCAGGCCCCCCCCAGGAGGGGGGCCGTTGATTGGCAAAAGGCGCGGCTAAAACCCGCGCCGCCAAACTCAGGAAGCGGGGGCTTTGCCCCCCGCGCGTGGCGACAAGCCGCGCCGCCGCCGGCCGGGCCGGGTCGGCCCGGACCCGGACCCCCCGTTTTCGAGACGAATTCGGTCTTTTGGCCATAACTTGAGCCACGGACCTCCAATTGACGAACCGTTTGCGGCAACGCGATCCTTGGATCGGGACGGTCGTTTCAGTATATCGCACTCAATGTTTCAGAATACTTTTAGTTCGGCCGGGTTGGTTCGTTCACGAAACCAACCCGGCCTTCGGAGCGGAAACACTCATATCTTGAGCTACGGACGTCCGATTGACGTGTCGTCAGCTTTGTTGTGTTCCTCTTTGTGAGACAGATCTTTTGGCATACTCCGCCCAAGGTTTGGACGCAGGTGGAGTACGGTCGGGTTGGTTTTGCCTTAAAAACCAACCGGGCCCCGGGGACGAAAATGCCAATAACTCTCAGATCGGGCGTCTGATCGACGCGCCGTCTGTTGCGTTGAGTTCCTGTTGACGATACGTAACTTTTGGATACATCAACTCTGGACTTTGTGACAGTTGATGTATCAGCCTCTCGGCTCGTGGAGCGGACCCTCCGAACGAGCTTGCTATGTGCGGGAACCCTAGTGCTGGCTGCGACTGTGACTACTACTGCTACAGCTACTGTTACTGTTACTGTGACTGCGACGACGATAGTACAGAGATCCTGTGTGGATTCGACGACGACGACTACAGCACTCAGCGATCCTACGTGGATCAGTGCTATAGGTCCTGTGTGGGCCCGATCCTGTGTGGGTCCGATCCTGTGTGGGTCTTTGCGCTCAGCGGTCCTGTGTGAACCAGCGCCTACAGGTTCTATGTGGGCCCGATCCTGTGTGGGTCCTTTACGGGGGTTAGTTACCTATCGATCCTTCGTGGGTCCGACGACTTAGATGGATCAGAGATCATCATTATCGTCTTTCGAAGAAGTATGCCTGTGTGAGCTGAATCCTGTTGCTTTCCTGTGTGGATTATGTTGTGCTATCCTGTGTGGATTACGTTTTGCTTTCCTGTGTGGAATACGTTTACTTTCCTGTGTGGACTGAGTTGTACTTGGGCTCGGAGGTTGGAGCGTATTTGAAATTGATGACTTAGGTATATGTATGGGCATATACCTAAGCAGTGTCGGTTGTTACTTTGTGTTTGTATCTTCCTTTGTGGATTTTGTGAGACCTTCGGGGGTCTCGGGGTCCCTACTGAGTAGCTTATACTCACCCCTGAACGGGCTATGCCCGCACTACGTTGTGTTGGTTGCAGACGATGGATAGCGTTGATCTCGGCTGAGGCTTGCTGAGCAGGACGGTACCTGGAGGTGGACCACTGGGCGGGACGTGCTCGGAGCAGACGACGGGACCCGTGGAGCAGTGGAGCTATCTGTACCCACCCTTCAGTTGGGATTTCCAGTGGACAACTCGGTGTAGCGGCTTATACTTTACAGTTGTTGTTTTCCCTTTCGAGTTGTACTTTACTTTCAGTTTGGGTTTGTATACTGGCCCATTTACTTTTCCGCACTTTCAGTTGTACTCTGTTTTTACTTAGTGTTTACTTTCCACTTTCTTACTTTGTGGTGTTTGTTTACTTTACAAAGGCAATGGGCGGCGAGCGGCGCCAGGCCGCGCCAGACCGCACCGGCCGGGCCGAGTCGGACCCGGGTCAGGGTGACCAGGTTCGGGTCGACCCGGTTCGGGCCGACCCAGGGGGGGGGGGGGGGGGGGGGTCGGGCCGGGTCGGCCCGGACCCGGACCCCCCGTTTTCGAGACAAATTCGGTCTTTTGGCCATAACATGAACCATAGACCTTTGATTGACGAACCGTCTGTGGAAACGCGATCCTTAGATCGAGACGGTCGTTTCGGTATATCGCACTCAAAGTTTCGGAATACTTTGAGTTCGGACGGGTTGGTTCGTTCACGAAACCAACCGGGCCTTCGGAGCAGAAACGCTCATATCTTGAGCTACAGACGTCTGATTGACGTGCCGTCGGCTTTGTTGTGTTCCTCTTAGTGAGACGGATCTTTTGGAATACTCCGCCTGAGGTTTGGACGCAGGTGGAGTATGGTCGGGTTGGTTTTGCCTTAAAAACCAACCGGGCCCCAGGGACGAAAATACCAATAACTCTCAGACCGGGCGTCCGATCGACGCGCCGTCTGTTGCGTTGAGTTCCTGTTGACGATACGGAACTTTTGGATACATCAACTCTGGACTTTGTGACAGTTGATGTAGCAACCTCTCGGCTCGTGGAGCGGACCCTCCGAACGAGCTTGCTGTGTGCGGGAACCCTAGTGCTGGTTGCGACTGTGACTACTACTACTACTGTTACTGTGACTGCGACGACGACAGTACAGAGATCCTGTGTGGATTCGACGACGATGACTACAGCACTCAGTGATCCTACGTGGATCAGTGCTACAGGTCCTGTGTGGGCCCGATCCTGTGTGGGTCCGATCCTGTGTGGGTCTTTGCGCTCAGCGGTCCTGTGTGAAACAGCGCCTACAGGTCCTATGTGGGCCTGATCCTGTGTGGGTCCTTTGCGGGGGTTAGTTACCTATCGATCCTTCGTGGGTCCGACGAGTTAGATGGATCAGAGATCATCTTTATCATCTTTCGAAGAAGTATACCTGTGTGAGCTGAATCCTGTTGCTTTCCTGTGTGGATTATGTTGTGCTATCATGTGTGGATTACGTTTTCCTTTCCTGTGTGGAATATGTTTACTTTCCTGTGTGGACTGAGTTGTACTTGGGCTCGGAGGTTGGAGCGTATTTGAAATTGATGGCTTAGGTATATGTATGGGCATATACCTATGCAGTGTCGGTTGATACTTCGTGATTGTACCTTTCTTTGTGGTTTATCCTTTGTAGATTCTGAGAGACCTTCAAGGGTCTCGGGGTCCCTACTGAGTAGCTTATACTCACCCCTGCACGGGCTATGCCCGCACTACATTATGTTGGTTTCAGATGACAGACATCATTGACCTTGGCTGAGGCTTGCAGAACCGGACGGTACCTGGAGGTGGACCACTGGGCGGGACGTGCTCGGAGCGGACGGTGGGACCCGAGGAGCAGTGGAGCTATCTGTACCCACCCTTCAGGTGGGATTTCCAGTGGATAGCTCGGAGTAGCGGCTTATACTTTACAGTTGCTGTTTTCCCTTTCAAGTTGTACTTTACTTTCAGTTTGGGTTTGTATACTGGCCCATTTACTTTTCCGCACTTTCAGTTGTACTCTGTTTTTACTTAGTGTTTACTTTCCGCTTGCTTACTCTATGGTGTTTGTTTACTTTACAAAGGCGATGCCTTCCCTTTTTACCGGTATTTACGCCTTGGTGCTAGTCGCCAGCCCCTGGCCTATGGAAGGAGGGCTTGGGGTAGTCACGACACGGACCCCGAGGGTGGGTCGTGACAAGTATAGTCATCCTTTTCATAGTGAATTATTAATTCCCAATAGAAGATCGTGATTTGCAAGAAATGCCAGAATTTTTCAAGAAGTGTAAGTTGACTAAACTTCACAGTGGTGAACAATATATTATGATATTTGGAAAGAGTTTTTGTGTGAAAAGTTATTCCTAGTTGGATAATGAATTAGTAAGTGAAAATCATTTCTCTCTATATTCTGTTCATCTAGGTAGTACTAAAATGTATTGAGTCCTTCAGGATTATTATTAGTGGGGTGTGATGAAGAAATATTTTTTATTATAATATGAAATGATTGGCTTTTCAAATGTTTAATAAATAATGGAAACCACAAAAAGGATATTCTTTATCCCGATCTAGAACCTGAATGGAAAATGGGAGAATGAATCAATGGATTTCATGGTGGGATTACCAAGTAAATCTCAAGGTAAAATTCTATTTATGTTATTATTGACTATTTGTCTAAATTGACACAATTTATTCCTATTTGAGATACTATGTATCTAGATAAACATTTCGGACTTTATCTTAAAGAGATATTCATATTAGATGGATTCCCTCTATTTTATCTAATCATGATCCAAAATTTACATCAAAATTTTTAAAAGTACTTCAAACTATATTGGGTACTTAATTAAAATTTAGTAATGATTTTCATCCTTAGTTTGATGAACCATCAGAGAGAAATTTTCCAACATAAAAATATATATAGAAGGATTTATATTTGGATTATCAGGGATTTTGGGATCAACATCATTCATTTTTTGATTTTTCTTACAATAATATTTTTCATTCCAATATACATATTCCACCCTTTGGGTAATTATATGGAATGTGGTGTTGAACTACATAATTTCCGGAAGAAGTATATGAAATGAATATATTGGGATTAAAACTATTGTATGAATTTTTTTAAAATGAAAATATGATTATGTATCACATAATGGAATATCAGAGTAAGTAGAAAATCTATGTAGATAATTAGAAGAAGGATGTCTCATTTGATGAGGGATATCATGTTTTTCATAAAGTATCTCCTTGGAAAAGTGTTTCTCACTTTGGATGGAAAGTGAAGTTAATATCATGTTATATTGGTATATAATAAATTATAGAAATTATGGGATTAGTTTCATTCCCTATTTCTTATCCCCAATGTTTATCTCAAGTACATGATGTGTATAAAGTTTCATTTTTATGGAAATTTGTACCAGATTTATATCATGTTTTGAGCCCTGAGGTGGTATAGTTAGAAGATAATATTTCTCTCAAGGAAATGAAAGTTCATATTTTAGATCATAGATAGAATTTACTATGAAATAATATTATTCTACAATTTAGGTTTTTATGAAATAATCACATGATTTAGAAAGTAACATGGGAATCAGAAACAATAGTGAGGGAAAAATACTGTCACCTGTTTAAGTGTTGAATTTAATTACGAGGACACAATTTCATAAATCTGGGAAGAATATAAAAATCATATTAAGGTGAATAATAAATCAATTTCATGTGTTAGTAATATTCATGATTATATATTATAGATTCATATTAACTATATTATTTCTAATAAATTATTAATTTGTTGAAGTAGTTTTTTCTACCGATTTTTTTTTCAAGAATTATTTAGTATTATTTAAAAGTTAAATTTCTTAATTATAGTAATTTAATTTTATAAATTACTTAACATTATTTCTAGCAATAAATCAAATTTATATTAGGGTAAATTCTTGGTACTTTTCTAAAAAAAATTATTTTTAGGTGAATAGATGCAAATACCAATTAAAAAATTTTCCTTTTTATGTAATTTAAAAGTATAATTATATTAAAAATTGGTTTTAAATTAAAATAAGTGTAGTTTTATTAACCATGATCTAAGTAGTTTCATAACAATAAATATTATACATTGTTGTTTTTATAAATTCATTTTTTCTTAAAAACACAGTTTTCAATAAATCCATTTTTCATTAAAAATGTTGTTCTTGTATTAAATTTAATTTCTATGACTTATAAAAATTGAATAATGAATATAATATTTCATAATTATCATTATTAGGTTCAAATTTTGTAATGATTTAAATTTCATTTTTTCACATTGAATAGTTAGCATGGTAGAAAATATTTAGTTTAAAACATGTTATTTAAGGTAAAAACTATGTGATAAGGAAATAAAATCTTATATTGATTCTTATTAAATGATACTAATTATATCCATATCACCTTATATTCCAAATTTCATAGTTTTGGAGGCACTTTTCCATGAATAATAATTTATATCATTTTAAAACATTGACCAATTACAAAAGTGTCACTCTCCCCCTTATAAAAGGGTGCCTCCTCCCATCTCTTATTCACATATTTTGAGCAACTTATCTTGACCAATACCTAAAAAAATACTTTATTAATAACATATAACATATGATATAGGTTCAAATATCACAAAATGACTAATCATAGAAATATTTGGGTGTAATCAAAAGGATGTTTCCAAAATAAGTCGTATAACTCTGGATTGAGTTTTTTCATGTTTATTTATCCTCCTAAGTCCTTAAAATTCTCTTTACATGTGCTAATATAATAACATCATTATCATATATATATTATAATTTTATTATCTTAATGGAACAAGCATTTTTCATCTCCTATTCTATCATATGGGAAATTAAAACATTTCTCGTGCGTATGTGTAGACTACAACCTCCTCAAAGTGATGTGTTTCATTTTATATCACTAGGTCATATAGAAGGTTAATTTTATGGGTAAAATGAATAGATAATATATTTTAGAAAAAATATGATTCTTTATAGATGTAATATTACATTTGTAACACTCTAATTTTTTTATGAAATATATTTTTTCAAATAATCTAATATTTCTGATATTTTTTTATACATACACTACCAAGTTAAACTTGCATTATAGGAAACACTGAGTTTAGCTTGTGTTGAAAGTGACAATTATATAAACATGTATTTTCACACTCTAAATAGAGGTCGTATCAATTTTATGATGATAAAAATGTATTTTCATATCCCATATAAACCCATGATCAAATATCAATGAAAAAGGGATTGTGAACTCCCTTTAGAAACTAACTCTTTCGTATGGGTCTTGATACATAATAATGAGGGATACATGGATTAGGATGTTGGTGAGGAAGTTATCATTGATGATATTCTAATTTTATTATAATATTTTGATAGATATCAAGAAGATTTTCCTAAAATATATCCATAACATGAGCATGGTTTTTCTATTGAACGCATGCATAGATTTATGATGATATCTAACAGTACTTATAGTATTTACCCCATTAAAATGGATTAATTGATGAAGATTATACAAGAGAATCTGAAAAAAAAAATTATTCACCCAAGTGCTTATCCATGGGGTACTTAAATATCATTTGTTAATAAAAAGGATGTATAAATGTATGTATACATTGATTATCATGATTTTAATAAGAATACCATCAATAAAATGTATCCTCTACCCCGTATTGATGATTTTTATATCAACTTAGAGGGGATAAATACTTATAAAAGGGGGGTCTTTGATCTAGGTATTTTCAATATAGGGTAAATAGTGATGATATTCCTAAGAAATCCTTATATAAAAGGTTTGGACAAGATGAATTCAAATTGTTTTCCTTTAAAATAAACAATTTCATTTTTATCTTCATATATTTAATGAATAGATTCTGTTGAGATTAACTTGATAAAATGTTTGGTAATCTTCATAGATAATATGCACAAATATACTAATCACTGGAAAGAATATGAATATTTTTTTAGGATTATGATATTTACCTTATCAATGTAGAAACTATATTCAATGTTCAAAAAGTGTAAATTTTGGCTAAAAAATGTAACCATAATGTGCCATCTTATCTCAAGAAAGGGTATATATATGGATCCTCTAATGATAGAGGTGATTGAAGAATGGACCTAGCTAACTAATATTATAATTATTTATAGTTTTCTTGGATTATATTGATATTATCCAGGATTTTTTAATAGTATATCATGGTTATAAAATCTAATAGCTACGTTAAAAGAGAATAAGGCAATTTCTAATATACACAAGGATGTGAAGATAGTTTTAAAGATGTTAAGAGGAGGTCAGTCACTACCCTTTTAGCCACTCTAACCTATAGTGGTAAAGGTTTTTTGATATAAAATGATTTTTTAAAGATTTTTTTGGTATTTTTACTTAATACAACTTAAAATTTGATAGATTATTCCTCCTTGTTAATTATGGACCTACAAGAAAAGTTATATAATTACTGATCTAGAGTATGTAGTGGTAATATTAAGATTAAAAATTTGGTATCATTACCTTTATGGTGATAAGTCCTATATATATATTGTTCATAAAATCTTAAATTATATATTCCCATAGAAGGAGTTGAACATGTGTTAAGGGATATGGTTAAAGTAAATAAATGACTGTTATTTCTCAATACATTATCATCATGGGATGGAAAAAAGGAAATTGATGATCTATGTAGAATGAATCATGGTAACCTATCGATGATCGAGATTAAAAGAGATGAAATCATTATGGATGTTCGATATATAGATATGGGAATCATAATGGAAGTGAGGAAATATGACCTCTTGAAAACGATTACTCAACAATAAATCTATGTGAAAATCAAGGAAACACAAAAGGGAATATGGAGATAAAAAAAACATAAGAAATGTTATGATGTTCAACCTTTTTAAATATGGATTAATAATATTTGGAACTAGAATATGCGTTCTATTTATTCCAAATATTAAGAAAGATTCTTTGTATAATTCATGCAGTTTAGCCTTCTCTATTTACCTAATAAGTAGAAATTTGTATAGAGATATTTTGTATCACATCTAAAGGGTGAACATGAATTGGGATATGATGCAGTATATATTACAGTTCTTGGTCTATTAATAAGTCAAATATTAATATCAAAATCATAATGGGATGAGGAAACCATTACTTATTCAACTACGGAAATGGGAGGATATGACTACGGATTTTTTTCAACAATAACTCAAGGAATTTTAATGGAATTAAATCTATCTAGGTAGTAGTTGATTGAATTACAAAATCAATGCATTTTATTTATATTAGAGAGTGTTATTATATAAGTGGTAAGGTTACATGGAGTACATCATTTAATTAAATTTAATTGAGACTATATGATCACATTAATTTTATGGAGAAGTATTTAAAAAGAATTATAAGTAAATTTACGATCAAGTATATCTTATTATCTTCAAATCAATAGAAAATATTAATTGACCTTTTATAAATTCAAATATATACTATGATCTTTATTAATATATTTCTATTGAAATTTGGATCTATTGAAAGTGGGATCCCTAGACCCAATATGTGTATGTACTTTTATTACTATAACATGAATACAGTTTGATATATACATGTATTTATCTTCCATAATAGTATTTATACTTATGTGTTCGCTATTTTAATGGTAATATCCATAGATTAAGTGTATTCACTACTAAAAATACTCATTTTATCAGCGCTAAAAATGGCCTTTAACAACGCTAAAAAAGTGCTACTAATGATGGTGAAGATAAAGGGGGGTCCCCTTTATCAGCGCTCCAAAAAGCGTTGATAAAATGGTCCTTTATCAGTGCTTTATTTTTAGCATAGATAAAATACCTCTTTTATGAGCTCTTTTTTTAGTGCTGATAAAGGTAGAAAAAATTCAAAAAATTCAAAAAATTCAAAAAATTTAAAAAATTCCCTTAAAATCAGGGGGATTTTATAGCGCTTGAGCCCCCTTTTAACAGTGCTTTTCCAACCCCTCCAGCGCTTTCACACACCCCCTCCACCCTTTATCATCTCTAGCCCCCCAAATCCAACCTCATGCATGTGCCCCTTTCTCCACCAGGTTTTGAACTCGAGACCTCCCTCAAGCGTGCCTAAGCCCTTACCACTCCCCTAATTTGAATTGTTTTCCATTTCATGATATCTCTATTTATATATATATATATATAGTTACATTTATTCATATAGTAATATATATTTATATTAATATATATATATAGTTATATTAAAATATATATATAGTTATATTAATATATATATTTATAGTGATATTAATATATATATATATTTATAGTTATGTGAATATATCTATGTAGTTATATTTTTATATATAGTTATATTAATATATAGGTATTCAAATATTTATATATTTATATTTTAAATAAAATGGATGTTAGTTATTATTTAGATAAATCAAATATATTTTATATGTAAATAGATTTTATTATTTATATTTATAATTAAATTTTTATGTGTGAATATCTAAAAATATGTATATATTGTTATATATTTTGTTATAAATAGCAATGAATAATAAAAAATGATAAAATTTCTAAAACATAATATGAATATGAATGTAATACCTTGGAATAAATTCAGTCCCCACCCAAAAAATCCAATAATACCCCCGTTAAATGAGTCTGAAAATCAACAAAATGTTGAAAAAACATTGGGGTATCCCGACTAAAAACTTAGATTTGGAGCCCTTCTGGGCCTTTTTTAGCCTCGAAAAATGTGAAAGAGGATTTACCTAAGTCACCAACGCATAGAGCTCATCATAGACTTCGATTTGATATGTTTTAGTGCTCAAACGGATACCCGGATCAAAATTTATGGTTGTTTGAAGTTCGAGTGGTGTTTTCAACATATTTTGAATCTTTTTTATTTTTTTTTAAATTTTTTTAGTCATAAAATTGTTATTAAATGACTATTACTCTATAATAATTATCAAATTATTTAATAAAAAAATTATTTTTTTATAATCTATTTTCACTAAATATCTTATATATTAAGTGTAACAGTATATTTATACATATCTAAAATATATTAAAAATTATATTTAAAAATATATATTATATTTATATCAATATAACTATATCAATATATTAAAATATTAATATTTTTTTTATTTATTTTTTTATGTAGACCCTTTATTAGTGCTTTTTAAAGAAAGTGGTGATAAAGACCCCCTTTATCAGTGCTACAAAAAAGTTATGATAAAGGGGTACCCTTTAATAGCGCTAAAAAATCCCTATAAAAGGGTACCCTTTTATCAGCGCTAAAAAAGCGCAGATAAAGGGGTAATTTTATCATTGTTTTTCAGCGCTGATAAGAGTACCCCCCTTTATCAGTGATTTTTTTCTTAGCGCTGATAAAGGATGGCGCTTGCCTTGACTAGTTTTGTGGTAGTGATTATCAAGAAGTTATAGCATTTATGAAGCTATAATGAGAACCTAGAGATACTATGACAGTAATCTTACAGTTATGCCCTATGGTCTAGATACATCAATTGATTGGATGAAGTTGATTTCTTACAATCAACTGTTGGGGGATCATAACCATTAAGTATTCTACTCATGAAGATCACAATTGGTGATATATAGTAAGTGAGATCATGAGGACAGACGCTCCAATAGGAACAACACATGTTTTGGGTTTCATTAGTATTTCCTTTCGACGAACATGTTTTTTGGTCACCTGACTTGAGATCATTATCAATGTGTTCCATTTTATCATGTACGTTAATGTAAAGAAAAATAATAATAAGAGTGAAGTTGTGGTGATGTTGCTTGGGATGGGTGCATTGTTGGTGGTATGTCATTGGTCGAATTATCAAGATATAATTTTTCACATCTAATTTGAGGAAGTGATGTCTCAGGCCTAGTTGATCAGGGTGGTATAACTTTCATAAATCTATTTCCATGCTAGTTTAAGTTATATCTATCTAGTTAGATTAAAAAATAATAATAAAAGAAAATGATTATGACCTTAGTGTGAATCTTATTTTATGATATATCATATAAAAAAGAGATTATATTACACATTATGTGTTTATAGGATGGTTGTCATTATTATGACTAATCCTTATCTTTGTAGGTTCTTTGATTGGTTGCTATAATCTTCTCTTGGTATATGAATAATAGTCACTTATTTTGAGATAAGGGCCTATAGGGTCACACATAATAGAGCATTAAACATTTTACCATATTCTAGTTAATAGGTCAATAGGAAATGGTGGGCCCCACCATAGGGGTCTGAATGTTTTCTATGTATTATTGATCAATGATGGATAAATAAATTCTTTTTTATAAAAGTATATGTTAATTGGGAATAAATTATTTATTGAAATGATTTACAAGTGTTTGAATAAATACTTGGTATAGTATTACATGAATGAATATTATTTTAATATTCAAGGTTCTTTTGATATTAGTGGGAATTAAGAGTTGTGTTAATGACTTAAATTTTTCACTTAATATATTTAATATATATTACAAGTATGTGATGAAATATAAATAATATTTATGACGAAGTTAGTTTATAATAATTATTTATTTATTAATTATTTAGTGGAAATTAAATATATAGGGGGCGAGGAACCCTAACCGGGTATTTTATACATCCACTTTATAAGAAAATGAGGAGATAATTTCCTCTGGTAAATTCATTCCAATAGATTGAGACGTTATCTCTCCTCCCACATCCTAGAGAGAGAAAGGATTTATCTGAGCAAGTGATTCAAGAATTCCTTTACAAAACAAAGGCATCGGATCAAGTTGATCATCGAGACGTCGAATAGATCGTTTGAACTTTGTGCTCAAACTTGTAATTTGAAAAACGTTCTACGTATAGATTATTAAAGCATGTGTGGATGATCTAGAGGGTTTTGAATTTGGATCATTCATAAAATTTTCACCATCAATGATCTATAGGAGAAGGCACATTAAATCAAACAAGGTAACCATTTATTTAATTTTGTGCTTCAAAATATTCATGCGAGATCCTTGGACCTCTACCAGAGCTCGTATCGCAAGAGACAACGGAGTTATATCCCTCTAGTGATAAAAAATTTAAAATCCTCATGTTAGAATGATTTCATCAGAATATTTTTTATTATTAATAAAACAATTGGTGGGGACATTCCTAAAATGGAATATTTTCAGATAAATAATAATAAATGAGTGGTATGGTTAGTGGTCTGTTGGGTACATCTATAAGAAGAAATTTTTTTCAATTTTTCAAAATCCTATTAGTATGATTTACAAGGTTTCCTTCTACTGAAATTAAAAAACAAAAAAACTTTTTATAAGATTAAAAAGGATGATATGACCTTGCTCACTGAGCATCCTACTTCGAGTCATGGACAAGCTCTTCACTGAGATCCCACTATATTTCTACTCCTCTGGCGAGCCACTCTGCTTGGACCAGCCATGGCAGACCCCACCTGTGTCACGATATTCTTCCTTCATATCCCTATTAAGAACCATTATCCATGATACCTCATAACCTCCATGATACCATGTAGTTCTAGACACCTCCCTCGATTAATGTTGGACCCAACTGACTATGGCTTGTTATTGTTTGACCTCATCAGCACCCACTCAACCACATCATAGTCCTAATCCTCCCTCCTCATGATCCACTGCTACATGTGTGATGATATAATAGTGTGAATCACTATATAATTACCTTGTTTTCACTTCCCCATGGATCAACCACCTCCACTCACAATCCCCTCTCCTCTCAAGTGATTATCGCCACTGATTATGTCCACTATAGCATGAGGTAACCTTGTTTCCTTCCCTGATTCTGTGTGCGATTGTATAGTTCAAATTCCCATGAATTCCATATATCCTTTTGGATTTTATCCACCCCTAAATTGGCCTATGTGGGACTTCCTAATTCAGAATAGGTCAAGGAGGGTATTTTTAGCCTGGAACTACCCTACAAAGGGTCATTGAGGCCTGAAATGGGCTTGTGAGGTTTAGGCCTGACCCACAATGGGTCTGGGCAGGACTTATAGGCCTCAAGAAATTTTTTAATTAAACCTAAAATTACTTTATTAGTTTAAAAATAATATTAATTTTGTTATTTAAAATAATTAATTTCATTTTGGTAATAAATTAAATTTATTTATTTATTTATTTTTATAAAAATTGTGTTTATTTTTGGATTGGAAAAAATAAATTATTTGAATTGTAAAATCCATTTAATTAATTTAACATCCCTCAACAATAAATTTATTGTATATAATCTTATCACACATTTACATTTCATATTTACTAGTATTGATTAAATGAATGAACCTGTGTATGTTTAATTTATTTAAATACTTATTTAATTATGTGTGATGAATTTAATTAATTGTTTAAATAAGATGGTTTGTACAATGTCATTTTTTCTTATTTAATATGTTTAAGTGTCTGTGTTCCCATATAAAATTGGGTTATCTATATTTTCACTCCTAATACCCCCCCCCCCTTCACATGTGTTCTACTATAATTGTACATTTAATGATGATATTTTAAGGTGTAGACCAAGCCAAGATGAGGTGGTACCCTAAATGAGAAGTCAACAAACTAGACCATGGGGAACTAAGATAGGATTCAGGTCTCAAATTAGGTATGATGCACCTAGTTCCTAGCTGATCTGTTGAGTTTAAATGGATCAACCAATATTATATGCACACGACTAGTCAGTTAATTTTATTTTTTAATGAATTATTTATTAGTTTATGAATTTTGTTGTCTGTGACAAGATATAAAATAATAAACAAATAAAATTTATAGACACTTTGAATTTATTATATTAAATTTATGTTTAGTTGTGATCATGAAAACATAGTATATTAATATTTAATAGAAAATTATTACATTAATTGAAAATATTAAAACCCCCTCAAATAAATATTATGTCGTGAATGCATTCCATTACTCATATTTGAACAAAACTGAGGGTATGGGGTGATCAATTGGCCATAGTTGAGGGTGCCTCATACTATTAGAGGGTTCTTATGAGATTTATTAGTGGACTTAACTAAATTTGGTAGCAAATTAGTATCCATAGATAGATTTCTATCACTTTAGAGGAAAATCATTGAGTGAACCAATCTTATGATTCAGATAAGTTGGTACTTTACTCAACATATCAAGGACCCATGAGTTAATATAGTTGAAAACCCTAATTCTTATCTTGAAACTCTATGAGTAGAGGTGTAACAACAGATTATAGACTATGAGGAGAGGTTCAATGATCTTTTTTTCTAGAATACCCGAGATACATAATATTTAGATTCTACTACTGAAGTGTATTAGAATTTGATAAAATAGTGGGATATACTAAGTGATTTAATAATTAATTAATTAGTAATATCTATATTCTAATAAAAAAAAGTACAGACTAATATTTTTTTTGTAGATCATTATGGAAAACACCAATACCACCATATCATTATTACTATGACCAATACTCGATAAAAAAATATCCTAACCATCCATAAATTCCAGGTGTGGTACAAGTGCGTACGTATAGTACTAAATCATGAAAGGAAGCTATATGTGTTAGAATCCACAATTCTTACCGATCCCCCTTAGGTAGAAAGCAAGAAAGATAAATATAAATATAAAAGGTATTTAGATTACGCACTAGATGTATTGTGTAAAATGTTATAATCTATGTTCGGTCAATTGTATAAAATGTATGAGGATGAATATTCTTACAATATGTTGACTAATCTCCAAGAACTGTATTAGGAGAAATCAAGGGAAAAGGCATGAGATATCTATTTCATTGTATAATTGTAGGCTTGAAGAATAAAATAATTCATCACCTCATATACTCAAGATTATAGGGTACATTGAGATGATTGAATCCCTTAGGTTGAAACTGAACTAAGAAATAGAAACTAATATCAATTTTTCCTCTTTAACATTGATCTTATTTCGTTATAATGGTGATAAAGTTGAATAATTTCATGGATAAGGAATCTATGTATAATTCTAATTCAATGAAACCTAAGCACATTCCTTCTAAAAAATCCAAAGATACAAAGAGAAGGAAATGAGTAGAAAGCTGACTACTTTTCATGTGTCAAGAAATTCCACTTGAAGAAGAATTGCAGAGCTAGGAAGAAGAATAAAAGTGACACTTTTAATTCACATATTTTTGTAATTGAGTGAAATCTATATTCATATAATATTTGGGTTTTAGATATAGCATGTAGATCACATATTTGTATTCAAATATAGTAACTAAGTAGATTCAAGAATATTTAAAAAGGTGAGGTTGGTCTTCTAACTACAAATAGTGTGATTCTATCATCCTTGGAAATGAGAGATTATCACTTAACTTTTCTTAGTGGTTTAGTTCTTCCATTTAATAATTATTATTACGTACCTTCAGTAACCATAAACATAATCTCAATGCCATATTTGAATACTATGGGATTTTATTTCAAGTTTGGAAATAAATGTTTTCTCTTATATAAGGATATAATACTCTATGGTATGGTACATCTTAAAAATTTCTTATATATAATTCAACTTGAAAGCCCTGTAATGTAAATAAATGATAAAACCAATGAACATGACTCATATAACACTTGATTATGGAACTTCAGGATTGGTTGTGTAAATAAAAAGAATTTTAAAAAATTACATCAATAAGGTTATTTAGAATCAACAGAGCTAAAACCCCTAAATGTACGTCACACTTGGTTTCAAGGTAAAATGATCAAACCACCCTTTTCTAGGAAGGTCGTAAGAACCATTGAATTAATAGAATTAATTTATACTAATATATGTGGTCCATTTCTAATAGAGGAAAGGAGTAGGTTTTTGTACTTAATTTCTTTTAACGATATCTATAGTAGGTGTGGATATATATAATTAATGAGGTTTAATTCATATTACATTTATATGTTTAAGGAATATTAATATGAAGTATAAAACTATCCTGATAAGAATCTTAAAGCACTTCGCTCAAACTGAGGCAGTGAGTATCTTAACCAATATTTTATTGATCACTTAAAGGATTGGGGGATTGTATCCCAACTCACTTATCCTTATACACCATAGTGTAATGTTTTAGTGAAAGGAGGAATCAATCTCGGATAGATATGATCAGATCAATAATGAGTTAGAAAAATCGTCCATTACTCATTTAGGGATACGCCTTGTAGATAGAGGCATATACTCCTAAATAGGTATTAAAAAAAGAGACATATGGGTTTCTATATGAGTTTTGGTTTGAAAAAAACCTATTCCATCATTCATACATGTATTGGGTTATGAGGATTTTTATGACTATACCATGTGGAATATTATCATCTCGAAGCACAAAGTTCAATTTTATCGGTATCCTAAAGAAAACCAAATATATTACAAATAAAACCCTTCAAATAGAAAAGTGATTGTGAAAATAAAAGGAACATTTTTGGAAAGGTAACACATTTCTAATGGAAATAGTAGGAGAAATATTGAATTTAATGAATTTAATGCTCTAGATGCACAAGATTTTGTATGTGAACAATCTACAAAAGTGATTGTAGGATATGAAGATGTTCTTGAGTAATACGTATTATATAGGTCAAATGAAGAGGTTAGAGAACCATAGCGTTCTGTTTTTCTTATCATTGAGTCAAATGGAACATTACCTCTTCTGGATGATGAACCTCTAACCTACAAAAAAGAATTATAAGGAAATAATTATGCTAAATGGAAAAATTTAATGCATTCTGAGATAGATTCCATATATCAAAATCAAGTTTTGATATTGATATATCTTCTAGCTGCTGTAAACCCCATTTGGTGAAAATGGGTATTCAATAAAAATCTAGACATAGAAGGTAAGGTAATCACCTATAAGGAAAGGCTGGTAGTGATGGGTTTCAAGAAATTTCAAGGAATAGACTATGAATATACATTCTCACTAGTATCAATTCTAAAATCAATATGAATATTACTAGAAATAGATTCCTTCTATGATTATAAAATTTTTAAAATGGTTTTCAAAACATATTTTATAAATGATAGGTTGGTTGAATATTTCTATATGACTCAATATGAGAGTTTTTTAATTCAAATAATTCTAATAAATATGAAATCTATAAAGATCCATTTATGGGGTGAAGGAGGCATCATGATAATGGAATATTCATTTTATGAGGCCATAAGCAAATTTGGCTTCTTCAAAAAATGAAAGAAATACTTGTGTCTAAAATAAGGTTGGTGGGAATTCGATATTTATTATTGTATTATATGTTAATGAAATATTAATTGTGGGAAATTAAGTAGAAGTCTTATAGTTAGGTAAGAATTTGTTAAATGAATGATTCTACTTAAAAGACTTAGGTGAAATAGAATACATTCTAGGGATCAAGATCTATCAAGATAGATCTCTGAGGCTACTTGGGATGAGTCAAAGTACATATATTGAAAATTTTCAGAAAAGGTACAATATGGAACAATTCAAGAAAGGGTAGATTCCCATGTCACATGGTATCAATATCTCTAATAAAATGTTCCCACAAAAACTGGAGGAGATTAGAATAATTATTAGTTACCCATATACCCTGAAAATGGGATCTATGATATATGCCATTCTATATGCATGGTTTGATGTTGCCTTTACTTTAATCATGGTGGGTAGATATCAAGATCATATTGTAGAGCTACATTGGGTAGCATTCAAAATTATCCGGGAGTACTTGAGGTGTACAAAGGTTATGTTACTGGTGTATGTATTAGATGATAAACATATAGTAATTGGATACACTGATACTATATTTCAAAAATACCATAAAGATCTAAAATCATAATAAGGAAATGTTTTTTTCTGAATGGTGGTGTAGTGAGAAAGATAAGCTCAAATAAACCTTTCGTTTCATACAATATATCAAAATATATATATACAGTGGCTTCTTGTACAACTAATGAAACGGTTTGGCTATAAAACTTTGTCTTATATGTTGGTTTTGTTTCTAGAAGTACAAACCCTATTCCATTTTATTATGATAATATTATCATATTGGTGATTTCCAATGATCCCATGTCACATCAAAGGAAAAACATATAAATTGAAGGTTTCATATCTTTTAGGATTTTAATCATAGAGGTGAAGTTGTAGTTATAAAATTTGAAATAGAAAACAACATGGTAGACCCCCTGGCTAAATTCATATCTTAGTAGAAGCATGATTCTCATGTGAGATCTAGTGGATTAAGACTTGTTAGTAGTTTTCTCTTGTATAAGTGGGAGTGTTAAAAGTGGGTTCCCTAGACCTAACTTGTTTATGTACTTTCATTACCATTACATGTACATATATTGATATATATATATATATATGTGTTTTTATCTTACTGAAATAGTGTTGATACTTCTGTGTTCACACTATTTATTTTAATTTACTTCTATTAAATGTTGTATTAAATGTTTGTAGAAATCCCTAGGATATAATAAGAGCGTATAGATACTATAATAGAAATCTTAAAGTTATGTCATATGGTCTGGATACATCATACTGGATGGATATATTTGATGTCTAACTACCAAGTGTTGGGGGCTCAAAATCATTGATACTTCTTCTCAGTAAGTTCACACATAATGATCTCTAGTAGGTGACATCATGAGGTCGTACCTGCCAATACAAATACACATGTTTCAGGTTTCATTACTAGTTCTTATCTATGATCACGTGTATTAGTCTCCATACTTGAGATCATTATCAATGTGTTCTATCTGATCATGTACTGTGGTGTTAGTTAAAAATCATAAAAATGAGGTCATGGAGAGGTATCTTTTATTGGGTTCATCATTGGTGGTATGAAATTGGATGAATGATAAAGATTAAATTTATCATTTCTAAGATGAGGAAGTAATATATCAACCCTAGTTGATCAAGATTCCAGTACTTTCATTAAATTCATGTCCATGGTAGTTGAAGGTATAATAATCAAGTTGGATCAAAAAATAATAAAGAAAAGAAAGGAACATCACATAAGTGTGTCTCTTGATTTAGGAGATATCATATGAAAAAGATATTACAATTCATAGTACGTGTTAATAGGATGGTTGTTGTTGTTATGATTATTCCTTATCTCTTTAGGGGCTTTGATGGGTTGTTAAACTCCACTCTTGGTCTATGAATATTATCCGCTACTTTCGATTCAAGGTCTTAGAGGGTCACACCCAATAGCGCATTCAATATTCTTCCATATTCTAGTGAATAGGTATATAGGACATGGTGGCCCTCGCCATAGGGGTTCGAAATTTTTCCAAGTATTATCTATTATAGGTGGATAAATAAATTCAATATTATTTGAGTATATAATAATTGGGATTGATTTGTTTTTTAAAATTATTTATAAGTTTTTGAGTAAATACTTATGGTAATATTAGATGAACTCGTATTATTTTAATATTCAAGGTTCATTTAATATTAACAAGAATTAATAGTCATGTTAATGACTCAAGACTATCATATAATATATTTAATATATATTATATATATGTGTTGAAATATACATAATATTTATGATGTAGTTATTTATTCATAATTATTTATTTATTACTTATTTATTAGATGTTAAATATATGGGGGTTGGGGAACCATAAATGGGTATTTATACATCCACTATATTAGTAGATGAGGAGGACATTTCTTGTGTGAATTCATTCCAATAGATTGAGGTATCCTCTCTCCTCTTATATCATAGGGAGATAAAGGATCTATTTGATCGAGCAATCTAAGAATACATTCATTGATCAAAAGAATTGGATCAAGGTGGCAATCATAATGTCGAAGATATCATAAAAGCTCCACACTAGCACATGCAATTTGAAGAATGGACCATGCATGGAATCTTGAAGTTTGAGTGGATGATATAAAGTTGTTCAAATTTGGATCATTTATGTAACGGTCAATGGTGATGAGCTATAGTCAAACATGCATTGATTGAAATGTGGTAACTATTTATTTAATTTTTTGATTTTAAATATTCATGTGATATCCTCATACCTATACTAGGGCTCATATTTCCATATATGATGATGTTATGTCTCTTCAGTGATAAGAATTTTAAAATCTTTGTACCACAATCATTCGATGTTCATCCTAGAACCTTCAATATAATCATCTTACTATTTTATAATTATTATATAAAAATATTTTCAATTCTAACATCTTAATGAAACAATACATCGATCTATATGGGAAGATATAGAAAACACCAATATGATGGGATAAAGTTAGATGGTGGAATATGCTAGTACCTAATATTATTTAATAAATGGTGTAGAAGTTTGAATCCATTCAAAATCATTTCAAAATATTGAAAAGTCCATAAATGAATTATGATGGTAATTATCACTGACATTTAGAGTTTGAGGATGGGGAAAATTTATTCTGTCAAATATCACCTTGGGAGTCGGTTATGATATTCTAGAAGAATTTGAATCTAAATTCAAGATAAAAAAGTAAATTTGAGATTCTTGACCATGTGGGGATTTCAATTTATCGCTTAGAACTTCCACAAATCCTCTCATAGGTGCATGATGTGTTTCATTTATAAATATTTATGATGTATATTTCAAATCAATAAAATTTATTCAATTCAGAATTTGTAAAACTAGAACATAATCTCTCTTATAAGAAACAAATGGGGATGATTTTGAATTATAGAGATAAGGCATTGTAAAAAAATATAACTAATATTTACAATGTTCAATAGAGAAATTTTATGTTTGATGAATATATATAAAAACTCGATGATGTAAAGAGACAAAATACCCACATTTTTTTCTTTTGAGTAATGATATTTCAAGGATGAAATTTATTTAAGGGGTAATAATGTAACACCCAATATTTTTGTTATAATATTATCTTGAATAAACCACATAACTTGACCTAATTTAAACATATAACTAAATTGAATAAGGTATTATTTAATTTTGATAGAGTAATATAACTTAAAATTAAATATATTAAAAGATAACTAAATGAATTAAAAAATGGAAAGTATCAAATGGTATAAAACCAAATGTATGTAAAAATTAAACAAGACTGAAATATTCTGTATCTAGATCTAAATTTAAGATCATAACACAAATAATAACCATTTAATGAATAAAACATTTTTAAAATATGGTAAAATTTTGGTAAAATAAATAAGATAATGAGAAGAATTGTATTGAGGAATGTTTGAGGTTACAAATAATAATGTGACATGATTTTTATATATATGGTCATTAGTTATATAACTAATTAAATTATCTATTCATTGGGATTTTTTAATTATTAGGCTTATATAATAGTTTATACAATCATTAGATATAAAAATAATAATTAATTGGTCGTAATATTTGATTAAAATTTGACTATTACAACAAAAAATTTGAATTAAAGGGTCTAAATAGATGTTACCTCATTATGAAATCTATGTAGAAAGGATAAGTAATAGAAACAATTAATAGAAGTTTTTTTAAGAGACTATTGTGTTTTGAGCTTCATAGATAGGTAGCAATAGTTGGGTTTTCCCTTGACCAATCCAAAATTAAAATTCAATATGTGTGTCATGATCGATATAGTCTATAAATAAGTTCAATATAGTATAAATCACTATGAGTTCCATGCTAGCTAAATAACCTCCCATGACTGCCACCATATATTATACTACACTTTATTCTTATGAAGAGGTAATGGGGGGTTTTTATATATATGTTAAGATCATATTAACATGAAATTATTAATTTAATAAATGATATTTTAAACAATATATATTATTAAGTGAATTTTTATACATTTAGTATTTTTAAAGAATTAATTCTATTGGATGAGAAATTTTTTTCAATATAAATGTATAGAAAACATTCATTGAATAAACAATGTATAGGATTCAAGCATTGTCGACCCTTGAAATTTATTAAATAAAATTTAAATAATGATTTTTCAAAGAGGGTTTACAGATACAAGATTTTTATTAAGAACCACATCGAGCTAACCTCCATAGTTTCTTTCTTCGATAAAACATCTTCTAATTTATGATATTCTCTCCTGGCATATGTCACTTCCATGTGTAATTCATTAGCTGTGAAGAAAAATTATATCTAGCATGAGAGAAATCTATAAGGAATATTTCCTGATCTATTCCTCAATTCCTCTAAAATAAACCTTGAATATCATTTCACCATAATTAATTCCACTCTCATCAAGTAGAATAATTTTTTTTCTAAATCATTTCCCAAATATCTTCTTTATATGAAATAATAACTCTAGTGTAGTGATAAAAATGTATATTAATAATGACTTGGTAGGTTCGGAAAATAACCCTGTAGCCCAAGGGTAATAGAGAACCTGATTTCATACCATCAACATTCACCATAATCTAGGTTATAACAGTTGGAATCCATTAGATAGATTTCATCCTGTGAGAATGTTTGGTCCTTCCAGATATACTAAGTATCAAAAAAATATTAAGATAAAAGAAATAATTATTTCATTAATCAATTTTAATTTCAGAGTTTTTTGAAAATATTTATGAATAGTATAATCACCCGCATTGTAACACCCAAATGTCACAATTACCTTTAATTTTATATTATTATATTCTATCGTGGGGTGTTTTATAACACCATATAATTTTATGATATATGTCCTAAATAAATTCAATTCATCTGAGAGCTTACATTGCACAAAAAATTATTTGATATAGTATAAATCATATAAAATCATATATATATAACATAAAACAAACTTTATAAATGCATAATGAATGAAATAAGAGGCTTTTCTAGAAATTAAAGAATATTTTCCAATGAAGTAGTAACTTGACATTTGGAACAGTAATGCGACCCTTAGGAATAGTAATTTGGCCAATAGAATATTAACCTCACCTATAAAATTATCAATAAAATTTAGGGATCTGATAAATGAAAATATGATATAATTATATCATCTTATATGTAAATAAATATTTTGAAAGTGATAAATTATGTATTGGTATTCTTATAAAAAATAAATTTTCATTTAAAATATTATAATAAATATAATAAATTAAAATATCATATAATTTCATAAAATAGATTCATAAATTAAAATTTTGTTTTCTTATGATTTTAAGATAATTTTATAAGTCCTAAATTAAATTTTAATGTATTATAAAATCAGTTGTTATTTTAAAATTGGTACTTTTTTAACAAATGATTATTTTTATTAAAAATTAAATTTATAATATTTAGAAAAATATTTTCATACAATGGTATTTATTTTTTAATTATACATGTTGAAAAATATTTAGGGTTAATTTTTTGTATTTTTCTAAAATATTTGAATTTTTAGTGAATAGTGAAATACGGTAATTTATGGTATGAGCTAAATACATGACTTATTGAGTTATAGATGATGTAGGTATGATGTAATCCAATAATATCACAATATAAATAATTATTTTAATATATTTATTGATAATTTTTAAATTATTCATTGTCTTGAGCCAAAATAATAAAAAAGAATAAAATAATTAAAAAAACATCTCTCCTCCACTATAAATACCACCGCACACCACATATTCTCCTAACACCTTAAAAGCATTGAATATTAAAAACATTCTTACCAATAATCTTCCCAGTTATCTTCCCCATGTCCACGATCCTTTGGTCCGAAAAAAATACCAAAATCATAGTGCCTTAAGAAGGTTCTCAAGGAGAAAAATTTAAGAGGTAAAACCCTTAATCATTCACTTTTAATTTCTTTCAATTTCATTTTTATCTAATATATACCTAACATCCACTATAAAAACTTGAATTATAACTCAATTATATTATATAAATAATATAATGTAATTATTTTAATGTGAAAAACATCATTAAACCCCTTATCTTCTCTCTTTTATTCTAAAAATAAAAAATATCATATGTGATGCGTCGATTTACCGCCATCATGGATGATGTGTTTTCATTTTCCTTTATCGTCTTCAAGGATAGATAGAAAACCATAATAATATTTTAAAAATAATTTTTTATGTATATTAAAAATTATTTTTTTGATCTGGAACCACTATATATATACATAATATTAATTAATATAACAAAACTAGTGTGTGATGATCGAAAAATTCCAAAATAATCTAAACGGTTATCTTTAATGTTTTATCTAATGACTCATCCCCATATCTGGAGAAAATTTGATATAAAATATTATTTAATATTATATAATTTCATTAATGACATATAGTTTTAATTCTGTATAACTATTCCCATTTTTCATGATCTTTGATATATGTATACAAGTGAACCAATCATGAAAACTAAGGAAACAAACACTCTTGAATTACAAACATGAATCTTATAAGTCATAAAAAGGGTAATAAATGAACTTAATAAAATTATTATAAATATAATACATGTTTAATATGTTATAAATTAAATTATTAATGAATCCAATTTCATTATCCATGACATTAAGTGCATGTGTATAATACTTTCTGACATAAGTAAAGAGTTTCTCCCGAAATCTCTATTTTTCATTTGAGTTACACATACTCTCCCTTTACCCCAATGTAATTATTATTTATTTTTATATTATTATTATAATGTTTTTTTATATATTCCAAACTTATGTATTCATATCAGTTAATCTTTATTTTATTGGTAAATTCTAGTTTTATAACGTTCTCTTTTCAACTCCTCCTGATAACCAAGCCTGATTAAAGGGAACATCCCAATTTCTTACCCATTTTCAAGTACCATCCAAAATCAGTCTTAATCCCCCCTTATTCTTCCAAAATAAATAATTTTACCATGAAAATATATAAGGGATTATTTTTGGTTTTATATTCAAGATTATTCTTTTTCCTCTTTAAATTCCCCTTAATATTTTCCTTAAACTCCACTAAAATGTTTCGTTTCTAATATTTCTTAGAACAACTTTTTCAATGTTTTAACATTAGTTGAAAATCAATTATCATGATATATTACTATTTTCCCTTATAATTTATAAGTATGATATGAATCTATTCTTATATGGAAACCGTTATTATATTCCCTTTGACCATTTATTCCTTGTGCGTGGTGTATGTATACTTCCCTTTTATTTATGATCATCATTCACTGAAGCATTCATTAAATATAAATATTTATTATATCCTGGATATGATTATTGTATAAAATTTATACCGTTTTTCATATGGTTTTTTCATTACATTTTGTTATTTAATCGAATATATGTATGAATAATTCTATAAACGTGTAATGACGGGTAGGGACCGATTATAGATAGCCCTATATTGCATTGACTGGTCTAATGAGAGAAAATAGTTGGATAAAACCCCTTTGTGTTTGTTTCCAAGTAAATTTAGATAGGTTTATACCCACATAAATAATCCATATTCATTTTATAATGGTTCATTTGACACATACATGACGTTTAATGATTAAGCATTTTCTCCATTCAACATTCAGATATTTCATTCAATGATATTTTCACTATGAAAAAATATATGGATGCATTTTTATTCTCAGTTTATCGATGGAATGTGTTTTTAATTTATTTAAATTTCAATAATTTCTATGCCTTATTTAATTTTCTTCACATATTATTGATTAACGCATTCCTTATGAATCATTTAACTTTAGTCTTTATTTTTCTTTCCCCACGTTTTGAAGATGAAATCTTTCAATAAGTTACATGAAGCAGTTTACTTTTATTTTGTTATGTTCTCTATTTAATTACCAATTTAATAAGGGAACCATTTATATATCTAGTTTCTTCGAGACTACTAAACATATAAATCCTTTGTTTTGTGATATCTTATATCTATGACATTGTAATAAAATGACCACCGACTTTGGGCTATTGGGATTGGGGTTGTTATAGTTTGTAATAGAGAAAGTTCAGTAGAAACTTTGTGAACTAGATTTCAAATACACATTAGAATTATAATAACTCATTATAGTTAATTTTGGATCAATACTCATGATTATTATGATCTAACCTAGTGTTGGACATTATTTAGTGAAGGTTCATATGGGAAGGAAAATAATCGATACTCATGGAATGTTTAGAGATTTACTTTATGATAATGTCAACACAGTTAGTGTTGGAGTTAAAAGGATCATGACCATATTAATATATATTACATAGTTTATAAATAATAACCATAATAATCTTATGTTTGATAACTTCATGTAGTGTAAGCCCCTATATTTTAGTGTGAAATCTATTCTAGTGGTAGTTTAGAAGGGGATCAAGTCCCTTGAAAAGATATTTATGGCTTTCGAATGCAATGAAAATGAAACGGTAGTACTGGAAGTATATTGTATCAAGGGATATGTTCTTCAATTTTGTTCTTTGATCCATAATACAAAGGAGGAAGATGAAATATAATAGATATAATAAGGATCTTTTAAAGAAACAGTCATTGACAAATACTTTCCTTGTGATCAAAGAACTAAAATAAATATAAAATTACTTAGCTTAAAGAAAAGGGAACAAGATAGTGTTGTAGAGTATATAGATACCTTCATAATATTATCCAAGTATTCTATACATTACAAACATGATTTATAAGACAATATTGATCATTTATTTGAAGGTTTTAAACCAAGTCTTTGAAGGGAACTGGATGATCAAACATTATCATCATACGATAAATAGTATTAAGTGTCCTCAAAATGGATAATTAATTTTATATATCGTATATGTTAAAGGTAAGTAAAGAGAATAATTGGGCTTATGATAACCATGTAAAGGGTTATGTTTCAATAAAGAATAGGGGGATGAATAAATTTCAATTATGTGAAAACTGTGGAATGAATCATCCTGGGGAATGCTTGAATAGCATGGGAGTTTATTATAAGTGTATAGAAAAGTTTCATCGAGTAAATGAGTGTATGGGGAATAAATTAATCAATAATGTTCAATACATTAAAAAAATTAATTGGGAAATTATTCAAACAAATATCCCTAGCATCATCATAATTTACCATAAAAGAGGCTAAGAAGAGATGGATAATCTTATGTGATCACCACAACTGAAGTAGAAGTACCCAATGACATGGTGGTAGGTTCAATAATCCTATATTCTAATTTATCCATGTCTTTATTTGATTCTGAATCATCATACCTTTTTATATCTACCCATTTTTTCAAGAAAAATAGATATTTCCCAACTAATTTACCAAGGTATTTTTCAATCAAAACTCCTAACGGAAGTCTAATTATACAAAAATGGTGTTGATAAATTCCAATTATGGTATATAAACATGATTTATTTTTTAAAATTATCATCATCCTATGTTTTACTTTGATATAATCTTTGGTATGTATTGGATTTCAAAATATGATGCGATAATTTATTAACAGAAGAAGAAAATTATGATTTGTGAAGAAGATGTAGAAATGTGATTTATTTGTTTAGAAGGTTATTATCAACATTTTTTTCAGAATATTTTAATGATTGGAAAAACCATTAAACAATCTCACACAAAAAGGGTTTATGTTCATATATAAAAAATAATGTGTATAAGTTTCTGAAATTTTGAAGAGAATGTTATTCAATGCTCCAATTTTTACTCTACCATCATAAAATTATGGGTTTGGTGATACATCGAAGAATGGACTAGGTTGTTTCCTTCTAAAAATGATGAATTTATTACATTTGAATCAAGGGATTTGATGACTCATGAACAAAATTATCTGACTCATGATTTTGAGTTAGCAACCATAATCTTTGATCTGAAGATATAGAGACACAATCTCTATGGTGAAAGATGTGAGATATATACGAATCAAAAGATTTTGAAATACATCTTTACATAGAATGAACTCAACATGAGGCAAACACGATGGCTTGAGTTACTCAAATATTATTATTTATCAATACAATACCACCCAATTATTGAAAAATATTATATAATATGCATTAACTCTGAAATATCATGGAATTATAACCCAAATGAGGATTTTGAATGATCCTATGTTCATGGATCTATTAAAGATGGATATGGGAATGTATAAGGAAGAGGAAACATGTAACAACCTAATGTTTTTAAATGGAAATTCCCATATTATATATCTTTCATAAAATTACATAAAAAAACAACATAATGAACTACTAAGTTATAAGTGACCTTTAAACATTATTTTTTCACTTTTGTGTTTGGGATTTTAAAAATCCGACATACACGGTTGTGCTCAAGATGATTTTTGTAGTCTAATGAAACAAAAATAATTTTAAGTGAATAGTAACATACCCTGAAGAATAGTAACATATCCTTATGAATAGTAATATTAACCTTATGAATTGTAAATCATCCAACATAAGATTGACCTTACCCATGAATAATTAAATAAAATTTATACATCTTAAAAAGTGACAATCTGACCTTAGGTAATGTTTTGGAATTTTGTAAGTCATAAAAAATTAATTATAACTAATTAATTTAAAGGAAAATGTATTTTATTAAAATTTATTCATTAGTTATCAAATTTATGTCTTATAGTTTTTAGATAATTTTATAATACCCTACGTAATTTTTGGAAGTACTATAAAATCAGTTTTGATATTAAAAACTGTTTTTTTAAGTAAATTACGATTTTAATTAAATATTAAATTAATAATATTCATAAAATTATATCTAAAAAATGGACTTCATTTTTTGATTCTACACTTCAATAAATGGTTGGGGTAAATTTTTGGTATTTTTCTGAGATACTTGAATTTTTTATGAATAGTAGAATCAGGTAATTTACAATAAATGCTAAATAATGGATTAATTGAGTCATCGATGACTCTATGATGATGTAAGACCACTTGGTTCGAGATCACATGATAAAATTACTATTCTTGGTCATCCAATACTCACTATTCCTTGTCTTACGGGAAATTATTAAACTAATGAATTTTATATTAAGGAAACCCATCTCCCCTCCACTATAAATGCCACCCTTCACACCCTCATTTCCTCACACCTCTCAAGCTCCAAGCCTTCCCTAAACTATCCCCAAACACCTTCCCCAGCCCCTCCCCCACGTCCAAGATCTTATGTTCTCATCAAAAGTCCATTCTTAGGCCCTTATGGAGGTTCTGAAGAGAAATATTCAGAGCTAATTTATCTCCCTCTTCGCCTTTAATTTCCTTTCATGTTCAAGTTCATTTCTTGATCTCTCCCCACCTATATTCATCTGAATTTTATTGTAACTCTAGTATAATACATATATTGGAATTTTATGTTGCTAATGGGATATTATATAATCCAACCCCCTTTCCTTATTCTTTTTATTGTCTTAAAGAGAACGTTGTTCGTGAGGTTTTAATTTTTCACCTTCAATACCGACATGCCTTCTTTTTCCATTTCTACCTTTATATCTGGTCATGAAACCATTTTTATAGTTTCAAAAGAACATATTATATGTATTATATCCTATTTTACGATTTGGAACTAACTTATGTTCATATTTCTAAGTGATAAAATAAATCAAGTTCATTATGATCGAAAAATCGCCCAAATTGACCCAAATAATCATCATTTAATACTTATCTAATGATTCATCCACATGGATATAATTTTATTCATTATAAGATCATCCAAACTCCTTTAACATAATTAATTACATGTAATATTAGTTCTGGATTTTTACCCATGTTCTACCTAAAAAACAATTTAAGAATACAAGTGAACCACTCAAGAAAACCGTAAAAAAAACATTCTCAAATAATGTTTTTAAATGATATAACTCATTAAATGGAACATAAATTCAGTTAATGAAAAAATAATGAGCCATATTAATTTAAAAATGGTTCTATAATTTCTAATTAATTTATATAATGTCATTATACTGTACATTAAAGAGAAGGAAGCATTCAGATACAAGGTAAGGTGAAATTCTTGAACCCAATTTTCTTCCTTTGGGTTCTCCCTATTTCACTACATTTTTGATATGGTTAATACTTAATGATCATTTGTTCATAATTTTCTTTAATTTTCTAGGATATAAATGTTTTTCACTAGTTTTTATTTCAAACAATGTGTTTTCCAAAAGAACTCATCTTTTAAGAACACCCCTTTCACTTCTCACTCAAAGTGGACGGTTCTTGTAACATGTATGTTATTACCTCTTTCTTTTGGGAACCCAATGCTTATGAATGTGTTATTATGAGATGAAACTCATTCCATTACATGGGTTAGTTATGTACATTTTTTATATGTGTTATATGTTGAAAGCATGATTATGATAATTTTATGATGTGACAGGTGCGCCTGGAATTATATAGCTCAATATGAACGTTTCAATGTGACGGGTGCGCCCGAAATAATACAGTGATCCAATGCATTGGGTAAAGTGATGAATCTCATTAGTAAACGTGACATTATGTGTGAAAAAGATGTTATCTTGGTTCAAAATTATGCCTGGTAGTTAATCACTAAGACATGATGTTACATTTTTATGCATTGACACATTTCAAGTCTTATATTTATGATTCCTACCATGTTCATGATCTTTTTCCCATGTTATGATTATGCCCACCCCATGCTATATTTTTCTTATCTATCCTCTTACTGTTATTCTAGATCACCCCTTTTGATGTATATCCTTAGGTGGATACAGGTAATAAGGACAGGACAAGTTCCAATAAGAAGCTAGAGAAGAAAAATTAAATAAATGTTTATGCTTGATGTTGTATTTGTTATGTACGATCCTAGTTTTCCCCATACACTAAACCTCTGGATCCTCTATGTGTAATACTATTATGTTTTTAATTTTTAAATGATGTAATATTAATGTAATAAAAGGCTAGGTTGTTATATTTGGTATTAGAGGAAATGTTTAGTTAATTAGGGAATTAGGATTAGTGAACCCTAGAGAAAACCTCTAGTATGAGATTACGTTCAAATATGCACACAAGAGTATTTATATAGGGATCCCATATGTTATTATTTTATTATAAATTGTTCAAATGATTAATATATGTATTCTTGACTTGTTTACTTATCTTTTGTTCTAACCTTTTCTATTTTAGAAAATGGTGGGAACCAGGAGAAACTAGGCCAACAACTATTGTGAGGGCTAATGCAATGATTGCCTGAACGACATCCCCAATGATTTGGGAGGTGGAGTTCAAAACTTAATGGATATGCTTACCCAATTATCTCATGTTATGAACAATAACCATAATAATGTGGAACATCCTCCTTCACCATAGAGGTAGAAACTGGCTATCTAATGTTTTATACAGCAACGACCACCGACATTTAGTGGATCTTCTAATCCAGTAGTTGATGAATATTGGGTCAACACCATAGAGAAGATCTTTTCCATTATTCACTATTCTGAGATGGAGAAGGTGACCCTAGCCATTTATTATCTAGTTGGATTATCCGATCAATTGTGGGATTTGATTATGAACACCAAGCCAAGGGAGGAAATTGAAGAAATGGAATGGGAAGACTTTAAGATAATTATTCATAATAAGTACTTCCCATGAACTCTTCAAACGAAGATGGATAGATATTTAATAGAGCTCAAGCAAAAAATAAGGAGAATCTATCTGAACTTGTGAAGTGAATTTCACTAGGCTTGCAAGGTATGCTTCGGGTTTTCTTATCAACAATTATAGAAAAATTGATATATTCTTTAGTGGATTAAAATCACACCTTCAAAAGGCTCTTGAAATTCAAGACTTTGGGAGTTATAAAAAAGTTTTTCAATGTTCCCTCAAAGTGGAGATGGAGTTTGGAGAATGGTCCCATGGCTATGGTGATAAGAAAAGAAAAATGGAGTTTCAAGCCAGTAGATCTAATGATAAATGTTGGAATAAAACTCAAAAACCGACATGCCAAAAATGTGGGATGTTTCACCATGGGAATTGCCTCAATGGAATGGGTAAGTTATTTAAGTGTGGGAAAGAATGACACCATGATCAAGAGTGTCGAAAGACATTAAAAGTAAGGATAATGTAGCATATGAAAGGAGAGAACCACTCATGGTTTAATGCTACAATTGTAGGGAGCTTAGGCACTATGCAAACCAGTGCACTAAACCTCGAGTTCTCGAGGGTAATCAGCGTCAGAAGCCACCAAAGTCAAAGGAACAAGGGAAGGATTATGCCATCACTACTACAGAGGTAGAGATTGATAATGAATTCGTACAAGGTACACTTCTTATTCACTCAAGAATGGAAAAAGTCTTATTTGATTCTGGTTCTATTCATTCCTCTATATCTTGCAAGTTTGCTAGAACTATTGAATCGAATTCCCAAAACCATGAAGTAAAGATATATGTAAAAGCACCATGTGGTGCAATCATTTCAACCCATGTGTTTGACTCTTCATCTATTGGCGTATGTGGGAAGATTCTTCTGGAAGATCTCATAATACTTCCCTTGGTGTAATTTGACATAATAATGGGAATGGATTGGCTCTCGTTATATAGAGCACATATCAATTGTCAGGAAAAGGAAATATCTTTTCATATTCAAAACCTTCCCATGATCCTCTACAAATGAAAGGAAAATCATGAATCTCCCTTGAAAATCCTGCAATGGTGTAGGTGTTGATTCCATGTGAAGAAGCATACCTCACCCAAATGGTGGAGTTGAAGTAAAGTGCCAACCTTGAGGAAATGCACATCGTGAGGGAATACGGTGATGTATTTCCCTAATAGTTACCCGAAATTCCCTCGGATCATGAGGTAGAGTTCTCGATTGAACTCATACCAGGAGATAATACTAACTTGAAGTGTCCCTATAGGATGGCTCCTATTGAACTAGAGGAGCTAAAGAAGTAGCTGAAAAAGCATCTAGGGAAAGGGTTAATATGACCTAATTCATCACCTTGGGGTGTACCAGTTCTCTTTTTGAAAAAGAAGGATAGAACAATGTGGCTATGTATAGATTATCAAGAACTCAACAAGATCACCATAATGAAAATGTATCCTCTCCCACGGATTGATGACTTTTTTGACCATTTAAGAGGTGCTCAATACTTCTCAAAGATGGATCTTCTCTCTGGATATCATCAGGTAAAGGTGATGAATGAAGATATTCCGAAGATTTCCTTCCGTACAAGGTATGGGCACTATGATTTTTTGGTGATTCCCTTTGTACATACTAATTCCCCTGCAATCATCATGGATTTGATGAATAGAGTCTTTAAACATTACCTCGAAAAAAATTTGGTAGTGTTTATTGATGATATTCTCATCTACTCCAAGAGAAAGATGTAACATGAAGAACATATAAGACTTGTGTTGCCGATGTTGAGAAAGGAGAAGTTGTGCAACAAGGTCAGCAAGTGTGACTTTTGGAAGAAGCATGTCACGTTCTTGTGACATGTGATCACAAGTGAGGGAATTTATGTGGATCCTTCAAAAAAAGGTGATTGAGGAATGGCCTAGACCCTCTAGTGTCATAGAAATCCGTAGTTTTCTTGGATTAGATGGGTACTACTGATGTTTTTTGAGAAACTTCTCACAATTTTCAAGCCCACTAACTAAGTTAACAATGAAAGGGGTAAAGTATGTTTGGAAGGAAGAATGTGAGGGAAGATTCAAGGAGCTAAAGAGAAGGCTGATCACTGCACCTATACTCACTCTACAGAAAAGTGGATAATGTTTTTTGATATACAATGATGATTCAAAAAAAGGATTGGGTCTTGTACTCATGAAAAATGACAATGTGATAGCCTATTCCTCACAACAGTTAAAGATCCAAGAGAAGAACTACATGATGCATGATCTAGAGCTGACAGCCGTGATTTTTTCCTTGAAAATATGGCGGAACTACCATTATGGTTAGAAGTGTGACATATACACCGACCACAAGAGTCTAATGTATATATTCAAACAAAAGGATCTCAACATGCATCAAAGGATATGGTTAGATCTAATCAAGGATTATGATTGCTTTATTCACTACCATCCTGGAAAGGAGAACAAGGTAGATGAAGCTTTAAGAAGAAAAGAACCTTCTAATCTATCCATGTTGCAGATTGTTAATAACCCTATCTTCTTAGATATGCAAAGGATGGATTTGGAAATAATAAGGGTAGGGGATACATCCTACCTTTCCCAAATTATTGCGCAACCATCCATCTAGGAGAAGATTAAGGAAGCACAAAGGGATAATGTGGAGATACAAAAGAGGGTGAATTTAGTAAAGGAGGGGAAGCTACAAGAGTACCATATCAATGATGATGGTGTGATTTGGTTTGGAATGCGGCTTTGTGTGCCTTCGTCACCCGGGATAAACAAGGAGCTACTGGACAATTTACATAGCTCAACATTCTCTATCCATCCTGGGAGTACCAAGATGTACCATGATCTCCGAGAATGCTTCAGGTGGGATAACATGAAGAAGAAGATTGCGGAATATATTTCAAGGTTCTTGGTTTGTCAGCAAGTTAATTTTGAGTGACAAAATCCCAAACATATGATGTAGTCATTGCCTGTATCCATGTAGAAATGAGAAAATGTTACTATAGACTATGTCACGGGTCTCCCGAAGATGTCAAAGGGAATTAATGTGATATGTGTTGTGGTTGACCGACTCACCAAGACTGCCCATTTTATCACTATTCGAGAAGACCTCTCACTTGGACCACTTGAAAAGATATATGTGAAGGAAGTGGTGAGACTACACGGTGTTCCAATCTCAATTGTCTCTGACCATGATCCATGGTTCACTACTAAATTTTGGATGACCGTTCAATATGCTTTGAGTACTGAATTAAAATTCATCATGGTCTATCACCCCCAAACTGAAGTTCAGTCTGAGAGGACTATTGAGACCCTTGAAGATATGCTAAGAGCTTGCTCTCTTGAATTCAAAGGTCGTTGGGATCAATATCTCCCATTGGTTGAGTTCTCATACAACAATAGCTTCCACTCGAGTATTTAGATGGCTCTATATGAAGCTCTGTTTGGAAAGCGATGTAGAACTCCAACCTGTTGAGATGAAGTTGGAGAAAGGAAGCTACTTGGACATGATCTTGTTTAAGAGATGACAGAGAAGGTTCGTGTCATCCAGAAACACATCAATGCTGCTCAAAGGAGGCAAAAGAGCTATGTTGATAATCGTCGAAGGGACTTGGAGTTCGAAGTCAGAGATAAAGTCTTCCTTCGAATATCTCCATGGAAGAGGGTCATGCAATTCGGGAAGAAAGGTAAGCTAAGACCAAGGTATTTGTCCCCTTTGAGATCCTTGACTGTATAGGAGTTGTGGCTTATCGTCTTGCATTTCCACCAAATATGGCTCAATTTTATGATGTGTTTCATGTATCACTACTGAGGAAGTACATACCAGACCCCTCACATGTACTAAACTCAGAGGTGGTGCAGCTGGAAGATGATTTCTCCTATGAGGAGCATCCAGTAAGGATTCTGTATCGGAGAGATAAGGTTATACATAACAAGACAACCCATCTTGTCAAAGTGTTTTGGAGGAAACATATGTTTGAGGAAGCAACATGGGAACCATAAGAGGCAATGATGGAGAAGTACCCTCACCAGTTTATGTAAAGATAAATTTTGGGGGTGAAATTTCTTAAGGGGGGAAGAATGTAACAGCCCAAAGTTTTTCAACAGAAATTCCCTTCTTATATTTCTGTCATAAAATAACATGAAAACACAACATAATGTACTACTAAGGGATAAGTGACCTTTAAAAATAAGTTTGTCACTTTTTTGTTTCAAATTTTAAAAATTCGACATACACGGTTGTGCTCAAAATGATTTTTGGAGTCTAATGTAACAAAAATAATTTTTGGTGAATAGTAACATACACTTAAGAATAGTAACATACCCTTATAAATATTAATATGAACCATATGAGAAGTAAATCGTCCAACATAATAGTAACCATTCCCATGAATAATTAAATAAAATTTATACATCCTAGAAAGTGACAATTTCACCATAGTTAACGTTTTGGAATTTTAAGTCATAAATAATAAATTAAAACTAATTAAATTAAAGGAAAATTTATTTTCTTAGAATGTATTAATTATTTATCAAATAAATGTCTTATAGTTTTTAGATTATTTTATAAGACCCTACGTAATTTCTGAAAGTACTATAAAATCAGTTTTAATCATAAAATCTTTTTTTAAGTAAATTATGATTTTAATTAAATATTAAATTAATAATACTTAGATAATTATTTTTGAAAAATGGACATAATTTTTAGATTCTAAACATCGAAAAATGGTTGGGGTAAATTTTTGGGATTTTTCTGAGATACTTGAATTTTTGATGAATAGTAGAATCCGATAATTTACAATAAATGCTAAATAATGGATTAATTGAGTCATCAATGATGCTATGATGATTTAAGCCCACTTGGTTTGGTATCACATGATAACATTACTATTCATGTTCATCCAAGACTCCATATTCTTTGTCTTAGGGTAAATTAATAAACTAATGATTTTTATATTAAGGAATTCCATCTCCCCTCCACTATAAAAGCCACCCTTCACACCCTCATTTCCTCACATATCTCAAGCTCCAAGCCTTATCTAAACTCTGACCAAACACCTTCCCTGGCCCCTCCCCGACGTTCAAGAGCTACTTGTCTCAACAAAATTCTATGCTTAGGCCCTTAAGGAGGTTCTTAAGAGAAGGATTCAAGAGGCAATTTCTCTCCCTCTTCTCCTTTAATTTTTTTTCATGTTCAAGTTCATTTCTTGATCTCTCCCCACCTATATTCATAATAATTTTATTGTAACTCTTGTATTATACATCTACAGAAATTTTATGATTCTAATGGGATATTATATCATCCATCCATCTTTCCCTCTTCCTTTTATTTTATTAAAGAGAACGTTGTTCGTGAGGTGTTAATTTTTCACCTTCAAGAACGACAAGCCTTCTTTTTCAATTTCTACCTTTAGATCTGGTCATGATAACATTTTTATAGTTGATCCAGAACATTTTATATGTATTATCTCCTAGTTAAATATCTGTAACTAACTTATGTTCATATTTCTATGTGATAAAATAAAACAAATACATTATGATTGAAAAATCGCCCAAATTAACCCAAATAATCATCATTTAATTATTATCTAATGATTCTTCCACATGGATCTAATTTGATTCACTATAATATCATAAAAACTCCTCTAATATCATTAATAATAGGAAATTTTAGCTTTGTATGTTTACCCATGTTCTACACAAACATTAATTTAAGAATACAAGTGAACCACTCAAGAAAACCATAAAAACAATCATTCTCAAATAATGTTTTTAAATGCTATAACTCAATTACAATCACATAAATTCATTTAATGAAACCATAATGAACCATATTAAAGAACAAAAGGTTCTTTAATTTCTAATTAATGAATATAATGTCATTATATAGGACATTAAAGAGAAGGTAGCTTTCGGATACAAGGTAAGGGAAAATTCTCGAACCCAATTTTCTTCATTAGGGTTCTCCCTCTTTGACTCCATTTTTTATATAGTTAAAACATAAAGATAATTTTTTAATAATTGTATTTAATTTAATGGGATATACATTTTTTTCACTGGTTTTTATGTCAAACAAAGTGTTTTCCAAAAGAACTCCTCTTTTATGAACACACCTTTTACTTCTCACTCAAAGTGGAGGGTTCCTGTAACATGTATGTTATTCCCTCTTTCTTTTGGGAACCCAAAGATTATGAATGTGTTATTATGAGATGAAATCAATTCCATTCCATGGTTTATTTATGTAAAGTATTTATATGTGTTCTATGTGGAAAGCATGATGATGATAATGTTATGATGTGATGGGTGTGCCCAGAATTATATACTGCAATATGAATGTTTCAATGTGACGGGTGCGCCCGGAATTATACAGCGCTCCAATGCATTGGGTAAAGTGATGAATCTCATGAGTAAATGTGAAATGATGTGTGAACAAGATTCTATCTTGGTTAACAAGTATGTGTGGTAGTTAACCACTAAGACATGATGTTTTATTTTTATGCATTGCCGCATTTCAAGTCTTATATTTATGATTCCTCTAATGTCCATGATTTTTTCCCACGTTATGATTATGCTCACCACATGCTATATTGTTCTTATCTATCCTCTTACTGTCCTTCTAGATTACCCCTTTTGATGTATATCCTCAGGTGGATACATTTATTAAGGATATGAAAAGTGTCAATAAGTATCTAGAGAAGAATAAATTAAATAGATGTTTATGGTTGATGTTGTATTTGTTATTTATGGTCCTAGTTTTCCCAAGACACTAAAACATTGGATCCTCTATGTGTAATACTATTATGTTTTCAATCTTTTAAGTGATGTGATATTAATGTAGGAAAAGGATGGGTCACTATAAAATATCTCACCCTTTTCAAATTATTACTAAACCATATTTACAAGAGAAGATAAAAATATCTCAATCTGATGATGAGATTTTTCAAAAGAAAATTAAATCCGTTAAGGATAGAAGATTGGAAGACTTCATGTATGAGAATGGAATTCATAAATTTGGAATATG
The DNA here is from genome assembly GCA_963277665.1 of Viscum album. Taxonomy (NCBI): domain Eukaryota; kingdom Viridiplantae; phylum Streptophyta; class Magnoliopsida; order Santalales; family Viscaceae; genus Viscum; species Viscum album. Next base: position 1,034,700,941 of record OY728159.1, read on the forward strand.
GTTATGTGTTCCATCAATACCTAAGATAAAAAAGAGAACTATTAGATGAATCTAATAGCTTAAACTTCTTTATAAACCCTAGTAGTACAAAAAATTGTATAGAAAAATAAAGGAATGTTTTTTGAGGGATAATATAATGTAGGAAATTCCTAACTATGTGTCAAGATGCCTAATTTTTTAAAAAGTGAAGGATGAGAGATAGTATGCTAGAAGAGTCATGACACCTCTAGATATTCGTATGTAGAAGTGGGATGACATTACTATGGGTTCTATCACTGCATGACCAAATAATCTAAGAAATAATGATGCAATATGGTTAATTTTTTGTCACCTTAAAAAATCAACACATATTATTTATTTAAGATAATAGTTTCTAATTGAATTCCTATAAAGACTCTATATTAATTAAGTTATAAGACTTAATGGTACACCTATATCATTATTCTTGGGTCAAAATACCTATTTCAAATCAAAATTTATGAAGAGTCTTTAGAAGGCTTTGGATACTGAGCTTCACATGAACACTTATTATCACCCTCAAACCAACGGACAGTTTGAAAGGACTATTCAAACATTGAAATACATGTTGAGATCATGATCACATTACTTTCATGTTATGTGGGATCAATATTTACCTTTGGAGAAATTTTCGTATAATAATAGTTTTTATTCTAGTATTCAAATGGTCTCATAAAAAGAATTATATAGAAAGATATGTCATGCTCTAACTTTTTGGTATGAAGTTGGTGAGAGGAATCTAATAGGCCCAGAACTTATTGAAGAGGAAATGATAAAGGTAAATACCATTTAGGCATATATTAAAGTAGTTAAAAGTAGGAAAAAGAGTTTTGTTGACAACCAAAGAAAATATTTGTAATTTGAAATGGGATATCATGAATTTATGAAATTATCTACATGGAATGGAATCATAAGGTTTTGTAAGAAATGGAAACTAATCCCTAGGTATATTGGACCATTTGAAATTTTAGAAAGAATTGGAGTTGTAGCTTACTAGTTAGTAATGACACCAAGTCTCTCCAATGTTTAGGATGTGTAAAAATATCATTATTAAATAAGTGCATGACAAACCCAATGATTGTACATGCCTATGAAGAAATATAACTGGAACCTAATTTGTCTTATTACAAATATCCTATAGAAATTCTTAACATAAGATAGTAGGTATTGAGAAATCAGATGACTCGACTAGTAAAGGTTCTTTGGAGAAACCATAAAATGGAAGAAGCAATGTGGTAACCTTAGTATGTTATGAAGAACCACCCACATCTGTTTAGAGAGAAATATTCATAAAAAAATTCAATGATAGATTTTATTAATGATGGAAAAATATAACACCCTAATATTTTATGGTTTTCATCCTTTTAAATAGATTCAATTTATTATATAGTTTACATTTCACAAAAAAAAATCATATAGTATAAATTATATAAAATCACATAGAGAACACAAAAACAATCCTTGTAAATGAATAATTAATGATAGGATAATGATAATATGAGGCATTTCCCAAAACAAATGGCTCATTTATTAAGATAAAAAAAGAGTCAGATTTACATAAGTCTAAAAATGGTAGATTTACCATGATCTTGCCTCAAAAAAGGCAAAAGGTCATCAGGTAAATGATCATACCATAAGAAAGTAGCTCTACTGATTCCATTATTATCAATACCATCCACCACCACATTGTCTACCCTGTAGACATGTGTGATAATATATTCCATGAAGGAAAGAGAATCCAGGAAGTGGATCTATATATTAGTGATCTACTAGGACAAATGAGACGATCCCTTCCTGATGGCAGACACAATAGTGGTAGAATCACTTTCAAGCAATTTTTTATTCCATCCTCGATTCCATGCCTGCTCCACTACAATGATAATTCCCATCATCTATGCCTCAATTGATGAGGAAAGACCACAAGAACCCAAAAATCATACAAGGACCTCTCCCCGATGATTCCTAAAAACAGCACAATAACCATAGGTCCCCAGATTTCCTCATGAGGCACCATAATAATTAACTATGATCCAACAAACAAAATCATTCTTCCATAAGGCTTCAAATGTACCAAGATGTGGTCTAAAATTATCTTTGACACCAACTCATTCAAGGATAGACATATCATGCATCAAATTGAAAAAATATTATTTCTTAGAAGTGAAAAACTCATGAACAAAAACAAGAATCAATGATAGTGCATCCCAAACATTTATAGAATACCTTCAAGGGGTTATTTTATTCCTAGAATTCCAAATAAATTGAACAAACTCAACTTTATCGACATGAAAAAGAACTTTTACCTGTGGAGACAAACCCATATATCACCATCCCTGAAGACACCTTCATATGTAATCCATCTGAAGTAAAATAAATTAAATTGTATCTGCAATAGCCTTCCATGTTGATGAATCATAAACAAAACTAATAATTAAGTGATGCACATCCTCTTTATGAAGATTACAGAGAACACAAATGGAACATAGTGAAATACCACAATATTAAAGATAGTAATCAGTTGGTAGGTTCACATGAGCCACCCTATAGACAAGTATGAATCTAGAGGCCTAATGAGTCTCTTGTGAAAATCTCCCATCCACTAAGAATCAATGATACAAATCAAACAGTTCCTATAGAATAGTTTTGAAGACAAAATACCATTGGTAGTAGGTTCCCATACCCAAAAATTTCTCGATTATAAAAATAATGACAATTAATAGTATCAACGATATGAATTGGGAGACCCTTCATAGTCACATGTTGGTCATTGATGGTAATATATAAATCCAAAGTACTCACCTCATCTACAAGGGATTCAACAAGGGTATGACCAGTTGAATTAGCTTTCCAGAAAGGAAGATAGGAATTTCTAGAGACCAACCATCTGGAGTTAAAATTAATAAAATCTTAAGTGATTTTAAATGTAGGCCATACAGAGGAATTCATATAACCAGAAATTCCAATAATGAGCTAATGCATGAACATAGCCTGAAGGAAGCCAAGAGCCTTAGAATATCCATTAAAAAGTTTCCATATAAACTCAGCCTTTGATGAATTATTGAAGGATTTCGGGCTCTTAATTCCTAGGCCCCCTGCATCATAATGTTCACAAAAAATGCTCCAAGATACCATTGTAAACTTTCTATCAAGAATGTTTCCACTCCATATGAAATTTTTGACAGACTCATTAATGCTCTTGATAAGATAGATGGGCCATTTATACACCATGAAGGAGTAAACCAACTTGGAAATAATAATAAAAATCACCAGACAAACACGACCAGCCATTGAGAGATATTTACCTTTCCAATTAGCATGTTTTATTTTGACCTTTCTGATGATATCTGGGAAGTAGAAGGGTTTTGGTCTCCCCCAAAACGTGGGAACCCCCAGGTAAATAATGGAGAAAACTCCCTCCAAAATTCCCAAAGTTTTGATAATATCATTCTTCCTTAGGGTTGAATAATTCCTTCCAAAATAAATAAATGACTTACTCTGTCTGATCTCCTGACCAAAAACCTCCTCATAATGTGAAATATCATACATGATATTATTGATGTTTCTTATATCCCCTTGAGTAAAATGTATGATGTCACAATCTTACAATAAATGAGTTGGAGAATTAAATACTCTTCCAGTACTAATAGATTTCAAATTCCGATAACCAGCCATAATGGAAAGTAGTCTTCTAAGATAATCTTCAGCTATCAAAAAAATGATCGCAGAAAGTGGATAACCTTTCCTTACACCTCTAGAGTAGTCAAAGTATCCCTCAAAATATCCATTAATCATAATAGAGATGTGTCCATATATAGGAATGGTTTTAGCCCAATCTATGAAGACATTGTCAAATACAAACATGTGAAGGATATTACAAATGAATACTCAATCCATTATATCAAATTCCATTATTACGTCAAGTTTGAGTGCAATATTTCCACATCAAATAGGCTTCTTGAGCAAGTTGATATATTCTGAAGAAGAAATGAGACAATCCTGAATGGATATTCCCTTAACAAAACCTAACTGGTTATGGGAGACAATTCTAGTAGCAATTTAGTTCAACCTCATAGCCAAAATATTTAAAATGACCTTATAGATGGTGTTGACTAATGAAACTGGCCTAAAAATGATGATCTCATTAGTGTTTTTCACCATTTGGATAAGATAAAGAAATTAAGAATTCAAACCATAAAGAAGCCAAACCCATTTAAAGAAATGGGTGACTAACCTGCAAAAATCAACATTGATAATATCTCATAAGGGTGGGAAGAATAGGTTTCCAAAACCATCCGGGCCGGAGGCACTGTCATATTTGAGACTGAAGGTGGCTTTCATAATTTTTTACTCTAAGGGAATAAGGGTAAGATGCTAATTATCTTCTTGAGAAAAAATTCTGGGAATAATAAAATCCCTAGGATCACAAGGTGAAGATGGACCATTGAATAGGTCTTTAAAGTAAGAGAACACATGCTCAGATACATCCATCCAGTTGTCAATAATCTGATCTCCATTTTTAATAACATATATAGGTCTAGAAACCATTCTGATTTTTTGAAGAGAAATAAAAATTTTGAAATTTATGTCACCATATTTCTACCAATTAACCTTAAAGGTGTCCCTTTATAAAGAATCATTAAGGATCAGGAGGCTATTCAACATGGAAATAATATCAATTTCCCCAAGAAAATCATCAAAGAAGTCATACATAGTAGTTTTCTATTATATTTATTATAGAGAACCCTCAAGAGAGTGTATTTAAGTATCAAGAGATCTAAAATGATCTTTGATCAAAATTTTCAATGCTCTTTTAAGTAGTTTGAGCTTGATGACACAAGTAAAATTATATTTCCTGCATCTTATAGAGTTCAAAATCTGCTCAACAATTGGCCTATACTCAGGATGTGTGATCCAAGAATTGTTGAAACGTAAGGGTAATGAAGGAATGATATCATTTCCCACAAGATCAACCGATATAGACGATGATCATAAGTAATTGTACACAATATTTTACATGATATGGATCCCAAGGAATCTAGATAGGCTTCATTGACAAAGGCCTTGTCAATCCTACTTGCAACATACCTATTAAAAAATTTCATGTACCAAGTATGTTTCTTCCCAAATAGATTCACCTCAGTCAGCCCGTTTTGATCAATACAAGATTTTAACTCTCTGGAAGTAATAGAATTATTCATAGAACCCATCTTCTAATTTAGAGTCATGATAGAGTTAAAATCCCCAACAATGAGTCAAGGACTAGTGTTAGCAGAGTTAATAGTGCCAATATCTAACCACAACCTCCTATGATCCAAGTAGTAATTATGAGCATAAATAAAGGAGAAAAGATGATGGGAACTAAGATAAGTGAAGTCACATGTGATGTTCTAATCACTGTTATCAACCAAATAAATATCAGATAAAGAACGATTTGCCATGACCCAAAGGATTTTGACCTTAGACACACATATATTAGAATTAATAACATGAAAACCCAAATGTTATAGATTAGAAACATTACTAGAAAAGACTCTCTTAGGTTCAGAAAAACCTATGAGAAGAGGCTTATGATGCTGAATGGAAGGCCTTAGGGATCTCATAGTCTTTGAATTGGCTAGCCCATGGATATTTCAAAAAAGAATCTTCATTTAAACTTAATATCGGGGCTGGACCCCCCTGAATCCCACAAATTTCTATTTTCTTGATTTAGTAGGCCTTCCATACATTATTTTAGGACATGAATATCCTTTAATAAGATCATTTATATTAGAGATGTTGGGATCAATTATAGTTTTGACCAATTTTCCATTACTAGGATCAGCTACACCGGTTTCATTTATGTTATATCCCTTCGGGTATGTACCACTAGAGTTGTCCATTTCTGAAGCATTGTGTACTACTTCATTGTGATCCTTGATGGTTTCCTTCAGGTCAATAAAAATTGTATTGTTTTCCCTCACTGCAATAGGCCGAACTACTCTATTATTAGTATTGATGATGACTCATGTTGGTTCTGAACCATCAAAGGATTTCTCCATAGGCACAACAGTAGGGACTACTTGACTGGTAGATACCAGAGTAGTGTAGTCATTATAGGGTGAATCAATGTTTTCTTTTATGGTGGTTCCCTTAAAATTTGAATCGTCATCCATGTTAATATTTGAAGTAGCTAGTTGAACATAATCGACTTGAGGAATGCTAGATAGACTATAAATAGTAACATGAACAGGCTCATTACCATGGGTTTCTAATTAAATGTTGGATTCCATGATGGGTTGTATCAATGAAAATGGAGGTAAGGAATACCAAAAATGATATAGGGACACCAATGAGCTCCCCAATATTCTGTAATGATAGAATCAGATTGATTATGTCTTGTTCCATACCATTAATTATGTAGATATCATCCACTTATTTTTTAATGAGAAAAACAAAATTGTAAATATCATATGAAAAAGACAGACACATATTAATCTCTTCACAGAGATCAGGTCCCTCTGTAATATTAATCTCATGACCCAACCTAATAAGAGGACTAGGTAAGTCAGATATCTTTCTTTGTTTCACTCCATCAGCAATATCCACCCAGAATTTTTTCAAAGGGGTCATAATATTAGAGGGGATAGGTTTTGAGACTCCCTCTTTCACCACAAGAACCCTCTTATACATTTTCTTATGGTTCATCTCCTTCTAATATGTACCTCTGGGTAACATGATCTCCTTCTTCTGTAGCATTATTGAATTGACAATTGAGTGGCCAACAACTTTGAAAACATCACAGAAATGATAAACCCATTCATATTCAACCCTTGTCTTAGACCTATTTCCATTAGTAGGAAAAGTAATAAAATATGGTCTCTTCATTTCCATGTTAACATCAACAAAAAATATAGAAAAAAACCCTTGTTTTCCGTCCAAGGACTTCTGGTCTACTCTAATAGTTGTGCCAATACAAGATGCAAGATCCTTAAGAATCTTGGGATTCCAATACATCCAATTTAGACCGTGGAGTCTAAACCAAATTTGATCATTGTTCTACTTCAGATTAAATGAATTAAAGTAAACATTCTATTCAGAAATTTTATGAGTACCACGATTGATATATAGATTCCTCATCTCCCATGCCATATTGAAAGCATCCTTTGATTGAAAAACTATCTGAAAAAAAACCTTCGCTTATAGAAATTAATCTCCAATTTCTGAATCCCCAACAATGAGAAATCATATTCTTAAGATACACATAAGACTAGGGTTTGTCTCCCATTGAATAAAAAAAATGACCGAAGACTGAGAATTTCCAAAGATCAATTCTTTGTTGCAAGGCTACTGGATCCTCATTTAGAGAGAAAAAATCCCATTATCAAATTTACTAATATTTAGGGTTGGTATTTTTATAAAAATTAAATGTTTATTTAAAATTTAAAAAAAATAATGATTTAATAGAAAATTTATTTTCATTAAATAGATTCATTAATTAATTTTTTTATCTTATAATTATAAGATAATTTTATGAGACCATAATTAATTTTTTAAAGTGTTATAAAATATGTTATAATTTTAAATTTGGTATTTTTGAAGTAAATGATGATTTTAATATAAAATAAATTTCTCATATTTAAAAAATATTTTAACAAAATAGCGTTATTTTTAATTATACACATCAAAAAATGGTTATTTTAAATTTTTGATATTTTTTTAATATAGTTGAATTTTTGGTAAATAGTGAAATACAGTAATTTACAATATAAGCTAAATACATAAATTATTGAGTCATGGATAAATTATAGATGATTTAATACCATAAAATCGAACTATCTTTCATTAGATTGATATATTTAGTGATAAGGTTAAAAATATTCATATTCTTGATCCAAAATAATAATAAAATGAATAAAATAATCAAAAAACACCCCTCCCTAACATTATAAATACCACCCCTCACCACCTCTTATACTCACACCTCCAAAGCCTTGAGTTATATCAAATTTCTACCCAATCCTTTTCCCAAGTCTCTCCCCTACATCTAGAAGAATTTGGTACCAATAAAAGACTAAAACCCAAGTGCCTTAAGGAGGTTCTCATGGAGAATAATTCAAGAGGTAAAACCCTTAATCATTCTCTTTCGATTTCTTTCAATTTCATTTCTTTTATTATACTTATACAAAATAATCTATAAAAAAATTAATGATAAATATATTATCTTAAATATACTATAATTTTATTTTGTTGATATAAAATCTATCATCAAACCCCTTCTCCTCTCCCTTTTATTATAAAAAAGAAAATATTGTCCTCGATGTGTCAATTTACCGCCATCATGGACGATGCATTTCATTTTTCATTATCATCTTAAAATATGGTAATATAATCATTATAATTGTTTAAAATGATTTTAAAATGTGTATTAAAACTTATTTTTTTCTCTGAAACTATTTTACGTACATAATATTAATTAATAAAAAAACAAGTGGGCAATGATCGAAAAACACCAAAGTAATCTAAATGGTTTTCATTAACATTTTATCAAAAGAATCATCCACATATTTGGAAAAATGATATATAAGACCAGTTAATATTATTTAATTTCATTAAAAATTTATAATTTCAATTCTATATAACTATTTCATTTTACATGATCTTTCATACATGTATACGAGTGAACCAATACTGATAAATAAGGAAATGAACACTCCTAAATAACGAAATTGAAACTTATAAGCCATAAATAATTACATAAATAAACATAATAAAAGTATAATAAATCAAATTCATGTTGAATAATTTATGAAATAATTATTAATGAATCCAATTTCATTATCCAGTACACTAAGTACAAGTGTAGAACACTTTTGGACATAAGGTAAGATATTCTCCCCGAATATCTATTTTTCATTCGAGTAATGATTTCCCTCTCTTTACCCCAATTTAATTATTCATTTTTTTATATAATTATTATAAATTATGTTTCTATTTTCAAATATAATTTGTCTCAATAATTTCAGATTTTTCTGATAGGTAAATCTATGTTTTATAAGGTTCTATTTTCAACTTCTTTTGATAATCAAGCCCGATTGAAGGGAACATCCCAATTTCTTACAAATTTCAAGTACAATACATAATTAGTTTTAATACCCTATTATTCTTATAAAAATAATATTTTTTTCATTAAAATCTTTCTTGGTTCATTATTGGTTTTATATAAAATATTATTCATTTTATTCTTTAAATACTCCTTAATATTTTCCTTAAACAACAATAACATGTTTCATTTCTAATGTTTCATAAATACTTTTTTATATGTTTTCACTTAATTTTGACATCTTATATCATGATATAAACATATTTTCCCTTATGAATGTTTATGTATTATTTTAATCAATTCTTACGTGGAAACCACTATGATATTACCTTTGACCACTTATTCGTTGTGTATGGTGCAGGTATAGTTCCCTTTCATTTATGATCATTGTTCATTGAATTTTTCATTAAATATATAAATTTATTCTATCATGGATATGATTATTATATTATTATTATACCATTTTTACATAAGGAACTGTGTTATATGGGAAAAGATTATGTGTTCCATTTTTTCCGGAGCTAAAGAAGGAACCTTTGGATGATTCACATAGTTCAAATTTCTCTATTCACCCAGGAAACACAATGATGTATCGAGATCTCCGAGAGAATTATGTGTGGGATAATATGAATAAGGATATCGCTGAGTATACATCAATGTGTCTGTTGTGTCAACAAGTGATTACATAGAGGTAGAACTATAAGGGGATGATGCAACCATTTCCCATTACAGTATGGAAATGGGAGATCATCATCATGGAATTTGTCACCAGACTTATGAAGACATCCAAAAGAAACAGTGCAATCTGGGTTGTTGTGGGTCTTCATAAACATTTTTCACACTCCCTCACAATTCAAGAGGATTTATCATTAGATCAACCGGCACATATATATATATATATATCATGGAATTGGTAAGGCTGCATGGATTACCACTATCTATTGTATCTGATCAAGATCCAAGATTCACCTCTATGTTTTAGAAGAGTCTTCAACATGATTTGGATACTGAACTGATCTTCAGTATGGCCTATCATCCTCAAACGGATGTCCAATCTGACCGAAGAATTCATACACTAGAGGATATGTTAAGATCATGTTCTATGGACTTAAAAGGAGGTTGGTACCAACATCTTCCACAGGTTGAATTCTTCTATAATAACATTTTCTACTAGAGCATCTGAATGGAACCTTATGAAGCCTTGTATGGGAAGAGGTGCATAACACTGGGATGTTGGGATGAAGTTGGTGAATGTAAGCTGTTAGGACCAGAAATGGTTGAAGAAATGATGGATAAGGTGAAAACCATTCAGCTGCATATCAAGGTAGCCCGGAGTCTATAGAAGAATTATACAGATAACCATCAACGATACCTTGAGTTTATAGTTAGAGACATGGTATTTCTATGCATATATCTGTGGAATCAGGTCATTATTTTCAGAAATAAATTGAAATTAAGTCCTTGGTACATCATCCCCTTAGAGATTCTTGATTGTGTCAGGGTTGTGGCCTATCGACTATAACTTCAACATACCATGTCCAATGTACATGATGTCTTTCATGTATCCCACTTAAGGAAGTACATAACAGACCCTTCACATGTACTCTCATCAGAGGTCGTACAACTATGGGATGATCTTTCTTATGAGGAGAAACTAGTGAAGATCTAAGATCATAGAGAAAAATATCTACGAAATAAGACAATTCCCCTCAACAAGGTGTTATGGAGAAACCAAAAGTTTGAAGAAGTGATGTGGGAATCAAGATAAATAATGAAGAAAAGTTATCCACATCTTTTTTAGTATAGGAAAAATAAATTTCTAGGACAAAATTTCTTAAGGGGGAAGATAATAGCGATCCAAAAAATCCTTAATGAAAATTTCTCTTATTCTATTTAAATGTCTACTTGTGGTTATGTAAAACATATACAGTTATTTGGTTCTATGATTTGTATTTTAAAATAAAATTAATAATTTTGAACGTTTCTAATATATTCATTGAACAGTGATCACTTGATTAATATAAATATAGGGCTTTAAAAATCCAATTTACTCAGAAAAATGATGTGATGGCCTCATCCAGTTGACTTGCCCCATATGAAGCCCATTTTTCGAAGCTCAGAAAGGATTTTTCGTCATTGGGCTTTGATATTGACCAAGACCAAGCTGATCTTGAACATGTTAATCTTGATCGGAACTGACTACGGGAGAAGTGGAAGTTAATAGTTATGACCACCCGAGCGATGTTATCAGAGCCACTCCAAGATTCTGTCACCATCACACACCTTATCCTTCGGACTTATGTGGGTGTTATAAGGGGTTATGTAATGAGAATCTAGCACTATGACTATACAGATGATTATTGTATAGAGAATAAACATCCTATGTATTGTTACACTACTACAAATACGCCTTTTATCAGTGCTAAAAATGGCCTTTAACAGTGCTAGAAAAGTGTTGTCGAATCCGGAAAAGATAAAGGGGGGGTCCCCTTTATCAGTGCTCAAAAAAGCGCGGATAAAGACCTCTTTTATCAGCTCCAAAAAAAGCACTGATAAAAGGGGACTTTTATTAGCACTGATAAAAGGGATCTTTATTAGTGTTTTCTTTTTAGCACTGATAAAAGACCCCTTTTATTGGTGATTTTTTTTAACGATGATAAAAGTAAAAAAAATTAATAAAAAATTAAAAAATCTTACCAATTGGGGGGCTTTTATGGAACTTGATCCCCCTTTTAACAGTGATTTCCAGGCCCTCATGTGCCCACATGCACCCCCCCCCCACCCTATTTTATTGTTACACCCACCCCCCTTTATCAGCAGTAGCCCCCAAATCCACCCCCACGCGCATGCCCTTGCCTCCACCAAGATTTGATCTCGAGACCTACCCCTTGCATGCCTAAAGCCTTTACCACTCTTCTATATTTATTTTTTCTCCAGCTAATGACATATTTATTTATTTATATATATATATATTTAGTTATTTTTATTCATATAGTAATACATAGTTATATTAATATATATATATATATACTTATATTAATATATATATTTATAGTGATATTAATATATATATATTTATAGTTATATCAATATATATGTAGTTATATTAATATATATATATATATATTTAGATTAATATATAAGTATATAAATATTTATATATTGGTATTTTAAATAAAATGGATAGTAATTATTATTTAGATAAAGCTAATATATTTTATTTGTAAATGGTATATAAATATTTATATATTGAAAACTCAATGTGACCGTTTGAATGAGACTTCTGGACACCTGTAGGTCAAGTGATATTTTCATTGTTCCTAAAGGCTTCTCATGGATGATAAGTTCTAATGGGGGAGGTTTCAATGACTCATGTTTTCAATAGAAGGTATAATTCCATGGGAAATTGAAATTTTGGCATTTAGTGGATTGGCCATTCTTTGAACTAAGCTTCAAAACATAATATGTAGTTATATAAATATATATATATATATACTTATATTAATATATATATTTATAGTGATTTTAATATATATATTTATAGTCATATCAATATATATATGTAGTTATATTAATATATATATAGTTAGATTAATATAAAGGTATATAAATATTTTTATATTGGTATTTTAAATAAAATGGATATTAGTTATTATTTAGATAAAGTTAATATATTTTATTATTTATATTTATAATTAAATTTTTATGTGTGAATATATAGAAAATCTGTATATATTGTTATATATTTGATTATAAATAGTAGTTAATTAAAAAAATGATAAAATTTGAAAGACATAATATCAATATGAATGTAATACCTCGGAATAAATTCATTCTCCACCAAAAAAATCCAATAATACCCCCTTAAACGAGGCTGAAAATCCACAAAATATTTAAAATCGGGGTGTCTTGACTAAAAACTTAGTTTTGGAGGCCTTCTGGGACATTTTTGTCCTCGAAAAATCCTTGACCAGGGTACTCCAATGAAATAGGGTTGTAGAGCTCTTCGTAGGTTTCGATTTGATATGTGGTAAATCTCGAACGGACACCCGGATCAAAATTTATGGCCGTTTGAAGTTCGACTTGCGTTTTCAACATATTTTGGATCTTTTTTTTAATTTTTTGTAATTTTTTTATTCTTCTAATTGTTATTAAATGACTATTAATCCATAATAATTATTATATTATTAATTAAAAATAGTTTTTTAATTTTTTTTATAAGCCATTTTCACTGAATATCTTATATATTAAGTGTTACTGTATATTTATACTTATCTAAAATATATTTAAAATTATATTTAAAAAATATATATTATATATATATATCAATATAACTATATTTATATATTTAAAAATTAATATATCTTTTTAATAAAAAATTTTGGAAGTAGACCCTTTATCAGTGCTTTTAAAAAAGGGTTGATAAAGACCCCCCCCCCCTTATCAGTGCTACTAAAAAAGCGCTGATAAAGGGGTACCCTTAAACAGTGCTAAAAAAGCGTTGTTAAAGGGGGTACATTTATCAACGCAAAAAATCACTGATAAAGGGGTACTTTTATCATCATTTTTTAGCACTGATAAAGGTACCCCCCTTTATCATCACTTTTTCATTAGCACAGATAAAGGGTGGAACTGGCCTTGCCCCATTTTGTGGTAGTGTTACTTTCTAAATAGTTTTTAAAGAAAAAATAGTATTTTAGTTAATATTCAACTAAGAAATCAATTTTAATGAATTAATGGATTTTTGAATTAAATAATAATTTAATAAAATATTATTATTATTATTAAATTAAATTTTATTAAATATAAATTATCATATAATTTTATGAATGCAATTGTAATTTTTTATTAAGGTTTGAAAGCTGTTTTTGTCAAAATCCATGAATTTTTTATAAATGTCGATTTTTATTTGAAAAGTAAAAATTAAAATATTTAGAAAATTATTTTGATAAAATGAATATTATTTTTTGAATCAGTACATTCAAATTATCCAATTGTGAATTTTTAAAAAATTTCAGAGACAGTCGAATATTTGGGTAAGAAAATAAATACCGTTTAAATATATAATGTATTTTATGACATCAAAATGACCCAATAGTGATGTAATAAAATATTATAAATGTTATTTTCTTCCAATATATTTTTTAACATTAAAATAATGTGATTTTAGGTTTTTTTGATTAATTTTACAAAACATTAGTGAACCCTCGAAAAGTTATAAAACATTTTCACCTTTTAAATGAATTTCATTGAGAGTGTGACTCCCCTCCACATAAGCAACTGTATTATTTTAAGAAGATATACCATTGGCATTATAAAATATTTTTTTCCACTCCCCTTTTTAAAAAAACATGGGAAAAACCATAGGATGTTTTGTGGTATTGATTAGTTTAATTTGTGGTAACCCAAACCTAAATAATAAATAATTCTCCCTTCTTTATTATATAAAACCACCCATGCTCCCACTTCCTCTTCACTAAAATCCATTGGAGTTAACCCAAACTATTCCCTCCTCTCTATAAAATCCTCTCAATGTGCCCCAATCTCCCAAGAAGAATTTCTCAAGCCTCTCCCAAGACTTTGGGATTACACTTCCAAGTAAGAGATTACTTCCTTTCTCTTTTTATCCAAGTATCATAATATTGTTATTCCCTTTTATTTTCAATTATAAATTTTGGGGTTTGATTTTTCACCTCACCCATACTTCCCACTTTATGTTTTAATGATGAGATACCCCTTTATCTCTCATTAAATTCCTCCCATGTACACCAGTTACTATGTCGAAATTCTGAAAGGAATTTCTCTCTCTTTATTTACTTTCAAGCAATTATTTTGTATCATGAATATAAATTCCATTAAAATTATTAGGACTTGTATATTTTTGACCCCCTTACTGTACATTTCATGTACATAGGATGAGACACCCATTTCTCTCTCATCAACTATTTTTATGAATTCTTATGTCACACCATTATGCTGCTGAAATTGCACAATGTTTTTCCATGCCAAATTCATTGTGTAGTGAATACCATGTTCATTTATTTATCAAGGGTATTAACCATTATGCACATTTATTTATTGATTATAGAGTTTAATTTTTGAATTTCACATTCCTTATCATGGAAATAATGATGATTTTTAATGAATCCTTGTTTTATGATCCATGTGGCGCACTTATGTTTGAAATGAAATGTTTAAGAATGGTGTGCCCTAACAGTGCTCTAATGAATTGGGTAATGTATAGTATCACGATATTTCATGTGCAATGGGTGTTGTATCATGCTAATTCATGTGAAATTATGGTTATCTAATTATCTATGTGCAATGTGCTTTGGATCATGCTAATTCTATGCTAAGTGTTGTTTCCACATTTACATGTTATGATTATCATGCTTTATCATGCCTTTATGTTCATGTTTCTCTTGTTCTCCATTGATATGCCTATGGTCTAACATGTATTGTATTTCTCATTTTATTCCATGTTTATTCCCTTACTAGACATTATAGCTCACCCTTTTCTTATGCATGTCCTCATGTTATCCCATGAAATGTTAAGTATGAGGGAATGTAGTGGTAATATAAAGGAATTTATCAATAAAGCTGTTGTATTTCATGTTTTAAGATGTTTTGTAATGTTCCAAAGCCCCAAAGATACTAGACCTCTCAATCTTCCATGTTTTATCAAGTGAATATTTTATGTAATAAATCATGTCTAAGTGTGTAATAAAAGCAGGGTTGTCATATTTGAGCTCACCAATTTATTTGTTTTTTTTCAGGTTTTAAAGATGAAATATTTGAATAAGTGAAAAGAATCAATTTATTTTCCTTTTTATGTTATATGTTTAATTACCAATGTAATATTGTAACCATTTATGTATCCAAATTCTTCAATACTACTAGAATGATTTATCCCTTGTGATGTGATCTATTGTGTCTATTTTACTATAATAATTGGGCCATAGTCTCTAAGATACTAGATGGAAGGTTCTTACACATTTTATGTTTTGAGTTGTTTCAGTTAAAAAATTGTTCTATGTACCGTATGCATGCACAGTTTAAGGGAAACCCTAAAAATACATTTACATAGGGAATTTTCTAGTTTTATATATTCTTGAATGGTTTATTTTTTATGTGTAGCATTTGGTTCTTTCCATAACATGCATAGACTTATGGAAAACTATATAGGTCACTTTGTGTTGGGGGTATTGGTGTATTTATTACACACAGTCAGAGAAAACTGTGTGAAAAGTGTCTAAAGTGGATCTTCAATTTGACAGTTCCATCTATAATGTTTGTCTCATTGTTATAATAACCATGTATGGTTCCTAAGAGAATTGTGAAAAGTTATTTATTCTAGGTATCATTCATCAAAAGGTTATCACATGTTTTTTCAACTCATGCGGCCAAACCATGTGGTTTTCCAAGTTTTTAAAATTTTCTAAAATTTCCAAAATTTCCCCTTGATTTTTAGGTTTTGAGGGGATCCTTTATTTCATTCATGATCAGCTAAAATTTTGTTCTATTGTGGAACTTCTACCATTTCTTTCTCCTTAATTTATAACTTTATTCATCTTAGTTTCAAATTGGAAACCCCTTTTTATCCGCCTTTTCTCTTCCTCTATTCTTCCTTTCCCTTATCCTTTGGTTTTCTCACACCCATGAACCCTAACCGTTATTCATGTTAGTATTAGGGTTGATGGAGGTTCTAATAATAGGGATTTGTTTTTTCTAGGGATGATCAATTCATTTCATGGATCAATTGTGTTTCACCATCAAAGGTGATGAGTTTCAGGTTTTTCTTCTTGAAATGAGGTAGGAGATTCTATTGAATTACCTTATAATGCATGTTATAAATTTATTGTTTCATTATAGATGATTTATTATGATTTTAGAAGAAATTTATAATCCCATCGTAGTCTAGAAATGATATTTTAATGGATTTTGTGTTTGTATTTGACATGTCTCATAGAAAACACTTGTGAAAATGATGGAGTAGCTCTATTAAAATGATAAAAGTGTTTTTAAATTGTTACACGTGTAATTAAATGTGACAACGAACCTTTTTGGTTTTAAATGTATTTCAATTGGTTTAAATACTTAGCATTGATATATTTCATATTCCATGTGTTTTCTAAAATGGCCAAGTGGATTTTCTATGGACTTTATAATGTTTTAAATTGGTGTTTAAAACTAGTTTAGTCATTAAAGTGTGTTTTATTTTTTAATGGAATGTTTTATAAATCAAATGGTTGATTTTATGTATCTTTAAACTTTTTTGGTATAATGGGGTCTTAGGATTACTTGAAAATATTTTTAATTGGAATGTATTGTTTTTTGAAAAGGGTTCTTATCACCATTGACTTTCATAAAAAGGGGTTGTGTTATCTCAAAATTAATTTTATAGAAATAGTTTTATTACAACATATTAATTAAAAGTTTGGTATAATAAATGGTTTTTATAGAATTTTTGAAATATATTTTTCAAATGGTGTGAAAATGGCATGGTCTCTAGAAATTTATTTTATAAATCCTAGTTGGAACATTAACTGAAATGGTTTTGTAAGCATGTGAGATCATATTTAACCCATTTATGATTATCATTATGTTTTGTGCCTAGTGATTTTGTGAGGAATGTTTTATATTTATGCATCTTTATATACATCTTATTCATAGGTGTAAATGTATATTATTCTTGTGGGGGAATATGAGGTGAGGCATGAGTTGATTAAAATTATTTATGTTTGATATTTTTTATGGTTAATTTATGATCACCATGATTTGACTAGTTATGGGAGTACTAGGTAGTTGGTAAGTGATCTGTATGAGAGAAATATCTAGTGTACATTAGTTGTTCATCCTAGAAATGTTTCTAGATATTTCTCATTGATTATGCCGAGAGAATATTGGTTCATACGATCTATAAAACACTTTATATAGCTCATGTAGTGAAGGATCATCTAAGATATTTTTTATGGATAAGTCATATGGGACAATTAGTTACATGGAAAGGTTCAATAGTATTGTCTTAGCTTCCATGTCACTGGTACAAGTATTTATTATTAGATCATATGGATGATTCCCATAATTCTAAGTCCTTATGGAAATTTATAAGATTTCAATTAATTTTTTTGAATTTATTTCCCAAGTTCATTGTATCATTGGAACTGTTATTTGGTTATGTTCATGGATTGAGTTTCCTTGATTATTAGGTGCCTATGTGTGATTTATTTATTAATATGAGTGTGTATAGTTTATATTTAAACATTTTGTTTTAAAATGGGTTGAAAGTGTGATTCAAAAGGTGGAAATGGTTTGTTATTTCTTAAACGAGTTTTAAGAAATTGTTTTTTCTTGATATTGTATATAAAAAAATGAAAATTCATGAAAATTTTGGAAAGAGGGATAAAAAGGAGTCACAACTTTCATTGTATGATTTTAATGACCCTCTTTTTATAGTGTGAATTGTTTATGAGAAATTCTACCTATACTTTTTTTGTTTTATAAAAGGGGTGGTTATTTATAAATACATAAGTGTCTTGTTAGAAGAATTATTTTATAAATCATGTGAACAACTTTATTTTATGACTTATTTTCAAATTGGCACCCTATATACTGTTTTTTGAACTAATTTTCATAATATAGTCAGTTGGAAACCAACTAGGATGTTTACCTCATGCCTGTATAGAATTTTTATAGGATTCTGGTACCCAACAATGATTCAATTTCTTTGGTTTTTTTTATCATTGGATGGATTGTGGGATGTGTTGGAGTGGTTAGGGGGTCACTAGTGGAAATGATAAATTTATTCAACTTCCTTCCCTCTATTTACTTTTATTTTATAATGTTGTATAATCATTTTGGCCTATGATGGTTATATATCCACTTCCACTTTGTATTTATTTAGTTTTATGTTTACTTTTTATGCCATGTTTGGTAAGTTGTTTTATTCATTTATACTACTTTATCTTTTTAATTAATACCTGAGGGTGAAATCATTCCCCAATATAATTCATGAAACTCAGACACTAGTTTATAACCTGTGGGTATCAGGAATGGTCTTCTAGATATTGGAAATCCTATTTAGGTACCAGTTCAGAAGGATTCCCCAAGCCTATTAGTTACAAATTATATCAAATAATTGTATTCTCAATAAGGACCTAGGTTCTTAATTCAATCTCTTTCTAGTTGGGGTATTCTAGAAATATTGAGTTAGTATTGTCATTGGGACTCATGTTGCTGGTCATGAGTGGTTTCTTTATCACCACCCATCATAACGGCACCCAAGTTAATATAGGTAGTGGGGTTTTCATTTTTAGTTGATTATTTTTTTGGATTTACCATTTATAATAAATTAATCATTATTGGAATTGAGTGAGTTTCCTTGGGGTAAGAATAGGTTTTAGGATGGGAACAGAAAGTGGGTCTGTGGCATGAGTTTGGTCTACACAGCATGATAAACCAGACAGTGAAAAAATTATCAATATCAAAAATATTATAGGGATTATTTTATGACTGGACCATGAACCATCAAACCATGTGGTAAAGAGAGTTACAGTATGAAATTCTATTCTTTCTTATTGATTAAAAAACCCTTGAGAAGTCCCTGGTTATTGGATATGATTTATGGTGGTTATTGTGATATGTTGATCAGTTATATCATATTTATGGATATTTTGATGTGCCTCTTTTTGGGGTGATCATATTGTAAATGTAGATTTCGTAAAAATAGAAGATATTTTGGAAAAAGATTTTAGTTTGAAAGTGATCATTGGGGTTTGTTTATAAATTTTTCAGAATTTTTGAAACCATTTTGTCTTGGAAGTTATGTTTTTTTGGCATGTTTGAAAAGTTGAATTGGTTTTTTAGAAATGATTTTGGGTGTATTTTTGTTTTAAATTGGTTATATTAATTATAAATCCCAAAAAAATATTTTATATATAAAACTATCTGGTGTTTAATTATGTGATAAATTTTATCCCATGTGGGTGTTTTTTGAAATGTTTTAAATGAAGTGTTTTGAAATTTCTTATATATTGGGATTTGAGAAGAAAACGTGTATTCTTTTTTTAAGGGAATTCGTGAATTTTAGATCTAGGATAAAAAATGCAATTACCTTAATTGTGATTTTGAATGAAATAATATTTTTTCTAATTGATTGGATGTTTTTAAAAGATCATGTGTTTTTGGAAAATGGATTTTTATTCCTTCAGATATGTAGTGGAGTTTAATGGAATGAGATTTTGGAAAGTGAATTTACAATATTTTTTAATTTTTGGATTTGGTCCATTCAAGAAGGTTTGGACCATTTGATGTGATTTGGGAAAAAATATTGAGTTGGGTCAACATATCAGATTATGTAAGGTGTGCCTCCAATAAAGGTCTCAGGTAAAGGTTGAGTGTTTGATTTTAGGGTTAGTTATTCACTTGTTATTAGATCTTTCCTAAACTCGGGGTATAGTGGAATGCATTACTGTCCCTTTTTTATGGTATGGTGTTGTGTTAGCTGCCAATTTTATTTGGGATACTAGCCAATGTGATCCTTGGATAGAAAATTTTTGGAATCTATAAGAACCAATTTCCCTAGATATTTTAGTGATGGTATGTTTGAATTATTTGTGATCAATGAGATTATTATTATATACCTTGAGGTGGATTTTTTTTGGTGTGATCCTTGGGTTCTTTTTTGGTTTCTCTTGTTTCAGTGGAGGATGTCTTTACTTTTTTCATGCCACGCCAATCTATTTTGCATTGTGTGATTGTCTAAGTGATTCTAAAGTTACGATGAGAGATATTAATGGTTTTTGAATATTGTTTAGACATTGATTAAAATTGGGTGTGTGTTTTTAGTGACTAAGATATACCCGGAACTAGTTTATATTATGAAATGTCTTGTGTTAGTTTAAAATCAGTCGGTTTTACTATGTTTGGGTAACCTGGTAATGAGGTCCTAGTTCACCCCTTATTTAGGTATGTGATCCTAAGTTAATGTTTCATTATTTATTTTCTTATGTAATCTATTTTGTCACTATATTACTTTGATGTTTTGATATTTTATAGGTTTGGTAAAAATGTATCATGACCATGTTTTTCTTAGTTATGGTATTGGTAGATCATTTTTGATACCAGATCTTGTGATCTTAGATGTTATTTGTCTTTGGGGTCTTTCAGGTGTTTCTAATGCCAAGATTCATTTTAGAGTTTAGTTTTCTTATGGATTTCCGTGTAATTGGATTCTAGTGGTCTATTTTATGGATTTGAGGAATCATAGTTTTCTTGGTAACACTTATATTATAAAACACTTTGGTTTTGTCTCACCATTTATATCAATTTTAAATTATGGGGAGACCCCAATCATTATCCCTTTTTTTAGAGTTCCTTATTGAATTCTGGGGGTTTATTCCTACTTAATGTTTCTCATATTAATTTAGGGTTTTAGTATAAATTTTGGATAATAGTCCTTTTCCATTTTATTATGTTATTAGAACCTTTTTGGTTTTTTTATTTTTGAAACCCTTGTTTGACCGAGGACTTTATAAGGGAATAAAGTGGTATAGTGAGTGAAATTGTGACACCCACATGTCACTATTGACATTGATTTTATGTTATTTTATTCTATCATGGGTAATTTTATGTTTACGAGACATTTCAACCTAAAACAAGGATAATATAGGATTTTTATTTTTTACATTTTTTGAACACAAAGTTTAGGGGAAAACGTGTGAATTCCTTTACATAGGTACTTTTTTAGTTGTATTTATCATTACACAGTTTTGTGTTTATAGGTAGCACATCCTTCAATCAAAACCATAAAAATTATTAGGATAAACCATTCACGTAACATATGGTTGGATGTACTAGTCAACAACTTAAGAATGGTTAGAGGAAACTATGTGACAAACATGGGAAGTGGGTATATAATTTGATAGTTTCATTTTGCATGGTTGGAAAATGGTTAGTCCAACCATGTGGAGTTTCTATGATAACAGTTAAAATTATTATTTTTAGGTAGTTTCCTCTAAACGGTTGTCGCACATTTTGTAAAATTATTCTTCCATACCATGTGGTCCACTTAGTTTTGAAAAATTTAGGAAATTCAAAAAAACGCCAAGTCAAATTGAAGGGGTTAGGGTCTAATTTATTCTCTTCTTACATGATCGATGTGTGTTTACCTTATGAGAAATTCTACCCTTTCTTACTCCTTTATTTGTAGATTTTTTCTATCAATTTCAAGTGGGTAAGACCTCCTTTATCCTTTTCGTATCATCCACTCTCCTCCCTTTCCATTATCCTTCATTTTTTCATACTCTCATGAACTATAACATGTTTTCAAGGTCTGGTTTGTGTTTGATGAGGTTCTAATGATATGGTTGAGAAGGTAATTTCATGACTTGTTTGTGATTTATCTATTGAAAGCGGTGTGTTCAAGATTGTTCCTCTAGAAATGAGGAATGTGTTTCAATGTAATTTCATTATAATTTATATTTTAAACTGTTTGTATGATTTGGAAACATTTATTATGATTTTAGAAGAACATTATAATACTATAATAGGATAAAAATGATTTTCAAATAGATTTCTTATTGGAATGAATGTGATGAATGCCAAAAACTTTTTAAAATACCCTAGTGGATCTTTTAAACAGATATAAATTTTTTAAAATAATTACTTATAATATTAGATATGTATAATAAACCATTATTAGTTTTGAATGGATTTCATTTTTTTTAATTTCTTCTCATCAAACTGTATCACATTCCAATTTTTTTATAAAATGATTGAGAGGATTTTATAAAAGCTCATAAATGATTTAAATTGGTTTTTGATACAGGTTTTTTATTTTTAATCATTTGTGAAGTTTTAAAGGCAAGTTTTGGAAGCTGAAGGTGGTTTACATTTTTTCTCTTTAATTGATTTTGGGACCATGGGGTCTCACGGTGGCATGGAATTATTTTTAATTAGATTGTGAGGTTCTATAAAAAAATTTCATAGAACCATTGACTTCCTTTAAAAGGGGATGTTCTATCTCACAAGTAATTTTATAGAAATTTTTAGATTTAAAAATTTTATTTCAATGTGTAGTTTGATAAAACAATTCAATGAATGTTTTGATTATGGTTTTTAAATGGTTTTAATATGGATTGTTTTTTCAATAAATTTTGTGAAATACCAGTTGGAACATTAAATCAAGTTTATTTATAACCATTTTAGACCCTCATTGAGCCCCATGTGATTATCATTATGTTGGTTGGCTAGTGATACCATGAGGGGATTTTTTATATTGATGTATCTTTATATGTTGTTTATAAATATATGTAATTGGTAATATTTTTAGTGATTGTATACAAAGTATGGCATGATTTATTTCAAATATTTTATGTTTTCTATTTGTGAAGCTTCATTTGGTTCACCTCCACTTGAATTTTCATAGGAGTACTAGGTAGTTAGTCGGTAAATCATATGAGAGTAAGACCTGGTGTAGAATAATGTGTTGTTGAGGGAATTTTTCCCAAATTTTTATCATTATTTAGGACTAGAGGATAACAGGTCGTAGGATCTAAAAAAATTTATTTTAGTCTGTAAAGTGAAATATATATTGGGAAATTTATTTTTGGATGTTCTTATGGGACTACCATGGACATGGATCAGTTCTGTAGCACCATCCTAGGTTCCTTATACATAGTTACGGTCTTTATTACTATATCCTAGGTATACTTCCCATTAAGCTAGTTCCTTCTTAAGAATCATGATGGGATCTTGTTTCATGTTTTGATTACATTCCAATTTTTCATTTGATCATTGGAACTATTGTCTTTTATGTTCTTGGATTAGGATTCACCGATTCTTGGATTTTTATATGTGATTTATGTATCACCATGTGTGTGTTTGGATTACATTCAAATAAGTTGTATTAAAATGATCTAACTTGTGTTTTAAAAAGGAAAAATGTTTCAGTTATTTCTTCAAATATTTTAAAAAAATTATTTGAAATTACTTATAAAAATGGAGTTATCATGAAATTTTTGGGAAGTGGGATAAAAATGTGTTTCAACTTGATCGCTATGATTTTAAGGACTTTATTTCCTTGGTGTGAACTTCTTTATAAAAATTATTACGTATCCTTATTATGGTTTATAAAAAATATGGTTGTTTGTAATTGAATAAGTGGATTATTAGAGAACATATTTTTTCAATCATGTGAATAAATTTACTTTATTAATTGTAATCAAGATGGAACATTATATAATATATTTTAATGTAATTTCCATAGTATCAATGGGTGGTGACCTACTATATTGTTTATAATATTCCTATATAAATATTTTGTAGGTTTTTGATAACCCACCTTGATTTATTTTCACTTTTTTGTGTTCATCATGGATGGATAGTTGGATGTGTTAGAGTAGATGTGGGTTCACTATTGATGATTTTGAATATTTTTGGGATCCTTTTCTCTTTATTCTTTTATTTTGGAATGTATTGGCCATTTTTTCTTGGATGTTTATGTATCCACTTTCTATTTGTATTTATTATAGTTGTAAATTTATTATCTATAAAATGATTAGTTGGATGTTTTATCTATTTATATTTATTTTATATTTTATATTGATATATAAGGTTTAAATCATTCCTAATTAACATTCATGAGACCCAATCACTAGTTTCCAACCTTTGGGGATCATGACTTCCCTTGGGTCCAGCAATGATCTTGGCGGTGTGCTAATTCAATTTGAATCCTCGTGATGTTTTGTTAAATGAAATTAAGGAGGAAGGAGTATTTCCATAGACCTCAGCATTCCCTTTAACCTATAATAATGAAAACCCACTTTTGTAGCTACTATATAAAGATTATATATCTGATAAATTATAGTGGCTTTAGTGATGGAATCCATAATATTCAAAAAACAATTCTATAAAACATATTGATGTTGAACCAAACCAATATATAATCCAATAAATACTTAAAAAATATATTATTTAAAAAGTTATTTTGAATGATTTAATATTCTCTCAAGTAGAGGGATAAGGCTCACAATATCTGTGGCCCAATTTTTTATATTGTTCATCAAATGTAAATCCACTACTCTAGATATTCTATAGAAAAATGGAATTGGAAAATTCAATTAATGGATTTATAATTTAGTAGTCCATTTAGACACATTAGTTTCTTGGTTACATTTGAGGTCGTAACATTATCTGGTGTTGAGTTTCCCAGTTATGTTCAAAGTCAATACAAACATTTCTATATCAACAAAGGAATAATTTTGGATCTTAAAGATAATGTCAGTGGGAAAAAATCAGACATCTTACTAATATTTCAATTCAAATTAGAAATTGATAGATGATTTTTATTTATAGAACTACTATATGTTTCTTGATTGGTCTATCCTTATAGTAAGTGCTCTATAAATTCTTTTCAAAATACTTGAAAAAAATTATAAAAACACTAGGGATAAGACTACTGTATAAGTCTAAGTGTATGATAAAATCCTGAAATTTTGTTGGAGTTATGAGTATATGGTTTTCCTATAAATTAAATACAATATTAGATACTAGTAAGTGGATGTGTCTATGACACAAATTCACCTAGGAGTAATCACCCTAAAAAGGTTGGTTGGGTATTGACTCAATCTTTACACAATGCACGATGAGTGGACCAAAGACTTCACACCTAGCTAGACACTCCAGGGGGATATTCTTTGGTAAATCAAATTCTCTTTATGATACAATACCAATTATTTATCATATTAAGTAATTAAGATAAGGAGTATAAGAGAACCCAACCTAATGAAACATTGATTGAACCGAGAGTGGTTTAGGTAGAACTAAAATATAATGTGATGGTTTTAATGAGTAAAACATTTTGAGGTATTATTTTTAATATAATAATTTATGATAATTCTCTTATGATGTAAATTATTTATTACTCATTATAACCCATTTTTTTAGTTATGGTTGAATCCTTAACGAACAAAATTAACGATGGATTCTATAGGTAATATAATGTTTTTACCAATGATCAAGGTAATATGACGGGATTTGGAGTAAGAATGTAACATCCCAAGTAATTAATGAATAATAGATATTTTTATCTATGTCTATTAATGATTAAGATAGTGTTATAGCGCCTTAAAATGAAAATAAATACAATCTTATGCATGGAATACACTAATATTCTTAAAAGATTATTTTACTGCCTTTTGATGGCAAACCATTTTTGAATCTATATTTTGACAATTTTATAAACTATGTTTTTCAAAATAAACTTATTCGTTATGATTGGGACATCAAAATTTACCTTGTGTGAATTTTTGGTATTTTTCTGACAATGTTCATTTTTTAATGAATAGTGAAAAACACTGCATTTTACATCAAAACTACTTTTTAATCTAATTTATTTATATGATTAGATTATGTTTTGAATTGGTTTTGAAGTGAAATTAGAATATATTTTTACCATTTTATCCAATGGTGGTCATTGGAGTCAATTTCACTTTGAAATTAGACTTAAACTGGTGTCAATCTTTTGATACTTATTGTTTTGTAAAAACACGCTATTTGCTCTGGCAGCGGGAATTAATTATTAAATTAATTAATGTGACCTATATGTTTTGAATTTTGTAAAATAGACTTCATTTTTGAATTTGGAATATCAAATATAGCTTAGGGTAAATTTTTGGTAATTTTCTGAAAAACTTCAATTTTTGATGAATAGTGAAACCACTAAGTGGTAATCAAGCAAACTGATTTTTCAGTTAAATGAAAGTTTACCACTAATGTGTATTGAATTTTGAAAATCCGACATACATGGTTGTCATTAAGAAGTAAAATGTGGTTCAATGAGATTATAATAATTTTTTGGGGAATAGTAACTTATTAAGTTCTTAATCGCGATTAGTGGTAATTACTGTAGTTTAAGGTATAAATAATGCTTTAATAAAATTAAATGACCTAGACACGTGTCCCAACCTCATGGGTTGTGTCATAGCCGACCATGAAATTCCATGGGTCAACTTGGGGACCCCATGGATCGACTTTTGTTGGGAAATGACATAAATTACTTTTTATTTAATGTTAAAGTGAAAATGATACAAACATAATATGTTTTACGAAAAAAAATTTTAAGTGGGGTTATACAAGTCCAAATTTTTATTATAAATATTCATTGGAAATATAAAAAGATTTCCTATATCATAGTATTTTTTTTATAATTATTAGACATTAAATAAATTAAATTATTTATGACATAATAATGATGCAGCGATGACATCATTATTTGACGATTTAAATAAAATGGGAAGATAATGTAAAATATATGAACTACACATGGCCAAAACCAATTGGATGAGTGGATTTAGAACCCTTATCACCTTATCCACTAATTATATCAATGTGGGACCTTTTAAAACCGAAACACATTTTCAAATAATGTAATATGTCTTTACTTTCCAAAAGTGCCCCTCCTCTCCTCTTATAAAAGGCCCCCACCTCTACCTCATTTCACACACTCTTCAAGCCTTTGGATCGGCCAAACCCTGCCCATTTACTCTCTCCACATCCCTCTCCTCATCCTAGTGGATTCCCTTTGGGCAGAATCCTTTCAAAGGAAGCCTTTAGGCTCAAATCAAAAGGAGTTACACTTTTAAAGGTAATTCATTCTCTCATGTTCATTTGTTTTATTTTGCTTCTCCAACCCCCTAAACTCTTTTTATTTAATTATTCTGTAACAACACCAGTATCTTAAATATACTAGGATGTTTTTATAAGATTTATTTTAGCTACACTCTCACACAACTACATCAAATGGTTAAAGAACATACGGTTTCCGTGGATGGCGAAATTCTGCCTCCCGAAACGATGATTGTTCAATACTCATTTAACACCTTCAAAAGGGGCCATTATGATGTCACTATTATTATATATGATATATAATATGTTTATGTTTTCCTTAATCTTCGGTTTTTTTCATTTTGGTCATACCTTTATGGTTTCCATTATGGGTAAACATGATATCTTCATTTTAGGAAGTGCGGACAACCGCCCCCTAAAAGTGATTTGATTCGTTAATACCATATGTGGGATGTGTAAAGGATAAAGTTAATGATATTATATATGTTATTATACTGGAATTATAATATACTCTTATATCATTATGATTCCATTCCAGAAAATATGAAATAGAAATGGAAGTAGCGTTCATGCGTACGTACGTCTTACAGTCTCCATGAACGGTGCATTTCATTTCTTACCTCTAAATGATTATGTAATATTATAAATGCATGTATGTACTGGATATATATGACATATATGATATCTACATCATGAATACCATCTGGATATAATGAACCTTTGACCAAATTAACAACATGTAAGTGTAAGAAGTCTATTTTTGACTGAAGAACCAAATACCGACCAAATGAACATTATTAACTTAACTGATTACATGATGTTCATAACATGGTATAAAAGGAATAATGAACTTGAAAAATATTCATAAGCAAGTAGAGATTAACTCAAGTTTATTATTCAGGAGATTAAAGAACGGTCAGGTCAAGTCGGATACGAGGTATGGTACTTCGTCTCAATCTCCTTTCATTGAGGCATATTTTATTTTATACACAACTTTCTTTTATACGGTGTATAAACCCCTTTGAC
The DNA here is from genome assembly GCA_963277665.1 of Viscum album. NCBI lineage: Eukaryota > Viridiplantae > Streptophyta > Magnoliopsida > Santalales > Viscaceae > Viscum > Viscum album. The sequence goes on from OY728159.1 coordinate 1,034,729,691, forward strand.
TTTTAGGTTTATTCAAAAGGAATATTTTTTATACGAAGCGTTTACTAAAGGACAAAAGGGAATGTTTTTGTCGTACGTATGCGGCGACAACGACTTCTCCGTCGTCGTGACCGTTATTTGAGTTTCGGCTTCCTCTACAAGCCATACCTTCTTTTAAAATAAAAATAAATACTGTGTTTTACTTTTCTTTTATTTTAGTAATGAAAATGGTTTTCATAATTTTTTTATATCAATGTGTTGTATTGATATCTCGTGATTGAAATGTGGAAATTTTATGTTTCCTTTATGCATGTTTTATGTGATATGATTATGTTATGGTTCTTGGGCATTATTATGAAGACGGGTGGTTCCGTGATAAACTAAGGGCGGGTGAGCCCGTTATAGCTCTCCAATGCATTGGGTAACGCGAAGGAGTGAAACGTTAAGGTTTCTCCGAAGAGATTTTAGGGAATATACTGTGATGGGTATTCCAAACGTAACCAAGAGGGATACTCCCAACGTAAGAATGTTATGAATGCCTCAAGTTACCTTTATGTCTTATGATTTCTATGATTTATTCATGATTTTATGAGGTATGTTAAAGTGCATATGTTTTATGGGTAAAGTATGATTTCATTCTTATGTATGTATGAACTCATGTTTCCTTTCCATGTTTTTTTATAACCCATACTAAGTTTTTATGCTCATCCCAAGTTTTTGAAATGTTTTTCACAGGTCAAGGGAAAGGTACATGATAAGATTATAGAGTCAAGGATGTGTCAATAAATAATCCATGTTTTATTTTTAAATGTGTTTCCATTGATGGGAATGAAGAATACTATCTTTATGTAACCACTTTGTTTATATGTGGAATGTAATGCAAGTTTTATGATCTAATTCTCTAAAACTCTAAACCCGAAAAGATCCTCAATGTGTAATCTTGTAATAACTCAAGATTAGGTAAGATTTAAGGCCGGGGCCTTATAGTTGGTATCAAAGGTCGGTTTAGATAACTTTAGGATTTAGAATTCTATTAAATGATTATCCAAAAATATTTTTTTTTTCGAAATGATATAGCATTTAAAGATTACCATGTTGCTTCATCTAAGACATGTTTGTTCAGAATGGTTTTCCGCAGAGGAAATAGGGAAGCAGTGCTAGGAAGGCATACAGAAGGAAATAACCTTCCGAATCAGAATCCTGAGATAGTCGGAATTGGAACTGAACATTTTGTTGCAGTAATGGCGCAGTTGACTCAAGCGATAAATGGCGGTGGTATCCATGCACGAGATCAGCCAGATCAACCGCAGAGGAACATGTCAGTGGTAGAACATTTCATGAGGCAACATCCACCATCATTCAGAGGATCATCTGACCCTGTGCTAGCTGAAGGGTGGATTAAAGCACTGGAGAAGATTTTTGATGTCATGGGGTGTTCAGACATTCAAAAGGTTAGTCTTGCTATTTACCGTTTGGAGGGTGAAGCAGATCAGTGGTGGTCTATGGTTAAAAATATCATGGATGTCGATGAGATTGATGCTCTTGACTGGGATGAATTCAAAGGTATGTTTCTTGAGAAGTATTTTCCTAAGGCTGTTCAACTTAGGATGGAAAAGCAATTCTTGGAATTGAGGCAAGAGGAAGACTCAGTGGCTGCTTATGAAGAAAGGTTCACTCGATTGGCAAGGTATGCTCCAAATTTTATCCGGGACCTTGATAGTAAAATCAATCGTTTTTACTCAGTATTAAAGCCAAAGTATCGAAGGGTGTTAGCTTCTCGTGAGTTTAAAAGTTATGAAAAGCTTGTTCGATGTGCTGAGAAGGTGGAAATGGAGTTTGCCGATGACCAAGTTTTCTATAACAACCAGCAGAAGAAGAGACCGAGGTGGCAGGAGAAAGGTAAGAATTCTTCAAAAAAGTCTGATGGTAAGAGAACTAAGTTTCTAGTTTGTAATAAATGTGGCAAAAGGCATGCTGGGGAATGTCTTCTGAATTCTGGAAAGTGCTACCGATGTGGTAAGATGGGACATAAGGATCGTGATTGCACTGAAAAGGATCAAGGTGAAGGTAAGAACAAATTTGATTTACAGTTAGTGAAATGTTATAAGTGCAATGAGATGGGTCACTATGCAAACGAGTGTCCGAAAAGGAGCTTGAGTGATGGGAAGCAGTTAGACTACAAGCAGAAAGGGGTGGTGAAATCCTTTGCAACTACTTCAGCAGATGTCGGGCCATCAAATGAAGTTGTATCAGGTACTTTGTTTGTTTTTTCAGATTATGCCAGTGTGTTGTTTGATTCGGGGTCTACACATTCTTTCATCTCTAAAACCTTTTATAGTAAAATGGGAATACCATCTCAAGAAATGACTCCTGAACTTTTGGTAAAAACACCTGGGGGAAGTGTCGAGGAAAAAAGAATTTATAAGAATCTTCCTATCCTTATCTGTGGAAAGAACCTACTTGCAAACCTTATTGTTTTACCTCTAGTAGAGTTTGATGTTATCCTGGGTATGGATTGGCTCTCTATCTACCATGCTAAGATTGACTGTATAGCTAAAGAAGTTTCTTTTCAGAAAGACTTTCAGTTTGTTTACAAGAATGAACCCTTACTTTTGATAACATATCAAGAGGCCGAGAAACTTGTAAAAGATGGAAATAAATGTTACCTTGCACACGTCGTTGAAAATAAAGGAACTATTCAGATTAATGATGTGCCAGTGGTAAATGAGTATCCTGATGTTTTTCTTGATGAGTTGCCTGGAATAATACCAGATCGGGAAGTTGAGTTTATTGTTGACTTAGTTCCTGATGCTAAGCCAATTTCAAAACCCCCTTATCGAATGGCACAAATTGAACTTTTAGAGTTGAAGGAGAAATTGCAAGATTTATTAGAGAAAGGTTTCATTAGACCTAGCACATCACCATGGGGTGCTCCTGTTTTATTTGTTAAAAAGAAAGATGGTTCTATGAGACTTTGCATTGATTATAGAGCCTTGAATAATATCACTGTAAAGAACAAATATCCTTTGCCTCATATCGATGATTTGTTTGATCAGCTCCAGGGAGATCAGTTTTTTTCAAAGATTGACCTGAGATCGGGGTACCATCAGCTGAAGGTAAATGAGGCAGATATTCCGAAGACCGCGTTCCGTACGAGATATGGCCATTATGAATTTGTAGTAATGCCTTTTGGGCTAACCAATACACCTGCTATATTCATGGACTTAATGAATAGAATTTTCCATGAGTTATTGGATAAGTTTGTGGTGGTTTTCATTGATGATATTTTGGTGTTTTCTAAAAGTAAAGAGGAGCATGAAAACCTTTAAAGGGTTATCATGCAAACCTTAAAAGAAAAGAAACTGTATGTGAAATTCAGCATGTGTGAGTTTTGGTTGCAACAAATTTCTTTCCTTGGTCACATTGTTTCTAAAGATGGAATAACTGTTGATCCCGAAAAAACAAAAGTTGTGGAAGAATGGCCAAGACCCACATATGTAACCGAGATTCGTAGCTTCCTTGGTTTGGCGGGCTATTACCGAAGGTTTGTTAGAAATTTTTCACGGTTATCTAGTCCAATGACTAAGCTAACTCGGAAGGGTGTTAAGTTTATCTGGACAAAAGAATGTGATGATTGTTTTCAGGAATTGAAAAGAAGATTGGTGAATGCTCCAGTTTTGGCACTACCTTCCAGGAATGGTGAGTTTGTTATATACAGTGATGCTTCATTGAAAGGACTTGGTTAAGTCCTAATGCAGAATGATCAGGTAATTTCTTATGCTTCACGACAGTTGAAAACTCATGAGGTAAATTACCCTACACATGATTTGGAATTAGCTGCTGTTGTTTTTACTTTAAAAATTTGGAGGCATCATTTGTATGGAGTAAAGTGTGAAATATATACCGATCACAAAAGTTTAATGTATATATTCACTCAGAAAGAGTTAAACATGAGACAAAGGAGATGGCTGTAATTAATCAAGGATTATGATTGTACAATTCATTACCATCCGGGAAAAGAAAATAAAGTGGCTGATGCTTTGAGTCGAAAAAGTAATGCTTCATTAACGATGTTGTGTTTGGAACGTGATCCTTTGGCTAACGATTTGATGAACTTTGGCATAGAAGTTGTTGGTGTAGGAAGTCCTTATGTTTTGTTTCAGGTACCAGTGGGATCTTCTCTATCAGATAGAATCAAGCAAGCACAGAAGCAAGACAGTGGGTTGCAGAAAAAGGTAGAGCTGGTTCAGAAAGGTAAGTTGCCTGAATTCAACATTGATAGTGATTGTGTTTTGAGATTTGGGAAGAGATTGTGTGTGCCTTTTGATTCACAATTGAAGAGAGAGCTGTTATGTGAAGCTCATAGTTCTCCGTTTTCAGTTCATCTGGGCAGCACTAAGATGTATAGAGATCTGCGGGAGTATTACTGGCGGGATGGAATGAAAAGAGATATTGCTGATTTTACTGTGAAGTGTTTGACTTGTCAGCAGGTTAAAGCCAAGCGGCAGCTACCGAAAGGGATGCTTTAGCCTTTACCAGTGCCAGAGTGGAAATGGGAGAGTATATCCATGGACTTTGTTGTTGGATTACCGAAGACATCTCGAGGTAATAATTCAATCTGGGTTATTGTTGATCGCTTGACCAAATCTGCTCATTTCCTTGCTATACGAGATAATTTCTCTCTTGATCAACTTTCTCGTTTGTATCTTAAAGAGATAGTCAGGTTACATGGAGTTCCTCTCTCCATTATATCGGATCGTGATCCCAGGGTTACTTCTAACTTTTGGAAAGGCCTTCAGAAGTCGTTGGGTACTGAATTAAATTTTAGTACAGCTTTTCATCCTCAATCAGATGGGCAGTCAGAACGAACAATTCAGACATTGGAGGATATGCTACGATCTTGTTCTATGGATTATCAGGGAAGTTGGGACCAACATCTTTATTTGGTTGAATTTTCATATAATAACAGTTTCCATTCTAGTATACAGATGGCACCATTTCAGGTATTATATGGGAAGCGGTGCCGAACTCCAGCTTTCTGGGATGAAGTGGGTGAAAGGAAGTTGATGGGACTAGAATTGGTAGAAGAGATGGCAGCAAAAGTTCATCTGATTCATAAACACATGAGAACAGCTCAGAGCAGGAAGAAGAGTTATGTAGATAACCGGAGGAAGGATCTATCTTACGAGGTAGGTGATCATGTTTTTCTCAAGGTTTCTCCTTGGAAAAGTGTGATGAGATTTGGTAAGAAAGGAAAGTTGAGTCCAAGGTTCATTGGACCATATGAAATTCTGGAAAGAGTTGGATCAGTTGCATACCGAGTGGCTTTACCTCTGAGTTTATCTCAGGTACACAATGTTTTTCACGTTTCGATGTTGAGAAAGTATATTCCAGATCCATCTCATGTTTTGAGTCAAGAGGTAGTTCAGCTGGAAGAGAACCTATCTTATGAGGAACAACCGGTCCAGATTCTTGACCACAGGGAGAAAGTGTTACAGAATAAGGTGATTCATCAGGTAAAGGTTTTGCGGAAAAACCACATGATTGAAGAGGTAACATGGGAATTTGAAAATGCAATGAGGGATAAGTACCCCCATTTATTCGATAAGTAAATAAATTGCGGGGACACAATTTTCGAAAGGGGGGAAGGATGTAACATCCCAAGTAAGTAATGAATAATAGATATTTTTATCTATGTCTATTAATGATTAAGATAGTGTTATAGCGGCTTAAAATGAAAATAAATACAATCTTATGCATGGAATACACTAATATTCTTAAAAGATTTTTTTACTACCTTTTGATGGCAAACCATTTTTGAATCTATATTTTGACAATTTTTTAAACTATGTTTGTCAAAATAAACTTATTCATTATGATTGGGACATCAAAATTTACCTTCTGTGAATTTTTGGTATTTTTCTGAAAATGTTCATTTTTTAATGAATAGTGAAAAACACTGCATTTTACATCAAAACTACTTTTTAATCTAATTTATTTATATGATTAGATTATGTTTTGAATTGGTTTTGAAGTGAAATTAGAATATATTTTTACCATTTTATCCAATGGTGGTCATTGGAGTCAATTTCACTTTGAAATTAGACTTAAACTGATGTCAATCTTTTGATACTTATTGTTTTGTAAAAACACGCTATTTGCTCTGGCAGCGGGAATTAATTATTAAATTAATTAATGTGACCTATATGTTTTGAATTTTGTAAAATAGACTTCATTTTTGAATTCGGAATATCAAATATAGCTTAGGGTAAATTTTTGGTAATTTTCTGAAAAACTTCAATTTTTGATGAATAGTGAAACCACTAAGTGGTAATCAAGAAAACTGATTTTTCAGTTAAATGAAAGTTTACCACTAATGTGTATTGAATTTTGAAAATCCGAAATACATGGTTTTCATTAAGAAGTAAAATGTGGTTCAATGAGATTATAATAATTTTTTGGTGAATAGTAACTTATTAAGTTCTTAATCGCGATTAGTGGTAATTAGTGTAGTTTAAGGTATAAATAATGCTTTAAAAAATTTAAATGACCTAGAAACATGTCCCAACCTCATTGGTTGTGTCATAGCCGACCATGACATGCCATGGGTCAACTTGGGGACCCCATGGATCGACTTTTGTTGGGATATGACATAAATTACTTTTTATTTAATGTTAAAGTGAAAATGACACAAACATAATATGTTTTACGAAAACAATTTTTAAGTGGGGTTATACAAGTCCAAATTTTTTTTATAAAAATTAATTGGAAGTCTAAAAAAGATTTCCTATATTATAGTATTTTTTTTATAATTTTTAGACATTAAATAAATTAAATTATTTATGACATAATAATGATGCAGCGATGACATCATTATTTGACGATTTAAATAAAATGGGATGATAATGTAAAATATATGAACTACACATGGACAAAACCAATTGGATGAGTGGATTTCGAACCCTTATCACCTTATCCACGAATTATATCAATGTGGGACCTTTTAAAACCGAAACACATTTTCAAATAATGTAATATTTCTTTACTTTCCAAAAGTGCCCCTCCTCTCCTCTTATAAAAGGCCCCCACCTCTACCTCATTTCACACACTCTTCAAGCCTTTGGCTCGGCCAACCCCTGCCCATTTACTCTCTCCACATCCCTCTCCTAATCATAGAGGATTCCCTTTGGGCAGAATCCTTTCAAAGAAAGCCTTTAGGCTCAAATCAAAAGGAGTTACACTTTTAAAGGTAATTCATTCTCTCATGTTCATTTGTTTTATTTTGCTTCTCCAACCCCCTAAACTCTTTTTATTTAATTATTTTGTAACAACACCAGTATCTTCAATATACTAGGATGTTGTTATAAGATTTATTTGAGCTACACTCTCACACAACTACATCAAATGGTTAAAGAACATACGGTTTCCGTGGATGGCGAAATTCTGCCTCCCGAAACGATGATTGTTCAATACTCATTTAACACCTTCAAAAGGGGCCATTATGATGTCACTATTTTTATATATGATATGTAATATGTTTATGTTTTCCTTAATATTCTGTTTTTTTCATTTTGGGCATACCTTTATGGTTTCCATTATGGGTAAACACGATATCTTCATTTTAGGAAGTGCGGACTACCGCCCCCTAAAAGTGATTTGATTCGTTAATACCATATGTGGGATGTGTAAAGGATAAAGTTAATGATATTATATATGTTATTATACTGGAATTATAATATACTATTATATCATTATGATTCCATTCCAGAAAATATGAAATAGAAATGGAAGTAGCGTTCATGCGTACGTATGGCTTACCGTCTCCATGAACGGTGCATTTCATTTATTACCTCTAAATGATTATGTAATATTATAAATGCATGTATGTACTGGATATATATGACATATATGATATCTATATCATGAATACCATTCTGGATATAATGAACCTTTGACCAAATTAACAACATGTAAGTGTAAGAAGTATATTTTTGACTTAAGAACCAAATACCGACCAAATGAACATTATTAACTTAACTGATTACATGATGTTCATAACATGGTATAAAAGGAATAATGAACTTGAAAAATATTCATAAGCAAGTAGAGATTAACTCAAGTTTATTATTCAGGAGATTAAATAACGGTCGGGTCAATTCGGATACGAGGTATGGGACTTCGTCTCAATCTCCTTTCATTGAGGCATATTTTATTTTATACACAACTTTCTTTTATACGGTGTATAAACCCCTTTGACTTTCAGGTTTATTCAAAAGGAATATTTTTTATACGAAGCGTTTACTAAATGACAAAAGGGAATGTTTTTTTCGTACGTATGCGGCGACAACGACTTCTCCGTCGTCATGACCGTTATTTGAGTTTCGGCTTCCTCTACAAGCCATACCTTCTTTTTAAAAGAAAAATAAATACCGTGTTTTACTTTTCTTTTATTTTAGTATTGAAAATGGTTTTCATAATGTTTTTATATCAATGTGTTGTATTGATATCTCGTGATTGAAATGTGGAAATTTTATGTTTCCTTTATGCATGTTTTATGTGATATGATTATGTTATGGTTCTTGGGAATTATTATGAAGACGGGTGGTTCCGTGATAAACTAAGGGCGGGTGAGCTCGTTATAGCTCTCCAATGCATTGGGTAAGGTGAAGGAGTGAAACGTTAAAGTTTCTCCGAAGAGATTTTAGGGAATATACTGTGATGGGTATTCCAAACGTAACCAAGAGGGTTACTCCCTACGTAAGAATGTTATGAATGCCTCAAGTTACCTTTATGTCTTATTATTTCTATGATTTATTCATGATTTTATGAGGTATGTTAAAGTGCCTATGTTTTATGGGTAAAGTATGATTTCATTCTTATGTATGTATGAACTCATGTTTCCTTTCCATGTTTTTTTTATAACCCATACTGAGTTTTTATGCTCATCCCATGTTTTTGAAATGTTTTTCACAGGTCAAGGGAAAGGTACATGATAAGATGATAGAGTCAAGGATGTGTCAAGAAATAATCCATGTTTTATTTTTTAATGTGTTTCCATTGATGGGAATGAAGAATACTATCTTTATGTAACCACATTGTTTATATGTGGAATGTAATGCAAGTTTTATGATCTAATTCTCTAAAACTCTAAACCCGAAAAGATCCTCAATGTGTAATCTTGTAATAACTCAAGATTAAGTAAGATTTAAGGTTGGGGCCTTATAAATAATGTTGGGATTATTCTAAACCATATATCAATAATTTTTAATAACAACATAAAATTAGTTGATTTATGAAACACACCTAATAATAGAAGTATGAAGTCTCTTGGAATCTCATGTGATGGAGATGATGAAGGAAACAAGATTTAATTTCTTTTATGTGAAAAATGTGGGAAGAAGAACCCAAGGTAATGCCTCAATGGAACTGTATGATGCTTAATTTTGGGTAAAAGAGGGCATAGAGAAACTAATTTACAAGAAAAAATGGAAATTTAAGTGGTTATATTGAAAGGAAAAAAGATTTATTCCTAAGGTAACACTAACAGTCCATTATCTTAAATGTGGGAAACTTGGGAATTACTCAAACCAATTCCCTTATCCAAGTGATAAAATTGATTATAAGTATCTAAAATTTCATTATAAAGACCCGTAAAATTCAAGGGAAATTTTTTTCATAATTTTCTTTGGGATTTTACAAGAACGCAGTTTCTGACGGCACCTGATTCCGAAGCCCGGTGTGGCCGGAATCAATTTCGGAAGTTTAGCTTGGGTACATTCAGTAAACAAACGAGCGGGTTTTCCAAACTTTTGAATCGGTGCTTGTTATTTAATTCTAAGGGCACTGATAGAATCACAGTGCCGGTAATTACTTAATAAAACCTATTCCTGAGTTGTGTATGCTTGGTTGAGGTTATTAATTAATTGGGTTAACTAATAAATAAAATAAAAAATTGCGCAACAGATTTTTTTTATTCTTAGTATTGCTAACCAAGGCATGGTGGTTGAAGTGGGACCCACTGATATCCTAACTCCTAGGTAGGATATTAGTGAGGTGGGGCCCACATGATCCCAACCCCTTTATTACCTTTTTACCTCCCATGTGCATTTAATATGGTAACTCAAACCCCCCCCCCTTTAATGTCAAGTCAATGCTCATGTTTAATAGGATTATTAAATGCCTCATTAATTGGTCAACACTCATTAATTAAATCGAGATCTGTTTTTGAATTTCAAAAACAGTTGGCATGAGAAATAAAATAAGGCAAAGCCTTATTTTATTTTGTTATTTCATGGTGCAAGGAGGATTTGAAGAGGAGAGCCCATGTATTATAATTTTCATCTTCCTCCATGAAGAACACGAAGAACGCACCGTCGCCGACGAAGAACGCCGGCCTTCGACGAAGGGTGGTGAAGAACGCAAGTTCCTCGGAGATCGACGAAGAGACGCTGTGTACCACGATGCTGACGATCCTTCTTCCATGACGCCATCGTCCGCAACGCCGTCTTCCGCGACTTCCCTTCCCTACGGAGAACCTTCGTTCATCAAATCCTTGAGGTAGGGGTTTTTTTTTGTCATGAATTTATCCTTTGCCGTTCTTTGTCCTTATCCTTGGACAACATGATATCAACTTATCGGGAGGTGGTCGGACCGCACGAACACGGCCGACTCTCCTCCCCCTTTTTGTTTTTGTGTTGTTTCGGTTCGAAAGAAGGCGGCGCGGTGCAAAGGCACCACGTGGAATACTGGGAAATGCGACAAAGATGTGCGGCGTCGTCGCGCCACGCCATTGAGGCCGAACAAACCCGCGGCCCGAGACGATCCCCAGCGAAGGGGCGCGGTGCCATTGCACCGCCCAGGAGAACCATGAAGATACCGCGTTCCATGCGGGGCCACGGTGGAGGGGCGTGGCGCAGTCGCACCGTGCCGGTCAGACAAGGCGGCAACTCGAAGCCGCGACGGTGCAAGGCCGGGCGGCCGGAACCGTCGGCCGCCGGCACCTCGGAAGGGCGGGACCCCAGAAGTCCCACGGCAGCAGCTCCGTCTGGCCGGCATCCAGTAAACCGAAAATCGTAACCCCCGGTCGGCCGAAGGAGCGCCCCCTTCCCCATGTGGGGGTCGTGGCTCATCAATCAGGGGGCAGCCCCCCCCCCCCCCCCCCCCCCCCCCGTCCGCTCAGCTCGGCGCTGGCCACGCGGCCGCGTGAGCGTGCCAGGCCAGGCCAAGCCACACCGGCTGGCCCGGGCTATGCCCACCAGGTCGGTCCATGCCCTAATGGGCCGGACCGGGACCTGGTTCGGTTCGACCCGGTTCGGGCCGACCCAGGGGGGTTGGGCCGGGTCAGACCGGGCCCAGACCCCCCTTTTCAATACACTCCCGGTCTTTTTCCCATATCTTTGGCTACAGACCTCTAATCGATGCACCGTTAGTTGTGATGTGATCCTTGGATCGGGATGGTCATTTCGTTATATTACACTCAAGGATTCAGAGAAATTTGGGTATGGCCGAGTTGGTTCGAACACAAAACCAATCGGGCCCTCGGAGTAGAAACGCTTATAACTTGAGCTCCGGACGTTCGATTGACACGCCGTCAACTTTGTTGGATTACTCTTAGTCTGAATGATCATTTGGATTACTCTACTCGAGTTTTGGATGTAGTTGGAGTGCGGCCAGGTTGGTTTTGACTTAAAAACCAACCGGGCCCCTGGAACGAAAAAGCCAATAACTCTCAGACCGGGCGTATGATTGACGCGCCGTCTGTTACGTTGAGTTCCTCTTGTCGAGACGGAACTTTGAGATACATCAACTCTGGAATACATGTCAGTTGATGTATCGAACCCCTTGGCTCGTGGAGCAGACCCTCCCGGAACGAGCATGCTGTGTGCGGGAACCCTAGAGCTGGTTGCGACTGCGACTGTGAAGACTGCACTGAAATCCTATGTGGGTTCGGCAGCGACAAAGACCGTACTGAAATCTTATGTGGGTTCAACGGAGATTAAGACTGCACTAAAATCTTATGTGGGTTTGGCAGCGATAAAGACCGTTCTAAATTCCTATATGGGTTCGATGGAGATGAAGACTGCACTGAAATCCTATGTGGGTTCGGCAGCGATGAAGACCATACTGAAATATTATGTGGGTTCAACGGAAATGACTACTGTTCTTGTATCCTACATGGGTATGGCAGTGTCTGACTTTGTTCTTGCAATCCTATGTGGGTCTCGAAAAGTAGCTGGTTTGGTATCCTACGTGTGTCGCAGCTTAGATGAATCAGTAGTTATATCTGATCATCTCTATCACCGAATAAGTATACATGTGTGAGCTGAGTCTTGGCATTCAATCATTATCTTCGATATGATTGACTTGCTTTCCTATGTGTATTGGGTTGTGTTATCATGTGTGGACTTGATCGAACTTGGGCTCGGATGCTTGAGCAGAACTGGAATTGATGACTTAGGTATATGTATAGACATATACCTAAGTAGTGTTGGTTGTTACTTCGTGATTGTATCTTTCTTTTGAGGATTATCCATTGTGGATTCTGGGAGACCTTAGGGGGTCTCGGGGTCCCTACTGAGTAGTGTATACTCACCACTACACGGGTTATGCCCGCACTACGTTGTGTTGGATGCAGACGACGGACAGCGCTGATCATGGTAGTGGCTAGTGGAGCAGTCGGTACCTGGAGGTGGACTACTGGGCGGGACGTACACGGAGCGGACGGCTGGACTCGAGGAGCTGAGGTGGCTATCTTTACCCACCCTTAATGTGGGACTTCCAGTGTATGGCTTGACATTGCTTCTTTACATTCAATTGTTGTACTTTCTTTCTAGTTGTACTTTACTTTCAGTATGGGTTTGTATTCTGGCCCATTTACTTTCTGCACTTATTTTGTAATCGGTTTTACTTAGTGTTTACATCTATTGGCTTACTCTGTGGTGTCTGTTTTCTTTATAAAGTAAATTACTTCCCCTTTTTGTCAGGATTTATTCCTTGGTGCTAGTCGCCAGCCCCTGGCCTATGTAATGCGGGCTTGGGGTAGTCATGACACGGTTCCCTTGGACGAGTCATGACAAATTGGTATCAAAGGATTTCGGTTATACCACAGAACTCAGGACTCTGATCTTTATTCTATGTGAAGCAACGATGTTAAAGTTATTGAGTATGGTTATCAGTCCAGGGAGTCCAGTGTGGGTGTGGCGGCTGACGTATCCGTACACCGAGACCCTGACTTCTGATTTCCGACTCAATTCACGAAAACATTGATTGCATGTGTGTTTCAAAAGTTTTCTTTGTGATTACATTGTGTCAGATCACCAGGTATACTATTTGACTGTGGAACACCTGTTTCTTTTTAGGATGGCCCCACGACGGTAGCCATCTAGGGATCCGAGCGTTGTGCGAGATGACAGCCCACCGAGCGATGAGGCCTCGATTCATGGACCTTTGACAGCAGAGGCACCGGCGGTACCTCTACCCGCCGATCCACCGATGCTACCAGACCCAGCCACTGATAGTGCACGTCTCCTTAGTGCACTAAACGAGTTTCAGCATCAGATATCGCCTAGGTTCCGCGGGGAGACAGACCTTCAGGCAGCCGGGATTGGCTGGAGGCGGTTGTTTGAGTTTTCAGGTTAGTGGGGACACCAGCTGACCTCATGGTGATCCTCACAGTGAGCCTCCTGCATGCGGAAGCAGGCAGATGGTGGAGCTTGATGTTCTAGGTGCACGACGAGGCATCTCTCCTCTGGACGGACATCGAGAGCCTCTTCCTCCAGGAGTTCGTCATAGCCACCCTCTGTGCGGTGCGCATCCAGGAGCTTCTACAGCTGCGGCAGGGCAGCATGACGGTCGCCCAGTACTCGGTGAGATTTACCGATCTCTCGCACTATTCGACGGACATGGTACGAGACCCATTCTTCCGGGCCCAGACCTTCAAGCAGGGACTGAGGCATGAGATCAGGGCATCAATGATCTCCATCAGCATTCTGACATTGGCAAGAGTACTAGATCGAGCTCTTCTCGTAGAGAGTTTTCTTGTCGAGCCTACGCCAGTAGGGAGACATACCGCAGGGCGACACGTAGAAGTGTCGTCTGTAGCTGGAAGTAGACGCATGTCACAGGGGTCCAGGAGGACCGGACCATCAGGCAGATGACCTCTGGACACTGTCTCAGAGGTGCAGGGCACAGGGTGCAGAGCCAACCTTCCGAGGAGCAGACAGTGCTACGCGTGCAGCGGGCAAAGCCTCATGGCTCGTGACTACCCGACCCACCGTGCAGAGGAGCAGCAGATGGTTAAGGGGCCAACCAGGCAAAGGCAAGGGGTCGAACGTGGTGGTCCGCCGAGAGCAGGCGGGCGAGGCAGGGGAGCTGGCCGAGCAGCAGATGGTGGGCGACACTTTGAGTTTTTACCACGACCACCACCAAGAGGTCCACCCTGGGCACAGGGAGCTGGCGGGTAGAGACAGGCTCAGGTTCAGGTAGTAGAGGCCTAAGACCACGGCACTCCAGAGATAATTCGAGGTACGATATGTGTCTACTCCACCCTTGTTGCAGTTCTTATAGACACATGATCAAGTCATTCCTTTATTGTTGTTGCCCTTGATCGGATCTCAGAGATTCTGACAGAGCTGTTGGCTTGATCTTTATGGCTAGAGACTCCTACGGGAGTAGAATCGACAATTACACACTAGTTCCGGTAGTGTGAGCTTACTCTAGGAGGCGAGAGCTTCAGCTGGGATCTTCTTGTAGCGGTGTCGAGGCCTTATGACGTCATCTTGGGCATGGATTGGTTATCTATAGTTCATGCTCAGATTGACTGTATTAGGCGCAAGGTGCGGTGTGTACGCACCGATGGGAGTAGGTTTACCTTCACCGGCGAGAAGGGAGAATTTGCAGTGCAGGATGGACTCACGCAGAGGAGAGGATATCCCATCACTCACCAGTTGGCTATCCTCATCCTAGGAACAGTTGATGTGCGGATTCCGAGTTTTCCAATAGTAGTGGATCAGTATGCGGACATGTTCCCCAATGATGTCTCAGGACTACCTCCTCGAAGAGAGGTAGACTTCTATATTGACATGTACCCTGGTACAGCCCCGATATTAACTCCAGCATATCGGATGGCCCCCGCTGAGCTTCGAGAGCTATGGGTACAGTTTGAGGAGTTTCAGAGCAAGGGATTCATCTGACACAGTGTTTCACGCTGGGCTTCCCTGATATTGTTTGCCAAGAAGGCGTACGGCAGCTTGCGAATTTGTTTCGACTATCTTCAGTTGAACCAGGTGACCGTGAGGAACAAGTATCCGCTACCGAGGATTGACGACCTCTTCGATCAGCTCAAGGGAGTACGGTATTTCTCGAAGATAGACCTTAGATCAGGCTATCATCAACTCAAACTTCGAGACGAGGCCGTGCAGAAGATGGACTTAAAATGTCAGTATGGCCACTATGAGTTCTTGGTTATGCCTTTTGTCATAACCGACACTCCAACTATGTTCATGAGTCTCGTGAACAGGATCTTTCAGCCATACCTCGATCGATTTGTCATGGTCTTCATCGACGACATATTGATATACTCGACCATTGAGTAAGTGCACGCCTACCACTTGCGGGTTTTACTAGACACAATCCGAAAGCACCAGCTTTATGGAAAGCTCTCGAAGTGTCAGTTCTGGTTACGTGAGGTCCACTTCATGGGACACGTCATCTCTGAGGCGGGAGTTGCGGTGGATCCTGCGAAGATCGAGGTATTACTAGCTTGGGAGCCACCCAGGAGTGTGATGGATGTGCGGAGTTTCATGGGTCTAGCTGGGTACTATCGGAGATTTGTGCCAGACTTCTCCAGAGTTGCGGCACCACTCTCAACTTTGACGAAGAAGGGGAAACCCTTCGTGTGGTCAGACAGATGTTAGTAGAGCTTCTAGGAGCTGATACAGAGATTGACCAGAATGCCTCTCTTGAGGCTACTGGAGGAGGGAGTAGGGTATGTAGTCTACTACGATGCATCAAGGACCGGACATGGGTGTGTCCTGATTCAGGAGAAAGTATTGATCGCCTATGGATCACGTCAGTTGAGGCAGCATGAGAAGAACTACGCTACCCATGACCTGGAGTTAGCAGCTGTGGTCTTTTCTCTAAAGATGTGGTGACACTATCTGATGGGCGAGCGCTTAACAGTTTAATCTAACCACCAGAGTCTCACGTACATCTTCTCACAGAACGACCTGAATCTGAGACAGCTGTGATGGCTTGAGTTCCTTCAAGACTATGACTTTGAGATAGTCTATACTCTTGGGAAGGGGAATGTAGTAGCCAATTCTCTTAGCAGGAGGACGAGAATCCAGCTACTCGGGGAGGCGACGGAGCAGCTAGCCGCTTTGCAGATATCCTTCATGGATAGAGAAGGAGCAGCATTTCTTCAGTCACTCACAGTCACTCCTACACTAATGCAGTGGGTCAAAGAGGCACAGCGTGGGGACACTGACTGTGAGACGTGACGTGCGCAGATATCCTCAGTATAGGTACCTGATGGATTCTCTATAGGAGGAGAGCATGATTTCCTTTTCAGAGGACATACCATGGTACCAACTGCTCTGCAAGAGGAGGTGCTGAGAGAGTTTCAGACTTCCCTTTTGGCAGTACATCCTGGAGTGGCGAAGATGTACGAGGATCTCAGACGACAGCATTGGTGTCCGGTTATGAAGAAGGTTGTGGAAGAGTTCGTTTCTCGATGCCTCACCTGCAAGCAGGTGAAGGCAGAGCACCAGGTATCAGTAGACTTGGTATAGCCCTTGGAGGTCTTGGAGTGGAAGTGGGACAGGATATCTATGGATTTCGTTACTGAACTTCCACGTACTTCCAGAGGTCATGACTCCATTTTGGTGATTGTCGACTGACTCACCAAGTCGGCCCACTTCTTACCCATCAGAGAGCAGGGCTCAGTAGTGTTCTTGGGACGTCTCTATGTTCAAGAGATTGTATGGCTTTATGGTGTGCCATCATCTATCGCCTTCGATTGTGATGCTCGCTTTACTTCCCGTCTTTGGAAGGGGTTGCAGGAGGCATTAGGGACGCAACTACGTCTGAGCACCGCCTTTCACCCTCATACGGATGGTCAAACGGAGAGGACCATTCAGACTCTTATGGAAATGCACCGAGCATGTTTCCTCAACTTTGTTCACAGATGGGAGAACCACCTACCATTGGTGGAGTTCGCGTACAACAACAGCTACCACTCCACCATCGGGATGGCACCATACAAGGCATTGTACGGTCGGCCTTACAGATCACCTCTGTGTTGGACAGACCCTGGGGAGTCAGCACTTGTGGGACCAAAGATGGTCCAAGCCGTGACAGAGAAGGTCCTGTTCATCCAAGAGTGGATGAGGACAGCTCAGAGCCAGTAGAAGTCTTATGCTAACAGGAGGCGGAGGCCACTAGAGTTCGAGGATGGCGACCACGTCTTCTTGCAGGTCTCACCTCGACATGGATTAAGGAGATTTGGCTGAGGCAGCAAGTTATCTCCATACTTCATCGGACCGTTCCAGGACCTCAGTAGGGTAGGCGAGGTGGCCTATCGCCTGGCTCTACCACCTCAGTTTCATCAGGTCCACGACGTCTTCCACGTATCCCATCTGAGGAGATATGTGCATGACCCGACGCATATCATCGACCATGGGGAGTTGGACATTGACGACGGGGAGACTTTTGTGGAGGTCTCTGTGGAGATTGATGATCGACATGAGGGGGTCCTACATGGATGGTTGATACCTCAAGTGCACATCATATGGCAGCACAGGAGTCTCCAAGAGAGCACTTGGGAGTGGGAGGCTTAGATGTGTGCTCAGTACCCACAATTGTTCCCATAGTTTATGATGTATCTCTATGGGGACGTAAAGCCCTGAGGTGGGAGTAATTTAAAGACCGATAAAATTCAAGGGAATTTTTTTTCTTAATTTTCTTTGGGATTTTACAAGAACGCAATTTATGACGGCATCTGATTCTGAGGTCCGGTGTGGCGAGAATCAATTTCGGAAGTTTAGCTCGGGTATGTTTAGTAACGAACGAGTAGGTTTTCCTAACATTTGAGCTGGTGCTCATTATCGAATTCTGAGGGCACCGATGGAATCACAGCGCTGGTAATTTATTACGAACACCTTTTCCAGAGTTGCATTTTCTCGGGTGAGGTTATTAATTAATTGGGTTAACTAAAGAATAAAATAAAATATTGTGCAACATATTTTTTTTATTCATAGTATTGCTAACCTAGGTATGGTGGTTAGAGTGGGACCAACTGATATCCTCACTCCTAGGTAGGATATTAGTGAGGTGGGTCCCACACGAGCCCCACCCCTTTATTACAATTTTACCTCCCGCGTGCATTTAATATGGTAACTCACCCGCACCCCCCCTCTTTACTGTCATGTCAATGCTCGCATTTAATAGTATTATTAAATGTCTCATTAATTGGTCAACACTCATTAATTAAATCGTGATCTGTTTTTGAATTTCAAAAACAGTTGGCATGAGAAATAAAATAAGGCAAAGCCTTATTTTATTTTGTTATTTCGTGGTGTGAGGAGGATTTGAAGAGGAGAGCCCAAGTATTGGAATCTGCATATTCCTCCTTGAGCAACACAAAGAATGCACTGTCGCCGATGAAGAACGACGGCCTCCAACGAAGGGTGACAAAGAACACAAGTTCCTCGGAGATCGACGACGCGACACCATGTACCGCGACTTCGACGATCCTTCTTCCGCGACGCCATCTTCCGCGACGTCCCTTCACCACGACAAACCTCGTTCATCAAACGCTTGAGGTAGGGGTTTTTTTTGTCTTGAATTTATCCTTTGCCATTCTTCATCTTTATCCTTGGGCCGCTTGATATCAACTTATCAGGAGGAGGTCAGACCGCACAAACACGGTCGACTCTCCTCGCCCTTTTCTTTTTTGTGTTGTTATGGTTCGAAAGAAGATGGCGCGGTGTAATGGCACCGCGTGGAATCCTGGGAAATGCGACGAAGATGCGTGGTGCCGTCACGCCATGCCGTTGAGGCCGAACGAACCTGCGGCCCGAGTCGGGACGTAGCGAAGGGGCGCGGTGCCGTCGTGCCGCGCCCTAAAACCACAAAGATACTGCTACCGGTGCAGGGCCGCGGCAGAGGGGCACAACGCCGTCGTGTCACGCCAGTCGGACAAGGCCACGGCTCAAACCTGCGGTGGTGCAAGGTCGGGCGACCAGAACCGCCAGCCGTCAGCACCTCGGAAGGGCGGGACCCCGGCGGTCCCACGGTAGCACCTCGAAAGTATGGATGACTTCCATTAAACCGGGGGTCATAACCCCTGGCCGGCTGAAGGAGCCCCCCCCCCCCCACCCCCCACGTGGGGGTCGTGGTCATCAATCAGGGGGGCAGCGCGCCCCCCTGTCTCCTCATCTCGGCGCTGGCCGAGCGGGCAAGGCGGCAGCACGAGCGCGCCAGGCCGGGCCGCCTAGGCAGGGCCAGGCCTCACCCACTGTCCCGGGCCACACCCTAATGGGCCGGACCCAAACCCGGTTCGGTCTGACCCAGGGGGGGTTGGGTCGGGTCGGACTGGGCCCAGACCCCCCATTTTCAGACCACTCACGGTCTTTTGCTCATATGTTAGGCTACGGACCTCCAATCGATGAACCATCAGTTGTGTTGCGATACCTGGATCGTTTCGGTCATTTCGTTATATTACACTCAAGGTTTTGGAGAACTTTGTGTACTTCCGGGTCGGTTCGAACACGAAACCAACCGAGCCCTCGGAGAAGAAACGCTTATAACTTGAGCACCAGACGTCTGATTGACGTGTCGTCGACTTTGTTGGATTTCTTTTAGTGAGGCGGATCTTTTGGATTTCTCCACTCGAGGTTTAGATGTATTTGGAGTGCGGTCGGGTTGTTTTTGACTTAAAAACCAACCAGGACCCTGGAACGAAAAAGCCAATAACTCTCAGACTGGGCGTCTGATCGACACGTTGTCTGTCACGTTGAGTTCCTTTTGTTGAGACAGGACTTTGAGATTCATCAACTCCAGACTACGTGTCAGTTGATGTATCGACCCCCTTGGCTCGTGGAGCGGACCCTCGATGAATGATCATGCTGTGTGTGGGAACCCTAGAGCTGGTTGCGACTGTGAATATGAAGACTGCATTGAAATCCTATGTGGGTTCGACAGTGATGAAGATCGTTCTGAAATCCTATATGGGTTCAACAAAGATGAAGACTACACTGAAATACTATGTGGATTCGGAAGCGATGAAGACTTTACTGAAATCCTATGTGGGTTCGACGGAGATGAAGACTGCACTGAAATCCTATGTGGGTTTGGCAGTGATAAAGACCGTACTGAAATCCTATATGGGTTCGACGGAGATAAAGACTGCACTGAAATCCTATGTGGGTTCGGCAACGATGAAGACCATACTGAAATCCTATGTGGTTTCGACGGCAATGACTACTGTTCTTGTATCCTACGTGGGTCTTGCAGTGTCTGACTCTGTTCTTGCTATCCTATATGGGTCTGGCAGAGTAGCTGGTTTAGTATCCTACGTGGGTCCCAGCTTAGATCAATCAGTGGCTATATCTGATCTTCTCTATCACCGAATAAGTATACCTGAGTGTGTTGAGTCATGACTTTCAATCATTATCTTTGATATGATTGACTTGCTTTCCTATGTGGATTGTGTTGTGTTATCCTGTGTGGACGTCATTGAACTTGGGCTCGGATGCTGGAGTCAAACTGGAATTGATGACTTAGGTATATGTATGGGCATACACCTAAGTAGTGTTGGTTGGTACTTCGTGATTGTATCTTTCTTTTGTGGATTATACTTTGTGGATTCTGGGAGACCTTCGGGGGTCTCGGGGTCCCTACTGGGTTGTGTATACTCACCCTTACACGGGTTATGCCCGCACTATGTTGTGTTGGATGTAGAAGATGGACAGTGTTGATCGTGGCAGAGGTTAGTGGAGCAGTCGGTACCTGGAGGTGGACCACGGGGCGGGACGTACACGGAGTGGACTACTAGACCCGAGAGGCTGAGGTGTCTATCTATACCCACCCTTCAAGTTGGACTTCCAGTGGATGGCTCGACGTTGCTGTTTTACTTTCAGTTGTTGCAATTTCTTTCCAGTTGTACTTTACTTTCAGTTTGGGTTTGTATTCTGTCCAATTTACTTTCCACACTTACTTTTGTACTTGGTTTTACTTAGTATTTACATCTACTGGCTTACTCTGTGGTGTTTGTTTACTTTTTAAAGGAAATCCCTTCCCCTTTTTGTCGGGATTTACGCCTTGGTGCTAGTCGCCAGCCCCTGGCCTATGGAATGAGGGCTTGGGGTAGTCAAGGCACGGGTCCCTAGGACGGGTCGTGACATTACTAGTCCAATGGAGTAAGAAAATTCCTATGAAATAACTGTATATAGATAATTAAGTGGTGTTAGGGACACTTATTATTCACTATATATTTCTAGATGTCTTATGTTGTTTAATTTTTAACAAACTATTATCTATTATATTATATATAAAAACACTATGTGTTGTCCTTATTGAATCCAATGTATATCGATCATCATCATGGATTATAGGATTATAATCCATGCAAGTCTTATTATCCATCCTTATATGATTTTGATGTGATTTTGTAAAAATATTGCTTATGACCACAAAGAATCTGTATTAATCAATAAAATAGAGTAACCACGTTTCATATATAAGAAAAAACAATGAATTTGTATATATATATATATAGGAGTGAATATAAACTATCCTATAAAACTAATTCTATTATAGGTGTTATGATACCCAACCAGGAGGACTATTTAGTTCAAAAGATTGGTGAAAAAACTCAATATAAAAAATAAGCCTATTCTGAGGGAATAGAATTTCTCCTCATTTTGTAATATTGATAATTATCTAGAAATTATACCTTTATCCAAGACTAGATATTATATAAACTTATATATTTTCGTTATTATGTGATAATTAATATTTCACGTATGTAATTTACTTATAGGGTGAGTAACACCTTTTGATTTTGGAATAAGATTTCATCTAAATTAATTCTATGGTTGATAATATATTTCACACATAACATAAAACTAAAATTATACCTTGATACATTAAAATAAAATTATCAAATTTGACCAATATAATATAGCTATTAAATTAGGTGGTATAAAATAACTTTACCATATTATGAAATCTCCAAAGGAATGAACAGACCTCAAGTATCAAAAGTCTTCCTTATGAATCTTATTTGTTTGATTTCAAAAGAAAGTAGCTTTACTAACTTTTTCCATTAGAAAAAGACAAATATTAAACCCAAAAATTATGTTATAAGAGAAATAATATTCAACATAATTTCAAAATTATGGAAACTCTGATGAGATCCATGCCATCGGAATCACCACCCGTGATTTCCACCATAGCTTACCTTATGATTAGATCATACATAGAGATGTTGAGGAGATATCTAAATATAAATTAGGATAATATAAACATGTAATTATTGATATATTAAGTTATATATCACATGTATTTTATATATTTTTCATTTTCTACTTTTAAATAAAAATTAAATGTTATTTTCTAATGCATTGATAAAATTAACGAGGCCATTTTATTGATTAAAAATCATTTTATCTAAATTTATATTTTGTTTGACTCATTTAAATAAACTAAATATATAATATATATTTTTTATATTAATAATATAGAATCAATTTAATTAGTAGGAACTACGGATAAGAATAGTTAAAATTTAAATATATTATTTTCTGATAAAAATCGCTGTCATTAAATTTTTTTCATTTTATTTAAAACTTAATTAAAACATTTAAGAATTTTAATTTTGACCAAATTAACATTTTTTGAAATTATAATTACAATATTATCATAGGATAAATTTTTTATAATTTTCTAAAAATTATTGATATTTAGATGAATAGTTAAAAAACTGATCTTCTTAATATCATAACTTTTATGATATTATCATTATACAAAAATGACTTAACAGTTTTGGAAACCATTTTTATATAAAAATATATATTTATTGTCATTTAAAATTAATATGTTTAATTTATAAAACCCATTTTTAATGCTTCAGAAACATAAGTGATGTTTTACTCTAAATGCTATATTTATTCGCTTATATTAAAAACTTGTTTTCATCACCTATCGAAAATAAATCTAAAAAAGGATTTCATGTTTTTGATAAAAAATTATATTATTTAGTAAAAAAATCATTTTTATCCCTAACTTTATGATTTATAAGGCTAAAG
This sequence comes from Viscum album, assembly GCA_963277665.1. Classification (NCBI taxonomy): domain Eukaryota; kingdom Viridiplantae; phylum Streptophyta; class Magnoliopsida; order Santalales; family Viscaceae; genus Viscum; species Viscum album. Next base: position 1,034,752,979 of record OY728159.1, read on the forward strand.
TTAATGATCATATTAATGGCAAAAGGGTTATTTTCAAAGATTGTGTTTTTAATGTTGTGTAATGTTTATATAAAAAATTAAAATGATTTATTTTTTATAATTAATTTGATAATATATTTAAACATGTATACAAATATAATATCATTATTTTAATTTGCAATTAATTTTTTATAATTTTATAAAAATATAATGGTGAAAAAACTTTTTTTCTACAAACAATTTTTCATTATATTAAATGTTTTAATTTAACATTTAATTTTATTTTATATATTAATTGAATTATATTAAAAGTATATAAAATTAATTATTTTTATATAAAAATTTTTTAATAATTTTTACCTAATATATTTAATAAAACATTAATTACATTGGTAAAAGCTAGTTACCAACCTAAAAACAGAAATTGTAAAATATAAAAATATAATGGTGAATGAATTGAAACATGTTTAAAAAATGTTAAAATGAATAAGTAGAGGATTTATAGTCCTTTTAATAACTAAAACTTCTATATTTCACACTATGGTTCCACTGGATATTCATTAGTGTCATTCCGTCATTGAAAAGTTAATAGGTATTTACAAAAAATTGATTTTCTTAACTTATAAAAGGGGGTCACTTACACCACATTTCTAAAACATTTAAAAATAAATATCCCTACCAAAAATATTTCCTAGTATCTCCTAAACTCTCAAATCATATCCTATAATAGTTCTTCTCACCAAAATACCAAGCTAATTTGCCTTAATTTGTCACCCAAGGGAGAACATCCAAATGGGTAGGCAACATTCTCAACCAAAATCTCTCATTTCTTTTCTTATTGTACCACCACAAAACAACTCTATACATGATATTTAGATAACACAAGTAACCATAATATTCTTAAATGTAATTATACTAATTAAATATCCTTTTATACCTTCCTCCCATCCATTAGATAAATGAAAATGTCACTTGTGTTACATGTAAAATACTATCTCTATAAGCGACGTTGTCCATTTATCATAACTATAATACATGATGGTTAAAAGGGAAAATGCAATGAATAAATATGTTATTTTAAAAATTATTAATATTCTGAATATCTAAACCAATTCCAACATCCTTTAAATTCTACTTAAACAAACTCATTACCCATGCGTACGTGTGGAGTACTACCTCCATGAAAGTGACGTATTTCGTTTTTCACCTAGTATTTTGTTTTAAAAAACTATCTTAAAAATAAATTAAAAACCATTAAATATATATAAACAATATCATTTGGCTTATTTAATTATTATATTATTTTAAAATAACTAATTTTTAACCATACTCACACATAGATTATAGCTTTTTCTTTGTTTGGGTCGGTTTAACTACCTACTTGAACCATGCTATAATTTTATATCATGAATAACAATAGAAATATAACTACAAGTGTTATTATAAATTGATGAGAAAATATTTATTTTATAACGGTTATAATATTACTAAAATTAATATTAGTTTTCCACCTTTTTTCACTAAAATTAGCAAGAAAAACTCATCACAGACATCATCATCACGAATCATAACAAAAATAATAATAATATGAAATACGAACATTATAATTAACTATAAAACACTTATTAAAGTACCTATAATTATTTATAGATGATTAAATTTAAATATATAAACAATAATCAACATCATAATTAGGAAACTAGTGTTAAACAAACAATTTAAGCTAAAAACATTCGATGATAGAAATAAAATACAGCTGGAAAATGTATTAGTAATAAATAATTATAAATTAAGTTTATAAAAGTTTATAGGTATTAATAAGGTTCCAAAATAATTGATTATGTTTTTTATTTTTGTTATACATTATGTTAGAGAATGTTTATCAAATCTGGATTTAAGGTAATGGTTTCTCATGACTCAAATTATTTTCTTGGGTCATGATGATTCCTTTTTTTATTATGGTTTCACAAGATGATTTTATTCTGTTATATAATTGTTTTAAATTTATTTCCCCATTATTTTAAGTGGAATTAAAATTATATATTTCCTCATACATAAAATTTTATGATGTTTTAAACAATTCGCATCCTCTTCAATTAAGATATTTTACTTCCATGTCAATGTTTTCTTTTCCAACCAATGTTCTACTTCATATTTGGAAACAAAATTATGTGTTTTCTCACATGACTTTCATATTTTCCTTTACCTATTTTAAAAATTATATTTTTTAATTATTTTTATATGTGAGTTTTTAATAATATTTGTTCAAAATTTTAAAAAGTTGTTCCATCCTTTCATAATAAAATATTTTATCTTCCAGTCCACATTTATGTTTTATAACATTTATGTCTTTTTAAAGATATATTATTTAATATTATTTTTAAAGAAATTTTTTTACAAAGTGTTTACTTAACCATTTTGAAAATTAATTTTAAATGTGATCTATAACTTCTTCTCATAGGATAATGTTAAAAAATTTAAAACTCTATTGTTGTTTCACAACCATTTAACTCTATATCTCTAGAGGCTTTATTTAGTTGGCGGTAATATTTTAATGAATCGCCATCAAATTTTTTTTATGAAATATCTTCTAGGGTGATAAAATTTTGGGATTCAATATTTTACATTCTTGAGGTTGATATTGGTGATACCATCTGGAAATGTTGTGAAACCCATTTTTTATTTTAGGGGTTTTTTGATGTTTGATGAATGAGACATATTTAATTCCAATAATATTTCATGATATGTTGAAATTATTAATATATTATGAAACATATATATATTGATGATGGTATTTTGGGTCCTATATCATCCTCAAATGCATTGGTTGTGATTTTATGTCCTATTAGATAATGTAGTGTGTGATTTATTATATATGCTCACAAATAAAATTGTGGGCCATAGTGAATATGGTAACAAATTAAAGGTTGATACATCATAGATATGATCAAAAACTAAAGATTGGCCCTTCTTGGATATGATCACAATATACCAATACCATGTGATTATGCTTGTTCCCAATTTCATTATTATGCTATGTCTCTAGGGCTTGTTACATTTCCTTGGAATATGCCTATGATTATGATCTATAGAACATATTTATTATATATTGATTTCACACTCTTATTATAATTATCCCATCCCTCCAAATGTACCATTCAAGGGATATCAATGATGGGAGAGAGAAAATTACCCCCAAGTCCCACATTTTGTAGACCCAGGGTTAACGACTAGTACTAAGTGTATAAAACTCCCATATGGAAGGAATTGACCTCAATAATATAATAAGGATCAAAAGATAGGATAAATCATCCACTAAGAAACTCTATCCCACAATATGAAAATTGAAACTAAAATAACCCATAATATATGAACAATGTCAACAAATATACATAAAATTATCCAAGTTAATACCAAAAGCCAAGTCTTATGTTAGTGACTTAACATCAGCTCCAATATCCAAGCTAGTAGTGACTGTCACGGTCCCTAATATCATCCTAGAAACCTAAAAATAATTTATATAAACATAGAGTGATAATAACACGTAAATCAGTAATATTTTGCCTACTCTCTCATACATATGTAAAAATATCATGCTAATGAACTAGTGAATAAACAATAGAACCAACATGCACCTATATAGGTCAACTAACCAACCCCAATCTTATTATGGAATAATCACTAAAAAATCATCCAATATAGTAACATAACTTAAAAAAATATAAATAAAAGTCACCACATAATCACTTCCTTGCCAATTTTCCCCTATGATGCCCCAATGCAAAATGTTCTATTCTCTCCTCCCTTCTATGCATATCTTATCACATATTGATCCATCTCTGATCTGAGCAAAGATACAACCCTCCCTACCCCACCCTCACAATTTCTAGCATCAAGTGTTTTTCTCAATCACCATCACATCACAACCTCAACCACATAACTAGGGTATTATGGTATCAAGAATATTAAATACATAAACCTCATTCCCACCTCCTACCACACATGACCCCCTACACATATCACCTTCTCATCATCACCAGGTGATATCAAATTTTATCCCATCATCATTTGGTGATCTCTAACACCAACCCATATCATCAATAGGTGATCCCCAACACCAGTAAATATCATCATCCCTACTACTGATGTAATAAATGTGAATAGGGGTTATTTATCCAACTGAATCACCACTATCCTATATATTGGGGGAAATACCTATAAACCAAAAAGTTTGGGCTTTGATAAGTTTATCTTACTCAGGTGGGGTGTGTATAAAAATAACATGAAAATACAAGATAGATAGACAGAACATCATACCCAACCTATGTGTTAACATCAAATGTACTATCATACTCCAAAACACCACCACAACACCTCATTTCACTAGTCACAACTACTTCCACCACTAAATGAATTACACTACACAAGCACCAAACACAAACACACAATTTCCACTTTCAACTACATGATCTTCTATTTAATTTAATTGACAAATTACAATCCACAATTAGTTAACTAATATTCAATTCACTAATTCATGTTTCATATATTAGGATTCATCCCACACTTCATTCATTTACCAACCCATGTCTTTTATTATTTAATTCATTTAATACAATTACCACACATCCATTTTGCACCATGATATTTTAGTTTTGCATTTCAATTCATTCCATGGATTACATGGAAACTAACACACCACACCACATAATAGCTCACCCATATCACATTCACCACCACTACAATATAATGTATTACAATCCATTTCTAAAACCCAACCATATAACCAAAATAATAATAATAATCCAACCACCAATCATTATCCCTCATCACATCTTAATCTAACCATCCAATGCTTCGCCACCCAACACATTTCCACACCAAACCTGGTTACCATTATCATGGGTAAAAAAACCAACTATGTTCCCATCCATAACATAAGAAATAAAATTACATCAATGCATAATAGAATATTCTATCTTCCATAATTTTGGACAAATTCATATTCAACAAAGAGGTATTTCATCACTTTACTTCATTATTTAGCATGGTTATTATCCCACGATTCACATTTACATGCGAAACTAATTAATTATCCATATATAAGTTCATATCCTTTTATTTTGGGTGTGTTTTAATAATCCAAATAATAAGGGTTTTATATTCATAACAACTGTGACATAAGAAAGGCCCCAGTAGTCGTGATTTTTAGTAACATATACAGGAAATCTTAAACACATAAGAAATATCCAAAAAGTAGTAAATACATATGACTACTCCCATTCAAATTCAATTTAAATTTATGTTAATTAATTATCTTCGTATGATGATCCCTAATGTCCACTCAAAACAAGACAAAATCATATAATCCCTGTATATGCGCATAAATATAGAGGGAACAAAGATCCCCTACCTCAATAAGGATTTCTAAATCATCATGCACAATATGGTGAAGAAGAAACTACAAAATACCACAACTAAAAAAGTTATCCTTAGATAAACTTGAATCACACCAAGGGATCATAAAAATAATATCCCAACCACTCCCCAAATTAAAACAAAATCACCACTAATAATCCCAATAAGAGGAATAGAAGAAATTAAAGGGGAAATGAGGATTCATTATGGATTGTAAAATATCAAAATACTAATACAAGTATTAAAGATAGATAGAGTGGGCTGGATGATCCTCCAAAATATCCTAGGGTTCATCCAAAACATGAGAGGAATGTGATAAATTAGTGGTCTTTTAAGACTTACAAACACTGATTCACGCCGTGATTATTCAAGATACTCACCACTTTGGGATGTGAAATTAGTTCATGACATGATTTCCATTAATTAAATACTCAAATACTATAAAAATAATTTAATGGGGACTCATGTTATATTTCATTAACATTAGGAATACAAACTCCACAAACATAATTTCTTAAAATCATAACATTGTTCTGAAACATCATGTTGTGAATCACCATCCTCTAAGACTTAAAAAACCATTTATTTTCTGAACACATATGCGCACCACGAAATCCTATATGTAGACAAATTCCAACCTCAAACCCTATAGAACCTTCCTAGATCCTCCTTTGAACACCTCTAACTCATAAACCAACCATGCAGTGGGTCAATAATCCATGAACCATTATATTAGATACCTCTCAAATGATTATCATGATCACGAATCAAAACCATACCCAGAAAAAGATAAAAGGGGGAAATTTATGAAAAATATCTTGTGATATACCAATTAGGGATATCATTATAACCAAACAAAACCACCAACTAAGCACATCCAGGAAGGGGAAAAAGGAACATAACCTAAATCAGTAATATTATTTCATTACATCATCAAACAAAAACAAAACAAGGAAAAACAAAAAACAACTCTAGGTATTGGGAATGTATCTACATCCCATGCTCCCATTTACTCTACTCCAAGACATCATGCCTCTAAAACACCTGAACCAAGTGTATTGTTCATCCATGGGAAACCTTCTCTTAATGATTCAATATCTCTATTGTTCACTCCATGAACATCATGCCATCCTCAATATCTATATCTCCCCAAAAAATGATTTGAGATTCATCATGAAGATACTGAAAAATTTGGGACACATGGAAGACATTCTTGATCCTACACATTCATGGTGTAAGTTCCAACAACTACACCCCCTCCCCAACACACTACAACCACTCAATATCCCAATGAACAATGGAGAAAGCTTTCTTCCTCGACCAAACTTTTGATTCCCCTGGTGAGTGGAAACCCTAAAGACTACATGGTATCTAGCCTAAAACTACAAGGACCTCCACTAAAGATTAAAATTATCATTATGAATATTTCATTATACATTTATCCACTCTTGGATTATTTGAATATTTTCAGGAATTCTCTAGACAGCATTAGGACCAAGAACTATTGACTCCCCAACCTCTATCTAGTACAATGAAGAGTGACACCATCACCCATAAAATTCCACAAACAGATCCATTCCATTGGAGGAGTGATAATTTTTGTTATCAATAAACACAACCAAGGGTATGTGCTTTACCATGATTCAACAAAATCCATGTTGTAATATCATAACATATCCTCCAGTGTCTAGTTGTTCTGATTCATATGACCATCTGTTTAATGATGAAAAACGGATCTACGGAGAAACTTGGACCCCAATGAATATTATAATTATCTATAGTCCCAAAATATTAAACAATGATACTAATAAAATATAATTTTCTTCAATACTCCATGAATCCTAAAAACATCATCCACATATGTCCTCATCAAAACATCCACGAAACTCATTTCATGGATCGCCAAAATTTGAGTTGAATTCATCAGTCTATCCAGAATCACCTGAACAACATTACATACTCTTTCAGATCAGAGTAACTTAGGTTCAAAATCCATTGAAATTTATTCTCATTTTTATTTAGTGACATCCAAAGGATTTAAAAAAGAAACAAAATCATGTTGCCTGGATTTCACTTTCCAGAAAAACATCACGTCATAAACACCACCACTGACCACTTAATTCCAAGCCACTAAATCTACCCAATCAAGACATGATACATATTAGACACATCAATATATACCACTAAGGGTGATATTTGAATCTCATGGAGAACTCCCCCCCCCCACACACATTGCGAATGGAACAAATAAACACCCTTGAAACAAAATCAGTTTTTGATCATCCTCTAAACACCCCTCCAAAAAATCAAGATGGAAAAAAATGATCTTGTAGCACATTTGCCTCTAATTATCCCCAATTAGGATCCTCTACCTACTACATCAAGGACAATTTCATAATCATTTGATAAAAAAAGCATTATCCAAAAACTTCTTTGGAATCAAGATACATCATTTCATGCTTTTTTATACCTATCCAAACATCCTTAGGCTCTCTATCTATATCCACTTGATAATAATAACTCATATCATTAGAAAATATATTCCCATTCATTTCAGTATATGATATCTCAAAATCATTTTACAAGAGAAACTACATCCACCTTTACTATTATAAATTCATATACCATTGAGAGAATATATATTCCAACCTCTTATGGTTCATAAAAATCATAAAGTGATAACCAATGAAGTAATGAAATAAAAGATTTAGCAGAAACACAACTATAAAAAAATTGATATCATATGTGGCATAGTTACACTCATGGGGATGCAATTACCTAGACCCCAAAGAGATTACTTCCCTCTATTATACTAAGATGTTGTTGAATCCTGGATGAGATGTGTTATAGAATGAATAAAAATACATACCTTCTTGAGGAAACAGAATAATTGGGGAACAAACTAATCTCACATTAGAGTAGATAAACCCCTACTAGAAATAATATATCCAAAAAAATCTTATACTTTCCTGGTTAGGTTTCTCAATAGGTCTACAATCTAAGAGAAACCAGACACAACCATTCAGTAATAGACTAGAATGGGAAAGAAACTATTAACCTTAATCACATTATTAGGTGATTATTTATAAAAAACTACCTAAATCATCTATGGGTCTATAGAAAACCCATTTTAAGACACCACATGTCCAATGAAATTCACCTCTTACATCTAAAACTAGTACTTGGACAACTTTCAATAGAGATAATGGTGATGAAGAACCTAAAAGGAGTCTCTGAGTGATTGAAATTATCCAAACATATCTTCAAGTAGATCATGCCATTGATGAACATGACTATGATCTTGTCTATGAACTTATAGAACCTATATTTTATAAGCCCAATGAACATATTTGGTGCATTTGTTACATTTAATAACATGAAAAAGAACTGAAAGTTCTCATACCTACTCCTGAAGGTAGTCTTGAGGATATATGTATTCTTCTTCCCTAGTTGTTGATATCCAAACCACAAAGAAAATATTAAAAAACAACTATAACCCTTCATCTGGTTGAAAATATCATCAGTCCTTAGATGAGGGTAACAGTTCTTGGCCATCATTGGATTCAACCTCTAGTTGTCTATAAAAAACCTTAGAGTGTCGTCTTCTCTCTTGGAGAACAACAATAGAGAACCCCAAGGAGACACACTAATTTGGATGAAACCCCTATATAGTAGATTATTATCCTACAAGATCAACTAGTGTAGCTCTGTAGGCATCAGTCAATAGGGGCCATCGAAATTGGAGATGTGCCCAGTTGCAACTCTATCCCAATATCAACATCATTCCATAGTGGTAGAGTCACAAACACATTTAGGGATACATAAAAAAAATCTTTCATGACCCTAATAACAACCTCTTCATGAGATTCTTCTAGTAGGTCTACCATATAAGATAAAAGAGGATCCACTTTCATATTTCCCATATGATAACTCTATTCATCAATGAACACCACCCCTTGGACCTCTACATCAGAAAACAAAAATCTCCTCCAAAATTAATTGATTAATAAATGCAAAAAATACCATAAATTTTTTTTCAATAATAACATCATGTGTCTATATATACAACAACAATAACTCCCCCCCCCACCCCACTAACTGGTTCTACCTCATCACTAGTCTACATCCTGGACACACATCAAAAAAATTTGTCTAACCTCCAAATAGAGTGGATAACACCATGGTCACTTGACATAACTCCGCCTCTTGTCTCAAATAATGAAATAAATAAAAATAAAAAAATAGTGTGAGTCTCACAAATATAACAAGTAATAAATAATGGTAGATAATAAACGGATTGTACCTCAGACAACCTTTGGACCTGTTGGTGTTAGCAACACCATCACATGCATTGACCCATACCCAGATTCTCTAACTATTTGATGGTGACCACTAAAATCGTTCTGTCGTATAGGTCCATAAGTATATTCTCTATCATGAGGATTCCATATACTATCTCTATCTATTATTTGATGAATAAAATTATGATACTGTGGCTACTGAACAAGCATTGGTAGACCCTACAACTGATAATTCCTCAAAGGAAACTAATGATACTAATGGAAAGGGGGATAACAACACATATATTATAGACCTTACTAATATGTTAAACATTGAGCCTTATAGTTATAATTACACTTTTTGTCATAGCTTGAAAATAGAAATCCCATGGTTAATGATCAAGATCCACTAGCCCCAAAATAGTGTGAAAAGACCTATTAAGGTTGGTCCCCCATTGATCGGAACCCCTACTTTCTAGATATTCATGATCCATTGCTTGAAGCTCTACTATAATAGATTCCCTTTTTGAGAACCCCTTGAGGGTCACCCCTAGATAATGTATCTAATAAATATACTCTACCTTCTTTTACACATCCAAATATATAGTAACCATAAATGGGGTGATGAAATATCTAATTGATGGTCCCAGAGCCTCCTCCAAATGTTGTTAATTGGAATTCTTATCTAGAAAGGTATCAAGAATAAAATTAAATATTTTCTTTAACTTGATACCATGTTTCTATACACCCAGGCTTTCTTGATAAAGGGATTGTATCTCTTTCCTCTTCATTTCCTTCATTATTAATGATAATAATTACAAATGGAAATATTTTTAAAAATACAACCTTGTAAAATATTCCCCATTTTGATCACCAATATATAATATCCATCAAGGTTACATAGCTCCCTATATTTTAATAATGTCCAATGGCACCCAAAACCCATCTCAATATCAAATTAGGCTGAAAATGATCTCAATATCTTCTAACCAATGCTCTATCTCCAAATCAATGATGATTCCCTAATACTTTCCTAATATATTTCACTGAAAGTAATGAAAGATCCTTTACCATGCCTCGTCTGCCTTTGTTTGTTTGAGCCTTTGATGATCAACCATATTAGCATGTTGAACCACTGTTGGCTATGCTTCACAAAAATGGATACTAGGATCCATTCCTGAAAAAGAAAAGAGAACCCCTAATCCCAGTAACATGAAATTTTATCAACGTTAATTTAATCAATTTTATTTAATTTCATAAAATCATTTAATTGAAAAACAAATTAAAAAATTCATGATTCATGTACTTTTCCTGGATTCCTACCATATAAATATTACCACCTTACTTGGTCATTTGATAGACTCAAGATCCTTTTGTGGGATCATGGGGGCCCTAAAATCCTATTTTTTATCTAGTATTCCTAGTGTATGTCACATGCCAATATCAACTAGAACCATTTTCATACCAGCCCATACAATACTCATATTTATTAACTCCAAACACCATCCTATATACCAACTAAATCCTTTGATACCACATTTTCATGAACCACTCTCTCCATAGGTATCCCTCCTAGGTCAGTAATAAAGAAAGAGAGATAATGACATCTAGGTCCTTCCTTCAAAAGGAAATAAGTTACTAAATAGCACTGAGGGAACAAAAATTCAACATATGAAAGTCATTATACTCAATAATATAATATGTATAATGTGATATTATAAATAAACTATCAAGAAAATCAATCCCATAATATGAAAAGGGAAACAAAAACAACCCATAATACATAAACAGTGTCAACAATTACACATAAAATATCCAAATAAACTCTAAATGACATGTTTTATGATAATTAATGAACAAAATATCCAATATCAAAGATAGTAATTTCTAACTCAATCATTGAAATCCTCCTAGAAACCTAAAAAATTTATATAAATGTAGGGTGAGAATAATATTCATACGTAGTAGCATCATACTCAAAGTCTATCATGAAAATGTGAAAAGATAATTTAAATGAATCAGTGAATAAATAGAAAAACCAACATGCACCAAAATAGGTAAACTAACTAATATTAATCTCAACTTGGCACACTCACATAATAACAAATCCAATATAGTATCATAGAATAAAATAATATAAGTTATGGGTTCCCCACAACTTATTTACCAATTATTTTCCACTCTCATGCCACAATAGAAAATTTCATGTGCTCCCATCCCTTATATTCATATCTCATCACATATCCATCCATCTCTGATTTGGGTTGGGTCACATGTCTATCTACCCCACTGTTACAAGGTCCAGTATCAAGTGTTACCACTAGTCACAATCACGTCAAAACCTCATCCACAAACCCTAAGCATTATAGGATCATGAATTTGAAGTAAATCAACCTCACACCCTCCTCTTTATACACATGACCCCCACCACATATTACATCATTATCATCATTGGAAGATCCCAAACACCAACCCATTATCATTTGGTGATCTCCAGTAGCAACTCATATCATCATTATGTGACCTCCAACACCAACCCATATCATCATCACTACTGCATATTGAATAGTATGGAAGATGTGGTAGTAATCTATCTATTTCACCAACTTCTTGGATATTGGGGAAAACACCTGAAACCCAAAATATTTGGGCATTAGTAAGGTTATATAACTCGAGTGGTGTAAATATAAAAATAAAATAAATATGAAAGATAGATAGATAACACAAAATAACCAACCTATGGGTTAACATCAATTTCACTATTATACTCTAGAACACCACCATTTCAACTCACAATAGTAATCATACACTCTTCCACCCCTAGTTACATCAAAACACAGAACCACCACATGCAACCACGCAATTTCCAATTTCAATTACATGATCATACATTTCTTTAATTTTTTAAATAAAATCTATCTTTAGTTCACTAATATTCATTTCACTAATCTAGTTTTCATATATTAGGTTTGAAACCACACATAGTTCATTTACCAACCCATGTCATTTACTATTCAACTCATTTAAGCCAATTACCACACATCAATTTCAGCCTATGGTATTTTAGTTTCACATTTCAATTAATTATATGGATTTCCAGGAAACTAAAAAACAACACCACATAACATATCACCCATATCACATCCATCACTTCCAAAACACAATATATTACAATCCATTCTACAACCCAACCATCTCACAACAAAAACCGCACGAAAAAATATTTATCTTTTTCCAACATGGACATATCTTTTGGTAAATGTAAATTTTCTGTTGGTAAAATTTTTACCAACACATATGTCTCTACCACTAAACTGTCAGTAAAAACTCTATCACTAAATGTTTTGGCGAGAGATAAAATAAATCGATTAAAATTATAATAATACTAACAGATAATATATATGTTGGTTAATGGGTTTAGAAATAGATTATTATTAAAAATATTTTTGTTAGTTATAACATTACAATAAAATAATATTTAGTTATAAATTATATTTGAATAATAATTATAATTTTTTATTACTAGTAAATTTTCATACTATATTTTTTAATTTATAATACATAATTCTTCTATTTATATTTATTAATTTATAAAATTTAATTATTTGAAACTCAAACAACTAGAGGCTATAATTGGTGAATAATGTTAAAACATAATTTAAAAAAAAATCAAACTTCAAGAAAGGTCACAAAGCAACAAAAAAACATGTTTAAAACATGTTAAACATGTTCAAACTCTAAAAGTCTTTACATGGAATATCATCAAGAATCATTCAAAATAAGAATCTCGGAAACATAAGTAATAATTATCATGGTTCACACTAATTTCGTGGCCAAAACGTGTAATTCACTAGATTTTAATGACCATAGTAGTAGGGTTCAATTATCCAAGCTTATATGTCATTCGCTACTCCTTGCAGAAACATGTTGAATTTGGATTTTCACCCAATATCTTTATTATCCCTTGTATTCACCCTCTTATCTACACAACTTTCTTATTACACACTCTCTCCTATAGATCCTTCAAAACAAAACCGTGAACACCTACATATTAGATGAACAAAAAAACACCCAAAATTAAAATTAATAAAAAAATAATATTTTCACAATTAATAAAGAAAATGGGGTTAAGACACAATAAATTCATCACAAATTAGTATGTATTATTAAAAATATACATGATTCAATATTTATAAAATATTCAATTTCATAGTTAATAAAATCACTTTTGTGAAATTAAATGAATTTTTAATTTCCAATAAATGAAATATTTATTGCCTTATAAATTGGATTTTTAAATAGTGAAACTAAATTTTTTGAACTAAGGAAAAATACGAGTTAGTGCATCCATATGATGGATAATAAAGCACTAAACAGTAGTATAAAATTTTCAACGGTAAAAATTTAATAATATCATTTAAAATAAATATTCATTTAACCTATAGAATTTATAATATAGATACGATAAATAAATAAGTATCAAAACTAAATGAATTTAATTACTCACATTATTGAATGAAATAAATGAAAAATTATTCGAGAAAAGTTTTAAAGATTGCTTAAAATACATTTTACAACTCTAAAAGAAAATTTATTATAGAAATTACCACTTAAGATAAGAGATTCTCCACAAATGTTTGATTGCTAATATTTCTCACGAATTTGAGTGTGTGTTTTCAGAAACAGAGAACATTTTTTTGAACTTCTTAACATAAGTACATTAAAATGCTTCCAATAAGTGATATCAAACAGACTCTTTCTAAAAAAGTATTTTCTCTAACTATTAATTGTCAAAAAAAATAACATACATACCTATTCAACATAAGAATGACCTCATCAAGTCAACTCCACGGTCAGATCGTATTGATCATGAAAATAATCAGTTCTCTATATTACGTGACAAAGGCAAATAGATCACATCATAAATTTCTTATGAATATTAATTCTCTTTTTATATATATATTTTATTACAAAACATTAATGGTAAAACATTCAAGGAGAGGTCTAATTTGTAGAAATAATGGTCACTAACAAGATCAAAAGGGCAGTTGTAGATCAGCTCTCATGGATGAATTCTTCTAGTTGATTCAATGGTCGGAGCTCTCCGGTGAGAAACATTAAGTTCCAATGTTGGGAAAGAATGGAAGGGACCCTAGAAACTTTAACCATTGATGTCCTCATAAATAGAGGAACCAGGGAGGTATAGTGCATGGTAAACATTATCTTTCCATGTCTGGAGGGGATCCCCATTACTAACTATGAGGATCAGACACCCCTCCAATTTTGAATCCAAGGTTTCCAATGAAATTAAAAGTCTGTAAGAAATATCAAAAACACTTTACCCACTTGCAGATGGCATGAAAGGATATTTCTAATCAATCTCCCATATCATTAAATATTTATCATGTGACTTTAGTTTGAATGAAGGACCAAACCATCCATTAAAAAATTTCTTCAATATTATCAATATACTCATTTCTATTCAATTTCATGATGTGTATCATCATACCTGTAGAAAGAAAAATAGTATACAAAACCAATATAAAATGATTTTTGGGCCAATTTAACAAGCTTAAAACTCAAACCTCGGGTAACAATATCCATATCTCCCTTTTTCAAGACCAAAACTTGCAAACATTTCCTAATCAATTTGAAAATGAAACATCAATCAACAATAGAGCATATGGATTAAACAGAATCCACTTATAACATGAAAAACATACCATGGTTTGACAAATATGTAGATATCCATTTGATTTTTGTGGAACATGATTGAATATGTTTACTCTCATGTCATTAAAATTATTATCTAACTGTTATTTTGAATCAAACACCATAAAAATATAATGATCGCTGAAAAATATTCCAGTGTGTACCTAATGATTTAGAAATAAAAGTAAAGCACCCAAATTTTAGAATCGTATCATTGTTTTTTCAATATTTCCCCTAAATATGATTTTATATGGGAATGGATAAGATAATTCGTCTATTCATTAAGAAATAATGGAAGAGAAGGTGTTCATTTCCATTTTCCTTGAAATATTATAAAAACAAAAAAATAGACAAAATAAAATATAATAATTTCTATCATATTTCCTCAGTATGAAATTCATTTCGAGAAGAAAAATATACCATGTTCATTACTGTGTTCCATGAAACATTAGGAAAACAAAACAATAGAATGAATAAAATATAATCATGTGCATCCTATTTCATATGTCTGAAAATAATTTGGAGAAGAAATATATATGATTGATAATAAAATATCATAAACAATAATGTGTACCTTTACTACTTCTTTTTCGATCAATCATGATGATTTACATGTATATCATGTCACCATAAAGACGGGGTACATTATCATTTTCTAGATTAACATCAGTTCTTCTATACCAGTGAAACCCATTGGGTGTTGGATGGGAAATTCATAAGGATTCCGTGTCTTCTTAAGAATGGGAAGATCTTGTTAGAGTACTAGAAAAGGGACTAAGTTTCATATGATACCAAAGGCAAGAAATTTTAGGACCAGAGCTTCCAAGACCTGCACAAACATTTATAGACAATAATTTATGTGGTTAGCCTCAATCTCATACACACCAACATTAATTTATGAATCTATTACCGGTACAAATAATTGTACATACTTCAATTGTTCATGGTGATGATTATACACATATGGAGTGGAGTGATTGATGGTTTTTAGCTCTTCCATGAAATCAATCCATCAGCTGAGTGAACACACATTTATTTTTCCATCCATCTATTTGAACTTACAAAATATATATATAAATAAAATTTAATGATATTTATCTAAAGGGATTTTGTTCATCCATACATATCATTAAGGGCGACTGGATATTCTGAAGTCATGACATTCTGGATAATGCTTCTGGGTAACATTCCTTCATCTCCTTGGAAAGCACTTATTAACCAAAAATATATCAAGTTTCCCATACATGTTCCATGAAATATGATTTATATTTTGCAACTGGTTTCTCCAACTATTTCATATATCCGTAATTTCATATAATGTATGATGATATGGGAAAAAACCTTCCCAAGTATAAGGTAGTTTACATTATGTAAGGAAAAAAGTAACAGTTCATTTTCTCATAAATTTCAATAATAGTCATTCACAAAATAGAATGGTTGAACAACGTAAATGTGTTTAATTGAATATCAATTAGTGTTTAATTTTATGCACCAAATGAGATACTGTATTATGTTCAAGAATCCTATTTCATTAATTTCAAACCACCAAGGATTAATAGTTTACTAGAAAATCCATACAATGATAAATTTAAAATAAATTCAAGTAATACGGGTGCACTTTTATAGAATTTTTGGAATGTAATTTGGGAGAGGTAGAAAGTGGAATGGAAAGTAGGAACATGTCTCTTAAAAATGTTCAATAATGAATTAAATCATGTTTGATATACCCAAAAGAAAAATCATTTTTCATAGACATTTTTAGTTTTTCACATGTGAAATAAAATATAACATGAAATATTTATTAGTTTTAATTACATTTCAAAACATGTTTTTTACTATACCATTTCTTGTTCAATTCTTCCATAATTAGGAAAAGGAATAGTTTACACATCTTTAAACTAATACAGATCAACATCCCTACCTTTACAGGGTGATCATAAATAACAGAAAGAACTATTCTAGGATTAATCTCAGTAGTTCTCTAAGGGATAATAATTCTAGCAGGGGTCTTGGATATTAGATGAATCTTATCCACAATAAATTGATGAAATGATTTGATCAAATTATTTTCTAGAGATAAGTATGTAATTATAATTCTAAAATCACCTAAAAACAAGAATATGAATAAGAAAGTATGTTTCATCACAATTTCACAGAAACCCTAACTACAATTCAATTTATAAACAATAGATATACGTTATTTTAGGTGATTAAAACATTAATGGTGGCAGTGAATACCTGATAAGATGACAAAAAATCAACTAATAGAATGTGAAATGGGGTTTTTTCCATAACCCTCTCTAAACATCATCTATATAGTTGATAGAAGGAAAATGAAATCAAACATCATTACATGAAGGTGTAAGAAGTGGTAGAGAATCAAGGGTTCACATATGGATTGATCGATTGTGATGAACCAGGCATGTGACTATAGGTGGGGATCTCCACTGTGTGAGCGACGAAGATTGGGAGGTGACCAGGGATGATGGTAGATGTTGGGAGAAAGCTAACATGGAGATGTAACCTATTTTCATTTAAATTTTCCTTTTTCCTTTTTTTCATTTTTGTAAATGACTGATTGTATGATGTGAATAATGATATTTATTTTTAGTTTCTGGGAATGGTTTATAAAATCCAATAAAATAATTTATTTCAAATAAAAAGTATTTAAAAATATTAGTTTAATTTTTTTTAAAATAGAGCATGTTTTATTTGAAATATTTATCGAAATATTTTTGTTAATATCAGTATAAATCTTTTGGTAAAGTGTTAAATGATATTGAAAAAAATATTTTTTAAAAATATTTTTTTCTAGTGAATAAATACTATTAAAAAATTTATATGTTAAAAACAAATATTGGTGACAAAAATTAATAAAAATAAATTCATTTGTTAGTAAAAAAATTTTCGGTATTAATATGATAAAGTAAGAAATCTAATTGTTAGTAAAACATGTGTTGGTATTAAAAATTTTATAACAAAAAATATCTGTGTAGGTAAAAATAAATGCTGGTACTCAAATTTAATACCAATAAAACTTAATATTTATTGGAATTTCTTATTTATACCAACAGATATGTTGTCTGTTTAAAAATTTCTATTGGTATAAGTCAAATATTTTGTAGTTCCATAATCTAACTACAATAGATTATCCCTGATCACATCTCAAGCTAACAAACCAATTCTTCACCATCCAACACATTTCCACATTGAAACCGGTAACCACCATCATTGTAAAACCCTCAAAAAGGTTCACACACATCACACAAGAAAATTTATAAATTACATCAACACATTGCTTTATGTTCCATCTTTCACAATTTATGAAAAATTTGGATTCAACAAAAATTTATTTCAACACCTTAATTAATTGTTTAGATTGAGTATTTTTTACATAATTCATATTTCCATGGGTAAAAAATCATTATCTATATATAATTTATTATCTTTTTATTTAGGGTGTGTTTAAAGAATCAACACAATAAGGGTTTCACAATCATAAAAACTAAAACCCAAGAAAGGAACTCAGTAACCTTAATTTTCAAGAACATCCTCAAGAAAGAGTAAACATATATAAAATATCATAAAAAAAGTAAATACATTTGAGTACTCCCCTTCCCATCTAAGTTTAGTTCAATACAATTAACTATCTTCTCATGATGACCCATACTATCCACCCAAAAGAAGACACAAGCCTGAAATCCCCACACATTAACATAAGGTGGGAGAGAATAAGTATCCCCTACCTCAATGAATCTTTATGAATCATCATAAACAACAGGTAAAGAATAAATAACTAGAATACCATATCCACACAAGGAAACAATGGATTAATCATAATCATACATAGGGATAATTAAAATCATATCCTAAACACACCCTGAATCAAAAAATAATCACCACTGAGAATCCCCAAGAGGGGACTGATAGAAACCAACAGGGAATCATGAATTACTCATTTAAGATTGATAAATGTAAAAATCATTAACACAATGATCTAATCTAGTGAAAGCTGGATGTACGTTCCTCGAAAATCATATAGGGATCATCCAAAACTCAAAAGGATTGAGATAAATTAGAGGGTTTCGAAAATTTATAAATAGTATGGAACTTGACAATATCCTGACATGAAACACCGATTCCTGCCATGAATATTTTTGATGTTCACCAATTCCAGTTGTGAAATCAGTTAAATCCATAAATTCCTTTAATTCAAAATCCTAATATTATCCACCAAATTTCATGGAACCTTAATCTAGAATTCATTCATTTCATGAATACTACCTTTATATTCATAATTTATTAATCACATTATTTACTTCCAAAACATCATGTTATGAATAAATGGCCTTTAAACCATGAACAACCATTATCATCAAGAAGAATCACACTATGAATAACCCTCTATTGAATAATTTCAACCCCAAACCCTATCGAACCTTCCCCAAGCGTCCAATAAACACCTAAAAATATCAAACTAGCAAAGAAACGAGTTGAAAAGACATGTACCATTACATTATATTCCTCTCAGATGATTCTCATACTTGAGAATAAAAATAAAACCTAGAATAAGAGAATAGAATAGAAGGTTTTAACAAACTATCCCATGAGATACCTCTCAATGATTTCATTATAACCAAAAGAAACCACCAATCAAGAAGAACCATCAAGGAGGAAATGGCACATATCATAAATCATAAATATATAGAAATTACATCATTAATGAAAATCAATATTATTAAAAATTAAAAAAAACTTAGGGTACTGGGAACTCATCTTTATCTCATACTCCCATGTACTCTCTTCCAAGACACTATACATTCACAACACAAGAACCAATGAGATTATTCATCCAAAAATCACCTTCTATCAATGATCATGGATTTATAATGGTTTATCCACAATCTTCATTCCATAAATGATATCCAACTCTCCCTAGTCAATGACATGAAAGTCATCATGATGATAGGAAAAAAGTTGGGACATGTGGAATACATTGTGGATCCAGTCCAACCATGGTAGAAGCACCAACTGATACACTACCTCAACAAATGGATAAAACATATAAAAAGGCCAAACGAACTGGTGATAAATCATTCTAAAAGTGTGTCCAATTGTCACATATCGATCGGTCAAGGTGTCGGTGCTCTACTAATGTGTATAGCAGCACTAGGGTTGAATCCTCAGTGATGATACTTTTAAATAGTCAATTGTTTTTTGTTTATTGTATTTTGATTTGGGGGTTAGTCTTCAGAGCTTAAATGAAGTGAATAATGATTGTTTTTTGATTTAAAAACTTGATAATGATTGGGGTGAGTTCCTTTTTAGGTAGTTATGTTTGTGATATCCTTGAGCTTTGCTTTATATTCCATTTAAACTAACACAGACTTCACATGATAATGTTGATTTGAATTCCTAAGTGTTTAGGACTTAATCCAAGCCTTAACGTAACTTAGGGTTTTAATCTAAATAAAATCTTTTTTATGGTAGTGTATTTATGGTTCCAATAATACATGGAAATAGAACGTTAAATAAAACAAGTCAATAATCCATGACATGTTATGTCCAACATAAACAATGTTAATTTTAATAATATTCATCGAGAAATTTATCTCAATCACTTAACATCCCTAAATTATAACTCACCCAAACGATTGATTTACTCATCCATTGAATGATTATTAATCCGGTTATAATTATTATGATGATAAATTATGATGATAATAAAAATAAAGGTATAAGAAAAGAGTGGTGCATCGAACACATACACAAACGATGACGATAATTAAAAACGAACATTAGTTTGAATGGGAAAGAAAAAGAATGGAAGGGGATTCAACTTTATTTAAAATATTTTAATAAAATTAATATTAAACTACAGAATTTGGATTATAATAAGATATATTGAAGAAGAAACCTTTGTAAAAACAAAATTACAAAACCAAACAAACACTTACACGATTACAAACGAAGAACAACACAAAAGTAAATGAAAGGAAGCAAAGAGGAATGGTTTTTCAAGTAAAAAAATGAGTAAGGAAGATCCTCCAAATACTTTTTCATAGCCTTGGTCATTCCAAACTATCCTCATTTTTTCTGAAATTACAACCACTTTGAAGGAGAGGAGGGGGATGTATTTATAGCTCGAGGAAGTGGACTGTTTGCATTCCCAATATGTCCCTCCACTTGCATCGCCAATTTGGCTATACAGACAGATAAATCTCGAGAAGGACTCTTCTTAAAATATTTATATAATTATGTTTTCGGAAATCTCTCAATATTTGGAGTCATTTGGAATTAAGGAGCAAAAGTTATGGTGGGTTTATTAAACAAAGTTAAACTGTCCATTTCAATCCATACTTTTTTGAAGGCCGAAATGTGAATGGGTTTATCAAAAGGAAGATGCCTTCAAATATGAACAATTTCTTCAACAAAGCCAGTCACCTATATCTACCATATAACACTATAAAATATCATCTTTATTTGATTATTATATCATGAGATATGTTATAAATAGTGTCGGGATTTTAATTTCTAGCAAGAATGGTGGACTAGACTTCAAAGCATATGTTGGGCCCCTTGAATTTGGAGTTGGGCCTTAAAACGTTTATCCAAGATATATTGAATTGTTCCCCGACATTTGAAGGGGAATTAATGTATTTGGGTATCTGGAGTGAGCTTAGTAATTCCATCTTCATGGAATTTCCAGTTTCTTCACAGATTATTTGGGCCTTTTTTTGTGGACAATATGACCCACCAAAATGACGATTTGGCCAGAGGTTATTCTAATGAAATGTTTTAACTTGAGTAAGGAACCCTAAAAAATAATAATAATAAAATTTGGATAATTATGGTGAGATTTATTATTATAACATTAAACATACTTGAATATTGATGAATTCAAATAGTGCTCAAAAATTCAAATTTATATTTAAACATAAATATTTCACAAAAATTATGCACATTTCATATAAAATAAGTAAAGGGAGTATATAAAAAGTTATGAAAATTTTAATAACATCAAATCCCCCACACTTAGTCTTGTGCATGTCCTCATGTTCAACAAATTTAAATAACATTAAAAATTCATTTTCACTCACCAACAAATATTAAAATTTTGTTTTCCCGACTCATTGGAGGTTTAGACAATTTCACTCATCCATATTGAATTCTACCACAATTTGTTACAGAAAAAATGATCCAAAAAAATTCATTTTTTCATACTAAAATTTATAAATGGTAAATGGTGGTACAAAGAACTTACTTCTCTCATGATGGTAAAAATAATTTATAGAGCTTCACTCATTCAGTAACCAAAAGTGAAAATATTAGAGTTTGAAATAACTCTCATCTTCCACTCTCTATCCAAATGTGCTCAAAAATCCAGAGTTCTTTTTAGGGGTTTTTGTGGCTATGGGATGGTAGGAAGATTATATTCAAAAGATAAGAAAAAAAGGGGTAACACACCAACATGGAAAAAGCAATGCACATTTTTTTTAAAATGAGATATGAATGGAAATGGAAACACATATTTATGAGGGATTGAAAATTTGAAATAGGACTAAAATGATGAATTAAATTTAATGTGGATGAGAAGATTAAATATTTACAAACCCCAAATTTTTTCCCAATGACATAAGTGTTCATTTTGTTTCATTTTTTTGTATTTTTCTGAAAGTTTATCTTGAAATAAATCTCACACTCATATCCCAACCGATGATTGATCTCCTCACGATACTAATTATAATAGTTATAACAAGATCAAAGATTTAGTAAAAGTGAAATTTTACCTTCCCAACACACAACCAATTTTTTTGTTTTTGTTTTTTGATTTTTTTATTTGATTTTTTATTTGATTTTTTATTTTTTTAACACTTGTCAATAACATTTACAAAATTTCATAAATGAAAGTATATTACATTCCCCAAAACTCACTAAATTACAAACTCTCTCCCACACTAAAATGAATTATTTCCCTCAATCATATGATAACATGGTTAAATCAACAAAGGGTAGCCAATATTAAATCCATTCCCCCCAAACATAAATTTCAAAAAAATAAATGAAAATTCATGTTGATATTGTGTGGGAAAAGGTATTGGGCTTGTAATGTGATTATCAAATAAAATGTTTTCATAGGCTCGAAGGGGATTTCAAAAACAGGATTAATGTATGGTTAATGGGAGTCTATTTGGCTATTAGAATTCTCATAGGGTTCAGAAATGCCTCTATCATATTAATTCACACCAAAGTTGGAAATTCAGCTCGAAGGTCCACAAACTCAAGAGTCACACATGGGGTTGAAAAAAACACATTTTGAAAATATAGACATAGGTAGCCTTGGAAAGAAAGAAAATGTTCTTCCTCACGGCAGGGGAAAATAATTTTCCAAATAAAAAATTTGAACATTCAAAATTTTTTTGTTTTGATATGATATTATTTATCCAACTTTATGAAGAAACCACAAAATTGTTGAGATGAAACGATGTCTTTTGACTCCATATAATGGGTGGAAAAAATTTTAATATTGGAAGGTGAGTAAGCATGACTCTTGATTTTTCATATTATTATTATTTTTTGTTTTTGTTTTTAGGTTTTTTTTAGTTTTTTATAATGACACACCCACACAAAAGAGGAAGCGTAAATAAAGAAATGTGATGAGGAAAGTGGTAAAAAACAAAATTAGAAGGAGGGAGGAAGAAGAAGAGAGAGAGGGAGACAGAGAGAGAGAGAGATAAGATGATTTAATGGTAAAGAGGTTCTCCTGGTTTAGATTTGGTGGGTTTCCATTTCCGTCTAGTGGTTGGTCGACTGCAGAAGATATGGATTTGATGGAAGTCGATGTGGTTCCAATATTGTGTGTCCTATAATGGTGATACATTAACTGATGTCCATTAACATTGAATTTCCTTTTTGAATAGGGTTATTGTACTTGCACTGCACCAAATGGTTAAACATTAGTAATAACAAAAGGACCTTCCCAATGAGAATTTTTCTTACCTGGGTGAATCTGAAATCTATAATTGAAAAGAAATAACATTTCACCTTCATTGAATTCCTTTCTTTGGATTTTTTAATCAAGTAGTGCCTTGGATTTTTCTTTTCAGAGATTAGAATTATCATAATATTCAAGTCAAAGCTCCTCCAGTCTAGCCAATTACAACAATCATTCTTTACCCAGTTTTTTACATTCAAAATTACAGGTTTTCATAGGAAAAAAATATTTATGTTGGATTTCAACTGGTAAATGAAATAATTTACCAAAAACTATCCAAAAAGGAGACATCCCAATGTGTGTTTCATAGGCAGTTTGATAATCCCAAAGTGCTTCACCAAGTCTTTCAGGTCAGTCGTTTCTGTTTGGTTTTACAATTCTTTCCAGCACTCTTTTCACTTCTCTATTTGAAAGATCATCCATGCCATTTGTTTGGGGGTGATATGCAGCTGAAGTTTTATGTACAACACCATTCTTTTTAAAAATATATTCCATTCTTTTATTAAAAAAATGGGTTCATAAGTCACTTATCAAGGCACATGATGTTCCAAATTGGTGGAAAATGGGTGTCTTTAGGAACTCACTATCATTATGTGAATCATCATTTCTAGTGTGTCTGGACATGACCCACATAGAAACATAATCAACTGCAAGAAGTATGTTTGATAATCAATTAAAAGGGGAAAATGTTCCCATGAAATCAATTCCCCAAACATCAAAGATCTCACGGAATATTAATGGATTTTGGGTCATTTAATTTCTCTTTGAAATTGTTCCAAACATTTGGCTAGTGGGACATGATTTATAGAACTCATGTGAGTCCTTTTAGATTGAAGTCTAGATGAATCCAAATTCATGAACATTTTGGGAGGTCCTTTGTGGTCCAAAGTGGACACCACTAGGAAGTGAGTGACATAATTCTAATATAGATGAATTTTCATCTTCATCAACACTTCTTCTAATTACCATGTCTATCCCAGTTTTGAAAAGTTTATTTTCTTCCCAAAAAATAATGTTTTAAATCACTTTTCAACTTCATTTTTTGTTATTTTGAAAACATTTTATGAAAAAACACAAGAAACCAAGTAATTTACAATTGGGTAATACCATGGTAACTTTGGAGTGATAGATGAACGGTTATTAGTTGGGAATTTAGGATCAATGATTTTAGAATGAGAAGAATTAGAAATTCTACTCAAGTGAATAGCCACAGTGTTTTCTTTTCCATGGATATCGTTGATTTCAAGGTCAAACTCTTGGAGCATTAGGATCCATCTTATTAGTCACGGTTTGGAATCAATTTTATTGAGTAATAACTTTATAGCATAATGGTCTGTGAAGGTAATGATTTTTGGCACCTAAGAGAAAGGGCCAGAATTTATCTAAGGAAAAAACCACTACTAAAAGTTAATTTTCAGTCACAGTGTAGTGAGATTGAGTTTCATCCAATTTTTTGGAGGCATAATAGATGAAAATAGGGATTTTTTCTCTTCATTTACCAATAATAGCCCCAACAACTCTATTATAAGCATCGCACATCAACTCAAAGGGTATGAACCAATTTGATGGTTGGATTATTGGGATAGATATAAGAGAAGTTATGAGTTCAATGAAGGATCTCTTGCAAACCTCATCGAAATCGAAATTGAAATAATTTTGGAGCAACTGAGTGAGTGGAAGGAAAATCCTAATGAAGTTATATATGAATCTCTGATAGAAACCTGAATGACCAAGGAATTAATGGATGTATCCAATAGAAGTGGGTTTAGGAAGTGATTGGATCACTTCAATTTTGGCAGGATCAACTTCAATACACTCTTTTAAAACTATGTGCCCTAGAACAATACCATTTTCATCCATGAAGTAAAATTTTACAAAATTTAACACAAGGTTACACTTGACACACTTTTGAAGTACTAGAGAGAGTGAATTCAAGCAAGATTCTAATGAGTTTCCTTAAAAGTTAAAGTTATCCAAGAATACTTCCAGGCAGTGTACAAAAAATTTAAATATACTCATCATACACCTCTAGAATATTAAAATAGAATTACAAAGGACAAAAGGAATTCTCTTATATGCATATGTTCCAAAGTTTCATGTTTAAGTAGTATTTTCTGTGTCCTGACGAGTGATTGTGATTGGGAAGTAGCTGTTGTATCCATCAGGAATGAAATAGTGTGACTTTCTAGCTAATTGTTCTAGCATCTGATCCAGGAATGGAAGATGGTAGTGATATTTTCATGTTTCAAAATTCAATTTTTGGTAATCAGTACACTCACAATTTGTTCTTCACTTGAGTTGTGACTACCTCGCCATGTTCATTTGTGACAATAGTTGTCCCACCCTTATTAGGTACAACATGAATTGGACTGACCCATTCACTATCATATATTGGGAAAGATAATACTATCTTGAATAAGATTGGTGATCTCTTCCCTAACTACCTCAAGGATGAGTGGATTGTGTCTTCTTTGTGGTTGTCTAATTTCTTTGGATTATTCCTTAAGATAGATGTGATGCATTAAAAGAGTAGGGATGATTCCTTGTATGTAATCTAAGGGTCCAAACTAAGGCCTTTTTGTTTTCCTCTAACACTTGAACATGTTTGGACTCCTCGGTTTCAGTAAGTGAAGTGGAAATAATGACAGGACAAGAGTAAACATAGAAAAGGAATGCATATTTTAGGAGTTTAAGAAGAGGTTTCAGATTAGTATCATCATTCATTTCTGGGTTAGGCAACTTAGCAATGGTGGAAGGCACTTCAGTAGCTTCATATTCATTTCTCTTAATACAATCCAAGGTGGAGCAGTAGAGATCAGAGTTGATGTGGGATTCAAGAGAGTTTTCATGTTCTTCCAGATTGATGGAGTCTATAAATGAGAGGTCCAAAACAACATCACCATTTATAACTTGGTTAATCATGGTGTAGATTTTACAAGATCCTTTATCATTTGAATATGAATAATATGATGGATTGGGGTTCAATTGACACTCAGAATTTTCCTTAGAAAAATGGATTGAGAATCCAGAGTGATCCTCAGATGGGTATTGCATGGCATGAAAAATGATGAACTTGACCAGTTGGTCACAAAATTCCATGGATAAGATTAATGAATGGGAATCATTCTTGGTTCTCGCAGTCATTTGGAATGTTCTTCATATAATTAAGGTAGATATAGAAGACTTCGTCTCACCTTCTATGTCAAGGACATAGAAATCAACAGGGAAGATAAGATTCTTCACACGAACAATGATATCCTCTACCATACCCTTAGGACTAGAAGTTCTTTGATTGGATAATAGAATGAAAACACTTGTTAGGTATAAGGGACCGAGACCAAGGTTGGAACATATGGATTTGGGCATGAAATTAATTGAGCCTCCTAGGTCTATGAGTGCATCATTGATGTTGGAACTTCTACTTTTTCAAGGAACTGTAAAGGTCCCTAGATCACTGCACTTTATTGGAATAGACTGCCAGATGAAAACATTTTCAAAGGTCCTATGTTGCCTCTTGTGGCTACACAATTCCTTAACAAATTTGGAATACATAGGGGTTTTTATGGAATCTAAAGGATAATATTGAATTAAAAACGTCTAAACATGTCAAGAATTGTAGTTTCAGGTTCAAAGGACTTATTTGGCGTATAAATAGATTAAGGAAAAGGAATTGGTTTCGTAAGGGTAATGGAAGAAGGAGAGGTAATGGATTCATTTTCCTTTCCAAGTTTCTTTTTCTTTTCATTTTCTATGTTATAATTTAAAGGGGGTTGGAGGACTTATCTTGAGGATTATCAATTTTCTTCCTCGATCTAAGTGAAATTTCACATACATTACCCTTGGGGTTGGGTAATGGTTCAGCTAGTAGTTGGGAAGAATATGATTGTTATTGCTGGCTCAGGTGGGATTCAAGTTGACCAATTTGTGTTTCAATGGTTTTAAGGCTAGAATATGTGAATGAGGCAAGATCTTCCACTACACATTCCCATTGTTTCTTGGAAGAAGAGGCTTTTCACTAATTGGGATTACCTTGATTTGGGTTCTTGGGAAAGAAATTGTTTTGGGTTGGGAATTGGGAAGGGTCTCTAGGATAGTGGAATCTAGGAGGAAGAAGAGGAGGATTGATCCTTTGAGGTTGAGGAACAAAAGGTTAATGTTGTTGGAGTTACCAACACTTTGACCATATTGGAATTGTATTGGGTTTTTACAAGGGAATTGAGGGGGATGAGAAATGGTATTCCCATATCTCAATTTAAGGTTATATATAGAAGAGAAGGGATCAGAATGAGTTTAGTTGATGTTTCTAACAACCTAACCTGATTATTGAGGTTTGGGTTTCTGATGAGCATATGTTGCATTGAGCTCCATTGTTTTAGATGAATCAGATTGATCATCTTGAATTTACAGGTATGTGTCTATTGAATGAGGTGGAGAGTTGCAAATTTCATAGTTTTTGACAGGTCAAGGAAACATTTATTGTGGAGAAAATGAGGTTGGGGAATTGGATGCCACATCTAGTTATCGCACAAGACCTGTATGTTCACTCATCCACTCGGTCATCTTGTTCGGATATATGGATTGATAATCTTGGACTTGTCTTACTAGATCATGTGCTCGAGTATGAAATTTTTGTGTGTTTGCATCCATGTTTCTTATGATATCTCTTGTAGCTATAGGAGTTTTATCAACAAGAGCACCTCCACTTGCGGCATAAATGAGACTTCTCTTCATAGCGAATAAACCCTCCTAAAATTATTGGATCAAGAGTTGGTTAGGGATTTGGTGGTGTGGGAAGGTTTAAATAATATTTTTAATCCTCTCTCAGTACTCATGGAACGATCCACTTCGAAATTGATGGATACCACTTATTTCCTTTCGAATAGAAGCAGTATGAGAAGCAGGAAAGAATTTATCTAAGAATAGTGACTTCATGACATTCCATGTGGTTATGGAACCATGTTAGAGGTAGTAAATCCATAATTTGGATGAGTCAACTAGGGAGAAAGGGAATGCTCAGAGTTTGATTTGTCCCTCAAAAATTCCTTGAGGATTCATGGTAGAGAACACCACTTGGAACTCTTTAAGGTGGACATGTGGATCCTCACCAGCTGGCCCGTGGAAATGAGGGAGAAGATGAATCAAACATGATTTCAGTTTGTAGTCATCTTCTATGTTACGATATTGAATACCAAGAGGTTGATAATTCATATCAGGGGTAGAAAGTTCTTTTATTGTTTGTTCCCTAGGATTGGCCATTTCTAATTCATCTGGTGGGATAAGGAATGGTTCCTGAATTATTTGATTATCCCAAATGTTCCTCTTAAGTTGAAAAAGAGTTCACTCAATTTTAGGGTCAAATAAAATGATAGATTATTTGGGAAGCTATGGGGCATTCATATAGATGTTATATGAAAGAGGGAGACATGTTTTTCTTTGTGTTTTTTCAGTTTATGTTTTTTATGAGAAGGTGGGTTTTTCTTTGTGTTTTTTTCAAATTTTTTAAATTTTGTATTTTTACAATAACCAAGAGCTAATGACTACATCAAGCACCATCCCTGAAAATGGAACCATTTGAAGGCATGGATGATTGTCCCCTATCGACTGGTCAAGGTTCTGATACTCTGCTAATGTGTATAATAGCACTCGGGTCGAATCCTCAACGATGATAATTTTTAATAGTCGATTTTTTTTAGTTGATTTTATTTTGATTGAAGGTTTTCTTTCAAATAAAAAATGAATTTATTAATGATTGGTGTTTGTTTTTACAAATTGTTAAATATTGGGGGTGAGTTCATTTTTTGGCAGTTACGCTTGTGATATCCTTGAGCTTTTCTTTATATTTCATTTAAACTGACACACACTTCACAAGATAATGTTTATTGGAATTATAAAGTGTTAAGGATTTAATCTAAGACTTAACATAAAATTGGTTTCTAATATCAATCAAATATTGTTTATGGTAGTGTATTTATGGTTCCAATAATCCATGTACACCATACTTTAATCAAAATAAGTCATTAATCTATGACATGTTAAGTCCAACCTACACAGTGTTAATTAGATGAATATTCATCAAGAAAATAATCTCAATCACATAACATCCCTAAATTATAAATCACCCCAATTAAAGATTTACTTAGAAATTTAAATTATTAGTAATCTGGTTATAATTATTATGATGATAAATTAAGAAGATATGAAAAATAAAGGGATAAGAAATGAGTGGTGTGTCGAACACACACACACAAAAGATGATGATAATAAAAAACGAACTTTAGTTTGAATGAGAAAGAAAATGAAGGGAAAGGGATTCACCTATATTTAAACTCTTTTAAGTAAATTAATATTTTAATACATAAGTTGAATTATAATAATATTTATTGAAGAAGAAACCTTCATTAAAATAGAATTACAAAACAAATAAACACTTTCATGATTACAAACGAAGAACAACACATAAGTAAATGATTGGAAGCAAGGAGGAATTGTTTCTCAAGTAAAAAAATGAGTATGGAAAATACTCCCAAGCCTTTGGAAGAACCTTGGTAATGCCAAACAATCATCATTTGCTCTAAAATGCCAACACCTTTGAGGGAGACTAATGGGATGTATTTATAGACAAGGAAGTGGGTTGTTTTCATTCCCAATCTGTCTCACCACTTGTATCACCAATTTGGATATACAAACTGAAGAATCTCGAGATAGACTCTTCTTAAAAGATGTAGATAATAATTTTTTTTGACTAATCTAAATTTTTTGTGTCATTTGGATTTATGGAGACAATGTTATGGTGGTTTGATTAGATGACGTTAAACTATTCATTTCAATCCATACTTTCTTGAATGCTGAAATTTGAATGGGTTTACAAACAGGAATATGCCTACAAATCCGAATACTTTATTCACCAATGTTGGAATCCTACATCTCCTATTTCACTCTGCAAATTATCAGCTTTATTTGATGATTACATCATGAGTTATGTCATGAATAGTGTCCAGATTTTAATTTTCGGCCAGAATAGTGAACTTGAAATCAAAGCCTTAGTTGTGCCCTTGTCTTTGGATTTGGGACTTGAATGTTTTATCCAAGATGGATTGAATTGTCCCCCGACCTTTGGAGGAGATTTAAAGGATTTTGACATCTATAGTGAGCCCAGTAATTCTATCTTCATGGATTGTCCAGTTTCTTCACAGATTATTTAGGCCTTTTGTGTGGACAATATGACCCTCCAAATTTATGATTTGGCCAGAGGTTCCTTCTAATTAAATGTTGTAACAATAGTAAGGTACCGTAAAAAACAAGAATCATGCGTTTTTTATAATTATGGTGAGATTTATTTTTAAAACATTTAACATAATTTAATCTGTATGAATTCAAATAGTTCTCAAAAAGTATAATTAATATTTAAAAATAAATATTTCACATAAATTATGCACATTTCATATAAAATCAGTAAAGGGAGTATATAGAAAGTTATGAAATTATTAATAACATCACTTACCCCCTCTAAAAAACCTCACATACCTCTGATGATGGGAAACCTTCAAGAACACATAATTTAATACCTCAAACTCCAGGGGGGCTCCAACTACGATCAACATTGGCCTTCTTATGGTTATGAACCATATTCATCCTCTCTCAAACCATCTAAATCATCTCAATCATTATCTACACTAAATTGGGACCAAGAATTAGTAATACCCCAACCTTTGTCCAATACAATATAGAATGGTACAGATTCCCATACAATACCTCATATTTTATCTTGCTAATGGAATAGTGATAGCTATTGATATTGGCACACTCAACCAAGGGAAGGTTCTTTATCCATAATATACCAAAATCCAAGATGTAATATTGAAATATATCCTAGTGTCTGGATGGTCTACTCTATCTTCCCATATGTCAAAATATGAAAAGTAGTACTAAGGTGTAACTTGGAGCCAAAGACATGCTACAACCCTCTCTAATCATGTGAGGTAAAATGATGATCCCGATAATATATACTGGTCCTCAGTACCCCAGTGATGAAATCCATGGAAATATCCTCCCATTTACACTCAGGGAAATCCAAATGATATAAAACCCTCTAGGAACATGGTGTACATCTTCTACCTATTGAAAATAATTGATAACATGCCACAAACACCACCATTGACAACTAAATTCTAGGATATAAAAGCTATCAACTCTAACCATAATATATCTTAGATACACTAGAATGTACCTATAAGGGTGGGATCTTATACTCATGGGTAACTCACTCTCATGTTTCTAGTAGATTAAATATTCTCCATTTAAATAACATCTAGTTCTTAACATTAACTGTCCATACATTTAGAGCATCACCATGACCAACACGGTATCCCATCACCCCTGATTTTGAGTCTTTCCACTGAGAATCCTCCACATGTTGCATCAAGGAAGATTCCACCATCATATAATAAGTAAAATATCTTCCCTTGACTTCCTTAACATAGGTACGCATCAATCATGGATCCTACATCCCTCTAAAAAATCATTATACTCTTGAACCACATATCCTAGTGAATTCTGACTCAGTGCATCAAAAATTATATTTCCCTTCCTCACAGTATAAGAAATCTGAAAATTGTAATAATTGAGAAAATTCATCCACTAATATTGGAAAAAATTTAGATCCCACTGAGAGAATATATATTTTTGTCTCTTGTGGTACATGAAACCCATGAAGCACTCATCGATGAAGTAATGTATCCACAGATTCATCCCAAACAAAACTGATGCTAAATCGACATCCCTGTTGGAATATTAACGCTCATGTGGATGCAACTAAATATACCCACAATAGATTTCCACCCTATGTTTCATCAAATTCACCGCAAGACCAGGAGATATTCATCATAGAAACACTCAAATTTCCCCCCTTTTCAGGAAACCAATGTACCGGGAAACTAACCAATCTCTCCTCTAGGTAGTCAAATGCTTTATATAACTAATCTTTCTAAAAAATCTTGGGATTTCCTATCCAAAAAATTAAATGGGACTATAGTCTGAATGTAATAAGATGCAAACCTCGAGAAATAGATTGAAATAACATGTAAACTATGAACCTATTCCATTTTCTTTGGTGATTCCCATGAAACCACTACCTTAATCCATGATCGTTCTATAGACACACCCTTTAGAAACACTATATTTTCAAGGAAATGAACCTCTCGTATCTAGAAATTACACTTGGATAGATTCCCATAGACTTTATGTTATCTAAGAACCTATAAGAAAAATATATGATGGATATTATTATCCTCCATTAGCTTGGAGTAGATCAATTGTTCATCAATGAACATGAATTTGAATTGGTCTAGGGACTCATGGAACATGGAGTTCATGATCCCCATGAACATATTTGGTGCATTAGTGACACCAAATGGAATGACCATGAACTCAAAGTGTGTATTCTTGTCCTAAAGGTAGTCTTTAGGATATCCTCATCCTTCAAACTCAAATGGTGATATCAAGACCAAAAATAGATCTAAAAACAATTGAATCATTTTATTTGGTCGAAGATATCATAAATCCTCAACAGGGTTAACGGTTCTTAACTTTCACCGAATTCGACCTCTAGTAGTATACAAACAACCATAGACTATTTTATACCTTCTTGGTAAAAAATAATGAAGAAACTCAAGGATATATACTAGGTTATTTGAAACCCCTCTGTATAATATCATCAATATACATCCTTAACTCATGTAGCTTTGTTGGATCCATTCGATAGGGGCCATTGAAATTTGAGATGTTCCTATTTATAACTCTATACGAAAACTATAAATCATATTGAGGGGGTATTCTCACAACCTAATCTGTGAATACATAAATAAACTCATCCACAACCCTATGAAA
The DNA here is from genome assembly GCA_963277665.1 of Viscum album. Taxonomy (NCBI): domain Eukaryota; kingdom Viridiplantae; phylum Streptophyta; class Magnoliopsida; order Santalales; family Viscaceae; genus Viscum; species Viscum album. The sequence goes on from OY728159.1 coordinate 1,034,787,248, forward strand.
ATCTTCTTCTTGGTATTCCACTAATATTTCAACCAACTTATATGAAAGAGGATCGACTTTATTTTCACCAATTTGATAACTTCATTCACTTATAAAAACCACTCATTGGCCCTTCACATGAGAAAATGAAACTATACTCCAAAAATATTTGATAATTGGATGAATATAATATATCCAACCATTCCAAGAATGACATTGTATTATTATATCTATAGTAAAAGTGAAATTCCCCACTGATTGGTGTTTCTCCATCACCAGCCTATATCCCCAGAACACAATAAATAAAGTTGTATGTCCTTAAACTTGTGTGAATAAATCCAAAAGAATTAAAAGTATCTCCCCCTAAAATTGAAAAGCATTCAAAAAACTAGGAGTATCAAAGGTGTGTGAGTCTCCTAAAACAAATAAGGAAGAAACTAGGGTTGATTAAACACTTAACATTCCTTAAAAATCTTTAACCCTCTTAGTGTTGGCACCTCCACCACATGCATCTTCCCATTCTCGTATCCTATTCATATTAGCTGATTACCTCCATGATTATGCTCTAGTCTAGGTCCTTGAGTACAGGTTCCATCCTGAGGATACTCTCATAATGATTTTACCTTCACTTGTTTGAGAAATGTATAATTCCCTGGCTACTAAGAAAACGCCAATGGTCTCAACTACTCATACTGCCTCATAGGAAACTTTTAATTCTACTGAAAAGGGACCTAACCACCCATATGATTCTAAAATACATATGTTTTGGGATACTAAGCATGATGGTTTCCATGACCCCCGTGGACATAACATAAAAAATACAATCCCTCGATAGATTCTCAAGACCCATTTGCACCATAATGAAATGAAAGGGCCTATCATGGTTAGTCCCTTACCGATTGGAACCCTGACTTCATATACATCTATGATTCACTACTTGAAGTTATACAACTCAAGGTCCCCTAAAAACTACCCTCTCAAGGATCACTACCTAGAAAATACATCTTCTAAATAACCTCCACCATCTATTTCACCACCAAATACATATGATGTGTAAAAGGGGTAACATAATATCTGATCATCGGGCATAACACCTCCTCCACACATTTTGTAATGGAATCCTTATTTGTAATGATATCAGGAGAAAATATTAGGGGGGATTCGAACTTAATCCCAATCTCCCACACATTCAATCACCCTTGGTGAAAGGAGATCATCTCCTACCTCTTTGCCACCTTCATCGTTGATGATAATAATTCAAAATAAAACTCTTTCTAAAAATATGACCATGATACATATTATTCCGTGTAATCACTGAGATAAATCATCCACCAATAACATGAATATACCCACGTATGACTAACTCCCAGTAGTACCCAAAATCCATCCCAATCTCAAATCAGATACAATGAGATCTCAAGTTTGTCCAACAAGATCTTAGTCATAAAGTCAAAGATTTTACCCTCAATGTTTCCAAATATATTTCACTAAATGGAATACAAGGACCGCTATCATGCCTCGTCCACCTTTGTTAGGTAAATCCTTCAATGATCTACCAGATCAGCCTACTGAACCTCTAACACTTGATCTCCACACATATTATGACCCATATTAATTCCTAAAAATCCCCAAACCATGATAGCATGGAATTGTATTAGGGTTCATTTAATAAATTTCATTTAATTTCACAAAATCACTCATTTTAAAAAAAATAAAAAAAATCATGATGAATGTACCTTTATTTGTTCTCTATCCTCTAAGTAGGACCAACTCACATGTCCTTTCAGTAGACTCAGGTTCCTTGCGTCAAATCACGGGGGCCATAAAATCTCATTTCCAAGTTGGTCCCTCTAGCCTATTCCACATACCATGATCAACTAGTTTTGTTCTTCTTCCAACCCATTCAATACTCAACATTACTAAATTCAATATCCATCATTTATCTGAAACAAAACCCTGAATACCACTTTTTCATGACCCCCTCCCTCCAAAGGTTTCACTCATTATCCAAAAATGAAGGAAGAGAGATCATGACTTTCGAGTCCTTCCTTATGCAGGCATCAGTTTGGAGACTAAAACTGAGGGTATAAAAATATCACATATAGAATGAATTACCCTAAATAATATAATAAAGATCAATATATTGGATAAATAAAGAACCAAAAATCAACATCCCAAAATATAAAATGGAAACCAATCCAAACCAAAATGCATGAACAATGTCAACAAATAAACATAAAAGTATCAAAATAAATATCAAAAGACAAGTCCTATAAAAATTACTCAACACTATCTCCAATATCCATGCTAGTAATTTCTAGAATGTTCTCTGAAATCATACTAGAAATCTGAAAAAAATAGGTTGATTATAACATATATACATAGTAGGATCATACCCAATGTCTCTCATGCACATGTGAAATGAACATATTAAAGAACCATTGAATAAACAACAGAACTAACATGCTCTTAAAAGGGTCAAATAACCAATATTTTTCTCACCTTATCATGCCCAAAAAATAATTCATCTTTTATAGAAACATAGCATAAAATAATATAAAGAAAAAGATTCCCCTGAATTTGTTCCCGATATATTTTCTGCTCTCACACCCCAACATCAAACATTATGTTCATCCATCCCTTCCATCCTTATCTCCTCACATATCCATCCATCTCAAATATTAGTTAGGAAACATCCCTACCTAACCCACCATGATAAGGTTTAGAAAATTATTTTAGATTCAGTCACCATCACATCAAAACCTCATCCACATAACCAAGGTAATAGGGTATAATCCTTGTTCCTTCCTTCTACCACACGTGACCCCCACTGTATATCACATCATCATCATCACTGGGTGATCTCCAATAACAACCTATCATCACTAGTGGATTCTAATACCAACCCATATCATCACTGAGTGATCTATAACACCAACCCATATCATCATTATTACTACTAAATGAATACTAAGGGATAGGGTTATATATCCATCATATTCACCTCCATCCATTATATTTTATAAAACACCCATAACCTAAATGTTTTGGGTGTTTGTAAGGTTATCTAACTCGAGTGGTGTGCGTATGAAAATAACATAAAAATAAAATATTATAGATATCATATAATAACTCACCTATGGGTTAACATCAACTATACTAGTGTACTCCAAAAAACTCTATTGTTCCTAGAGATGTCTTTCACAACTTTTATCACTACTAAATAAATCACACCACACACCAAGAACTCATGACCGCACAATTTCCATTTTCAATTGCATTATCTTATGTTTCTCAGGATATACAAATTAAAACTTTAATATTCAATTCACTAATTCAATTTTCACATATTATGTTTCAGTCCATAGATTATTCATTTACCAAAAAATTCCAGTTATCATTCAATAAATTTAAGACAATTACCACAGATAAATTTCATCCCATTATATTTGGTTTTCACATTTCAATTAATTACATGGATAACCGGAAAACATACATAACCACAACACATAACATCTCACCCATATAACATCCACCACTACCACAACACAATGTATGCTAATACATTACCACAACCCAACCATCACACAACAACAACCATTATCTAACCATCACACATCGTCCGTCATCACATATCATGCAATCCAACCAATGTTTCCCTACTCAAAAAAATTACCCATAAAACCTTATTACCAACATATAATATATCACATATGAAAACATTAGAAGTACAATAATATATGGAATCATTACCCATATTCCATAATTTACCACACATTAAAATTCATCAAATATGGATTTTAACACTCTACATAAATATCTAGTGTGGGTATTCTTATATAATTTATATTTCCATGAGAAACCAATTCATTATTCATATATAATATTTTAACCTTTTAGTCTGGGTGCTTTAAAAAAATCATCACATTAGGGTTTTCATTATCACAATAACTAAAACATAAGAAAGGCTCCCAAAAAATATGATTATTTGCAACATCACCAAGAAAGCATAGACACATAGACAATATCAAAAAAGTTTTAAATACATGTGAGTACATCCCTTCCCATTAATTAAAGTTTAATTCAATTAATTGCCTTTTTATGATGACCCATATTATCCTCCAAAAGGAATAAAAAATAAAGAAATCCCCACACATTCTCATTAAGAGGGAGAGAATGAGGATCCCCTAACTCAAGTAATATTTATAAAACAAATTTCACAACATTGAAAAGAAGAAACAACCATAAGACAACAACCATATAAGGAAACATAAGATCAACCTGAATCACACCCAGGGATTATCAAAATAGGATCCCAACCACTCCCCAAATCAAAAAAAAATCACTATAGTGAATTCAAAAGATATGAATAAAAGAAATTGGATGGGATAAAATAAGGAATCACAATGGAATGTTTAATATAAAACTCTTGAATCAAAAGATCAAATCCAGAAAATAGGGTTGTAAGATCCTCCAAAATTGCCTAGGGTTAATCAAAAACTTGAGAGGTGGGATATAACTCATAGAGTGTCCAAAATTTATAAATGGGATAGATCTCAACACATTTATATAATTAAACACCAATTCACATTGTGATTATTCATGATTCTCGCCAATTCAAACCATGAAATGAGTTTAGGCTATGAATGCATTTAATTGAGAACCCAAATATTATCTAATGAATTTCATATTGTCTCAAGATGAAATTCATTCATAATGAGAATATAACCTTCATGTCATGAATTTATTAATCATATAAGTTTATTTTGATTCATTTATCCATAAATATCTATTCTCATGTTTTCTGAAGGGATTCCCTTAAATTATATCACTTCCATCCTCCCTAATTTTTTGTTATGTAGTTTCCATTTAATAAATTTTTCAAATTTTCAGTTAGTTAATCTCCATAATCCAGGTCATGAACAACCATTAATGTCTTGAACATATATTCACAGCAGGAACAACCCTCTTAGTATAATTATAGCCTTAAACATCATCAACCCTTCCTCAAGCCTACTTTAAACACCTCTAACTCTTAATATAATGGTCCAATAAGGAACGGACTATTGCACTTATAACGTGGTTTATGTATTTTAATTTAATATAGAATTTAATTATATTATGACTTAGAGAAAACTATTATTATTTTATGTTCTTTTTAATTAGATATTTCTCCCCTACTTGTGTCTTATCATATTCCTTTTATACAACCCTTGATTACGTGTTTATAAATTTTCTCTTACTGAGTGTTTGAGATCACCCCTTTCTTATATTTCCATCCCCCAGGTTATGAAGATTATTATAAGTTATGATATGTTTAGAATATAATCTGGTGTTACTCAATTAAGGATAAATTTCTAAAAGTATCATATAATATGATGCTTATGTAGCTAGTCCTCAAAGATGATAAAGCTTTTTTATTAGGATTGTGATTAACTTTGTGAGTTGTAATGTTTAAATTATTGGAATGATGTAAAATAATGATATTATTAACTTTATTTTATATAATTATATCATATAATTAATTAATTCAACATGCATAATTTCCCAATGAAACTTGAAAAACAAATTAAATCTATTCGGGAATAAAACACTATCTAGATAATGTGATAATAATGCATCTTTAATATCCTCCTAATGAAGAGAAAGAAATAGATTATAATTGTGATGGTTATCATTTAAAGGAGGTATAGTTTCATTAAAATTAATATGTATATCAATCCCAATATCACTATAAATTCCAAGAAAATAATATACTAGAGTATTTCAGATTTGAGTTTGCATGGAAAAAATAAAGTCACTCATTCGAATATGAATGGTTCCTCTCTTAGCCTTATTTTTTTTGTGGTGTCCTTAAAATAGTCTAAAATTCATGTAAACATATTAGATCCTATTAACAATTTATTGGTATTTAATTAGTATTTAATTGAGAGTAATAAGTTCATCAAGTCTGGATTGAAGTGGTCTTTCTTCATGAAAAGCTACAATAAGGTTTTGATTTCTAATCTGACAGTTCACTAGTTGTTTTTCAGCATCCTTAATATTTTCATCAAAATTTTAGAAGGATGTATTGATATATTCCGTTAGATAGGCTTTAAATTTTTTAATATTTTGATATAAAACCTATAAAGGATACCAATAAACTTATTCATCAACTCATTGATGATAGATTCTCTACATACAGGTGAAACAAGCCAGGAATTATTAAATTTAAAGGTAGAAAGGATGATCTCGTCATTATCACATAGATATCATGAATTATTTAATTATGATAAAAACTATATATAGGAATAGTGAGACTGGAAAAATAAATTGACTTTATACTATCATAATTATCATTGAATAATCTATCCAATTTTCTCACAAGTTTTTCATTAACCATATAACTTCACCATGTGAAGTCATCGCCAACGATATGAATTTATTACAGAGTACAATAATCAATATAGGATAAGACTTCATTATATAAAATATTGATGAAATTTAATCTGATATTTTTATTAATCCTTAAAATATTGATAAAATAACTATATATCATCATCAATCCCTTCCAAATGTAATATCTGAGACCCTACTGTAGCAGGTAATCACGATATCCTGAACTATCACACAATGGGCACTCTAAAGAGACTTTATTTAGGCGTATTTTTAAATGTTTAATTTATAAATTTTAGAATGTAAAAAAAATATTCATTTTTTAATTCTTTTTAAATATATTAGATTCAGGTGAAATTTTTGGATTTCTCCAACAATATTGATTTTTAGGCAAATAATAAAAATACCATTTTTGTTAAAACCATGAATTTTATGAAATAATTTGGATATAAAAATAAAATAAAAATCAAATTAATATTATATTGAAAAAATATTTAATGTATAGGTAACATTATAAATTTTAAAATATTGTGATTAATTTATAAACCTATATTTGATATTTTAAATCTTAGGCACATTTTTCACTAAAATTATTTTAAAGAAATATATATTTACTATTTTAAAATAAACATATATCACTTTTAAAAAATTAATAATATTACATATATATAATTTTTAATCCTTGTGCTCTAATTTTATAAAAAGTACCACTTTATTTTTATTCATAAAGGATATTTTACTGAGCTAAAAACTAGTTAACATGGTAAAAGGTAAAATAATTTAAGTAATAATTCAAGGGGTAAATGGATAGAAAAATGATAAAAACATTTATAAATTTTTTTTGTTGAGATATAATAGAAATTAAATCACTCTCTATTCAATTATTTTCTATTTATGGATCCACTTAAAATGTTTAATGTTTTCTCCCTTTATATTAAGTTGAAATGTTTAAAAATTATTATTCTCAGCACATATAAAAGGGGCCTCTCACCATCACTTAAATACCACTCTCAATATTTGGTTTCATCCAAAAAGCATTACTTATTTAGTTAACCAATCATCCTATTTCACAATAATATGTTTCTAGTCATAAGAGATTAGCCTAAGATCTACCTTTCAAAGGAATCCTCTAAGAGAAACTCAAAGTTTTCAACGTAAGTTCAATATTTTTTCTAACATGTTTTCATTTTATCATTCCATTTATAATTTATTTTTTCCAATATTATATAAATAATTTAGTATATTTTGTATAATTTATTTATTTAAATTATTTTTAAAAAAAACAACATCTTCCCTTTATCTTAATAAAAATGAAAGTATCATTTGTGTGTTGTCCAAGCTACCTTCTCCATGACATAACATGTTTTGTTTAACTTCAATGACATAAAATATTTTTCTTAAAAAGGAATATAATATATAAATGTGATATTTATGAAATATTTTACATTATAAAATGATAAACTATAAAACTCATTTTCCCCATTCTATGGAAAATGAAATCATTATCCATTGGTATGTGTGGACTACCACCTCCATGGAATAATTGATTTCCATTTTTCATTTCATCACAAAATATCATGTATGGAATTAATAATGTGTTTAAAGTATAAATATAATGTTTATATAATTATTAATTTTATATTAATATAAATTCAATAACCTATTAAGGATATAAACAATAAACAATCATTAAAAAATTTACCATTTTAAACAAGCATACTAAATCTAAAATCTTTTATTAATATTATGTAATATTTTCATATAAATTACTTATTATTATAAATCATTAAAATTTTGATATATCACATTAATAAACACTAATTAAGAAAATTATTATTCTTTTATAATGATATTACAACAAACCCCCCTCCCCTATAATCATTCATTAAATTAGGTAATTTCAGGTTTGTGTTGGTTTAACCACCTAGTTGAACAATACTAAGAATTTATATCATGAATGACTACTGGAAAATAAATACTAGAATAATATAATATAAAATTTTAAATAATGAGTTTTTTTATTCTAGAGATGTTATATAAATATTTAATTCAATAAAAAACATCATTTAATTGTCAAGACTCAACAAAACTTACTTATTATCAATTTCATATTCAAGGATAAAGAATAAAACAATCCTAAAAGGTATTTAAAACATCATAAATTATTATAAACAATCCTAAAAGATATTTAAAACATCATAAATTATTATAAATAATATATAATAGTGTATTTAATGACTTGTTAATGATTAAATTTTTAATAATAATGAATACATGTGTCATTATTATAAAACTATTACAAAACAATCAAAAGTTTAAACATAGGATGTGGAAAATAGGTGTAATTAATATAGAAAATGACTATTTATGAAGATTATAAATTAAAATGTATATGGGTGTGGTTATGGTTATAAATTAAATAAATAATAATGATATTTTTGTAATATAGGAGCTTAAATTATGTTTATAAAATTTATAACAGGAGGTAAGGGTTTTCCATCACAAATTTCTCTCTTTGAGACATGTTTTGTATTATACAACTAATTATCTTAATGTGGTGTATATATTTCCTATTATAGATTTTGTATAATTAAATTAAATTAATTAAATATATTTTATGATAAATTTTAAAACATCACCTTCAATATGTTTTTATTTAATTGATACTCAATTCATAAGTGAGTTTCTTCATCTCAATTTTCATTCCTTTTTACTCGTGTTATATTAACCACCGATTACTTTTGTTTGGTTAATAAATTTATATGGGAGGAATTTTACGATATTACTCATAAATTTTATTGTATTTAATATTATATATTTCTATCCCTCCCCCCATATTATTTTTATTTAATATTTTCCAAAACTGTTGTAAAACTCAATATTTTTTCTATTGTGGAAAAACAATCCTACATTTTGGTGAAGTAAAAGTGTATGTAGTTTCCTAAGAAATAAATCCATATTTATATTCTATAATGTGGATAAGGATATGGTATATATGAACCTAAGTTTAATCTCCCCAAAAATATTTATTTAACATTAACTCAATCATTACAATGATGCACAATGAGTGGGCCTAGGACTATGCACCTAGATATACCCTCTTGGGGGATATGTTTTACAATACATGTTCACTCATTATGAACTATGATGAAGTATTTTTCATATAATTACCTTGGTATCCAACCAATAGAAACTATTGAGCCCAATTAATTTCTTAAATGAATAACACCACACATTAAATGTACATTCTCTACAATATTTCTCTGATAAGGGTACTTCCTGTTACGTTGATAATTCCCCATAACTTCAAAGTTGATTAAGGTATGCTCTCCTATGCATCCAAATTATTATATTTAATGGATAATTATATATTTTCCATACTTTTAATTATATTTATATCCATTTTTTTATTCATCCACAGGTTCCTTAGTTGGAGGTTTCGTAATTTTCTTAATTAATATGATTTAAATTACTAACTATTTTAAATTATATTTTTGCTGGATACAAGAAAATTGTATGGGTTCAGAAATCATCCACTATGTAATGGATCTAAAATTTATACATTTTCTTTGATTCATTTATTATTCCTCCCTTATCTTGGTTAAACTCTTCATATGTTGGATTTTAGGATAAAATGACTCACATTTTACCTTACTAAAAGATGAAGAAAAATAATTTACACCTATTGAGGAACATATAGAGATCCTTAGAGATATTGATCAATTATTAGAGGGAGTACAAGAATATATCCAAGTAGTTCTACCATAGTAAATCAAGGAAAAAGTTTCTCACATTACAAGGGGGGATTTTATAGTTATTATTCAAGATTAAATTTAGTTCAAGTTAAATTAAGTTATAAATATTCTTCTAATTATAATTTTTATTTATCACACTTTGAGAAAGCACTAATAAAATAAAGAAGATGTTTCACAAGTATCAACCTAAGAGGACGAGGTTACATACTTCATTCTACACAATCTATGCTAGTTGTACCTCATTACAAAGGTGTGGATATAGTGAACTTTGTCCATGGATTAATCCTCACTAATAAAGAATAATTTCAATCTAGAAAGAAAAACATGTTGTGCTTCATGTCCAAGAAACTCCTCCAACCTAAATACTATGGATGATAGTTGGCACTGCCCTTCTAGTGGCAGTCACAATCCAGGGCCCACTTCGGGGATCAAACCAAGATTTATCTTTTTCATTTTATTTATAAGTATTTAGTTTTAAATTTTAATTATTAGTTTAGGAATAAATTAGGATGCATCCATATATCCCTCTATCCTTTTTATCTTACTTTGACATGGAACTTTTACTTAAACGACATGTTTTCTTTTATAGGTCCGTGATGGAAAATTTGGTAGAATAGGAATTTGAGGAAGGAGCCTACAAGTAATTCACATCATGAAAAATATTCAATTCATAAATGGAATTCATTATGTTTAAATTATTCAGAGAAAAATAATTAAATTAAATTTCACTTCATGAAACATATTCACATCATGAATGTACTGCAGAACAGAACTAAAGAAGAAATATTTATACTACTCGACTTAAGAATCGTTGCTAAAGGGATTTTTCTATTACATTGATTATATTTTTAAATATCTATAGTGTTTATTGAATATATATTTTAGATATTTAAATAAATTTTATTCCCCAATTAAACTCTTAAACTCTATTATCGATCTAAGAGACATAAGTTTATTAGGATAATCATTATGCCATGTTTTAATTTTCAATGTTGACATAATTAGATGATTGAAATTTGAAAATGAATGAGTAAGTTTAATAATAATGGTATGAATTTAATAGATCATGATATTTTGGGAATGATTTGATAATTGTAGATAAAATTCTTCATAGATTTGGTATGTTTCGAATTTATGGATTTGATATTGATTGGTTTATTGTTTTTGTACACTGACATGTGAAAATTTCTCAAACCAAATGTTATCATCCCTAAGAAAAATTATGAAACAAATATTTTCCATTCTTTATTTGGTATATTTAATGATAGACCAAGTCATGTTTTCATCTAGAACTTTTTTGGAATATTATCAAATCTATGACATTATAGAATCAATTTTAACGTGATTGAGTAATATTTAATGTTTATCCCTTTATCCTTATACCCACCATAACATTAATCCTAATTTTTCACATAGAAACCCTGAATGGAATTGTTAAGAAATTATCCATGTTACAAGCCTATTATATCCATTCTCACCCTATTTATAGTATATTGCATGATATTCAAATAACAAGGTGTGGGGGAGAAATTGTTTGTGATATATAGAGATGTAATTCATTTTACTAGGGATTATCATTAGATTTTTGGACATTTCATGTTATCATTATACTTTATTATTAACCTATCTTGTAATAAAAAAATAATATCTATATATATAATGGAAAAAATAAAAAAATGTGTTGTGTCTCTTGAGGATCAAAAATATCCATTAACAAATGATGATCTTATAATTTTATGTGGTTAAGAGGTGGATGTGAGATTTTTCTAAAGCAAAATTTTAAAAAAAATGATACATAAAAAATCAGGAGAGTGTGATTCTTTTAGTATGTTTATTTGTATCATGTGCCTACTTTTAGCAATGCGGTTGGGAGATGACATTTTCTGGAGTATTTCATTTTGATTATCATTTGATATCATGAAATATGCTAAAGATTTATAAATATTATTTTAGCATATTTTTATTCATTTCCTACCAACCTTAAGCCTCATATATGTTTTAACCTTAATGAAAATCCCTCAAGATTATTTTTATTTTTTCCTTTATGTGGTGAAAATACTAAATGTATTGTAATCCTATGGTAAGTGACATGTACATGAGGTATGAGCACAGATCTAGTTATATTTTTTAACTTGATATATTATTAAAATAATTCAATGTGTGGTGAATTGAAATTTTAAAGTTAATTCATAATTAATTTAGAAATAAAAATTCAAATAGGAAGAGCTTTGTCATTTCAAAATAGGGGAATTAAAATGAAGTACTAGATTCGTTCCTTTTAAGAATGAGGAGTTGAATGAATTATTTTGTATGAAATTTGAAAGGTTATTTTCAATAATCAAGTATTTTGTTTTATTTCTGATGAAATTTAAATATTGGTTAAATTAAATTCCTTATAAATTTTATTGAGTTTTTATCCTTGAGGAAAAAAATATCTAAGTGTGGAGAAATTGATATAGTCATATTTTTCGTGAATATTCTAATATAAAATATTATATTTTTATACATAAATTTGTTATTATTGATAGTATTTTAATTGTTTTTTTATTTTATTTCAAGATATAGTGTTTTATTAAAAATTATCTAAAAGATGATGATTTGATGATGTAAATAATGGAACATGATGAAGGACAAGTGAAGGACTAAGTTAAAAGATCTAAACTAATTAAATGAGCTGAAATTGGGAAAATACTACTAGAAAACACTAATTCGTAGTTTGAAAGTCATTCACAATGTTAAACATGGTTGATTGAAAGATGTGAATCCATGACGTGAATAAAAAGAGGATTTCAGGCCATACAAACATGTGTAATGGCCTGACACATATGTTCACACCATGACACTTCCAAGAATCACCCATAAAGAAGATTTAGATGATAAAACATGTTGTGAATGTTTTAACCCCCACACATTACACATCCTGAATAGTATTCATGATGTGAAATCACCTTATGGGGCCAAAATGGGTTTTTTGATTGTAATAATTGTGGAAGAAACTTTTATGACCACAAAACATCCCTAGATCCATTATGAGCCATTAAGATGACATTATAATTCCATTATGATTCCCCGAGGTGTGATGGAGGCATATAAATTGAGTCTTATGGGGAGGATGAATATTATTTGGCCATTTGAGGGTTCTTTCATTACGTTTCACTGGGATTGGGCTATTTTAGGTTTTCTTTCCTATTTTTTTTTATAATGTAACATATTCCATATTTTTATTAAGGTTTTCATCAATCCACATATCATTTCCTCTCTTCATAAATCTTTCCCTTTCTATATTCCATCTCTTTGTCATGATCTCTTTCACATCGCAATAGAATGTGAATAACCCTATGCTTGGCCTTGGGGGAGGTTTTTTGGTGTTCTTAATTATCTATCTTTAAATTATTAGATGTTTTTAATTATATTTGTTGGCGGATATGAGATAATTTCATGGGTTCAACAGTCATCCACCATGGTATAAATATCAAATTCAAACCTTTTATTTGATTCATTTCTTTTTCCTCACTTCTCTAAATTAAACTCTTCATATTGTGGAGTTTTGGATAACCGAAGTGGTGAAATAGCATATGGTGGAGATGGTTCTTTTAGTAATATCCCTCTTGTTCAAGGTGTTGTCCTATTTTGATATTTTAGGAGTTACGGTTTGGTGTGCAAATAGGATTCCTATGCATGCCAAAATTACACATTAAATAAATGAAAGGAAACTAATTCATTATGAGGTTTAGTAAATTTAATTATTAAATCGAATTTAAATAGAAAATAAATAATAATTGAAAATGCATTACCAAACCCTAGGTTCAAACCTTTCATCCTAATCTATATTTTATCTACATCTACTTTAGTTTCAAATTAAATTTAAATTTCAAATTTTCCAAAATCCCAAACTTCATTTCATTCATAAAATAATAACATAAAAAGATAAATATATTTAGTGATTTAAATATTAGTCATTGATCAACTGCAATGATCTTCAAGTGAGACAACCCTGATCGGCCTCTATATTGCACTAGGAAACTAAATTAGATTTTATACTACCCTACAACAAGTACGTAAATAATTTTTATTATCCATGTTTTAATTTATTATCATGGATATAACATTCCATTTATTTTAGTTGATTATAGATTAATGTTGTTTATTTATTCAAACTATATAAAATATTACATTTTTATTTTATGTTATATTCTACTTTATTCTACTCATTACTAAGCATTTGATCTCACCCATATTATTTCACTTTCCCTAGGAAACCTATAGGATAAATATGTTTAATTATCAAGGATTTGATAGAAGGGATAATAATCTTCATGTAATTTATTCATGTTGTATATTATATTTTCAATTGTAATGTATGTATGTATCTGGTCTTCCAAGACTAATAAGTTTTTGGATCTTATAGTAACTCTTTTATTCTCTTCGAATAATGTAATATAACTATCATATTTGGGTTTCTGGATTCGGATACATTATATTTTGTATTAGATCAAGTTGATTAAGAACCTTGGGGGTTAGAATTAGAAGAACGTAGTAAGATAGCACAAGTACTATGAAAAACATTATATATTTCTAGGGAACACTATGGAAAACTTAATAAGAATTAAATTTTACAATTCAATATCATATGATAATTATGTTTATTCTATCTTAGAAATATGGCAAATAATGGGAGGAATGGGAACTGTATTAACACTTGTAGTTAATGTTGGGATAATCTCACTATGAAAGAAAATGAAGTTAATGTTGAGGCTAATCATATCATAAAAATATTAGGTAAATTGACCCATGTTATGACAAATTATAACTCTCATGTTGAGTGACCTACTAATCTATAACATATTCTAACTATATTTTACAGCTTTATGTAATAAAAACCTCCGCCATTCGTTGGAACTACTAATCCAGTAGTATATAAACAATGGCTCAAGTGCCCAGAGAACATATTTTTCTCTTTGGGAAGTAGTGAAGAGGAAAAATTATTCATGGTGGACTATCATTTGAAAGTATATACAGACCAATAGTGGTCACTAATTCATAACACTAAACAGGAATATGAGATAAAGTGCATGGAATGGGGAAATTTTTTCAATTAATTCAATGAAAAATACATTTCTCATGATTAAATAAAAAATGGAAAGGAATTTCCTCAATCATATAAAAAATGAAGAGGAAAATGTTATTGAGTATGAGGTTAAATTTACAAGGTTAGTTATACACATTATAGCATATTCACGTAGACCATTAATAAATAATTATCATTTCTTTGATAGGTTAAATCCATTCCTTCATAGGGTGTTGGTCTCTTTGACATTTTATTAAAATGAGGATATAGTCACAAGTGCAGTTAAAATAGAAATGAAGTTCTCTATGATGTATGTATTAAAGGAAAATTGGGAGAAGAAAAGGATGGATGATTATCATGGGAAGAACTGTGCGGTAAAGGCGAATAAAGGAAGGGTGGGATTTCCCAAATGTAATAACTATGGGAAGAAACGCCCTAGGGATTATATGAAGGGAACCATAGTTTATTACATGTGTGATGAGAAAGTTCATCAAGATCATGAATGTTAAGGAATGGAATAATGTGTTTATGTTTAATGCTTTAACTATAAGTAGAAGAGAGGATATATGAATCAATGCCCCAAACTTCAAGGGAATTTACCTTAGAAACGGTATAGGGATCAGGTTCATTCTTATGCAATTACCATAGCTAAAATCATAGTTACTAATGATGTCGTGGAATGTATTTGGATCTAAACCTAAAATTTAGCTAATATATTGTTTGATTCAAGATCTATATAATCTTTTATATCTTCCATATTTGAAAATAACATCAAATATTTTCCTATCACCATATTAATGTAGGTATTAATTAAGTCATCAAGTGGAAATATTATTTCTCTAAAGATATGTCAGTCAATTTTAATTATGATTCATGAATATACTCTATTTTCAAACTTGGTTATTATACCTATGGATGACTTTGATCTAATCATTTTTATGTATTTTAATTCAATTATAATGAAAAAAAATTATTACCAAGATAATGATATTATGATTTATAAAGGTGAGGTGGAATCTCTTATCTTTAGAGGGGAGGCTTTATCATTTAAATAATGTATATATTATCCACCAATAGATCTCCTAAATAAAATTTTGGGAAGATATAAAGATCAATAATGATCTATGTATAAGGAAGATATCTTAATAATAGAGGATATTCCCATGGTACAAAAAATAATTGATGTTTTTTAAGACTAATTACCTAGTCATCCACCAGAGCATGAAGTTGAGTTCTCAATTGAAATCATTCCTAATTCAAAACCTATATCTAAAAATATTTGTATAATGGAACTGGTGGAGTTGGTATAGTTAAAGAAATAGATGCATTATTTTTGTGATAAGTAATTCTTATTCCACACTATTCCACCATAGAGATCCCCAATTTAATTCATGAAGAAGTGGGATGGGTCTATGAGATTTTGAATCGATTATAGGGAGATAAATTCCATTACTAAAAAGAATAATTATACTTTAACATGAATTTATGAATTATTTGATCAACTTCAAGTATCCCAATACTTTTCAAAGACTGATATTCACTCTGATTACCATCAGCTAAGGGTGATGATGGATAACTTACTGATGATGAAATTTTGAAAAAGGTATTGACAATATGATTTTATAGTAACACCTATTGAATTGACCAATGAACTTTATATATTTATGGATATTATAAATTTATTATTCAAGGATTATTTAGATAATTTTACTGTGGTATTAATTTATGTTATCTTGATATACTCTATGAGTAATGAAGATCTTGAGATTTATGTGAAAATAATTTTGAAGAACCTCAGAAAAAAATAATTGTGTGGGAAAGATGTGATATATATATATGGACAAAAATGTTTGAATTATATCTTCTATTAGGTGGATATTGACATGAGGAAAATGATATGGTTGGAACTACTCAAGGACTATGATTTCTTGATAAACTACCACATGGGAAGGAAAAAAGTCAAAGATTCATTAAGTAAGAGGGATTATGGAGTTCTGACCATGATGAGGTTTAACATGAATCATATATATATAGAGACATGGTAATGTTTGATATGGTGAATTTTAGGCACGACAATATATATTTCCTTTCCAAGGTAACTATTATACCATCCCTATAAGAAAATATTGAGAGGTCGCAGCAGGTTGAAAAGCACTTATAAAGGAATAATAAAGTAGTAAATGATTGTAATAAAGTTGCATCCTACTCCCAAGATTTTCCCTTAATCGTTATCTTATTTGTATAGTGTTTCTAAGAATATTTGGGCTTAGAACTACTCTTTTTTCCTTTCCTTTTATTCACCATAAGGACTAAATTATTTTCATGATTCATCTCCTTATCATCTTTGGTGAAGAAGAGTGAGAATATCTAGGAGATACTTCACAATGTTTTTCATACTAAAATTTACAACAAAGATATATAATCACTGAGTGAGTGATGCAAGAATGAGATTAGTGAACATTTCATCGAGTATATTAAAACCTATAACTTATAAGTGATATATGTAGCCAATAAGCTTGACTATGTGAGGCACTTTTGGCACACCCTCTTTAATATTACTCTAAATTAGTCCCTTAGAACTTGTTTGTTATGATGCGTGGGGACTATCAAATGTTCACTCATATGTAGGATCACTACACTTTGTAACCTTCACTGATGATGCTACTAAAAATGTATTGGTTTAATTTTTGGAGAATAAAAATTATATTTTTTTTATGAATTTATTAAATAAATATTTTTTGATAAGAAAGAATGTCAAATAAAGTTAAAATTTCAATATACAGACAACGGTGGGGAATAAACTGGACAAAACATTCATAACTTCTATTTGAAGAATGAAATCAAGCATGAGAAGACTATTCTAGGTACTCCATAATAAAAAAAATTAACCGATGGAATGAATCAAACTCTGAAAAATCAAATCTTGGAGTATAAGGCTTTAATCAGGAATACATAAGGGTGTTTGGGAAGAGGACTTGAATAAAATATCTTAAATAGTGAATAGAATTTTGGCTTCAATTGTGGGAATGGAACTTACATTGGAACTTTGATATGGTAAGAGACCATAGATCGCCATCTCAATGTTTTTAGAAGCATCACATATGTTTATATTGATTATAAAGAGAGTGATAAGTTAGAGGAAAAATATAAAGTGTGTTTTATTTTTTGATATGATGATGAGAACATTTGTTATTTATTATGGGATGAGGAAAATAAAAAATTTATCTAGATATGATATGTTGATATCAATGAAGAACTTGTATAGAAATATCAAAAATTGGCTGAGAGGGAAGTTGAGGATAGTTAAAAAAATCAATGTTCAGGGTAATTAGACTATAAAGACCCATATTTTCCGTGTAATGTTTCTCATTATATGGAATTATTACAAGCCTGTGAAAATTAACGGCGCATGATTCCATAGCTCGGTGTGCCCAGAATGAGTTTCTGAACATTTTTTTAGGTACGTTTAGTAAACGCGCGAATGACATGTTATATCTTTTGAAATGGTGCTCGAATTAAAAATATAAGGACACCATTGAATATGCAGCATCGTTATTCGCTTAAGGAATGATTTATTCGACCGTAGTAAGTCTGGAGAAAACGTTAGATTCTAGAATTTTTAAAAGAATAATAAAATAACTTGGTTATTTTATTTATTTATTTCTTTTCCTCCAATGGACATGCAACATTGACGGGACCAACGACGATTCATGCCATTAAATGGACTGACTCCCCAAATCATTTGTAATAGAACCATTGGAATTATGAAGGTTCTTATTAAAAGAACCCCCATTAATTCTATAGGCATTACTCACCCTCACCCTCTCTTATTTATATGGAGCTGGGGAAGAGGAATTGGCACAACATCACCAAACTATGATGTTCTAATAAAGTGTCATGATGCCAATCACTAGGTGGATGGAGCCAGTTTCAGTGAGTGGTAACTAGCGACACCGAATCATGAACCGAAAGATGGCATTTGAGTGCCAACGTTTGTAGCTTGTTTCGGGTATGACGAACACCAAATCTTCCTCAATCGTAGGTGTTATCCAACAATATTGAGGTAGGGGTTTTGTTTAAAGTTAATATTTGATATTTTACTTTCTTTTGTTTGTTATCATATTAACGCAGAGGGTATGGCCCAAAAAAACAAGGCCAGAACACCCCCCCCCACTCTGTTTAAGTTTTGTTCTTTGGTAATGTTTTCCTCAGGGTGACAGTAGTGAGAAGACAGAGGTAGCATTGAAGAAACAACCGAACCTTCGGCGCGCCAAGTCAGTGGTGGCCAGTGGAGACCCATGACAACTGACCGTGGGTGGTGTAGGGCTTCGCGCGATGGTGCACTGCGGAGGCCGGAGGTGGTTGACCCGAGCCAGCTGTGCAGGACAAGGGGCGGCGCCCGCAAGAGCTACTGGGGGCTACTTCTGTAGAATGTTGAGAGTGGAAGTGCCCCGCACCGCGCCGGTTTGGTAGACCTCTTATCGGCCAAAACATTCGATAGTTATGTGGTGGGGCAGTGCCCCACCAGCAGTCCAAAACGGTCGCACACCCGAGGGGACAGCTGGGAAGACCCGTTCACCTTTTGGAAGACCATGTCGGACCTGCAGCCCAGGGGGTCGAGTCAATCCCACGGCCTAGTGGGCCAATGTTGGTGGGCCGAGCCCCACCTGACAAGCCATGCCAATCGCGGCCCAGGACAACAAACCGAATCGGGCTGACCCCGAAGGGCCGAACCTAGTAAATCGGTCCAGCCTTTAATGGGACAGACCCGAGTGGGTTTAGGTAGACCACATGACTCGTTGCATCACGCCATCCAGACCAAGTAAGTCTGAGCCCAGAACCAACCGATCCTCGAATAAAGAAACACCCATAACTAAAAAACCAGGTGTCCATTCAACATGTCATTAGTGGCATTGGGATCCCTTTTGGGATGTAGTCCCTTTCGCATATTCTCATGGTCCTGACTGAGCCAGGCCTGACCAAGGTGCAATCACCCCCGTTTCACGGAAAGGGTGTAACTAACAGACGGGGCGTCAGTTTGAAAAACCGTATATAGAGCCAGAACCCTTAGGATGACGTGGTCCTTTTGGTATACTCCACTTTTGTTTTGGAGAAATTTGGAGTGTATCTGGGTTGGATCAAACCTAAATCCAACTGGGCCCTTGGAACTAAAATGCTTATAAGTCATAGACCGGGTGTCTGATTGACGCGTTGTCTATCGCGTTGGAACCCTTACGTCATGGAGGTACTTTGGGATACTTCTTCATGAAACCTTTTGGATTTTTATGTATTACTAATGGCTTGAATAGAAGTTATCCCAAAAATGCTATGAGTGGGAATCCTATGGCTGGCAGAGAGTCAGAGGTTGGAGACAGATCATACGGAGGTTAGTACCGACCGATCCTGTGTGGGTCAGCATCGATCCTATGTGGGAAAATCTTGTGTGGGTCAGTGCTCACCAATATTTTGTGGGTCAGTGCTCAAAAATATTGTGTGGGTCAGCGCATACCGATCATGTGTGGGTCACCACATATCAATCCTGTGTGGGTCATATCCAGTGTGGGTCAGCGTTCAGCGATCCTATGTAGGCAGTGCATACCGATCATGTGTGGGTCACTGAGGGTTAGTACATGTCGATCCTGTGTGGTCCAGGCTCTGTATGGTCAGTAGTATTGCCTCTTGATAGAATAAGATGATCTATATTTGTGACTAATCATATTAACTTATATACTTCACTTAAATCTGGTGTGATATGTGTCTTTTACCTTCATGGGGTTACCTTTGTAGTACCTTCACCTATGTGGTGTTATCTTCGTAGTGTTACCATTGGGGTACTTTTACCTTCATGGTGTTAACTCCGCGGTGTTACCTATGTGGTACTTTTACCTTTGTGGTGTTACATTTGGGGTACTTATACATTCATGGTGTTACCTTTGTGTTATTCTTCCATCATGTTTGAGATGATTATATTTTGATAACTTAGGTATATGTATGGGCATATACCCAAGCAGAGTTGATGACTGCTTCATGCTTCGTGATTGAGGTCTTTATTTGTATTTTTTCCTTTATGGAACTCTGGGAGACCTTCAGGGGTCTCGAGGTCCCTACTGAGTATTATTATACTCACCCATGCATGGGATTCTCCTGCACCTTGTCAAGTCTTGTGAAGATGATGAATAGCATTGATCGAGGCTGAGGGAGCCAGGACTGGACGATGCTCATAGGTGGACCATTTGATGTGACTTAACACAGGACTACTGATCATGAGATTTACCTACCCTTCAGGTAGGATCCTTATTGGATGTTCCAGGATATGTTTTTCTCTTTTCAGTTGTACTTGTACTTTTCAGTTGGGCATATATTTCGGCCCCTTTACTTTCAACACACTTTTTACTACAACAGTTTACTTCATGGTTGCTTCTTTTTGAGTTCTTGGATTGTGTGTTTGTATAAGTTTAAAGGACATGTCATCCCATTTTTGGTATACACATTTTGGTGCTATTCTCCAGCCCCTAGCCTATGGAAGGGGGGCTTGGGGTTGTCACAACAAGAGCCCCTGGGGATGGTTCGTGACAAAGAGGTGTTAGAGGAGTCGGTTCTATCAAAGAACTATGAATATGATATTTTCAATGTGGAAATAGTGTTAAGTGTTATGAGTGTGGTTTTCAGTTTGGGGAATCCAACATTGGTGAGGCAGCCGACATATCCATACACCAGGACCCTGAATTCTGATTTCTGACTCAGTAAACGAAAACACTAATTGTGTGTGTCTTGAAAAGTTTTTCTTATAATTTTTCATTGAGTAGGCTCACCAAGAATAACTTATTGACTGTTGTGAAATTGTTTTATTTCATGATGTTGTCACAAAGACACCAATCCTAGATTCCCAAGAGAGTACACGATGATGGCCCACCATGTGGTGAGGCTTTGATGTAGGTCCCTCTTACGTGGATAGTACCATCGGGTGGTGCACTAATAGCACCACCACCTGTTGGGTAACAGATGCCACCAGTCCAACCACCATAGGGTGTACACCAATCCAATGTGTTTCATGAGTTTCAGTGGGAGAGAACTATGAGGTTCTGAGGCAAGATGGATCCATAGGTGGCTAAGGAATGGATGGAGGATGTGGGAATATTTTTTATGCTTGGATGGAACACCAGCTGATATATTGGTGATCCTAGTTGTCAGTATCTTCCAGGGAGCATTTGGGAGATGGTGTAGTATAACACTCTAGTAACACAATGTGGTGACACTCACCTTGGTGGACTTTGAGGTACTTTTCAGGGTATAGATCATCCCAATGACTCTACGCTCAGTGTCTATACAAGAGTTGCTGCAGTTACAGTAGGGCAGCATGATCGTGGCCTGGTACACGTCGAGGTTCACTGATCTCTTATGCTACTCCACCAGCATGGTATGGAACCATTTCTTTAGTGTTCAAACTTTTAGTAGGTTCTTTGTTCGGATATCAGGGCATCAATGATATTTCTCAGCATTCTGATGCAGGATGGGGTGCTAGAGAGAGTGTTTTTGGTGGAGAGATTCCTAGCTGAGCAGGCACCGACAACGAGAGGCACCAATGGATGTTAGGTAGTGGAGTCATCCACACCAAGAAGTAGACAAATGATTCAGGGGACCAAGCAAGCTAGACCTTCTTTTGGATGACCTCAGGATATAGGGTTGGTAGTGAGGGGATCATGGGCATAGGAGGACAGTTGAGGATTAGGCAGTTCTACTCATACCTAGGTAGTGTCACATGGATCGTGATTTCCTAACCTTCCATACAGATGACCAGATAATGGGTGGGGGACCATAGTGGTAGAGGAATAGCTTTAAGAAAGGAGGTTTTTAGGGCAGCCAGCAAGGTAGAGGAGTCAGTCGTGTAGCAGGCGGTGGGCGAAGATTCAAGGTTCTACCACCACCACCTCCAGGTTGTCCACCCCGACCACAGGAAGTAGGAGGACATAGACGATCAAAAATCCAGGAAGTTGAGGCTTATGACCACATCACTCTAGAGATGATTAGAGGTACGATCTGTGTATATTACACCTGAGTTTTAATACTTATAGACACAGGTTTCAGTCATGCTTTTATTTCCACAGCACTTGTTTAGTGCTCGGAGATTCCAACGGATCTATTGGCTCGATCCTTACCGCTAGAGCCTCTTACGGGAGGGGATTTGACAATTACACACTAGTACCAGCATTGTAATATTACTCTAGGAGGTGATAGATTTGACTAGGATATTCTAGTAGCGGCATTGAGGCCTTACTATGTCATATTGTGTATGGACTAGTTGTCCACAGACCATGCTCAGATTGACTATATTAGGTGCAAATTGAAGTGTGTCTATGAGGATGGGACCAGTGTTTCCTTCACTAGTGTAAAGGGAACCTTTTCAGGCTATGATGAACTTGCTCGGAGGAGGGTGTAGCCAATCAAACATCAGTTGGCTAGCCTTACCCTCGGGGAAATTGATATTAAGAGTCTGAGAAATCCTATAGTGGTGGACCTGTATACCAATGTATTTCCTGATGATGTTCTGGGACTACCTTCACACATAGAGAAAGACTTTTACATTGAAATGTACCCTGGGATAGCACTGATATGTACAACAACATATCAAATGGATCCCATAGAGATTCATGAGTTGCGAGTACAGTTGGAGAACTTGCAGAGGAAGGGTTTCATAAGGCCTATTATGTCTCTGTGGGCAGCCCTAATTTTATTCTCCAAGAAGGCAGATGGGAGTTTGAGACTCTATGTAGATTACTAGTGCCTGAACCAGGTGACCGTGAAGTACAAGTATCCACTCTTGAGGATTTATGATCTCTTTGATTAGTTTAAGGGAGCTTGATGGTTTTCGAAGATAGACCTTAGATCAGGCTATCATCAGCTCAGGGTATGAGATGAGGATGTGCAGATGACAGCCTTTATATGTAGGTATGGCCACTATGAGTTCTTGGTTATGACTTTTGTCATGACCAACTCCCATGTAGTGTTCATGGGACTCATGACTAAGATTTTCCAGCCATACCTAGATTGTTTTGTGGTGGTCTTCATAGAAGACATCATAGTGTACTCAGCGATGGAGGATAAGCTTGCCTATCATCTGCAGATATATTTGGATACACTCCAAGAGCACCAGCTTTATGGTAAGCTCTCGAAGTGCTAGTTCTAGATATGATAGTTTCACTTTCTAGGACATGTTATCTTGGAGGCTGGAGTTTAAGTAGATCTGGAGAAGATATAGTTTGTGCTATCTTTGGATCCATGTAGAAGTGTGACCTAGGTTCAGTGTTTCCTAGGGTTGGTTGGGTCCTACAGGAGATTCGTACCCAACTTTTCCAGAGTTTTGGAACCCTTTTATATGTTGAAAAATAAGGGACAACCCTTCGTATATATAGAGATATGATAGTGGAATTTTTAGGATCTAAGGCAGAGACTGACGAGTGCCCCCATCTTAAGGCTACCAGAAGAGGGTGTTGGTATGTAGTCTATTGCAATGCATCAGAGACCGAACCTGGGTGTGTCCTGATGCAGAAGTCAGTAGTGATCACTTATGGTTCACGATAGCTGAGGTATCATGTGTATAACTATGCTACCCATGATTTGGAGTTTGGAGAAGTGGTCTTCACCTTGAATATGTCGAGATATTATTTGATGGGAAAACATTTTATAGTCTACTATGATCACAAGAGTATCAGGTATATCTTCTCATAGATGGACCTGAATTTTAGACAATTACTATGGATAGAGTTCCTCTATAACTATGACTTTGAGATAGTCTATACTTCTGGGAAGGTCAACGTAGTGGCAGACTCACTCAGTAGGAGGTCTGGTCTACATTTGCTGAGCGTGGCGACAAAGAAACTAGTCACATTGCAGATATTCATTGTGGATAGAGTTGGAGAATCTTACTACAATCTATGACTATCACTCCCCCACTTCTTTAGTGAGTTCAGGAGTCACAGCTTGGGGACATTGACTGTGAGGCACGTCATACTCAGATATCCTTAGGACAGAAACCTGATGAATTTTCTAAAGGTGGGGACCATGTCATCCTCTTTAGAGGACACACCACGGTACTAGTGGTTCTATGGGAGGGGGTTTTGAGGGATTTCCATACGTACCCTCTAGTAGTACATCCTAGTGTGGAGAAGATGTACCAGGACCTCCGGTGTCATCACAATTGGCCCAGGATAAAGAATATAGCAGTAGAGTTTGTTTCACGATGCATCACTTGTCATCAAGTGAAGGCTGAGAATCAGGTTCCAACTGGATTAGTGCATCCACTAGAGGTATCAGAGTGGATGTGGGATGGTATCTCCATGTAATTTTTGACATGTCAACCAAGTAATTCTATGGGACATAATTTCATTTGGGTGATTGTCAAACGACTCACCAAGTCATCCCACTTCTTACCCATCTATGAGAAGGGATCAGTAGAGGGATTCAGATGCCTCTATGTACAAGAGATTGTACAACTTCATGGGTGTACATAAATGATTTTCCCTAACTGTGATGAATTTTTTCATCATAGTTGTGGAAGGGGTAACATAAGGTGTTTGGGACTCAGCTATGTTTGAGCACCGCCTTTCATCCCTAGACGGATGGTCAGATGGAGCAGACCATTCAGACACTAGAGGACATGTTATGTTCTTACATAATAGATTTTGGCTGCAGTTTGGAGGATCAGTTTCCCTTGGTGGAGTTTTCATACAACAACATCTATCACTCCACTATCAGTATGGAACCATTCAAGGCCTTAAACGATCGACTTTGCAGATCACCTCTATGCTAGACAGACCAAGGGGAGTCAGCACTTATGGGTCCAGAGTTGGTACGGGATACCATTGAGAAGGTGCAGATCATCTAGGAGTGTATGAAGACTACACATAGTAGAAAGAAGTTTTATGACAGGAGACGGAGGCCCTTAGAGTTCGATGAGGGAGACCATTTTTTCATACGGGTCTCACCTCGATGAGGTTTTCAAAGATTTGGCTGCAGCGAAAAACTCTCACTGAGGATTATCTAACCTTTTATGATACATCAGAGCATTGGAAAGGTATCCTACCACTTGGCACTACCACCACAGTTGCAGAAGGTGCAAGAAGTATTCCACATATCTTAGCTGAGGAGATACGTGCATGAACCATCTCACGTCATCGACCATAGTGAGTTGGAATTTGATGATGGGGTGATTTTTATGGAGGTTCCAGGGGAGATGGAGGATAAACAGGAGAGGTTCCATCATGAATGATCGATACCTGTGTTTCACATTCACCAGCATCACGAGAACCTCTAGGAAGGCACATGGGAGCGGGAGGCTCATATTCGTGCTCAGTACCCCAATTTGTTTCCTTAGTCTATGTTTTTTATTTTAGGGATGAAAATACCTAAGGTGGGGAGAATGTAAAGACCTGTATTTTTCATTTAAATTTATTCTAAATTATATTAAATTATTATGAGTTTGTGAAAATTGACGGTGCATGATTTTGAGGCCCGATGTGCCTGGAATGAATTTCTAAACGTTTTTATGGAATGTTCAGTAAACGTGCAGGAATCATTTTCTATCTTTTGAACTAGTGATCAGATTAATAATATGAGGTAACCATTGAATCCATAGCACTAGGATTCTCATAAGGGAGAATTCAATTCTACCGTAGATAGTCTGGATAAAAAGATAGATTTTCGACTTTTTAAAAGAATAATAAAATAACTGTGTTATTTTATTTATTTCTTTCTTTTCCTCCAATGAACAAGAGGCATTGGCGGGACCAATGACGTGTCAAGACATTAAATGGATTGAATCCTCAAATCATTTATAACAGCACCATTGGAATTAGGAAGGTTCCTATTAAATGAACCCCCAATAATTCCATGGGTGTTACTTGCTCTCCCCCTCTCGTATTTATATGGAGCTTAGGGAGAGGTATTGGCACAGCTTCACAAAGCTAGGGAGTTCTGATAAACTGTCACGATGCCAATCACATAGAGGATGGAGTTGGTTATAGTGGGTGGTGATGAGTGACACTGAATCACGAACTGAAGGACGATGTTTTAGTGACAACGTTGGTGGATTATTGCGAGGATGGCGAACATTGACTCTTCCTCAATCGCGGGCGTTCTCCAATGATCTTGAGGTAGGGTGTTTCTTTAAATATCAACATTGATATTTTCCGAGATTCATTTCATTAACATGTTAACATAGAGGGTGAGGGACAAACAAACAAGGTCTGGATGCCCCCCCCCCCTATAGCTCAGTTTAAGTTGCATTATTTGGGGAAGCTTTACTTAGGGTGACACAGTGAGAAGATGGAGGTAGCACGAATGAAACCACTGAACTGCTGATCCACCAAGTCGGCGGCAACCGACGGGGGCTAGTGGAGTCCCGCGGAAGCCTTCCACAAGTGGTGGAGGGTGATGCGCGACGGCACGCCTCAGATTCTGGAGGTGGCCGAACCAAGCCGGTCGCACGGGACGAGCGGTGGCGCCCGCAGGCACCGCTGGCAACTGCTGTCGTGGCTGGCAGGCTGTGGAAGGTGGAGAGCTGCGTGGCCTCGTATCATTTCGAGTTGGTGGGACCTAGGTATGCCAAAATAGAAGACCATTACGTGGTGGGGTAGTTCCCCACCGGCTGCCCGAAATGGCCCCGCACCCATGGGGCTAGTAGGGAAGACTGGTGATCCTTCTGGCGGATGCGAGCTGGCCGAGTGGTCTGGACCCACCCAGCGGGCCGGGTCAGACCCCCGGCCCAAAAGGTTGGGCTGAACCCGTAGCCCAGTAGGCCAAGGTGGGTGGGTCGAGGCCCACCCAACGGGATGGGCCAACCGTGGCCCGTGTCCGCAAACCTAACAAGGCCAACCCTAACAGGCCTGACCCTGTAAACTGGGAAAAACATTAGCAGGCCGGACCCAAGTTGGTTCAGGTAGACCCCAAAACCAATTACGTCGAGTTGGCCTAGCCGAGTTAGACCGGGCATAGACCTGACCGGTTCCCAAGTGAAGAAATGCTCAAAACAGAAAAACTGAGTTTCTGTTCAACACGTGGTTAGTGGAATTGGGATCCCTTTTTAGAAGCGGTACCTTTGGAATATTCCATAGGGCCTGACTGATTTGGGCCGGACAAAGGTGTGACCACCCCCGTTTCCTAGAAAGGGGTGTAACTGATAGACATGGTGTTCGTTTGAATAACTCTCTGTAGTGCCAGAACCCATAGAATGAGGTGTTCCTTTTGGTATACTCCACTTTTGTTTTGAAGAAATTTAGAGGGCGGCAAGGTTGGATCGAACCTGAATCCAACTAGTTCCTCGAAACTAAAATGATTATAAGTCATAGATCGGGTGTCCGATTGACATGCCGTCTATCTCGTTGGAACGCTTACGACATGGCCTTCCTTTGAAGTGATTTTTCATGGAACCTCATGGAAGTTGATGTATGACCGATGTCTTCAGGATCCGTTCTCTAAAACATGCTATGAGTGGGAATCCAGTGGATGGCAGTGAGGTAGAGGTTGGAGACATGTCATACGGAGGTTAGTACCAAGCGATCCTGCGTGGTTCAGAACCGATCATGTGTCTGTCAGATCCTATGTGGGCCAGCGCTCAGCGATCTTGTGTGGGTCAGTGCATACCGATCCATTGTGGGTCAAATATTTTGTGGGTCATCGTTCAGCGATCCTGTGTGGTTTAGTACATACTGATCTTGTGTGGGTCGGATCCTGTGTGGGTCAACAGGGGTTATTACCTATCGATCCTATGTGGGTCAGGCTCTGTATGGTCAGTAGTAGTTCTTCTTTATTGAATAATATGATCTAGCTTTGAAACTAATCATATTTACTTCTATACTTAACTTAAACCTGGTGTGAGCTAAGTCTTTTATATTTGTGGTTGTACCTTTGTGGTACCTTCACCTTTGTGGTTTTACCTGTGTGGTATTTTACCTTCATGGTGTTATCTTCGTGGTGTTACCTATGAGTTACTTTTACCGTCATTGTGTTATCTTTTTGTTACTTTTATCTTCATGATGTTACCTTTGTGGTATTCTTCCCTCATGTTTGAGATGAGTATCTTTTGAGAAATTAGGTATGTGTATGGACATATACCCAAGTAGATTTTATGACCACTTATTACTTTTTGATTGGGGTATTTCTTTGTGGTTTTTCCTTTGTGGAACTCTAGGATACATTTGGGGGTCTCAGGGTCCCTACTGAGTATATTTAAACTCACCCTTGCACGGGATTTTCCCACACCTTGTTGTGTTGTGTACAGATGACGAAAATCGTTGATCGAGGCTGGGGAGCTAGGACTGGATGGTGCTCAAAGGTGGACCATTTTATATGATGTGATGCAGGACTAATGATTTTGAGCTTTACCTACCCTTCATGTAGGATCCCTGATGGACATTACAGGATTTGTTTTTCTCTTTTCAGTTGTACTTGTATATTGTAGTTGGGCTTGTATTCTGGCCCCTTTACCTTCAGCACAATTTTTACTACAGCGGTTTACATCATGGTTTCTTCTTGTTGATTTCTTGGATTGTGTGTTTGTACAGGTTTTAAGGAATTTCCTTCCCATTGTAGGGATATGCCTTTCCAATGCTATTATCTAGCCACTGGCCTATGGAACGCGGGCTTGGGGTAGTCATGACATGGGCGCTGGGGGATGGGTCATGACATAGAAAGAAGATACTAGAAAAAATTCCATTCTAGAATTTTTAGGGAAAACAACAGAGACTAACACCCTGTTATTCAAGGTAAAAAAAATTATAATATTAGACAAACCACTGATAGATTATGAATGTTCAATAATACAAGTACCGAACAATTATTGATCAGAAAAAAACATTATCGAATATAAGGCTACTAAAAAGAGGTTCAGATTGAAGAAAATGAGGTTGTGTTGAAGATATCCACTCATATCAAGAAACCTGTTTAGATTTTTGGGTATAATATGAATTTCTTACTTTATATAGATGTATTGTAACTGTTTATTCTAGAGGAATTATATGCACTCAGATACATAACTCAATTGGAGTGAACCACAGAAGAGGAAATGAGTTCCTTTAATCTCAAAAAATACTCAGAATTTGGATAAGAATCTAAAAGGAAATATAGATCTGAAAAAATAGGTATTTCATTTGAAATTTTATGTTAATGGAAGTAGATGATATAAAGGAAGGTTAGTGGTGAATTTTTTTCATTAAATATAAAGAATTAACTTTTCTGAAATTTTATCACCAGTGATGGGTCAAACAACCAGTTAGATAGTGCATAGCATTTTTGAATCCAAAGAACTACACTTGTATCATAAGGATATAATGATATAATTTCATCATGGGTACATGGTTTAAGAAATTTACATGGTTTGGACCAAGTTTTATGAAGTTCATCAGAAAGATAATTTGGTTTATAATTTGAAATTATTTATTTATAGATTGAAGAAATATCTAAGATGGTGGAATAAAATGATCATCACTTTCATGTTTGAAGAATGATTCATTAATTTTGAGTATGATCAATATTATTATGAAAAAAATTGGAAGATAGAACATATCTCACATTTTTTTGTATATGCGTGATATATTGATTATTGGTACAAAGTTCTAATGAATTGAGGGAAAAAAGGAATCTATCAATATAATTCAATATGAATGGTATTGGGAAATCGAAATATATTTTTTGGATAATAATTGAGAGGGATATGAAATTTTTTTCATTGGTTTTATCCAATAAGGAATACATTATCATTGTAATCAAATGATTTAGAATGACTATTTCTAAACCAGTCTCAACTCACCTTTTCAAACAATTCAATCTCAAAAAAACTACAGCACCATCAATCTAAGGAGAATTTTGTGAGATAGAGAAGGTTATTTATGCTTTGGTTGTAGAAATTTTGAAGTGTGCGATGGTTTGTACTCATCCATGTTTTTTTGTAGAGGTAGTTTTTAGTCATTTCATGTCAAATCTTGGAAGGAATAATTAGGAAGCTATGAAATGGATATTATGACACTTGAAAGGATCATATGATTTAGATTTATGTTATTATTATTATTATTACTTGAAGGGTTTTATAGATGTATATTTTACTAGAGACATGGACTCAATAAAAATTACTACATGTTTTTTATTTAATTTTGGTGGAACAATAGTTAGTTCGATGTCTTGGTTGAAACTAGTGGTTACTTTATCTATAATAAAAGTAAGGTACATTTTTACTACTGAAGTAGGTAATTAGATTATATGGTTTATGTGATTACTAAAGGTACATGGAAATTTATCATATATAGTAATGTTATTCTATGATAGTCAATATTTCATTCTTCTTGTTTGAAACCTAGTGTTTTATATAATAAATTAACACAGTTACCTAAATTGTCATTTCAAAATATAAATACTGGAGGATAATGTTTTGGATATTTAGAATATTGTTACAAATATTTTTACAAAAGTGATAGTCCAAGAAAATATGAGACAATCTTATCCTTTAGTGGGACTCAGCTGATTGGACAGTATGGAGGAAAAAACGTGCATCAGACAGAGAAATATCTAAATATAATTAAATATGAAAAAGGATGAAATGATAATGTAATTTACAAGTGGTATATGGTTGGGTTTTTTTATGTTTCATCATGTTCATCAGAGAGATTTTTTTCCTAAGGAGATGATCATAAAAAGATCATCAGATATACAAAATAGATGTTTCATACTATGGTGTTTTAGAAAATTTGGGGAGAAGGTTCTTCACCGAAAAAATCCATCAAAAAGTGTGCATAAGATATAGTTGACTGGATATAGAGTCATCGAACTGTGGGATTTTTAGTGAATCTTCGATGATCAGATAAAGATCAATGGATGAAACTCTCACAATTGATGTTCACTAGTAGTGGCACACATTTCATGGGTCATTGTTTTATGAATTTATATTATAGTATAAAATGGAAGACACAATAGTATATTAATTGTTTCTCAATTCAATAAAAGTTTTACCAAAAAACTCATAGGTTAGTGCAACTTTTTTATCACACATAAACCTCTATTAATAGGTGTGGTGACTAAGCTCCGTTGTAATAAATTAGTGTATAAACAATGGTTGTTTCAAAATTTATATTCTGATACCCAATAGTGGATAGGATGTTAATTATATTTTTGTACTTATTTGGATATCCCATAAAAAAGATGTTTTCAATGTTCTCCTATGGATGTAGGACTTTTTTCGATCCACGTAAATCTTTTTTGGCCATTTATTATTATTTCTTTTATGTAAAGTTCAATCATGGAGTTATATGTGGTCATTATATTTCTTCTCATATTATTTCCAATTCAAATTACTTAGAGGGTGATTTTATCGAACAAACTCTCCATCTTATAACACTATGGAGCACTAAGAAGGATATGGTGATCACATGGAAAACCCCATCTATGAATGTTGTATCGCCAAGTATGTATATTAAATCAATGTAATGGAGATTGTGTTGCTTGACTGGGGTGGTTTCTTTCCCCTCCTTTCTAAAAAATATGAAATAGTCTGGCTATGAAAAAAACTAACACATCATCAAATTAAATATCATACTACTATTTATCTCCGCAAATCTCATGTTATTGAATAGATTTTTAATTATTGGTGTGTTCTTGGTGGTTAAGAAGACTCTCCTTTCTACTATAAACCTATTATCAATTCATTCTTTATACCTATTTTTGATGTACTGACCTCATAACCAAGAAAATATTTACTTATAGAATTGGGTCTTTGGGAAATAAGTGATTTTGATAAAGTATTTGTGAATTGATATTCCATTTCTTTAAAACCCACATCTAAAATCTACCAAAATTTATTCTTTTTAATTAATACATCTTTTTTAACCTCTGACTCAAGTTTCCTTCATAAGTATATGACATACTATATGAAAGTTTAATTCTTATTAACTTTATCATTGATAGACACATTATGTTCAACAATGATCATGATATATGTTTCAATATTTAATCAATAATTCTGTTATTATTTAGATTTAATTGGATTATTTTCATATTCTTACACTAGATTCTCAATATTATTACCTTATAATTTATGTTCATCAAAATAATTTGATATTTCTTCGAAAATCATATAATTTTTTTATTCTTATTTATTTGTAGATCATGCTTCTCAAGAGCCCCTTCTAATTCCACATTAAAGTATTCAACTACATCTAGTTGATCATTGTTTTCTACATTAGTTTTTAACTTCTCAATTAATTTCATCACTACTTATTCTATATCTATGTTGATCTTAATTTCATTGTCTTCTAAATTATCATCCACTACACCTTCTTCCTCTCTTCTTATGAAATATTTTCTCTAAAATGTATTTCCACTTCTACTAACTAGTTTTTAGTTCTTTCATGGCGAAAATATTTCTTTTATATTGGTGATAATTCTAACTCATAATCTAATTATCAAACCCCTTTGGATGGATATTATTGATGTCATTAATCATCCCAAAATAGAAACAAGATAAAGGTATAATTCCTTCAAATCAAAATTTAAATATTTGACAATTTCTTACAAAAACCGATTATAAATCATCAACTGCATCATCTTCATTTTCAGCCTCCTGAACCTCTTACTTATAAACTTATTTGAATTCAATATTTTTAGATAAATTTTATAAAGAGTTCTTTAGATTATGCAACATTTAATATTTAACTATCTTACTATATGAGACATCAAAGGATAATTCTCTAAGGTTCATTTCTTTATGTGCTAACACTTTTTTATTGTACATTATTTACAATAATAGAATACTTGATATCGTATCTGAGAAAACATATTTCATAAATAACATTAGTAATATGTTTAAAGATACCATCTACATTTTTCAAATCAATTCATCTTCAGAACAACAAATTTGTTTTATAAAACCTATAGCTATGCTTCCTTCTTATTGTTATCACCTTTATAGTTGTTATAATGTTTATCCAAACCACCTATAGTTATTATAGAATCCATCACCATTAAATTATTTTAATTATATGAAGTATTAAATAGTTAATTTTGATCATTAATATCATTATTAAATAACTTTATCTCACCTACTATCTTAGATCATTCAAAATAATTACTAACCTTAATTGCATGAATTGTAGCTGAGTATACATATAGGATAAAAGATCATAGTCATGATCTCATTATATTCTTAAACAACTTATTATTACACCCCTCAAACAAGGGTACTCTATCTGCATTGAAAATATTCTCCATGATAACAGCTTTCCCTCAATAGTGTCAATATATTACAAGTGGTCGTCATGCTATATTTTGTGACTTGTGAAACTTATGTATACACCAATACTACACCAAAACCATTAATTAGAGGAAGTTTTTCAAAACAACTTCCAATTAATGACATTTTTTTATAAAATAATCAATTATTTTATAAATAATAAATTTTATTTTTTATTAGCTTTTTGGGGTGGTTTTCAAAAGAAAACCACTTCTAAACGCCATGATTTGTTTATTTATAGTCTAATTTATTGGTGATTTTTATAAAAACAACCCCTAAATGTATTAAAATTGAATAAAGAATTATAAATAATAATAATAAAAAGTTATTTATATAAATATAAATATATATATATATATATAATATAAATAACTAAAAATAATTAAAAATAATTCATTTTTAATTTTTAATAATTTTATAAAATAAAAAAGTTATTTTTATTATTTAAAAATACATAATTAATAAACACACACATAGATCACACGCAAGTTTATATATATATATATGTGTATATATGTGTATATATATATATATATTATCATGGTTAAAATGTCCTTCACAACTAAAATTTTAAGAGAAGCGGAAAATCAGACATCACCACTAAATGGTCATAACTTTTGATCTGCATGTCTGTTTATGCTCCACAGCTAGTCAAATTGATGATTATGAAAATAGATACAATAATTTAATGACAACGGTTTCATTTGTTTATTCCTTCAATTTTTTCTAAATATATCTCTATATTTTACCTTGGAGTTGGCAATGTGTTATGGGTGTTGCAGGACCCCATAATTAATATATTAAAAATAATAATATATATTAAAAAAATAAACACATATTTTTAGAATAAGTTCTTTTTCGTTGATCAGGACCTTATATGGGAAATATGAGACAATTATTGTTTTTGTAATATAGGGATTACCCTAGGCACAATATAATGTTGGTCGGCGTCAAGCATTTGGTTGAGGGTGATCATTGGAAAGTACATTAAGTAAATTAAATAATTTATTTATTTAATTTATTTAATGGATAAAACCAATTCCATCCATATATATAAGTTGTATTATATAAAATCTGTAGGTTTAATTGTATAACCCTAGGAGATAATATAGTAGGAAGAGGAGATCACTTTTTGTGTTGACAGGCTTGGGAACGAGGATCGACAATGAACAACCATAGGTATTCGTGAGACGGATGGAGAACACAGAAAGATAATCACCTACTTCACTAGTGGATGTGTTATTCACTAATTATCTATCCATTATTGAGGTATGGATCATGATTTTTTTTATTTATACACTTTTATTCAATTTTTGATATTGGATCATGCATTTTATTATTTTTTCATTGACATTCATTCATCGTAAGATCTAAGAATTTAGTAAACTTTGTAATTATGATTACCTTTTTCATTAAGCCCATTATTATCACAGTTTATGGTTCTTAAATTTACTATATTCTTTATATTAATACCTTTTAATTATAATTTCACTATATTTAATGCCTTTCTCTTCTCTGTTATTCATATTCTTTATCATTGGCACATGGGGTTGGCTATTTGACATTGCTAAACTGATTCGAGCTGGATCAAACCACCAAATGTTTTTTGATTGTGTAAACCATGATGAATTTAATATTTTTAGATGTATCAAGGTTGGAAAAGTGAATTAAATATGTTTTAACTTGGGTATTGGACTTCGTTTTAGTGATAGTAGGCATAGAGGATCTAGATCGGGAGATTGAAAATTCTTTTTTTGACACCAAAGGCTAATAAATGATGATTTGAGACTTATTCCTTCAGTTTTGGAGGATTTTGGTGAGTCAAAATACATTAAAGGAAGATAAATTGGTGGGTCCATAATTATATGATGAGGAAACCACATACATCATGGAAATTTCGATTACATTCAATGTAATATAGAGGAACACACATTGTGTACTTAAGTTTCATACATCATCAAGTGTTTTGGGATCTTATTAATATCATACACCATTTTTAAGACCCAGAAACCATTTTAACTTGGTTGTATGACCGACCATGTACTGATAGTAAATTCTCAGTCCAACAATTTAGATTTACATTTTGGGTACAATGAAGTACACCCTGTGTACTTTTATTCAAAAAAATAACTTCTGTTCGATGAGTAGCACAATCAGAACCCCATGTGGAAGGAAATGATGTTTCATTAGGTAGACTCACCATATGGATGGACCTATCTAGTAAATATGTGTTACGATGATACATTCCCAAGACACCTAGTGGTCAAACATGTCATGTTCCTTAAGGAACACATCTTGTATAAGTACATGGCTAGCTGATCCATGTACTATGTATACACGCTAAGGACCCTGGGTGGTCATACACACCATGTGTCCCTATAAACACATAGTGTAGTGCACGTGGATTCCCAAGCCATGTCTGGGAAAGGACATTCCCATGTTTCTAGGCAAGGCTACACACCAGGGGACCATATGTACATGTTTTGTACTTTTTATAGAAACTTCAACCGTTCATATCTCCTTCATTGGAACTTGGATTTGGTCCCATGAGTTTTTTATCAAGAGTATCTTTCCATATAAAACATGATGGTAGCTGTCATTTGTTTATTATATATATGATATGGGGTTATTTTGATAGGACTCTTCTCTTAGTGATGCCTAGCTGGTAAACATGATTGGGTGTGTTCATCATATCGTGACTGTGATCAATACTCCCTTATCTCTATCCAAGTGGTGGGTCTTCAATATCATTAATATAGGTATAGATGAATCTAACCCCACATTATAGAGGGTGTGGATCCACTATATATGGAGTGGCTGATCTCTGGTGGTGGGAGGATCCTCAATTGTAGATGTGCTCCCTCGGCTATGTTGTGCAATGTCAATGTGTGGGACCTCTATATTCTTAAGAGGTTAAATTAGTTAAATTAGTTAGGATATAGTTCTCCCTCAAATATGACACATAGTAGAAAGGGGTGGTCCCTCCACTTTATATCTTATGATGTTACGTGGGGTGTTTGGCATTAGTGTAGGGACCTTCGGAGCTTCCGGTAAACTATTAATTCTTTGTTGGATGTGGAGATGGAAATCCCTTTTTATCTTTTCTGGGGTTAATTTTGAACATATATAATGTTTTGTTATCTTCACCCTCTTAATTTATGGGTTTATTTGGATATTGTTTATTTCAATTATTTCCCCTTCTTATTTTTTGGGGCATCCTACTAGTTATGTATATACTCAACCCTAAATGGGATTTTCCCACATGTGTTGGGTCTTATGAAACTGGAATAATTATTAGTAGTTTATATGGTAGACCTAGTATCAGTGTAGATTAGTATTACATGGTGGAACTGACCATGTTTGGTGGTCAGGATCTGGGATCTTGAGCTTGTCTCCTCCTTTCTCTAATTATTACAGTTGCGCTCATATTGGGTTTCCACCTGTATTTCTGGTTGATCATGTATTTTGAATTTTATACTTTTGTATTACCTTATTACAATGTGATATGTATTTCTTAGAGGAAATTGCATGCAATTATTACACTCTATATGTTTATCCTTTTATTATATTTACGAATTATTGCATAGATCATGTTGTGTGTGTGCATAATGGTACTTTTGACTGAGGCCTCCCATTTTAGTAATATTCCTACTCAGTGCTAGTATCTAGCTCCTATCTTATTATAGGTAAACTTTGTGTGTCACCCTCACCATAATACTTGCCTAAGAGGTACCCTATTGAGTCAAGCTGTGAAAGTGTGGTATTAGAGGTGGATTTATCCTAGTGTCTGTGTTTGGAGTTATACATGTTGTGAGGCTTGGTTTGGGATCATTGGGAAATGTTGTTGGAGTGTCTCAAATTTGGATCTCAAATGATTGAACCCAGTGTCGGTGCAGTGGTAGACTAATCCATACACCATGACTCTTACTACCTATTTTTTTACTCATTATACTGAGTCATTGGTTTTAGGGAAACAATTTTTACATGAATCGTATAGGATTGGGTCTTTTGAATTCCATGTTCCTTTTGAGTCAAGTAAAAAATGTTCACTCTGGCCTTGGTATTTATAGATAATTATAAAGATTCCTCCATGATTAAGTCCATTTCTGATTCCAAGATAGTGTCATGAATATGAACAGTTGGGCAATGAGGCCTCAGTTTAGGGATTTATTCTTGAGGTGTTCCCTTGAAGTGATCATATATTACTGATTTCTCATGATTATCAGTATGTAGAACCACCTACAATGGTTCAATATGGTGATCATATACATGTTGAGATGATGATAGATCTAGAAATATAGAATGATTATTAATGAAAGATTATCACATTATATGAGTTCCAAAAATAGAGACCACTCAAGTCTAATGGTGAGCTAGACTCTTGGGAAGTGGATGATTGGCTCGATGTAGTGGTCTAGATTTTTTGGCTTCTTCAAATGCTAAATTATTGGATAGTTTCACACACAACTAGTTTTATTCATAGAGAAATATGGTGACAGTGTGGTCAGGTCTCCAGATCCATGATGAGGTAACACTCTCTTGGGACATAGATGAAAACATCTTTAGAGAGGATTACTTTCTAGAAACCTCATGGGTAACCATGGTTTATCTAGATGTGATGGGTTAGGTTTTACACCCTATATGGGACCTATTTTAGTTGTATGGTAGTCCTGAAAAATATAATTCCTAAATTTAACATATTTAATTGATAGATACCTATTTGTGTGATGTGTGTTTTTCCTTTGAGCATATAAGGAAGAGGTACACTTCCCCCACCAATATGTATTCTCTTGTGACATGATTTAAAGCTATGTGGGAGAGTTGGTATTTCCCAAAGAGGATATAGTCTATGTGTGGTGGATGAGTTCCTTCGAATTTAATGTTTGAGGTCTTTTTTGTCATTCTAAGGTGTTGGATGTGAACCCTAGTTGTGGGAAACTAGCAGGTTAAGTGGAGGAATATCTCTTGGA
Organism: Viscum album; assembly: GCA_963277665.1. Taxonomy (NCBI): domain Eukaryota; kingdom Viridiplantae; phylum Streptophyta; class Magnoliopsida; order Santalales; family Viscaceae; genus Viscum; species Viscum album. The sequence goes on from OY728159.1 coordinate 1,034,826,665, forward strand.
AGTGGAGAGTTATGACCTAGAGGCATTAGATTGATCTATGGTATGACCCATGACATCTCTAATTTATCCACAATTTTCATAGAAACAAACACAGGTCACTCCTCATACCCCTTAATTAAGACTTAGAGATTCTAAAGAATAATTTTAGATTGAACCTTGTGTAGAGATAATCCTACTGAGGAGGTTTTAAATATCACACTTCACTTTTGGTAGTGTGACTTGGCTCTTGGAGAATATAGCTTCTTAATGGATCTTTCTATAGTGGTAATAATACCCTATAAAGTTTTTTAGTGTGTAATAGTGGAAAAACCCAACTCTGTTTTAGTTTTATAGTATGATTCTTTGAGAATAAAATGATATTATAAGGGTTCTTTTTGAACAAATATGCCTCTATGGGTAGCTCTAGAGTTGTTCGTGAAAAGGGAGGATGAGAGATAGAATCATTTTTTTATTTACCATCACCTGAGTGAGGTGATTATCAAATAAAAGTAACATTTTTTAAAGGATTTATGACCTCTTAAACCTATTATAAGGTGTGAGATAGTTCTCGAAATTCAATATCAGGTTAATCTATCACCTGTTTGGGGCTCATGAGGATGGTATATTGAAGATGAAATTCTGGTATCATTATAGGCATGATGAGTTCCCAATGATTTCCTTTACTGATACAAATTCCCCCATAGTGTTCAAGGATCTTATAAACTAGATATTCCATCCTTCCTTGGATCATTTCATGGATACCTTTATCAATGACATTCTCATATACTCTATGTCTAAGTTGGTACATAGAGATTTTGAGGATTTTCCTTGACTTTCTCTAGGAATACCAATTACGGTGGTATCTAGAAGGGTTAGTTTGGATTATAGAGTTTCAATTTTTGGTGCATGCCAACTATAATATTGGTATAGTCATTAACCCAATGAAGTTTGATGCAATACTTTCTTGTGAATCACCCAAGACTGTGGTGGAGGGGCAGAGTTTCCTCAGTTTGGCAAGGCACTGTTAGAGGTGTTCAATGAATTTTTATAAGATAACAGCCCCTTTAATTGCCCTAATATTGAAAGTGGTGTTTTTTATTGGCCTGAGTAATGTTAGATACTTCAAGGAGCTGAGGAAGAGCCTGATCAGCACTCCTATGTTGAGCCTTTCAAATGAGGGAGCCAAGTGTGTTGTGTTTTTTGATGCCTCTGAAGTTGGGCTCAGATACATATTAATGTAGACATAGGTAGTGTTTTTTTGCTGGTTGTGGTAGTTGAGACCCGATGAATAGGATTACATTTACAAATTAGTTTTGGAAGTGGAATTATTCACCTTGGATATATGGATATGTTATCTTTTGGGTGATCATTTTGTTGTTTACTCATACCAATAAAGTTTCAGCTATATCTAAACACAAAGAGAACATGTCCTAAGACAGAGTCCTTGTTTGAAGTTACTTTGAGAAAATGACTTCAATTTAGTCTATAATACATGGAAGGTAAATATGGTGGAATATTCCCTTAGCATAAAATATCATTATCATTGGGTGGAGGAGGCGATAGTGCAGCTAGACTCATTACATTTGACCCTGGTGGAGGAGATGGGTGCATCTTATCTTCAGTTGATAGTGGTAACTCAATATCTTTTTCATCATTTATGAGAGGCTCAATGGGGATATGTTTGCTGTGAATTTTTATATGACTATATATCCATAAGAGATTAACTATATGTATTTTTTTTTTGAAGGAAGAGAGCACAACATACTTTTTCAAGGATGGATGACAATTCTAGTCGTATTGAGGGAGGATGTGTTGAGGGAGTTTTCTACCTATCCTTCGTAGAAAATTTGGGAGTGGAAAAGATTTACTAGGAACTATAGTAGTAGTTTTGGTTAGCTGGCATGAGGTAGCATATTTTTAATTTTTTTCCTCAATTCCTCACATGTCAACAGGTAAGGTTGGATGTCAGGATCCAATAGGTTGGATTCAAACTCTTAAATTATTTTCATGGTAGTGGGATGGAATATTGGTATATTTTATAATAGGGATTCCACATATAGTGATAGGCCATAAAACCATATAAGATATTTATTACCAACTGACCATGTTTTCATTCTTTCTTTCCATCTTAGGGAAGAGCTCAGTTTAGAGTTTAGGAATTTTTATGTGTATGAGATCATCCCACAATATGGGACAACCATGATGATCACCTACATCCATAATTCTCGATATAAATCTTGGTATTGGAGTGGTTAGAAGGATTCTTTCGGGACTTATATATGGAAGATCACAATGTTCCACCCCAGTAGGATGGGAAGTCTATGCGGACCCTCCAGGTTTTTGGAAAAAATGTTGTGAATTGGAAGGTTGGGTTTTCAGTTGATGTTGAATTGATCACTTACCATTAGTGGAGATCAATATTTATAGCAGTTATCGCTCCACTATCAGCATGGAACTTTATTGAGGAACTATACGAGAGACCCTACAGGTCGAACTTGTGTTGGACTGAGGTCAGTGTGAATTCTATTGTTTGTCCAGATATGTAATAGGAAACATCATAGAAGGGTTAATATGAACTATGAGGATTTTATGAAAGCTCATGTTTGACAGAAATCTTAAATATATAGATGTCATTGATTTTTTAGTTCAACTAAGGAGACCATGTCTTCTAGAGAGTCTCTCCACATTATGGATTTCAGAGTTTTATTAAAGCAATAATATTTTCTCAGAGTTTATTTGGGTTGTATGAGATTTTTTGTGGGGTTTGTGAGGATTCATATCACTTGTATATACCCCCAAAATGGGACTAAGTGCATGAAATATTCTGTGTGTTTCAAATGAGTTGATACATGGATGACTCGTAAAATGTTATCGACTGTGGTGAGATGGAGATTGAGGTTGGAGTCACCTCTTCAATGTACATGGTGGAAATCAAGCACCGGGGGGAGAGGATCCTATGTGGATGGACCATTCCTCTTGTTCATGTTCCTTGGTGTTATGGGAGCATTCGGAAGAGCTCCTAAGAGCATGAGAGATGGATGTGGGCTCAATAACCCCACCTTTTTGTGTAGCATTCTATTTTTGAGGAAAAACTAATTGAAATAGGGGAGAATATAGTGAATCTAGTTTCATTGGTTTAGTCCTTTGAATATTTATAAATATATCTCTAGATTTATCCTCAGATTTGATGTTTTTTTGTGGTATCGCAGAACCTCATAATTAATAAATTAAATATATTGATATATATTAATGAAAGTGCATATATATTTTTGGAATAAATGGTTTTACCATTGATCAGGACCTGGGATGGTAAATTCAAGACCATAGTTGTTTCCAAAATGTACGGTTTACCCTAGGTGTGACATAATGTTGGTCAGTTTCAGTTGGTTGGATGAGGGTGATTGTTGGAATGTATGTTAAGTGAATAAAATAATTTATTTATTTTATTTATTTAATTTTTGTACCTAATTCTACCCCTCTATATATGTTTCCTTATGTAAAATATCTAGGATTATTTTCATAACCCTATGAGATTATAGAGTAGGGTGAGGAGACCTATGTTAGCATTGATGGACTCGGGAATGTGGATAAAAAAAGGAAAAATTTGTTGGATTAATCGGATGGATGGAGAATGTAGCAAGATTATAACCTTCTTCACAAGAGGACATGTTCTTCACTAGTGATCAATAAATTCGTAAGTTAGGTATCATTATTTATAGATATATTATCTTTTTATTCTATTTATTTTTTTGGATCATGAATCTGATTTGTTTTTCCTTGACATTCGTTCATCACGTGATCTAAGAACTTAATATTGATTTTAATTTTGATTATATTCTTCATTGCGCCCATGCTTATCATAGTTTTTGGTTCCACAATTTCTGATCATTGTCCAAATTCTTATCATCCAACAATAATCTCACTTTTTTGTGTGCCTCTCCCATCACCATTCTTCATGTTCTTCATCATTAGCCTATAAGGATAGCAATTCGACATTGCCAAACTGATTCGAGCACAATTGAACCTATAGATTCATAATGATTGTGTGAATGGAAACAGGTTTATGGAGTGTGGATGGATTGAGGTAGAACAATAGGATTGTTGATGTTTGGTCTTGGGGAACATACCTTATTTTTTCAATATGAGGAGTGTAAGATCAAGATCGAGTGACCAGAAATTCATTTTCCATCCACAAAAGGCTGAGAAACGTTGATGAAAGAATTATCCATTTAGCTTTTTTTGGATTTGGGTGATTCATTTGGAATGAAAGGTAATTGGAATATTCAACATTACACAAGGAGGAAACCACATCTAGCATAGAAATTTCTACTACATGTCATGTAATAAGGAGTATGACATGTTGTGTACTTCAGTTTCTTGTGGTGGCTAGGGGTTCTCAATCCCCTATAAATATGAAACATTGTGTGTAAAACCAACTTGCTATGCTAACATGGCTAGGTGTTCATCCATGTACGAGATGTACAAGACCAGGACCACCATGTAGCCCTACACAACATGTACAACTAACTACTCCAAATGTACATTTACTTGGATAGATAACCCTTTTTTGATGAGGAACATGCCCAGGACCCCTTGTGGAAATACATGTTGTGTGCCCTAGTGGACACACTCTGTGGATGGACTTGGCTAGTTGATCTTTATTCCAAGGAAACATGCCCAAGACCCCAAGTGGTCAGACATGTTGAGTACCCTGAGGGACACATTGTGTATTTATACAAGGCTAGTCAAATCATGTACTATGTGTACACACTCGGGACCTCGGAGGACCATACATGGAATGTGACCCTAAGAATGTGTTTTGTAGTGTCACATGGATTCCCAAGACATATAAAAGCAAGGACACACCCAGAAGTACATGCGAGGTCACACACTATTTGACCCTCTGTATAGGTCGTGTAATTTTTACCGAAATGTCTACCTTGTTTTTATCCTTATTTGGAACTCAGATTTGGTCTTTTGAGTAGCCTACCCTAAGTATCTTTCTACATAATTGTGATGGTGAACTTAGTTTTGATAGTAGATATACGATGCAATGTTATGTTAGATAGATGTTTCTCTCAGTGATTATTAGCAGATATTAGTGATCAAGGGTGATCATCAGAGTATTACTAGGGTAGTTACACCCTTCTCTCTCTCTCCAAGTAGTTGGTCAACCATATAATTCATATATGTAGATATGGATCTCCCCTCATTAAAAAGGTTTTCGGTCCCCAATCTAGAGGGTGGACTCCCAGTCATTGGGCACTGGTAGTGGTCAGGTCCCACATTGGATTATTACTCCCTTAAATGTGTTACACATTGGAGATGTGTGGGGCCTCCCTATTTTTGAGAGGTTACGTAGGTTTCATTTGGTAGAAGATCATTCTACCTTGGCTATAACACACAATAGTGAGGAGCGGAGCCTCCACTTCATATCTCTTGAGGTTACCCAAGTAGTATGGAATCAGTGTTGGGACTCATGGCGATACAAGTAGACTCTTCATTCTTAGCTAGCTATAGAGATGGATATCCCCTTTCTCTCTTCTCTTCAGTTTCTTCTGATCATATCTGATATTTTATTTTCTTCACCATCTTAATTTATGTGTTGATTTGACTGTTTTTTCATTATATTGTTTCCCCTTCTTGGTTTGTGGGGAATCCTACTGGGTATGTATACACTCACCCCTACATGAGCTTTTCCCACACATGTTTTGTCTTATACAGTCGACATGCATATTAGTAGTGACTATGAAATACCTAGTATCAAGAGAGCTTAGAAGAATGTGGTGGTACTGACCATATTTAGAGGTTGGACTCTGGGATCTTTAGTTGGTCTCTCCCTTTCACTACTCATTACAGATTTTTTTCAGTTTGGGTTTCCCTATGTACTTCTCGTCGGACATGTATTTCTCCCTATATAATTTTTTTTACCTTGTTTGACTCTAATATTTATTTCATAGAGGTTATTGCATTCCTTTATTACACTCTAGATATTCTATATTTTATTATATCTTTTCACTTTTTGAGGGAGCTAGTTGTGTGCATGCGTACAGGTACTTTAGGCTAAAGCCTCCCATTTCAGGGATTTTCCTACTTGGTGCTAGTCTCCAACCCCTATCCTTTTAGAGGAAGGCTTGAGGTGCCACCCTCAACTTACTGTTCACCCAAGAGGGGTCTCAGTGGGTCGGGTTGAGTCAAAAAAAATTATATAATAATTTGATAATAATTAATAATAAAAAAATCATTACAATTATAAGAGAAGTTAATAATTGAACTTTAAATTCAAACTGCCATAAATATTTAGTTTTGATACCCAAATTTTTGAAAATTTCATAGATTTTTAACTTCTTTTAAGAGGATATGCTTATGCTTGTTCAATTGTTTATGATTTTGTTCCATGGTTTTACATTCTAATTAAAATGATGGTGTTGCAAATGGATTGGTCTTCCCTCTTTTGGAGATATATTGGTTATTATATGTGTTTGTGTGTGTGTCTTTCTATATATTTATATATCATTATTTATAATTTATATATATTTATCTATATTGATTTATAATTATATATAATTTATAAATTTACATATATGTGTGTGTGTGTATTTTTCAGTATTTATAAATATTTATAGGTGTTTATGTTTATATATATTTATATATGTTATGTGGGTATATATATAAATATATATTTATATTTATATTTATTTATATTTATATATAGTTAGGTATAGTTATATTTATTTCTATTTGCATGTGTTTATATATATGTTTTTTTTGTATTTATATTTATATTTATATACGATTATATTTAATTATATATGTGTGTGTTTATACGTATTTATGTAATATATATGTGTTTTTATACAAATTTATCTATAATTATATATATATATATTTATAGATATTTATATCTATTTATTAATATTTATATACATTTATATATATTATTGTTGTGTGTGTGTGTGTTTGTGTGTGTTTATTTATCTATGTTTCGGTACTTATATATATTTATATATATATATATATATATTTATATATATATATATATATTTATAAGATATTTATTTATTTATAATCGAATTTAAATAAATTTATATGCAATGATCTTTATTTATATATTTTTTATTTACTTGTTTATCTATTTATTTTTTATTATTTGTCGATCATTTATTTATTTATTATTTAGTTATTTATTTATTTATTTATTTTTTATTTATTATTTATATATTTATTATTTGTTTATTATTTATTTATTATTTATTGATTTATTTTTATTGATTTAGTTTTTATTATTTTTTATTTTTTATTTAATTTTAATTTTTACTTATTTATTTATTTTTCATTAATTATTTTTCATTATTTATTATTTATTATTTATTATTTATTATTTATTAAATCATTTACTTATGTATTATTTTTTATTTATTTAATTATTTATTATATATCATTTATTATTTATTATTTATTATTTATTATTTATTATTTATTATTTATTATTTATTATTTATTATTTATTATTTATTATTTATTATTTATTATTTATTATTTATTACTTTTTATTTATTAATTTTTTTATTTACTATTTGCTTATTATTTATTATTTATTATTTATTTTTATATATTATTTATTTAACATGTATTATTTTCTATGTTTTATTTATTATGTATTATTTATTATTCCTTATTATTTTTTATTATTTTTTATAATTTTTTATTATTATTTGATATTTAAATTTTTTTTTATTTTTTTTTATTTTTAATTTATTATTTTATTTTTATTTTTATTTTTATTTATTATTTATTATTATTATTATTTCTTGTTTATTGATTATTTATTACATAATTATTATTTATTATTTATTATTTATTTGTTTTTTATTTATTATTTATTATATATTTACATAAATTTACCTATATATATATATATGAATATTTAAGTTTGTTTAGTCACCACATGAGGAGCATGATGAAGCGGTAAAATCTTTACAGAATAACCACGAGGTAAGATGTTCAAATCTCACCATATACATATATATGCGCAATTTTTACATGGTAGAATAAATAAATAAATGATAAATGATAAATTAATAATATATATTAAATAGAAAGTAAATGATTAATGATAAATTGTCGCTAAACGAAGAAAAAATCAACACTAAATGTATATTTGGTGTAGTGTAAGATGGGGAACTATAGTTAAACGTAGAAAAAACCATCGTTAAACACCTATTTTGGTGTATTGCATGATTAGGAGGTTAATTAAGTTGTCTTGAAATTTCTTGTATTCGTTAGATTAACAAGATCATGCTTATTTGTTTTTTATTTATTATTTATTTTTATATTATAAAGTGATTTATTAAAAAATAATTATTAACTATTAAATATTTATTATTTATTATGTATTTATCATTTATTATTAATTAATTACTTATTATTAATTATTTATTATGTATTATTTATTTATCATTTATTATTTTTTATTATTTATTATTTATTATTTATTATTTATTATTTATTATTTATTATTTATTATTTATTATTTATTATTTATTATTTATTTATTATTTATTACTAATTATTTTATTTATTTATTTATTATTAATATTTATTATTTATGTTAATTATTAATTATTAATTATTATTTGTTATTTATTATTTATTATTTATTGTTTATTGTTTATTATTTATTATTTATTATTATTTATTATTTATTATTTATTATTTATTATTTATTATTTATTATTTATTATTTATTATTTATTATTATTTATTTATTATTATTTATTATTTATTATTTATTAATTATTTATTATTTGTTATTAATTATTTATTTATTAATATTTATTTATTTATTTATCATTTATTTATTATTTATTTATGATTTATGATTTATTATATTTATTATTTATTTATCATTTATTATGCATTTACATATTTTTATCTGTATATATTGAAGTGTGTTTAGTCGTCCCTTGATGAGATTATTGGGGTGGTAATGTCTTTGCAGAATAACCAAGATGTAAGTGGATCAAATCCAACCCTATGCATATTATATGCTCAATTTCCTCATGTTAAAAAATAATAATAAATAAATAAATAATAATTAATAAATCACACCTAAATTATTCTTAGCAGTTTTTATAACCAGCATAAAATGATTAGCGACACGTGATTTTGTGGCATTTTTTGGAAATCATTTCTAAACACTTATTTCAGCAGAGTGTAGGATAGGGAACCCTCGCATAGTGAAAATTTTGTCTTAGTATGATATGGGGGGTTGTAATGCCCTGAGATTTTATGAAATTCTTCTATCAAATATATTTAACTTCTTTGGTAGTTTGCATTACACACAATAGTGAGTTTAAGAGAACTCTGGTATACTATTTAAAATATTTTTGATTTAATGTTATTTCCTAACTATTAAAATGGAGAGTATGAATTGGATTTGTTGTTTTATGAATTCTATACAAATCCCCTAATCAATATAAATTCCTAGTAATTAATAATTAGTTTTTTAGTAGACATTTCTTTTTTCAAAAAACAAATTTCTTCCAAAATGATTCATTATTGCTTTCTGTGAGAAAATATTATAATTAATTTTTGAAACATTAAGAATTATATTTCATAAAATAAAATTTATTTTTTAAATTAACATATCAAAATTATATTTGGGTGAAATTTTGGAATTTTTTTTGAAAAGATTGATTTTTCATTGAATAGTGAAAATACCGATTTTTATAAGTGTCATTCCATTTTAATATAAATTAGATTTATGATTTTAATTTTATCTCAAATTAAAATAAGTATTATTTAATTAGATATAATATAATTAACTTCTTTTGAATCATTATTATACAAGATTTTGGAATAATTACATTTTTAGGCTTAAAAATGATTTTTTTAAGAAAACAGTTTTTCGTTGCATTTTGCAGGATATATTTTCAATTAAATTATGAAACTTTTATATTTTGATTTTTGAAAAAATGATTTCTTATTTGGAATTAGAAGGTCCCAATTTATTAAATAGAACCCTTTTACTTTTGGCCAATATAAATAGTAACCTTGGTAATTTTGTTACCATGATAAAGGGTAAATTCGGTACATTATGTTAAAAATAATATGATAAGAACAATAAAATGAACAGTTGCCCAAATTTTATTTTATGATAATTATTCATCCATAATCATTCAAGGTTCGGTTATATGTCCATTTATGGTCGTTTGGATGAGATTGTGATGTTTATAATGTTTTATTTAATGAAAAGTCAAAGATGTCACATATATATTTTAAATAACTAACACTTTTTTAATATAGGTATATCCAAAAGATATGTTTGACTATAAATGTTTTTATGAAATATAAAATGATTATCTACCTCATGGTAATTTATTTTTAATGTTTATTAAAGAAATAATTTCCTTAAATAATTGCACAACGATGATGCAATAATTATTCAATTAATGAAAAAACCAAATAAATGATATTAAAAATATTAAAAGAAATTTAATTTTAATTAATTAAAGTTCTCTAAAAAATTTATATATGATTAAATCATTAGTGGTGTATTAAATGTTTTGGTTTGATGTTATCTTATTTTCTTGATTTTCTTATAGTCAATGTTATGAATAGTGTCAAAATTGAATCTAATGATCACTAGTATAAATTTTAGTTATCAAGGAGGGTCAGTTAGAGTGAAATCCATTTGGTGGTGGATATTGATATTATTAGTGACCTCTAAATGGTGGTCACTGTTTTTTTATCCTCCTGGCCTAATTTTCCCTCTCCACTTGTTTTCCCACCCCGACCGCATGACCCTCTCCACTATTCACGCTCTCATGACCCCAAGACACCGCAGCGACCTGACGACCACCCCCACACCACCTCTACATTGTGCCTTCAGACAATCCTACTTTCTTCATTCCCTCCCAGCCCCACAGCACCCCGTCATCGAGTCCTCACTTCCCACCTCCGTTGAACCCTCTCAGTCTGTCATGCCCCATTGTAGAACCCTCCCATGCTTCATCCAGCTATCCCGTCCCTGTCTACACATTCTGACCATGTCCAGTCTAGCTGTCAAACCCCTATCATTGAGTCATTGTGGTGTCATGGATCCACAATCAAGTTGAAGCCCATCACCTGCAGTCGGGTCCATTACAGGTCAATCATTGTTTGAATTTCGTAATTTAGTATGTAGCTCATTCATGAAAATTAGTATTGGCCAGAGAGACCTCGCAAAGAGGGAATATTTTTTGATTCATGACAACTTTGAATTCATTGAAAAAAAGTGGAAGAATTATATGTCTTTTTTGGGGTCATATATTCCTCTCGAACCATGGGTAATAGTAAAAAATTCAACAGATTCCATTATATAGCAATGTATTCTATGTTTCCTATATTTTGGGGTTACCTTGGGTCTACTTGTGCTTGGTTTAGACTATATGTGTGGGCGTACAAGTTTTTTTTGCAGAGAAATATGAGTTTCAATTCCACAGAGATCTTGGAAGATGTCCAAGGATCATTCAGATTCAAAGGTTTGGGGTTTTGGGAACCAGGATTCAACTTCAATAGCCCTAAATTAGAAATTCAACCAAAATCATTTTTGGTTCTAATGACCAGTGAATCAACAAAAATAATCAACATTGAGTCAAAATGAACCATCTTTAAACAAATCTTCATCTGTAAATGGACAACACTTCACAATCCTTTTTCACGCATTGTTCATTAATTAATAACACAAACCATACCTGAACAACCACTTATGTAATATGAATAAACCACCGATCAAGCCTCTATCATCATTACAAAGCATAAAAAACCAAATTTCCAGAAATAGTACTGTTTAGAAACACAAAATTTTTAATTTAGGGAAGCATCCAACCTCTATATATTTTTTTACTAGTAATGGAAACAAACATCCCCCCATAAACACAAACATACCCTAGTGACTGTTCCTTGGTCAATAAGTATCCCTCTCTATGAATTTATAGTAGCCACCTCATATCGAAACTCCATCTAGATCAACCTCTCGTGTAACACCCCTAGGTTTTGAAAATAAATATAGAATGAAAATTTATAATATATCCATTAAAACACAACTCTTCCTCTTCTATGTTTTGAATTTAGAAAAATGGTCATCTAGAGTTGTGTTTAGTAAGTCATTTGGAGTCTGATAGAACAAACTTGATTTTTTAGTAAATAGTAACATACCCTTGTGAATAGTAATATGAATAGTAATATGACCCTAATGAATAATAAATTTTATTATTATTTTATTTTCATAAGGCTATAAGATAATAACATCTTGGTTAATTTTTTATTATGATAAAGAAGAAGTTGTAGAATTAGAATAGTTAATTTTTGAATTAAGTATGATTTTATTTAAAAGTTAAATTAATAATATTTAGAAAATTATTCTTCAAAAATTGACTTAACTTTTTAATTATACACGTCGAAAAATGGTAGGGGTGAATTTTTGGGATTTTTCTAAAATTCATGAATTTTTTATGAATAGTGAAATACGGTAAAAATACCATATATTCAATTTATCAGTTAAATACACAATTTATGACATCATAAGTGATGTAACCACACTTGGTTAGAACTCACATTCATTTATTACTTTTTGGGTCACATGAAACAATACTATTGGTTGTCTTGATGGAAATAATAAAATAAAGAAATTAAATATTCAAAAATTACTCCTCTCCTCCAATATAACCCCCCCCCCCACACACTACCTCTTCCAATCACTCCTCTCAAGACTTGTTCCTTCTCCACCTTATGGACAAATACTCTCCCAACCACCTCCCCCATGTCCAAATTGCTTTGGTCTCATTAAAAGACCAAAACCTCTCCCTTAAGGAGGTTATCAAGGATGATTGGTTCAAGAGGTAAATTCCTCTTTTAAATTCATTGTCTTTCCTTTCAAGTTCATTTGTTTCCTTTTTCTATTACCTCTCTTTATCTAAATTTTTTGATGAATCCAGTAACTTATATGTATTTTAATGTTCTCATAATAGTGGAATACGTTATCATCATCTTCCCCTTTTTACCTTCTTTTATACTTGTATCAAGAACACCATCCAAGATGTGTCAATTTTACACATTTAAGGACGATGGACTTTCGATTTATTTTATCATTCTAAATTCTGGTCATGAAACCATTCTTGTTATGGTTGACCTAGATTATTATATATAATATAACCTATTTAATATTCTGTAATCCCTTTGTTCAAATGGTATTAGGTTATAAAGAAAAATGAGTTTGTTGTAATCAAAACCCACAAATTAACCAAAACAATTATCATTAAAGTTCTATATGATAATTCATCCTCGTTCAATGTAAAAAAGTTATATAAATGAAAAATAACACCTATTTATGTTCATAAATAATATATAATTTCAATTCTGTAGATTTACATCCATTCCACTTCATTACTTAAAAGCAAGTGAACCGAATATGAAAATAAAGGAAACGAACACTCATGAACGACGAAATTCAATACAATAACTTGTCAATAAAGACATAATTGAATTAACCATAATTATGGTAAAATAAATTATTTTCTAATAGGTTCTGAAATAATTTATCAACAAGTATAATTTAATATTTCATGAGCTTAAGTACAAGAGAGGAACACATTTGGAGTTAAGGTAAGGGTTTTTCACCCGAACATTGATTTTCTTCGTGATACTTTCATTGTATAAATACGTCAATTAAATTATTATGTAATGTTATTTAATCCTAATATATTCTTTTTGAGTATCATATATATGTTTACAAACTAGAATCCTTCCTTATTTTATCAATAGATACACATTTTACAAGGAACTTTCAAAATTGTTTCCAAAATACAAGTCGGGTTCAAGGGAATTTCTCAAATTCTTACCTGTTTTCAAGGGAACTCTATAATCTGTTTTTGGAAACCATTATCTTTATAAAATCACTCATTTTATTATGAAAATACTATCTTACTTCACTTCTAGTTTTATATAAATATTTTCCAAAATAACTCTTCTTTTCAAAATAAAGGAGTATTTATCTCCAGAATTGCTTAATGATTTTATAAGAGTGTTTTCATCTAATTCAACACTCTTGTTGATTCCATGGTATTATTGGGTTTAATAATTTGTGAAGTCATCTACCATAGTTGATTTAATGGTTTATTACTAACTTTATTGGTGATGATCCATCCTAAAACCATTCACTATATTATTCTGAATGGTTAGTGTTTTATGTTTAATGATTGGGTAAAGTTAGTTACATTTCATATGATAGTTTCAATATGAATGTATATGTTGTTTATGTTGATCCCCACTCATATGAGGAATTCATTGGACTTATTATGTGATGGGTGGGGCCTACTATATCCCCTCGATGCATTGTTAGGTCTCATGAGACAAATAGACATGGAATTGGCCGAGGCATTTCCCAATGTGATATGGATTTTGGCCGAGGCCTTAAACACTAGATGTATTGGCTGAGGCAATGAAAAAATGATTCAGAATGTCTAGAATATTCACTTCCCTCATTATGAATCTATTATTTGAATGTTCTTGTGGTTATTTGACTAGTAGAATACCCATGATTATGTATTATTATGGCATTATTTATTCATCACATATTTCTGCCATAATTTGTTCAAGTTTATTATTAAAGGCATGTGTTTTCAAGTATTCACCATTTTTAATTTTTATATTAACTTCTGCGGTATTTCATACTCTTACAGTGCATTTGAGCTCACCCCTTTTTTATGTTTCATTTTCTCATGCAAGAAGAATTCTATTATGAATGACATGCTGAAATAACCTAGGAGTTATGGAAGTTTCCAAAGGAGTTTCAATGTTGTTTTTCATTTTAAGTTGTATTAATTAACTTATGTATGTATATTGTTTCCATTAATACTAAACTACTCGGTCCTTCGGGATTTGTATTCTATGATTGTATGCAAATGTAATAAAATAAGGCACCAGGTTCAGGCAATTGGGGTCAGGTCCTTACAGTTGGTATCAGAGGAAGTTTAGTAGAATACTTGGAAACTAAATTTGGAAAACATAGAATTTGGGAAGAGTCCCTAAGTTAGTCTTAGAAGAAATACATACTATAAAATCCTGGTATTTTTGGTAAAGAATAGATTATGTGGATCTTTCAAGAAATACAACTTTGTCTGGATATGAGCAGGTAGAGGCGGCTCTGGCCTAGGTGTATCTAGGGGTAAAACCTAAAAACTCCGTTTTGAGCTATACTCAAAAAGGAACTGGTGCATGACAACAGGACTTGCTGCACTCTTGGTTATGACACTCCCGGGGGATATGCTTAGGATAATTCACATTTTCTTTACAATACATTATGAAGGATTGAAATGTACAATATTCCTCAATGAAACCATATTTTAGAATATGGGATTAGCCATTCATAGGATGTCAAATTTTTTTCTAATTATTTTGGTAAGTTAAGATTATACGTTCGGATTCATAACCTAATTTGGTGTATGCCATTATCTAAATATGGATCCAAGTGGAAGGAATGGAAATCTCACGAATGTACGTGTCCCCTATAGGAATTTTCCTCTGATGCAAGATAATGATGTTGGCTCTGGTGCTATGACTGGTGCTGAGAAACTCAAACTATACTGGGTCAACTTACTCATGTTATGAATAATAACCTTACCCATATGGAGCATCCAGATCCTCCACGTGGAGGAGCCATGCTAGATCGCTTTATGTGACAACAGTCTCCATCATTCAACAGGACTACAAACCCATTTTTAGCATATCAGTGGATATGTTCCCCTGAGAAGATATTTCTCACCTTGAGATGTAATGAAAGAGAAGGTTTCCATGGTATTCTATCATCTATCGGGAGATGCAGATCAATGGTGGTCCTTAATCCAAAACACAAAGGAGGATGAATAGATATAAGATATGGAATGGAGGGATTTTAAAGAAATATTTTTAGAAAAATATATCCTTCTTGAGAAGTGAGAAGATATGGAGAGACAATTATTGAATCTGAGGCAGAAGGGAGATGATAATGTTGCAAGGTATGAAGCTAACTTCAAAATATTAGCGAGACAAGCTGTGGACTACATACTAAATCGAAGGAGAAAAATTGATCGATTATTTGATGGCCTAAAGCCATTCCTCCGGCGGGAACTGGTATCCCAATGTTTTTCATCGTATGAGGATATATTTTCATGTGCCATCAAGATAGAAAAATAATTCTCTAAGTCTTATGACTTTAAGGGAAAGCAAGAAAAAAGAGGGCTGCTGAAAACCCTGGGAAAGGAAATAAGGAAACGGGGAAGAAGGGAAGAGTCGAATTTCTACCATGTGACAATTGTGGAAGGAAGCACCCAGGTGCATGCTTAAATGGAAAAGGGTATGCTACAAATTTGGTTAGAAAGGCCATCTTGTTGGTGATTTCAAAGGGAATAAGGAATTCAGTGATGTTCAATGCTATAGTTGTTGGGAGATGGGACACTATGCTAATGATTGTACAAAACTTCAAGGAAATATGCAATAGAGAAGGCCAAGGGATTAGGGACAAGATTATGTAATCAAAACTGCAGAGGTTGAAGTTCCTAATTACATGGTGGCAGGTACTTTAATTGTTTCTTCATGTTTATCCAATGCTTTATTGGATTCTGGATCATCTCATTGTTTCATATCATCCCAGTTTTCTAAGAAAATTAGATATTTCCAATTTGATTTAACAAGGGAGTTTTCAGTCAAAACTCTTAAGGGAAGTATCATTGCTATAAAGTTCTGTGAATCAGTTCCCATTAGAGCATATAAATGTTCTTTATCTGTTGATCTCATCATCATACCCATGATTGAATTTGATATAATACTTGGTATGGATTGACTATCAGACTATGATGCAAAAATTTATTGTAAGAAGAAGGAGGATACGATTTTAGATGACGATGATAAAGAACACCTTATATTTAGAGAAGAATCTTCCCCACTAGATTCTCATCTAGATCCACCACCAGTAGCTCAACTAAATTAAATTATTGGGGATGAATAGAAAGAAATAACTATGGGTGAGGAAAGGAATGTTCAAATAGAGGATGTACTTATTGTTAGAGAATATGTTGATGTGTTTCCCGAAGATTTACCTGGACATCCTCCATAATGAGAAATTGAGTTTTATATTGATTTAATTCCTGGTTCAAGGCCCATATCAAAGACTCCTTATAGAATGTCCACTGTGGAAATAGTTGAACTAAAGAAACAAATTGAGTAATTGAGTAATAATGGATTAATTTTCCCATGTGTTTCTCAATGGGGAGACCCTATCCTTTTTGTAAAGAATAAAGTTGTATCTATGAGGTTATGTGTCGACTACAGGGAGATCAATGCTATAACAATAAATAAAAAGTATCCCCTACCTTGCATTGATGATTTATTTGACCAACTGAATGGAGCTCAATACTTTTTGAAGATTGAACTTCGATCTGGATATCATCAGTTGAGTGTGAAGAAGGTAGAAATTATGAAAACATCATTTCGAATCAGGTATGGGCATTAAAAGATTACAGTGATGCCTTTTGGATTGAATAATGCACCCTCTGTCTTCATGGATCTAATGAACAAAGTTTTCAAGGAATATCTCGATGACTTTATAGTGGTATTTATTGATGATACATTTTATACTCCAAAAGATATGGGGATCATGAAAATCACTTGCGCGTTATCCTTAAGACTCTTAGAAGACATGAACTATATAGTCTGTTTAGCAGGTGTGAATTCTGTCTTCAGGAGATTTTTTTCTTGGCCATATTGTCTCTAAGGATGGAATCCGAGTTGATCCTGCAATGAAAAAGGCAATCCAATATTGGCCCAAGCCAACAAACATAACTGAGGTACGCAGTTGTATTGGCTTAGCAGGTTATTATCGGCGTTTCGTACTTAATTTTTCCCGACTGGTTAACCCACTAAGGAAGCTCACATGTAAAGGGGTTAAATTATTTTTGAAAAAATATTGTGAAGAATTCTTTGAAGAACTGAAGAGAAGATTATACAATTCTCTTATATTGACTATACCATCAAAGAATGAAGGGGTTTTTATTTATATTGACGCTTCAAAGAAATTACTTGGTTGTGTCCTTATGCAAAATGATAGGGTTATTTCTTATGCATCATGACAACTAAAAATTCATGAGAAAAACTATCCTACTCATGATCTTGAGTTAGTTGATGTAATATTTTCCTTGAAGATGTAGAGGCATTATCTCTATGGTGAAAAATGTGAGATTTATACTGATCACAAGAGTATGAAGTATATTTTCTCCTAGAAAGAACTCAAAATGAGGCAATGGAGATGTCTTGAACTACTCAAGGATTATGATTCCATGATACACTACCACCCGGGGAAGGAAAATAAGGTGGTGGATTCTTTAAGCAGAAAGGATCATGGAGTTTTCAACATGATGAGAGTTTAAAGGGATCCTATTTTCATGGATCTAGTAAAGATGGATATGGGAATAACCATGGAAGGTGAAACATATATTCTTTTTCAAATGGTTTTCAAACCATCTTTACTAGAAAGGATAAAAAGTTCTCAGGCAAGTGATAAGAAGTTTCAAAAGAATATTAAAGCTATGAATGATGGGAGATTGAGTGACTTTGTATATGAAGATGGAATTATGAAATTTGGGAAGAGAATTTGTGTTCCTGATATACCTGATCTAAAAAGTGAATTTTTGGATGATTCTCGTATTTCCAATTTCTTTATACACCCTGTAAGAACTACGATGTATAGATATTTGACGGATCATTTTTGGTGGGACAACATAAAGAGGTATATTGCTGATTTTGTGTCAAGATGTATGGTTTTTCAATAAGTGAAAGTTTGAAGGCAACAACTTGGAGGAGTATTGGAACCTCTACCCATACCAGAGTGGAAATGGAATAATATCACGATGGACTTTTTCATGGGACTACCAAAGACTCATTGAAGGAACAATGAAATATGGGTCATTGTTGATCGTCTTACCAAGTCAGAACATTTTCTTGCTATAATAGAAGATCTACCACTTGAATGTCTAGAAAGACTATAAATTAATGAGGTTTTGAGACTTCAAGGAGTACCCCTATCAATTGTTTCTGATCATTTTCCATGTTTTACATCAAGTTTCTGGAAAAGTCTTCAGAAGGCCATAGATACTGATATTTGTTTGAGCACTGCCTACCACCCACAAACTGATGGAAAATCATAACGGACTATTCAAACAATGGAAGACATGTTGAGGTCTTGTTCACTTGAATTTCAAGGCATGTGGGATCAGTATTTACCTCTCATATAATTTTCCTACAACAATAGATTCTATTCAAGTATACATATGGCACCCTATGAAGCATTATATAGGAGGGGATGTCGTACACCAAATTGATGGGATGATGTTGTTGAAAGAAAGCTCGTGGGACCAGAACATTTTGAAGAAACAATGGGAAAGGTTAAGATTATCTTGAACCATATCAAAATAGATCAATGTAGTAAAAAGATCTATATTGATAATTGAAGGAAGGATTTGGTGTTTCAAGAATGTGATCATGTTTTCTTAAAGG
This sequence comes from Viscum album, assembly GCA_963277665.1. Classification (NCBI taxonomy): domain Eukaryota; kingdom Viridiplantae; phylum Streptophyta; class Magnoliopsida; order Santalales; family Viscaceae; genus Viscum; species Viscum album. The sequence continues at coordinate 1,034,846,213 of OY728159.1, forward strand.
TATCTCCATGGAAGGGTATTATAAGATTAGGTAAGAAGGGAAGGTTAAGTCCCAGGTACATCGGACCTTTTGAAATTCTGGACCGAATTGGAGTCGTAGCTTACCCTTTAGAAATGCCTCCAAGTCTCTCTAAGGTTCACAATGTGTTCCATGTGTCAACGTTAAGAAAGTACATGCCAGACCCAACACATGTACTCACATATGAAGAAGTAGAACTTGAGCCCAATCTATCTTATTGTGAAGAGACTATAAAGATTATTGACACTAGAGAACACATATTTAGAAATTGGACGACTCGTCTCGTGAAAGTTCTATGGAGGAACCATAAGATGGAGGAAGCAACATGGGATCCTAGGGAGCTTATGTTGAAGACATACCCAAATCTTTTTAGGTAATATTCTATGAATTTTATGGATGAATGTTTTGTAAAGTGGGGAGAGTGTAACACCAAAAGGTTTTGAAAATAAATATAGAATTAAACTTTATAATATACCCATTAAAACACAACTTTTCCTCTTCTATGTTTTTAATTTCAAAAAATGTTCATCTAGAGTTGTGTTCAGTAAGTCATTTGGAGTCTTATAGAACAAACATGATTTCTTAGTAAATAGTAACATACCCTTATGAATAGTAATATTAATAGAAATATGACCCTAATGAAAAGTAAATTTATTTATTATTTTATTTTCTTTAGGCTAGAAGATAATAACATCTTGGTTAATTTTTCATCGTGATAAAGAAGTAGTAGTAGAATTAAAAATGTTAATTTTTGAATTAAGTTTGCTTTTATTTAGAAGATAAATATATAATATTTAAAAAATTATTTTTCAAAAATGTACTTCAATTTTTAATTCTATACATTGATAAATGGTAGGGGTGAATTTTTGGGATTTTTCTTAAATTCTTGAATTTTTGATGAATAGTAAAATACAGTAAAATACTATATATACAATTTATCAGTTAAATACACTATTTATGACATAATAAGTGATTTAATCCCACTTGGTTCAAACTCACATTCCATTATTACTATTATGGGTCACATTAAACAATACTATTGGATGTCTTGATGGAAATAATAAAATAATGAAATTAAATATTCAAAAATTACTCCTCTCCCCCACTATAAAAAACCCCCACCACTACCTCTTCTAATAACTCCTCTAAAGCCTTGTTCCCTCTCCAAATTCTGGAAAAATACTCTCCCAACCTCCTATCCCACGTCCAAAAAGCTTTGGTCTCATTAAAAGACCAAAACCTCTCCCTTAAGGAGGTTCTCAAAGAAGTTTGGTTCAAGAGGTAAATTTATCTTTTCAATTCTTTGTCATTCCTTTCAAGTTCATTTTTTTTCTGTTATCTGTTACCTCTATTTATCAAAAAAATTTGATTCCTCCAATACCTTATATGTACTGGAATGTTCTCATAATATTGGAATAATTTATCATCGTCTTCCCATTTTTACCTTCTTTTATACTATTATTAAGAACACAATCCGAGATGTGTCAATTTTACACATTCAAGGATGATGGACATTCGATTTCTTTTATCATTCTAAATTCCGGTAATGAAACCATTATTGTTATGGTTGAACCATATTATTATATATAATATAACATATTTAATATTCTTTAATACATTTGTTCAAATGGTATTTGGTTATAATGAAAAATGAGTTCGTTGTAATCAAAACCCACAAATTAACCAAAACAATTATCATTAAAGTTCAATACGATAATTCATTCTCATTCCATGTAACCAAGTTATATAAATGACAAATAACACCTATTTATGTTAATAAATAATAAATAATTTCAATTCTGGAGATTTACATCTATTACACTTCATTACATAAAAGCAAGTGAACCGAATATTAAAATAAAGGAAACGAACACTCTTGAACGACCAAATTCAATACAATAACTTGTCAATAAAGACATAATTTAACTAACTATAGTTATGGTAAAATAAATACATGTCTAATATGTTCTTAAATATTTCATTAAAAATTATAATTTTATATTCCAGGAGCTTAATTACAAGAGCGGAGCATGTTTGGAGTTAAGGTAAGGGTTTTTCACCCGAACTTCTATTTTCATTCGGGGTACTTTAATTGTCTAAATACCTCAATTAAATTCTTATGTAGTGTTATGTACTCATCATATATTATGTGTGAGTATGGTATATATTTTTACAAACCAGAATAAATTCTTATTTTATGGATAGTTACACTTTTTAAAAGGAACTTTCAAAATTTTTCCAAAATACAAGCCTGGTTCAAAGCAATTTCTCAAATTCCTACCTATTTTCAAGGGCACTCTATAATCTGTTTTTGGAAACCATTATCATTATAAAATCACTCATTTAATTATGAAAATACTATTTTACTTCACTTCTGGTTTTATACTAATATTTTCCAAAAGAACTCTTCTTTTTCAAAATGAAGGAGTATTTTTCTGCAGAATTGCTTAAGGGTTTTATAAGAGTGTTTTAATCTAATTCAAAACTATTGTCGATTAAATGGTATTATTGGGTTTAATAATTTATGAATTCATCTACCATATTTTATTTAATGGTTTATGAATAAATCTATTTATGATGATCTAGCCTAAAACCATTCACCATATTATTCTGAAGAGTTAGTGTTTTATGTTTAATGATTGGGGAAAGTTAGTTACATTTCATATGATAGTTTCAATATGAATGTATATGAGTTTATGTTGATCCCAACTCATATGTGGAATGTATTGGACTTATTATGTGATGGGTGTGGCCCTCTATATCCCCTCGATGCATCGGTAGGTCTCATGAGACAAATAGACGTGGAATTGGCTGAGGCCTTTCCCAATGTGATATGGATTTTGGTTGAGGCCTTAATCACTATATGTCTTGGATGAGGCCATGAAAAAATGATTCAGAATGTCCAGAATATGAACATCCCCCATTTTTAAGCTATTGGTTGAAATTTCATGTGGTTATTCGACTAGTAGAATACCCATGATTATGTATTATTATGGAATTAATTATTCAGCTCATATTTCTACCATAATGTGTTCAAGTTCATTATTAAAGGCATGTGTTTTCAATTATTCACCATGTATAATGTTTATATTAACATCTGATTTATGTCTTACTCTTACTGATAGTTTGAGCTCATCCCTTTTTTATGTTTCATTTTCTCGGGGCAAGATGAATTCTATTATGAATCACATGCTGAAATAAGCTAAGATTTATAGAAGTTGCCTAAGGAGTTTCAATGTTATTTTTCATTTCAAGTTTTAATAATGAACTTATGTATGTATCTTGTTTTCAATAATACTAAACTACTCGGTCCTTCGGGATTTGTATTCCTTGTTTGTATGCCAATGTAATCAAATAAGGCACCGACTTCGGGCAACTGGGGTCAGGTCCTTACATCTCGAGTAGCATGAAATAAACATATATGTGTAACAGTGGAAAATATCCATAATTCCCAAACATGAAAATCCCATGGATGCTAATAGTGAAGCACATACCATGCCTTTGATTTTAGTTCGAAGTTTTTGTAAATCATGAGAAAACTCACTCCAATATCCACTTCCCATTTTAGAATAATAATTCATCCTTGATCAAGTAGATAAAAATATATATAGTGATGTCACAATATCCCCAAAACCAATCCACTTAATTTATTTGTCTTTAATAATATCTTTGAACTCATTGGATTTTATTTTATAACGATATGGTTTTTTTAGAATTTAAATAATATATTTCAATTATTTTATTTCTTTTAAATATAGATATGGGTAAGAGATAGATTAATATGAAAGATAGTTTTTATGATGAATATTATGAGGGGATTAAGCAATTTATGGATTTCAACAACAGATTTCCAAGTGATTTGATTAGTTGTCCTTGCAGAAAATGTTCAAATAGATATCTCTTCAAATGAGATAGTGTTAGAGAACATCCATTTTTGTATGGGTTTTTGAAAAACTATAAGACGTGGAAACATCGTGGAGAAGAGTATGTTTCATGTAATCAATCAGAAAGTATTCAAATGGATGTTGATTTGAGAATAGTTGATCTGATGAATATAATACTCAATTATATGATGCATCAGTTTCAACCAGTAGATGGTAATGTCGTAAATGACGGTGTTGGATGGAGTAATCCTTGTTCTTCTGTAGATAGAGAAACATTAAAATTATTTGAAATTATTGATGATGCACATACTGAATTATATCATGGATGTATTAAATTTATTAAATTGTCGTTCATTATTTTATTGTTACACCTGAAGGACTTGAATCAGTGGTCAGACACCTCATTTAACAAGTTGTTGGTATTGTTGGAGAAGATACTCTTAGCTAAAGTGAAGATTCCATAGTTATTCTATCAATCTCACAAGTTGACTGATGACCTCGGTTTTACATATTATACCATTGATTCATGATGCAATAATTGTATATTGTTCAGAAAAGAGAATGCAAAAAATAAATATTTGTATTTTTTTTCTATACATCTAGGTAGAAGGCGAATGAGATTAATCATGGTATTCAGATTCTTCCTAGAAGGGACTTGAATCAAGTGAAACAGGTTGCCGCTAAGATGCGTTATTTACCACTGAAACTGATATTGAATAGATTTTTCATGTTATAAAAAATTTCTAAATTTATGACATGGAATTCATACATCTCTGTTCAAGTAATCATTGCATGAGTGATTTGAAAACGAAGTATGATTAAATTGTACTTGAACTATGTCACCTAGAGAAACTACTTCCACTATCTTCTTTTGATGTCTTGGTTCACTAGACTATGCATTTAAATGGTAAATTCATTGCTGGAAGTCCCATGAAATTTAGGCGGATGTATCTAATATACTGATACTTAAATACATTGAAATGGTATGTGTGCAACAAAGCTTGCCTAAATGATTCAATTTATAAGGGATATTTAATGGATGAGTGTAAAAAATTCCATGATTCATATATTTAATAGGTTGAAACAAAGTTAGATAAACCCTCCTAGAATAACAAGGGTCCAATTGAAGAAGGGAGAATGTTTGATATGCACAATGATGAGTGGGTTCAAGCTCATCTATATTTGTTTTTCAAAACTCCATCAGTTATTCCATTGATACAGTAAGTTTCAAAGTTGTTGTGTCTTATGTTTCTATATTTATTTTATTACTTAACATTTATTGTGTTCTGATTTAGGATACATATCTCTGATTTGATACATGAAAGGCCCCATGTAACTAACTATAAAATCCAAAAATATCAGTTCAACACATTTCATGACTGGTTCAAGACTCATGTATGTATAAATAATTTATTTAATATTTTTACAGTTCAACTTAGTTGTATTTTAACAATCTTTTTTCCATTGAACTATGTAAAATTTGTAGATTCAAAATATATGTGATTTAAGTACCCATACTATGAGCGAAGAACTCAACCAACTAGCTGATGGCCCATTTATTACATCTCATCACTTCAAGTCTTTGGATGCTAACAAATTCCGATTTATTATTAGCGATGTTGACATGAACTGAGCCACAAAAAATAGTCATGTTGGGCGTTCTTTTGTTGATGCTGGTTATTATTCTGGATTGTTGATGTATATTATTGAGTTTATTTAAGGTCATGGTTTAAAACACATATTGGTTGGATGTGATTGGGTCAATCTGGTTCATGGAACAAAAGTTGATAACATAAAATTTATGTCAGTAAAATTTAACAAAATTCTATATAATGATGACCGAGTAAGAAATGATCCATTCATACTAACATCGCATGCAGAGCAATTTTACATTGTTGACATTGATTCTTATTGGAATGTTGTGGTGAAAATGTCTAGAATAGGGGTTTTTCTGATTGAACGAGATGAACCTGATGGTGTCTCATTTCCTCATCAAACACTTGACCAAACCATAGTAGTTATACGAGATGAAGATATACAATGGGATAGAGAGACAATTGAAGGGGATATTGTAGACTTGCATGATTAGTGAAAATTGTAATTATTTCCCTAGTTAATGATTGTAAAAATATTTTTGAGTTATATATGTATCGAAATTTCTTGATTTAACTATAATTTTTTTTAATTTAGGTTTGTCGTAGGGTGCTCATAGTGGTTCACATGATGTTGTTGGTATGTATGTTTTCATTTTTCTAAATTAAATGATTGTAATTTTCTGTGTATATTTCCCTAACTGTCTCTAATTTTTAATTAAAAATTCAGTTATATTGAAATTTATTTATGAATTTATGTTTATCAGGATCTAGTGCATCTTCCAGCAAACATAGGGGTACTAGTAGAGGTGTTCAATCCTGGAACTATGGGGCCTGATTAGATGTGTTATTTGATGACACATTTCATCCAGTCGGAGAAGGTGAAACTATATTGATTCATCAGTTTGGGCATATGATATGATACCCACACAGATTCTATCTGACGACTCATGATTGGACTTCTTTCCCCCAGGATACGATTTACAGATTATGGAGGGAGGTTAAGGTAAATTCATTGTTTAATTTTTTATGATATTGTTTTTATTATTATTGCATCTACTGAATATTTTTTTAACAGGAAAATTTTACATCCTATCCAGATGAGTTTCAAGTAAAATTTATCTCCAAATTCTAAAAATTATGGAAGGATTGCAAGGGCAGGGTGAAGAGAGATCATTGGATGCCATTTGTAGGTGTGTCATACATTCTACACTGAGTCCCTCTGAGCATTCTTCCAATGCAGTGGTGGGATTTGGTGGTATTTTTTTAGAGTGAGTTGAGTATGGTAATATTTATTGCTTTTAATTTGTAAATGACAAATTTTTAATATTTATATTAACTGAATACATTGAATGTAAACTGATTCTTCTCAGCATTCATGTAATCGAGCGATGTAGGTCACTCCTTCCAGACTTGGCACTCGACATGTTTCATATCTCAAAAAAGATGTACGTTTAGAATTTATTATTCTTTTATATATTAATAATATTGTAGTCTAACATGGTGAACTCATTTATTATAGTTACACCAATGAGGTGATCTAATAAATCGGATATCCATATGGGTGAGGAATCGTAGAGTGGGTGATTCCAATGTTGCCGGTGTTATAGTATGAAAATTATTTAGTAACAAATTTATTTTTATTTCATAGAAATTATTCATATTTGTTCATAAATTTCTGATTTATATGCTACAGGACCAATTTGAAGTTTAGTTATCATTGTTACTAGAGGAGCAACATCATAGTACTGTGCATAGAGATGAGATATTTCAGCATGTCATGAGGTGTGATGGTCATGGTTATTATTTGACTTATGGCGGTGGTGTCCCACAACATGAAGTTGTTAGAGAAGAGGTGATGGGTGCATGCTGAGATACAGGGATGCACACATAGACTAAGATAGATGATGCCATGTATGATATGCAGTGTAATACAGATGAGAGGTTTCAGCATTTACGTGAAGATTATGAGGAGAGAATATCACAGATATCAGCACATATCAAGGAAGTGACAATGCAACATCCTGTTGATGGTACACAAGTGGTACCACAGGTAAAAAATAAAACAAACCATAATCATATTTACTTCTATTGATATGTTTTTAGGATGCATAATATTGATATATATTGTAGGATCCAGATATAGTTTGTGGACATCTCAATGATATTGGTGATCCAGATGCAGATGAACCTCATGAATAAGGTAATTTATATTACAATTTTAATATCATACATGAATTATGAATTAATAATTATTCTAGAAACTTATGTTCTATTTACACCTATGTATTTTATTGTTTTATTTCTTTCTATTTAATTCATTATTGTAATGTTTACATGATTTTTAATTATGATATATTACATAACACTTCAATTTATTAAGATTTATCTTCATTTTATGTTTAATTTTTTGGTTTTGGATCATCCTATTATATATGAGTAGTTGGGTGTTTCCTTAATTGTACCTCATATAAATTATAGTATTATTCATTCTATTCTAGACTGAGCATTCCCCTTTCGATGATCCACACACTCATATAGACACACATCTATTTCTTGTTGGTATAATATGTCATTTCCTGGAATAAATTAAGAATAAAAATATTTAGGGAAAAAATTAGAGATAGTTAATAGGAAAATGTTCTAATTATTATTCATGACATGTACAAGGATACGACACATCAATCAGACATGCGGTGTGTGCGGTATGACTGAATATGTGTTTTTAAGTGTATGGCGTGCATTAAAAAGGTGTGTGGGGTGGTCAAAACCAATAGAATGATCTTAGAATGCCATAAAATCAGATTAAAACAACCGGTGAGTGAATTTCGAAATTTTTGGGTAGACTGTACGTTAATAGTAGGTTTCATGTGAACGTGGTGACCGAAAACACAAATCGGGTGCCATAAAACACCAAAACAAACATTTAGCATTCAAATCCATAGATAACATCCTTATAATGACTATAAATCATAGGAATACAATATAATTATTATTTTTATCATTTACGAGGAGACAAAACGACAATCAAATGTGCGGTGTGTGTGACACGACTGAATATGTGGTTTCTAAGTGTTTAGCGCACTCCAAAAAGGTGTGTGGGGTGGTTAAAATAAACCGAACGACCTCATAATGCCATGAAATCATACGAAAACAACCAGTAAGTGATTTTGAAATTGGTTGGAATATGGTACGTTAATCGGAGGTGTCGTGTGACCGTGGTGACCGAAAACATTAATCTAGTGCTATAAAACACCAAAACAAATGTTTAATGGTTAGATCCATAGAAAAAATTCTCAGAATGACTTGAAATCACATTACAATAATATAATTGTTATTCATGATGTGTACAAGAAAATGACATGTCAACCGAATCTGCGGTGTGTGCAGTATGACTAAATATGTGGATTTTAAGTGTTTGGAGCACTTCAAAAAGGTGTGTGGGGTTGTCAAAACAAGCAGAACGACATCTGAATGCCCTGAAATAAGACGACAATAAATGGTGTGTGCATTTTAAAATGGTAGGGTAGACAGTATGTCAATCAGAGGTCTCATGTGACTGCGGTGACGGAAAACACACTTTTCATGTTATAAAAGACCAAAACATGTGTTTAATAATCAAATGCATATAGAAAAACATCGGAATGAAATTAAATCACAGTAAATAAATCTAATTATTATTCGTGACGTGTATGAGGAGATGACACGTCAGTCGTACATGTGGTGTGCGCAGTACGGTTATATATGTGTTTTTAAGTGTTTTTTATGCTTTAAAAAGGTGCGTGGGGTGGTCAAAACAAGCCTAACGACCTCATAATGACATAAAATCAAACTATAACAACCGGGTAATGAATTTTGAAATTGTCAGGTAAAAATTATGTCAATCGGATGTGTCATGTGACCGTGGTGATGAAAAATGTAAATCTGATTCCATAAAACACCGAAATGAATTTTTATCAATCAAATGAATAGATAGTGACATAAAAATAAAATGAAATCCCATGAAAACTATATAATTATTATTCATGATTTGTACAAGGAGACAACACATCAATCATACATGCGAAGTGCACAATACAATTGAATATGTGTTTTTTAAGTTGTTGGCATGCTTTAAAAAGGAGTGTGGGGTAGTCAAAACTAGCTGAACAACCTCATAATTCTATAAAGCTATATGAAAACAACTAGTGAGTGAATTTTAAAATGTTTAGGTAGAAAGTTTATCAATTGGAGGTGTCGTGTGACCGTGGTGATGAAAAACACAAATTTGGTGCCATAAAACACCAAAATGAATGTTTAACTGTCAGATCAAGAGAAAAAGTTCTCGGAATGACTTGAAATCATAATAAAACAATATTATTACTATTCGTGATGTGTAATGGGAGACATAATGTCAATCAGAAAGCTGGTGTGCACGATAGGGATGAATATGTTGTTTTTAACTGTTTGGGGTTCTTCAAAAAGGTGCTTGTGATGGTCAAAACTGATTGAATGACCTCAGAATGCCATGAAATCATATAAAAACAACTGGTAAGTGAATTTTGAAATGGATTGGTAGTAGATATGTCAATCAGAGGTTTCGTGTGACAATAGTGACCTAAAACACAAATCTGGTGCCATAAAACACCAAAATGAATGTTTAATGGTTTTATCCATAAAAATTGAGCTTCAAATGACTTAAAATCATATTAAAACAATCTAATAATTATCCTAGATATTTAAAAGGATATGACACATAAATCAGAAGTCCAGGGTGTGCAGTACGATTGAATATGTGGTTTTTAAGTGTTTGCGGAACATCAAAAAGGTGTGTGGGGTGGTCAAAACAAGATTAAAGACATAAAAATTCCCTGAAATTAGACAAGAACAACTAGTTGGTGAATTTTAAAATTTCCAAGCAGAAGGTACGACAATCGGATGTGTTGGGTGACTACGGTGACTGAAAACAAAAATCGGGTGCCACAAAACACCAAAACGAACGTTTAACGGTCATATCCATAATGATAATTTTCCAAATGACTTGAACTCACTAGAAATAAATTTAATTATTTTTTGTGACATGTATGAGGAGATGAAACATCAATCATAAATTTGGTGTGTGTGGAACGACTAAATATTTTGTTTTAAGTGTTTATGGTGCTTCAAAAATTTGTGTGGGGTGGTCAAAACCACCCGAAAGACCTCGGAATTCCATGAAATCTGATGAAAAAATCCGGTGAAATAATTGTAAAATGGTTGGGTATATGTTACGTCAATCAGAGGTGTCGTGTGACTGTGGTGATGGAAAACACACTTTTCAGGTTATAAGAGACTAAAACATGTGTTTAACAGTCAAATTCATAGAGAAGGACATCAGAATGAAATGAAATCACCAAAAAACAATATAATAATTATTCTTGATGTACAAGGAGACAAAACGTCAATGAGACGTGTGGTGTGCGCGATATAACTAAATATGTGTTTCTAAGTGTTTATCACGCTTTAAAAAGGTTTGTGAGGTGGTCAAAACCAGCCAAATGACCTCAGAATGCCATAAAATCAAACAAAAATAACTAGTTAGTAAATTTTAAAATATTTGGGCTGGTAGCACGTCAACTGAGGTGTTGTGTGATCGTGTTGACCGAAAACGTAAATCTTGTGCCATAAAACACCAAAATAAATGATTAACGATCGTATCCATAGTGAACGACCTCAAAATTACTTGAAAAATTAGGACAATAATACAATTATTATTTGTGACGTGTATAAAGAGACAACACATCAATCAGACATGTGGTTAGTGCGGTATGGATGAATATGTGGTTTTTAAGTGTTTGGTGTGTTTTAAAAAGGTGTGTGGGGTGTTCAAAACCAGCTGAATGACCTCAAAATGCCATGAAATAAGACGAAAATAACCAGAGACTGAATTTTGAAATGTTTAGGTAGATGATAAACCAATCAGAGGTGTCGTGTGATTGTAGTAACCGAAAATGATAATTTGGTGCTACAAAAAACCAAAATGAACATTTAACGGTTAGGCCCATAGAAAAAATCCTTTTAATGACTTGAAATCATAGGAAAACAATCTAATTATTTTTTTTGACTTCCACAAGGATACATCACGTCAATCGAACATGTGGTGTGCATGGTATGACTGAATATGTGGTTTTTAAGTGTTTGGTGTGCTTCAAAAAGGTGCGTGGGGTGGTCAAAACCAGAATAATGACTTAGGAATTCTACGAAATTATATGACAACAACCAGTTAGTGAATTTTGAAATGGTCGGGTAGAAAGGACATCAATTGGAGGCGTTGTGTGACTGTGGTGACCAAAAATGAAAATCTGGTGCCAAAAAACACCAAAATGAAAGTTTAACTGCCAGATCCATAACGAACATCATCATAATAACATGAAATCACAAGAAAATAATCTATTTATTATTTGTGATGTGTATGAGTAGATATCACATCAATCGGACAAGCGGTGTGCTTGGTACGACTAAATATGTGGTTTTTAAGTGTTTGGTGTGCTTCAAAAAGATGTGTGGGGCGATCAAAACCAGTCATATGACCTCAAAATTCCATAAAATCAGACAAAAACAACCGTTGAGTTAATTTTTAAATGGTTGGGATGACAGTACGTCAATCGAATGTGTCATGTGACAGTGGTGACAGAAAACACAAATCCGGTTCCATAAAACTCCAAAACGAATATTTAACGGTCATATCCATTGAAAACATCCTCATAGACTTGAAATCATAGGATAAAAATATAATTATTATTCGTGATATGTATGAGGATACGGAACGTCAATCGGACATGCGGTGTGCGCGGTATGACTGAATATGTGGTTTTTAAGTGTTTGACTCACTTCAAAAAGGTGTGTGGGTGGTCAAAACAATCCAAACGTCCCCAGAATATCATTAAATCATATGATAAAAACATGTGGGTAAATTTTGAAAAGGTCTGGAAGATGATACATCAATCAAAGGTGTTGTGTGACTACGGTGACGGAAAACACAAATATGGTGATAAAAACAACAAAACGAACGTTTAACAGTCAGATGAATAGAAAAATTCATCAAAATTGATTGAAATCAATGGATAACGTTCTAATTATTATTCGTGGCATGTACAAGGAGATGACACATCAATCAGACATGCAGTGTGCATGGTACGACTGAATATGTGGTTTTTAAGTGTTCGGAAGGTTTCACAAAGGTGTGTTGGGTGGTCAAAACTAGTCAAATGACCTCGCAATTCCATGAAATCATATGACAACAATCGGTGAGTGAATTGTGAAATGGTATGGCATATGGTACGTCAATCGAAAGTTTCATGTGACCGCGGTGACGAAAAACGCTCTTTTGTGTTATAAATGACCAAAACATGAGTTTCACAATCAAATGCATAGAGAACGACATCGTAATGAAATGAAATCATGTGAAAACTGAATTATTATTATTGGTGAGGTGTGCAAGAATAGGAAACATTAATCATACATGCAGTTTTATTAGAACAACAGTATTAGCGATTTTAAATTCTTAAAAAGGTATTCAAAATTATTAATATATTTTCAAAATCTATTACATTAAATTTTTTATACTAATCTTGAATTTAAATATGTTATTTCATTTTAATTATTTGTTTGGATGATTTTCATTATAATAATTTTTTTATTAAATTTTTTCATGCAAATTAGATGATGGATGTGGAGCTTGGAAGATAAAGAGATTAATATATTTACTTGTGCATGAGTTTCGATATTTTGGAAAAAAAATTGTGATTTTGAAATATAGCAGTTTTTATTGTATTTATGTCATTTAAAAGAACTTATTGGAACATCCATTTGGAGGTCTCTATACTTTTTTCATGGAAGACATATGTAAATCGCTAATAGTCGATCGCTATACCAAAATATGATGTCCCCTATAGAGACCGCCAAACGGCAGTCGCTATAGCCAAACTCAAACTGACCTATAGAGACCACCATTTATAGGTCCCTATAAACCACATCGATATCATATACAGCATATACCAAATGGAATAACCATTAATAAAAACTTATGGGCCTAAATAATTCTCTGTTCGGCGGACGCTAGGTGGCCTCTATACCCCTTTAGCGACGACTTTTGGTGGTCGCTAAAAGCATTTATTCTACTAGTGGATGTTTTATGAAAATAATATTTTATTAAATTATTTAAAAATAATAAAAAAATAAATAAGTACAAAGGGGTATTTTTTGGTCTAAAATATCATTAATTCTCCATTTATGGTCTAATTGACACCATATAAGTAAAAATTAATATTGAAAAAGTTATTGTCGTAATTAAAAAATGAATAGGTTAAATAAGGGTTAATCAAAATGATAAGGTTGAAAATTACACCAAAACTAGTCTACAATATATTTTTCTAGGGAATTACATCATTATCCCACCTTATCATCAAATACCATTCTATTTGGATTCATATTTAATTTATTATAAATTATCATTTTTAGAAATTCCAAAAGTACCACTTACCTCCATTATAAAAGTACACCTCCTAACTCACTTCATTTCACCACATTGATTCTTTTATATTGACAAAATTATAAAAAATCAACTTCTTCACTTCCCTAGAAACATTTTATAATTTATGGTCTTCCCAAAATACCATCCATAGAACCCTTTAGATAAGAACTAATGGATTCATTTCAAAGAAAAGGCAATCTCTCTAACCGTTCACTTTTTTTCAACTCTTCTATACCTCCAATAAATCTATGATATTTATCATAAAATAATAATTCAATAATACTCAATATAAATAACTTTTATTATGATTATTAGCACATCATTATACACCTTTTTTCCCTTTCAATAGGAAGTTAAAGTACCATTTGTTCATACGTACGGTCTACCATCTCCATAAACGATGTAATTCAATTTTCTATCTCTACTTATTTTGATTGATTTTAAATATATTAATAATGAATATATATAATGTTTATAACATGATTAAAATTCTTTAAATTATGTTATCATGATCAATGTATAAGGATCAGGACTACCAAACTGAAACATGCTTGGAAAATGAAACAGTTATCACCCAGAATAGTAATTTTAATAACAAATTATCAATGAACAAGTGATAAAATGTTATAAATAAATCATAAATGGTATGATATATATTTTTATGTAATAAATTTATAATAAATCCATATTTATTATATATGATTTTTTTAATATTAATAAAGAAAAGAGATACTTGAGGTATTGAATTTTTGTGTCAGTTTTATTTTTGTGGGACACATGGCTTATACACTACTTATCTCATTTGTCTGGTGTATATAATACTCAGTAATATATTTTATGATTCTTGTCATTAATATTATGTGATTTTTATATCCATATATATTTATTTATTTTATGGGGATTATTATTCAAATGATACCACCATAGTAAGGGTTTATTTCACAATCTCATCATTATTTGAGATTGTTTATATTTAAATCTCCACTGGGGAATATATCTATTTCATTTTAATTTATTCTAAAAATGTTTTCAAAAAGGTTTTCAAATATTATTTAAAATAATTATTACCTATTTTTACTTTTTACAATATGGTTTTAAATAAATCTTTTTTTTCATTTTCTAAAACATGTTTTTTTTGTGACTTTTCTGAAAAAAAAAGTGGTGTTTTTAGAATTATATGGAATAAGATAATTTTCATTCCTTCCTAAAATATTAATGATTTTAAGATTAATTTATAAACATAAAATTTTATTTTAAAAAAATTCTATTATAATTACACAGATTTAAAAAAAAATTATTTCAAAATAGAAGAGATATTTTCCTCAAAAAATTATTTCAAGTGATCTTTCAAAATAATTTTCAATATAAGATAAAATTATTTGATGTTACTTGTGATTCAATGAGAATATAATCCAAGTATACCATCCTTATTCTTTTCTTTATGGTTCATGTTTATAATGATAAGATTTTTATGAAACCTTTTCCCTTCTTCCATGGGTTATACTTTGAAGAAATTTGTTTCTTTTCAGGATTTCTATGATGATGAATGTTTTATGAACTCATGGAACATGTATATATGATTTTATATAAGTTATTTGTGGTACCTATATCTCCATATAATTCATTGGGTAAATATGGATAACTCATGAGTAAAAATGTTATGCGTGAACCGGATTACACGTTCATAAATGTTATGTGTGAACCTAATTGCAAGCGCACAATGTTATGTGTGAACCTGATTACATGTTCAAAGTGATATGCCTATACTTTTCATTCATGTACATGAGATTATGTTTGGACCTTGTTTCATGTCCACAAGTTTATGTGAGGGGCTTATTTCATGTCCTTGACATAATGTGTGAACCTATTTATTTTTATACTTTTTCACAATGTTATAAGTTTATTTGTATAACACAATTTAATATTTCATGTCAATATTACACACTAATGGATTATGTTATTTGATTATTTTATGATTCATGTCTTATGAACTAGAAATATTTATTCCACGACTCAATATTATGAATTAATGATATACAAGGTATAGATTTTTAAATGTTATGTTCATGTTCACACAACCTTATACTCTTGTTATGCTTATATGATTATTGATATCTCTCTTATTTACCCGTATTAAGCACCTGATCTCACCCTTTCTTATATTTATTTTCCCTAGGTTATGAAAAAATGTTTTAGAAATGATGTGTTTAATAAGGGTTCTAGTTATGAAGATCTTAGTGGGAGATGATATGGATCATTTATAAAGCATTTGATTGTATGTCCAAGTTTCCACAGGCACTAGAAATATACCATTCTTGCATGGATAAATATGTTATAAAATGAAAGTTCATCTACTTAGATGTAATAACTATGTATGAAATGTTTGGGTCTTTATATGGGTGGGGTGACTTAAGGTGTCTTGAAATTTATACAATTCATAAGACTAATTGGATTTTGTCTTCATGTTGGAAAAGACAGATTAAAATTGTCTTGTATGTACAATTAAATACAAAAAATATAAGGAACATGGAAAAAATATTTTACATAGTTCACCCATAATGAGATATGTATAAGGAAAACATAATAATGATTGGTTTACATGAAAAATAACCACTAGTTTACAAGTAAGTGATTACAAATATTAGAAAGATATCATTTCTTATCGAAAGTCCAATACCTTTTCCTATCCATCGATAAAATATTTTTAAGAGGGTTACAAAAATATTGGACACACAAGTTGATATAATATTAATATAATTAAAAAAGATTCAATACCATACTACAATGGGTGTTCTCTATGATACTCTTTTTTTCACATCCAAATTTTTAAAGGTATAAACAATAAATTTATCTTTTGAGAATGATGTTCAATATAATTTATATTGATCCCACTTCACCTTCTAATACCAGATATTCATTGAACCTCATTGGTGATTCTCTATTTCAGGATCTTCATCGTTTTACTCTTTTTTATCTATGGGTGATAAAAATTTCTCTACATAAACTCTACTTAGAATTCACCAAGAATAATGTATTCTCAAATTAAAAAATAAAAATACAAAATAACTTATATCTTATTTTTCTTCAATTACACCCCTTATATAATATTCATATTGATATCTGTCATCAAAATTCGAATATGTAGTTATTATTTCCTCAAATAACCACCAAACCATCATGATACTTCAACATCATCATTTTAGTTCATAATCACCAGATTCCATAAATCATGGTGCAATTTCTTATATTGTGGTGTGAATGGTTGGTCTCTTCTTGATGTTTCCCCAACTACCAAAAGATTCAAAGTGTGTCTTAGAGATTCATGACATATAATCTAATTCTAGAGCATAATAGCTAGAAGCTATGAAATCATGACCATGTATCCTTTTTAAAGTCGGTAGTCATTGTTATATTCTATCAATTTTATTTTATGATTGAACTGGTCACAATGCGGCTTGACTTACATGATGTGAGATTATTTAAAAAGTTTAACATAGATCCACTATAATCTAGTGAATTTCTCTTCACAGTGTGTCATCCAAATAACTGCAAGACATCATTTAATTTCAAGATTCATGGAATTTGTCAAATATTTATTCACGACCTTATATAAATATTATAGTATCGAAGTATTTTACATATCATGTGACATTATTAATTTTATAGAATGTTATTCTAGTGATAGTGTTTTATTTTTTCCTTGAGTGAAATGCTCCAAATAATTTTAGTATCATCAAATAATATCTCTTTTAACCTTAATTAAACACCAATCATCTTTATATACTTTAGAACACTTTATATGACTTCCAAATGACTTTCAATTGTATACAAATTCATTTCAAAACAAATAAAATTTTAAATCCGAAAAAAAACAATATTACAACCTATGGTTGCAACACGATTCTATATCATACGACCATATAAAGGGGAATTGAAACAACCTAGAATTTTCTATATGAATTTTTTTATAAACATATATGTGTATCATACTTTTAAGTATTTTTTTTCTAAATCGTATAATAAGTTAATATTATAAAATACATCATAGACACCACATAATAAAATAGAGGCTACTTTATTTCATCAATATAAAACATTAAAAAAAGGCTAAAAACATTTTAAATAATGGATATAAGGGTATTGTAATAATAATAATTAGTAAGTTAATTGACTAGAAGTTATAAATATAATGGTTCATGATTTATCATAAATTCCATTATCATTAACACAAATATAATAAGAAAGTAATGGATTATAAATAAGAAAGGAATTGTTTTAAAGAAATATAAACATCATTTATAAAAAAATAACTTAATGAGATGTATTTGATTTAAGTGTTAAATATAGGGGAGTGAAAGAAAATTTGATTGTTTTAATGTGTAAGTAATACATTGAAAATATTTTCACTATAATTGTAACCTGTCCATTATAAAAGTGAAATTAAACAACATGGGTAACAATCTATTTAAATAAATAAAAATATGTGAATATAAAAATACCATAAGTGTATATTTTAAGTAATAAATATACTAGTTCAAATTAAATTTTTAATCCTTTTAACGAAGACCGCTTTTAATGGAAAGTGGTGACCTGAATATGCACATGATTTAAGAAATATGGGGATTGTTGATCCATCTCGGCACAACCTTAAATTGTTAGAATCTTGTATCATATGTAGACTCCAAATGCAATAAAATTTAATCCACTATGACTCCTCAACTATTAGATTCCAAAATAAAGAGGTCACTATTTCCTTCCACTTGAAAAACTTATCCATGTTGATCTTCATTTTGTTAAAACCTTGAATCAAGATACTGGCTAATGTATCAATCTAGGCCTCATATTCCTTGGTTTAAACTTTCTATGTTATAAAATTTATCCAAATTTTGTCTTATTTTGTTTCTTTTACTAGAATAACCTCTACTATCATGTTCTCCATGTGGTATATAAGGAGGATTATAGTGGGGGGTTTTCCTACAGTTGATTCCTTCAAGATTTCATGTTTTCCTCCACTCTCGAGTTGAAAATAATTTATACCAACCTCCTCATGGATTTATTAGAGGTCCTAACCTGTAAATGTTGTGTATTAAGATGTCTTAATTCTCTATTTTCATATTAATTTTGATTTATAACTTTTTTTAATATTTTTATACTACTCCCATGTAATCAATATTTTTATTTACACCATATTTCTTTATCATGATTTTATTATTTTTGTAGATACAATATGTATATGTTGGAAATATGGATTTATGGTCGGGTTATCTGCTGGTCGTTGATCTTTTTTACCTCCCTTTATATCTAGGTCATTCATCTGTTAGTTGGAATTCTGTTCTAGGCACTCGAGGGATGATTCATGGCCACTTCTATTTGGTCATACTATTAGGATGTTCCAGTTCCCCAGGAGGGTTTCATCACCCATGTGGTTCGATCATAGACTAACTCTCTCTCATTCATACTTGAGATCCTACCCTCATTGGTCCCTTCACTAGATCTCTGGGGCTCCTGGTATGGGGTTTTACATTACTTGGTGGCGATCCTCCATCTCTGCTAAACTCCGTGGTGTGCTTCATGCACATCACTTCTGGTGGAGCTTTGAAGTTAGCGGTCTTTGGATGAAGAAGATGCTAGGACGAGTTCCCGAGGAAGGACGACCCAGTCCAGGTGATTCCTATGTAAAGATTGTGGTTCATCAGTGACACGGACGAACCCTACCTATGATGTGAAGTGGTCCAGACTATCGTATTTTCGTATAATAGACACTATAAGTTTTTTTCAATTCTTCTCTTTGGTGGTTTCTTCATAGTGGATTAGTTTTCTATTTATGCTGAAATTTCATCAATTCTTCCACTATAAATCTGGCCTTTTCTTTTCATTATAATAAAACAGGTGAGTGTGTGTTGTTCTTTCTATGAAGTAGGATCCCTAAGGATCTGAAGCATGTAAATCATCTTGTCCATTTACTTTTCTGCATCTTTCATTACTTTTTTTGATTCTTTCTTTGTGAACACACAAAACCAGTTCAATTATTTCTCTCCCATGGTTGTTTTTTATCCCTATGTTGTGACTCTCCAACAACAAAAAGTGGTATCAGATCTAATATGGTTGTTGTGATGATTGATTTTGACCAATAGTCTACATCTTCCCCTGGTTCGTTGACTATATGCATCCTATCATGTTGTATTGTTTGTTTATGGTTGTTTGTTAAGTAGAAATCTATATAGTACTGTCATTTATTTTATCTGTTTTCCTGATGCAATTGTTTACAGTCCTCTGTAAATTTGTTTCTTTCTTCCACCAGATTTGGTTTAAACTGTTGCATTGTATAAAGTTTATTTTCACACTGTTTAGAGATTTTATACAATTTGACTATTTTATTCTGCTTACTGACTATAGTACTTAGTTCACAGTTCAGTAATTTGGGTTTCATTATTTTTTTCTACATCTAAATTTGTTCAAATTCTTCCTGAACATTGTTGTTGTGTTTTTTTAACTGAAATCATTTAATTTACCAAATCTTTTTTTCATCCATATCTCATGGTACACGTTTACCTCGTGAGATCGATAGATTTCTGGGGTCATATACTTATCATTATCCCCAATCATTCTACATCTACTCATTTGGATAAACATGTATGCAATGAGGTATAAGATCAAAAACAATTATAGAGACAATGACTTCAATCTATGGTGAATAAAAATGATGGAATTACTTGTCCAACAAGGACTTATTGATACTCTCTCTGGGCCTACTAAACCCATTACAATTGTCAATGAAAGAGACCAAGCTATTAATAAATACCATCCTGTGCCCCCCATACACTCTTGTTAAATCCCAAAGTTTATTATTATTCTCCTTAGGAGATAAAGTCCTTAGGGAAGTGGCATATGAGTACTACTATCGTAATATGGATCAAGCTAGAAAAAATTATACCTGATAGCCTCCCTAATAGGTAGGCTATATAAGAATCACTACATGTTAACGTTTAGGACGAGACCTGTTATTTCTTTAAAATATTATCTTGATGAATTCAACAATGTCATTTTATATCTAGCCAATATAGATGTTTTGGTAGATGATGAAGATCAGACCATCATTCTTCAAATATCCCATGACCATAGTTATAGTACCTTGGTCGAGACCATGTTGTGTGGTCGAGACTCCTTGACACTAGAAGATGTCAGGTCTGCCCTTCTATCCAAATAACTTCATTCTAAACCTATGTTTTAAGGTGAGGCTGAGGATCTATTTACTTGGGGAAGACCACTGGGGTAAAAGAAAAAAAGAAACAATTTAGAAGAGATAAAAGTAGAAGCATCAAAGAGCCTAGGCAAGAACCAAAACCAAAGGGTAGTATTAAAGAAATAAAATTCACTTGCTTCTATTGTGGCAAGACTAGGTACTATAAGCCTAAATGTAGGAAGCTTAAATGTGAGCAAGAGCGCAACCAACCCACTGACAAGTCTCTCCTTGTTGACTCTAGCTATGATATTGTCAAAGACTTAAATGTTTCCATCCATACACATGACCAAGAGTTGGTCCTCGACTCTGGTTGTTCCTTCCATATGTTTCCATACAAAGAGTCATTTTGAAAGTTGGTCAAGAGAGTGGAAGGGGATGTCCTGTTAGGGAATAATATGAAGTGTAAAGTGGAGGGTAGAGGATTTTTTCTATTCAAACTTGACAATAAATCTGTGATTACGTTTCTTGATGTAAGGTGGGTTCCAATCCTCCAATGCAATTTAATTTCCTTAGGAGTCCTTGATAAAAAAAGATACACCTTTAGATTATAATCTATGTCTATTAAGATCTCGAAAGGGTCTAGGACCATTATTAGAGGGTCTCTCACAAATGGGTTGTATGTCTTGGATGGTAAGACCCATTCAAGGTAACCAGGTTGTGTTTATAATACAAACACTGAGAGTAATATGCTTTGACATAGATTCTTGGGGCATGTAAGATCCAAAGGGTTAGAAGAACACAGTAAGTAAGGGATGCTGAATGACATAACACCTACCAACCATCCATTCTATGAAGACTATGTAATGGGAAAAGAAAAAAGGGTTAGTTTCAATAGATCCACCTTTAAATCCATTTCCCCACTTGAATACATCCATTCCGATTTATGGGGACCAGTGAGGACCACGTCTCATGGTGGAGGATCTTATTTCGTCACTTTCATTGATGATTTCTCTAGGATGATCTTGGTGTACATCCTGAAACACAAATCACATTTTATCATACCTTTCAAACCTGGAAAGCTTCTGTCAAGAATTAGACCAGAAAGAAAATAAAGACCATGAGGACTGACAATGGCTTAGAGTATATGTCTATAGACTTTATTTAGTTTTGTAAAAAAGAAGGGATTAAAATGAATATAAATATTTGGAATACCCCCAACAGAATGGGCTAGCATAGAAGATGAATAGGACTATATTAGAATGTGTCCAAAGAATGCTTGCATACTCAGGACTCCCCAAACCTTGTTGGGACGAGGTCAACCGCACTTCTTTTTACTTAATCAATAAGTGACCCTCTGCTACTAACCAGTTTAAGACCCCTAAAGAGATTTGTACTTGAAATCCCCCTTCTTATTCCTACCTTATTGTTTTTGGTTCCACAACCTATGCACACGTTAGGACTAATAAACTAGAACCGAGAGCTCTAAAATGCATCTTCATTGGATACCCCGAGGAGTAAAAGGATATACGCTCTGGGTTGATGAACCTGGGTACCAAAAATGCATTATTAGTAGGGATTTGGTCTTTCATGAGTCATCCAATATCGAGACTAAGGCTACTCAACATGACAGTTGTGACCTAGACCTCTCTATGTCTGATGAACCGGAGCCCTTGGCTCATCTTGAGATGATATCTAGCCTGAACAACCTGCTTCTCAGACCACTGTTGTGGCTGATTGTGAGACCATTTTTGGTTCATATTCGGATTTTGGACCTCCTAAAACTTATCAGGACTATCAACTGACTCGTGACAGACAAAAGAGGGTCCCAAGACCTCCTACTTGGTTCATCCAGTATGATATGTCTTCCTATTATTTTCATGTTTCACATGATCTCATCAACAATGATCCTCAATAATATAGGCATGCCTTGAAAGACAATGACTCCAAGAAATGGGTTTTTTCTATGAATGAAGAGATGTATTCTTTAAAGAAAATTCATACATGGAATGTTGTCAACAAACTAGTTAATTCTAAATTGAATGGTTCCACATGGATTTTCAAAAGAAAGGAGGATAATGTTGAAGGAAGGAAAATAAAATTCAAAGCTAGGTTAATAGCTAAGGGTTTCCTCCAAATAGAGGGAGTGGATTAGCTTATGCTTCCTATAATGACTTCCACATTCAGCAGTTAGATGTTAAAACTACTTTCTTACATGGTGACCTCAATGAAAAGATTTATATGCATCCTCTTGAAGGCTATCCCAGTGAATTTAAACCACATCAAGTGTGCCTCTTGAATAAATCTCTATATGGCTTGATAAACGCCTCAAGAAAATGGTACATGAAATTTGACTCATTCATGTTAGGTAATAAATTCACTATGAGTTAATATAATGCTTGTGTTTATTTCAAAGGAACGAAGACCTGCATAATTTACCTAATGTTGTATGTTGATGATATTCTCATCATATAAAAGGTCATAAATATTTTCTTTTTTGTCAAACAAAATAGTTAAAAAATCATTTGAAATGAAGTAATTGGGGGAAGACAAGAAAATTCATGGCATTCAAAATCATTACAGATAGACCCAATAAGTTTTCTTATCTTTCTCAGTATGGCTATTTTTTAAAATTTCCCAAGAGGTACATGTTTGAAAATTTAAAACCTATTAATATTCCTCTTGGAAAATATTTTAAATTGTCTTTGACACAAGCCACTATAATGGTAGATGATATTGAGTTCATGTCCAAAATCCCTTATGCCAACATAGTTGGAAGTATAATGTCTGTTATGATTTGTACATGTCTTGATATTTCCTTTGCTACTTGCACCCTTTATGACATCCATTCTTTTATTACAAACATAAACATGATTTATTGCATAAAACATCACTTGATACAACAAGAAGATTGAGAGGATTAGTGTATTTGAGGCTTAGGATCATTACAAAAAAACATGAAACATGAAATAAAACATCTTTATTTAAAACTTCCTTTACATGACCACTACATTCCATCGTACTTATCATTTCATGGGATAACCTGAGGACATGCATAAGAAAAGGGTGAGCTATAAAGTCCAGTAAGGGAGTACACATGGAATAACATGAGGAGTACAATACATGTTATACAATAGGAATATTAATAGAGCATAAAAGAAACATGAACACAAAGGCATGATAAAGCATGATAATCATATCATGGAAATGTGGCAACAACACTTAACATGGAATTAGCATGAGCTAAGGCTCTTTGCACATAGAGCATGAGTAAATCCCCATTGCACATAAAGCACGAGTAAACCCTCATTGCACTTGAATAATCATGATTCAACACTCATTTCACATGAAGTATCATGATACTATACTTTACCCAATGTATTGGAGCGCTATAAGGGATCACCCTTCTTAAACATTTCATTTCAGGCAATAGTGTTCCACATGGATCATAAAAAATGGATTCATAAAAAATAATCATTTATTCCATGATAAAGGAATTTTGAATTCGTAAAAGAAACTTTACAATCAATAAGTAAATGTACATAAAGTTGAATACCCTTGATGGAGAAATGAGCATGGTATTCACTACACAATGACATTGGCTTAGAAAATCGGTGTGATTTCGGCAGCGTAACAGCGTGACATAAGAATTCATAAAAATGGTTGATGAGAGACAAAGTGGTTCCTCATCATATTTACATGTAATGGAAGGTAAGGAGTTCATATAGATACATTTCCCAACAATTGTAATGGAATTTAGATTCATGATACAAAAGTATTGCTTGAATGTAAATGAGGAGAGAGAAGTTCCTTTCGGAATTTCGGCATAGTAACGGGTGTACATGGGAGGAATTTAATGAGAGAGAAAGGGTCTCCCATCATTAAAACATAAATAGGGAAGTATTAGGGAGGTGGGAAACCATACCCCTACATTCATAATTGAAGTTAAAAGGGCAAAACAACTTAATGAAAATTGTAGAAAAATGAGAAAGGAAGAAAAAACCCTCACTTGGAAGTGTGCTTCCAAAGGCTAGAGAGAGGCTTGTGAGAGGATTCCTGGGAGCTTGGGGCACCTTGGGAGGATTCTAGAGAAGTAAGGAAGAGGTTGGACGAACTACAAGGGCTTTGAGTGAGGAGGAAGTGCGATCTTGGGTGAGTTTATATAGGAAAGGTGAGGGAATTCTTTATTATTTATGTTTGGGACCCCTTATATGAAATTAATCCAAACCACAAACCATCCCATCATTTTTTCCCATGGTTTTTTGAAAAGGGAAGAGGAAAAAAATATTTTATAAGTCCAAAGTCTGAACTTCTTAAAATAATAAGTTTGCTTATGTGGAGTGGAGTCACACTCCCATGGAAATTAATTTAAAAAGGCAAAGTGTTGAATATGTCTTGAGGGGACCATTAATGCTTTTAAAAGTAAGTAAAACAAACCCAAAATCACATTATTTTAATGGTAAAACATATATTGGCCGAAAATAAAGATTATAGTATTTTATTACATCACTATTGGGTCATTATGATGTCATAAAACACATTATATATTAAAACGGTATTTAGTTTTTACCTAAAAATTTGACTATCTCAGAAAATTATGAAAATTCACCATTGGATAATTTTGACGTCTTGATTCCATAAATAACATTTATTTTATCTAAATAATTTTATAATTATGTTAATTTTCACTTTTAAAATAAAAACCGTCATTTATCAAAAATTCACGGGTTTGGACAGAAATGGCTTTCAAACCTCAATAAAAATTTTAATTGCATTCATAAAATCATAAGATCATTAATATTTAATAAAAAATAATTTAATTATAATATTATTATTTTATTAAAATATTATTTAATTCCAAAATCCATTAATTTAATAAAATATATTTCTTAATTAAATAATAACTAAAAACACCATTTGTACTTTAAAAACTATTTACAATGTATCAAAAATGACTAGAAATTATATTCATTTTTATATACAAAAATAATGTACATGAACATAGTACTACTTTTTTGTTACATAACCCCTTAAAAAAGTCTCATAAGACCTAAGGGTAAGGTGTGCGATGGTGACAGACTCTTGGGGTGGCTCGGATAACATCGCTCGAGTGGTAATTTCAATCAACTTCCACTTTTCCCGTAGACGGTCACGTTCAAGATTGAAATGATGAAGCTCATCTTGGGCTTGGTCAAGGGTGAAGCCCAAAGACTCACCTCTTTTCTGAGCTCTGACAACTGGGCTTTGTATGGTTCAATTCTACTGGATGAGGCTATCGCTTCCTTTGTCTGAGTAAATTAGATTGGTTAAAGTCCTATATTTATACTAATCATGTGATCACTGTTCAACGTCTATATTATCAATGGTCAAAATTATTAACATAAAAACAAAAAAAATTACATTTTATATAAACATAAAGAGACATTTAATTATATCAAGAGGGATTTCTATTAATGAAACTGTGGGTCGTTACAATATTCCCCCCTTAAGAAATTCTGCCCTCGAAATTTTCGTTTTCCCACACTAAAACAGATGTGGGTAACTCAGCTTCATCATTTCCTCTGATTCCCAAGACACTTCTTCAAACTTGTGGTTTATTCACAACACCTTGATGAGGGTCATTGTCTTATTTCATAGAACTTTTTCTCTACGATCTAAAATCTTCACTTTTTTTTCCTCATAAGAAATATCATATTCCAATTGTACCACCTCAGAAGAGAGTACATGTGAAGGGTCTAGTATGTACTTCCTTAAGAGGGATACATGAAAGACATCATGCACATTGGTCATGGTAGGTGGAAGTGCCAGTCGATAGGCCACAACCCCAACACGATCAATAATCTCAAAGGGGTTGTTGTACCTTGGACTTAACTTCCCTTTCTTTCCAAACCTCATGACCTTTTTCCACGGAGATATGCGTAGAAACACCATGTCTCCAAATTTAAACTCAAGGTCTCATCGACGATTATCTGCATAACTCTTCTATCGACTCTGGGATTCCTTGATATGATGCTGAATGGTTTTCACCTACTTCACCATTTCTTCGACCATTTTTGCTCCAAGCATCTTACGTTCACTGACCTCATCCCAACATGCAGGTGTTCTACACCTTTTCCCATACAGGGCTTCATAGGGTGCCATTTGGATGCTCGAGTGTAAACTGTTATTATAAGAGAACTAAACCAAAGGAAGATGTTGATCCCATCCTCCATTAAAGTACATTGAGCACGCTCTAAACATATCCTCAAGTTTTTGGATAGTCCGCTCGGATTGTCCATCAGTTTGAGGATGATTGGTTGTACTAAAGTTTAGTTCAGTATTCAGAGCATGTTGAAGACTCTTCCAAAACGTAGAGGTGAATCTTGGATCTCAGTTAGACATAATAGATAGTGGTACTCCATGAAACCTTACCACTTCCCTGATATATAATCGCGCTAGTTCATCCAAATAGAAATACTCCCGAATAGAAATGAAGTGTTCAGTCTTTGTAAGATGATCCACAACAACCCAGATTGCATTGTTGCCTTTGGATGTCCTTGGAAGTATGGTGACAAAGTCCATGGTGATTTTCTCCCATTTCCATTCCGGTATGGGCAATGGTTGCATCATCCCCTTAGACTTCTGCCTCTCTAACTTCACATGCTGAAACACCAGGCACTTTGATGTATATTCAGTGATCTCCTTCTTCATATTATCCCACCAAAATGTTTCTCGGATATCTCGATACATCTTTGTGCTCCCTGGGTGAACAGAGAAATTTGAACTATGTGTATCATCCAAAAGTTCCTTCTTCATCACCAGACTTGATGTAACACATAGTCTTTTCCCAAACCGCACAATTCCTTCTTCATTAACATTGAACTCTGAGGATTCCCCTTTTTTATAGCTTCCACGTTTTTCTGAATTCCCACATCATCCTTTTGAGAATCCTTTAACCTTTCTAAAATATATGGTTGAGTAATCATTTTCAAAAGAATTTATGATGTTCCCTTCTTTATGATTCCTACATCCATCTTCATCAAGTCTAAGAAGATTGGATCCTTCACAATTCTCATCATTAATAGAATTTTTGGGTCCTTTCTACTTAGGGCATCTGCCACCTTGTTCGCTTTCCTAGGGTGGTAATGTATTGAATAGTCATAATCCTTGATGAGATCTATCCATCTTCTCTGGCGCATATTAATCTCTTTCTGTGTGAATATATATTTAAGACTCTTGTGGTCAGTATATATCTCACATTTCTCTCCATAGAGATAATGCCGTCGGATTTTCAAGGCAAAGATCACCGCCGCCAACTCCATATCATGCATTGGATAGTTTTGCTCATGGATTTTCAACTGCCTTGAGGCATAGGATATAACTTTATCATTCTGAATCATCACACAGCCTAATACATTCTTTGAAGCATCATTGAAAACAACAAAAGTTCCCCACTTGTGGGTAAAGTGTGCACGGGTGCAGTGATAAGACTCATTTTCAACTCCTTGAAGATTTCTTCACATTCATCACTCCAAGAAAACTTTACACCCTATCGAGTTAGATTGGTAAGAGGGTTGGACAATCATGAAAAAATTCTCACAAATCGTCGATAATATCCAGCTGACCCCAAGAAGCTACAGATATCCGTTACCGATGTTGGACTCAGCCATCCCTCAATTGCATTTGTTTTGGAGAGGTCCACAGATATCCCATTGCTTGTGATGATATGGCCCAATAATGAGACCTCCTTCAACCAGAACTCACACTTGTTTTACTTTTCATAGATCTTATCCTTGCGCAATGTCTCTAGTATAGTTTTTAAATGCTCCTCATGATCCTCCATGGTTTTGGAGTATATTAGAATATCATCTATAAATAATGCCATAAATTTGTCAAGGTAATCACTAAAGACTCTATTCATCAAGTCCATGAATATTGCTGGAGCATTGGTGAGTTCGAAAGGAATTACTATGAATTCATAGTGCCTGTTCCTTGTACGAAAAGCAGCCTTGGGGACATCTTCCTTCTTCACCCTTACTTGATAATATCCCGACTGCAAATCCACCTTGGAAAAGTATTGTGCTCCATGCAGCTGATCAAACAAGTCATCGATTCTTGTGAGAGGATACTTGTTCTTTATCGTAATATTGTTAAGTTCATGATAATCGATGAAAAGCCGCATTGACCCATCCTTCTTCTTAATGAAGAGGGCTAGTGCACCTCATGGTGAAGCACTTGGGCATATAAACCCTTTATCCGGATTCTCCTATATTTGTTTCTTCAGCTCTTCAAGCTCTAAAACATCCATTCTATATGGAGTCATGGATATTGGTAGCTCCCCAGGTATAAGTTCAATTGAGAACTCAACATCTCTTCTTGGAGGAAGACCAGGCAGTTCCTCAGGAAACACTTCAGCGAATTCCCTCAAAATAGGAATTTCTTCAAGGATGGTTTCTTCATTGGACTCAATCATCTAAGCTAGATACGTGTTCTCATAAGGCAGTAATATCCATGCTTGAGATGATGTAACTAAAGGAGATTCATCTTCCTCTTGACACTTGTAAAGAATTGGGGGTTGATTCTCCATATGGAGTGTAATTTCCCTCTCCCGACAATTTATGTTGGCTCTATATAAGTAAATCCAATCCATGCCAAGAATTACATAAAATTCCACTAGAGGGAGTATGAAGAGGTTCGCCGGGAAATTCAATCCACAGACTATAACAGGTGAGGACTTATATTCATGGGATGCAATGATTTCCCCATTTTCCGTACTCACTGACATCTTTACTTCCATGATTTGTGGTGGTGCTGGGATTGTTCTACTAAACTTTCGATAAATTAAAGAGTGCGTAGAACCTGAATAAAAAAGTAAATTCACTATTCTTGAATGAATAACTAGTGTACCTGTCACCACTTCGTTGTCGGGGTTCACTTCGGCAGAATTGATGGAAAAAGATCTTCCTTGCTGCCTTTGAGTTTGTTGGTTGTCTCCGAAAACCCTCGAATTAGGGAAAAAAATTTGAAAAATGACCCGGTTCTTTGCATTTGTAGCATTGAACAACGCGTTGAGGTTCTAACGGAGCGTTACTCTCCTCTGTCGTAGTCGTGGGTCTTTCTTGCTGACAGTTAATAGCCAGGTTCCCTTCTCTTCCACACCTGAAGCATTTTCTCATCCCCTTAAGGAAATTTCCAGGGTGCTTCTTTCCGCACTTTTGGCAAGTGGGTGTTGGATCTTCTTAGCACCGTTGGATTTATCCATCGGACCACCAGCATTGAAGTCAAACTTACGCTTCTTGTCCCCATTATACCATTATGATTCCCTGATCTCTATTTCGACCTTGAGGGAACATCGGACAATTTCCTCATAGCTGTCGAAGTCATGGATCGCTAATGCTTTTCGCAAACTAGGTTTCAGCCCACCAAAGAAGTGGTCAACCTTGCATTCAGGGGTAATGACAAAGCTGAAAACGTATCATGCAAGCCAAGTGAAGTTTTCCTCCTACGCTCCAATATATTATTCATCTTTTTTCTCTAGGGAAAGGATGTCCATTTCTATCTTAAGCCATAGGGTGCGCGTAAAATATTTATCGAAAAACATCTTCCAGAAATCCTTCCATTCTAACTCCTTGAACTTATCCTCAGGTTTTGTATTTTTGATCAATGTCCACCATTGATCGGCTTCACCCTCCATGTCATATGCCGCCAGGAGAACCTTCTCTTGTTCAGAAACTTGGAGGATGGAGAAGATCGTCTCAATGGAGTTGATCCATTGTTCAGCGATTGTGGGATCAGATGATCCACTAAAAGTAGGAGGCCTTTCTCTCATGAAGCTCTCGATAGCGACTTTTTATTTCTTGGGGGGGGGGGGGTTGAATATTCCTCTTGACCCGTGTTTCTATTCAAAACATGAGTTAACTAAGAGAGAATCATGACAAAGTTCGTGATTCCCGGTCCCATTGGATTTGGCATCTCATTAGTACAGTCATCACCCTGATCTTCACAATGGTTGTTAGCCCGAGTCCTCCTATTACCAGCCATTGGCTAGAATAAAAGGAAAGTTAGGGGTAACACATAAAGGGTAATCCAAATACAAAATTTGATGACTTATAAATAAACTTTTATTTCCTTACTCAAGAGTCTATAGGCTTCAATCTAGGCTTTTCATGATCTACTTTCCAACATATATTCGAAGGGGCATTTTTTTTTAATTCCCCTAATAAGGGTTCATACTAAGCTTTTGAATTTCTCAAAACATAACCACCGAGAGTGTCATAACCAGGAGTGCAGCAAGGCCCGTTGACGTGCACCAGTTCCCATTTGAGTCTAGCTCAAAGTGGTGTTTTTGGGTTTTACCCCTAGGATACATCTGTGCCAGAGCCGCCTCGACCTGCTCGTATCCAGACAGGGATGTATTTGTTTGATAAACCACTTACTCAGTGATTACCAAAACTTAGGTATGTTCTTATTATACTTAGTCTTGTATCTAAGGCTTTACTAGGTTTTCCTAATCCCAAAAGTAACTAAACCTATCCTTTGATACCAACTATGACAACCCTGCTTTTATTAAAAACTTAAACATGATTTATTACATAAAACTTCACTTGATACAACAAGAAGAACGAGAGGATTAGTGTCTTTGGGGATTAGTATCATTACATAAAAACTTGAAACATGAAATACAACATCTTTATTGAAAACATCCTTTACATGACCACTACATTCCCTCGTACTTAGCATTGCATGAGATAACATGAGGACATGCATAAGAAAAGGGTGAGCTATAAAGCCTAGTACGGGAGTACACATGGAATAACATGAGGAGTACAATACATGTTAAAAAATAGGCATATCAATAGAGAATAAAAGAAAAATGAACATAAAGGTATGATAAAGCATGATAATCATAACATGAAAATGTGGCAACAACACTTAACATGGAATTAGCATGAGCTAAGGCTCATTGCACATAGAGAATGAGTAAATCCTCATTTAACATAAAGCACAAGTAAACCCTCATTGCACTTGAATTATCATGAGTCAACACTCATTGCACATGACGTATCATGATACTATACTTTACCCAATGCATTGGAGTGCTATAAGGGCGCACCCTTCTTAAACATTTCATTTCATGCATATGTGTTCCACATGGATCATAAAACATGGATTCATAAAACATAATCATTTATTCCATGATAAAGGAATGTGGAATTCATACATGAAATGTAGAGACCCGAAGCTTATCGTACATGGACATTACATTACTTTTGCGGAATACTTAGTATATAACAAAAACACACACACAAGGATCGTAATAGTTTAGTGTCTTTGGAAACTCGGAACGTAATCTTCTAATCGTGGTGAAAGATCCTCAATATCTCCCATAAAGATCTTCCCTTTTTTTTACCTATAAACCTTTCTTTATATCCTGGGGAAAAGAAAACATAAAAGGGTGAGCTCAAATGCTCAGTAAGGGTAAACAAAAGAAATATCAATCACATCATATACAAAAGAACATAGCTTTTTTGGAAATCTTAACCTGCAAAAGAGCTCATAATATCATAACATGGGATAAATCATAGAAGTGAAAATGAGATCCCCATAATCATAACATAAAACTTGAAACTTTGTGGCATGCACACATAATCATGGAAAATCATTTCTTGTTATTCATGACTCATTTCCAAGACTATCTTAGTGGACAAAGTCCCTTTCTGAACCGAGTTCACTCCTCGTTTCAGTCCTGTATCACTGAACCGAAATAACCTTCCGTTCCAGCCATGTCTATCTCATGAGATATAAAATCATTACCCAATGCATTGGATGGAGATATAGGTCCCACCCATCTTATAATGAATCCTTTCTTATGTGTGCCACATAATCATAAAACATACATCATCGCATAACACATGTAACAAAAATGGCATTCTTGAAACATCATGACATCATAAATCAATTCATATAAGATAAAGGAATTCATAAACATAATTCCATCACAACATAGTCAAATCAATGTAAAAATATGGATAAAAACAGAACCCTTTATTATCTTAGATGGAAAATAATTTTGATAAAACACTTGAATTGAATTCTTGAGGAAAATATCCTTTCTTCTTCAAAATCAATTTCTTTTCACAAAACATCATTCAATTTTAAAAGAAAGAGATTTTATTGAAAATAGTCATGAAATATTTTATAGGAAGCTTCATTAAAATAAGGCTTTATAAAACAGTAGAAATCCGTTCGTGCCGTATAAGTTAAAAAAAACATTCTTCGTACTTTTGTCGGAAAAGTCAAAAAGTACCTCGTACGAAAAAAGACAAAAGATTCCATTCATACGTATTACTAAAAACTCACCGAAGGGTAAAAATGGATTTAAACAATTTTAGGTGGATGGAAATAATATTACATATTGAGTAAACATGGATTTGGATGATAAAATACACCCCAGTAAATACTTACGAATAAACAATCTCGGATAAAAATGAGATTGTGATATTTCCCTTACCTTAGGTCCGACTTGCTTTGTAAGTGTCCGAACCTCCTGTATAATGATTTAAATCATGTTATTGACTTATTAAAGAATCATATTCATTGTCATGATATCATTTATGGTTCACTTATGACATTATATTACCCGTTCTTTTGTAAATTCCATGTTAAAGAAGCATTTTGGGTAAAATCGTTTCATTTATCGAAGGTGTTTTGACTTGTTGTTCTTGACATCATTATTACTTATATCATGATTTACTTACTTCCAGAATATAAAATATGATTTAAATATCATATATATTCAGTATATATATATATATATAATAGGTAGATAAATAAAATGAAAAACACCGTTCATGGAGACGGTAGTCCGTACGTACGCATGAACGCTGTTTTCCTTTCCTTATTGTCTTGGAATGGAAGTAAGTAGATGACATACATATGTATATATATACATAAATCCAGTAGCTTTATAATGTCATATATTTCATTATTATTTCTTATATATACATTATAATCATTCTTAAATGGTTAACATGGAGAATGAATCTCATCGCGTCGTGGAGACGGTATTCCGTACGTACGCACGAGCGATGATATCATTTCTATAAATATTGAATTTAATTTGAGTGGATTATACAATATATCAGAATCAATATGATGTTGTAATAACTATGTATATTTATTCTTTACACCATTATACCCATCCATGTAAGGTGGTGGTGGAAAATAGATTACACCACGGCGTGGAGACGATATTCCGTACGTACGCACGCGCGGTGATTTCTTTTTCCGTAGGATGGATAGATGGTGAAATAGGGTTGTTTCATACTTATAATAACATATCAGTATATGAGTGATACTTATGTTATTACTTCATAATGAAACAACCTAAGAAGAAGAAGTGGAAGAAGAAATAAAGATGAAAGAATTGGTAACGGTAATTACCTCTTCTTTGAAGTGCCTCTTTGAGACCTCCTCTTAGGGCACTAAAATTGGACTTTGAGGAAGACCAGAACCTCTAGGATGTTTCTAGGGAAGTGGAGAGGAGAAATTGGCAGGGGTTGGCCGAGCTTGAGTGCTCAAATTGGTGTGAGGAGGAGGGGGAGGAGGTGTCCTTTTATAGGGGAGGAGAGGGGCACCTTAGGAATATCTCAAAATATTATTTTATATTAAAGTCAAAATCGGTTTATAATGGTTCCAAAGGGTCTTATTTCGAAGCTAAAGTGGGGATGGGTCGAAATCCTATCAACCAATAAGATTTAGACAAGTTTAGGTTCTTATTTTAACCTTATCAATTAGATTTAACTCTAAGTTAAATAATTTAACTTTTACCGTATCTTTTTGTTTTCTTTCACTATATGGTTAATACACTTACTATAACATGCCAAACGAACCCCAAATTGTATATTATTAATATATATATCCTTATCTAAGTCATTTGGCCGAACCTTAGATTTTTAGGAATAAAATAACAATTAATAATATAATATTTGATTTAAAAACTCTTTTGTTTCAATTTTGACACTATTTGATATATGATTTTTTTGAAAGTCATAACAGAATTATCTGTTCGAACCAAGTTGATTAAATCAACAATAATATATCATAGTAACCTAGAAAATTAGTGGAATTCATAAAAAGTCTTAAATTACATTTATTTTGGTATTTATATTATCAATTATGTGAATATTTCATAAAAAAGATAATTACTGCATCATCTTTGTGTCATAAATAAATTATATTATTTGATGTCTAAAAATTACAAATAAAATACCATCATGTATGAAATCTTTTTAGCTTTCTAATGAATATTTATAGTCGAATTTATCTTATGTATAACCCCATATTAAAAATGATTTACTTATTAAACTTTGATTTTAACTATTTTAATCCTTCTTTAAATAAATTAATAATAAATGTCCTAATCTAATCCAAGTGGGCCTAAATTGTCATATTTTATTCCTAAGTTTGTTTTTGGTCGAATTACACTTGTCCAATAGAATTAGGACATGTGTTAGGGTAATATTAATATCATATTTACCCTTAGTTACCCTATTTACTATTTACCGTGGTAAAAAAAAGTAAAAAGTTACTATTCACCAAAAAATTATTTTCATCTCATTGAATCACATTTTAGTCCTTGATATTAACCGTGTCTCTCGGATTTTCGAAATTCCATTCACAGAAGCGGTAAAATTAAGTTTTATGCAAAATTCAGTTTTTAACCTACCACTTAGTAGTTTCACTATTCATCAAAAATTGATGTTTTTCAGAACAATGCCAAAATTTCATCCCAAGCTATATTTCATATTCCGAATTCAAAAATGAAGTCTATTTTACCAAATTCATAACATAAAAGTTGCATTAATTAATTTTATAATTAAATCCCGATGTTAAAACAAATAGCGTATTTTTAAGAAACAATATCTATCAAAAGATTGACACTTGTTTATGTCTAGTTTAAATGTGAAATTACATCCAATGACCAACATTGTATTAAATTGTAAAAATATATTCTAAATATACTTTAAAACTACTCAAATTAATAATTTATCACTATTAATTATTTCGATTAAAAAAGTTGTTTTTTAATTATAATTTAGTAATTTTCACTATTCATCAGAATATGAAAGTTATCCGAAATGTACCAAAATTTCACCTTAGGCTAAATTCGATACTCCGAATCCAAAAATGAAGTTCATTTTGAAATATAAGATTTACAGAATTTTAAAAAGTGGTTATTACTATTCATAACGGCTAGTTTTAATAATATTTTAATAGCATATCATTGTTTCGTGAAACTCAGGATTACGTACCACACACGCTATCGAGGAAGGTTGCGATTGCGTGTAATGCAAGGCAAGTCAAGGATGCGTGTTATGCAAGCTCCTTTTGGTGTAGCGTATAACACAAGACATTAGTAAAATAAAAAAGAATATTTTTCATAAAATCTTGGGCTGTTACATTCTACCCCCCTTAAAATGAATTTCGCCCTCGAAATTCGTCGGGGTTATAAATGGTTTACTATTCGAAAGTTTCTTTAATATAAACCCACATCGTAAAAGGGAATACCAAAACTTGGCTTTAAAAACTAAAGTATGAAATGTAACGATTACCCAAATAAACTAATCACTGGGTTTCCACATAGGTGAAAATATGGATATGGAAGAGAAATCTAACCATCATGTTATGATGGAGAGTGGTAGAGAACATGGCTATGGAAAAGCCAGTAATCACAAATCCATAGATTTGTGATGATATAAGGTACCATCTGATTCATCAGGTATAAGATCACTAGGACAACATTTTTCTGGTTTTCAAGATCATTTCCCTAAAGTTGAAAATTTGCTTAGAATAAATACTTACTTTATTTTGGTACAATCTCACTTTTGTTCGTGCCTTGAACAATTTCTACTTCATCTCTTAAATAAATGAAGTTGAATTTGTTATTCGTGAAGTGTTAGAAGATCATGTGATAGAATGACGAGTCATTCCATCTGTCTCAAACAAAAGGTTAGTAAAAATTATATACATAAGTCGATATATAGTGAGATTAATCACATATGGTTTCTAAAATGGACTTATACTTCATATATCATACTGCTTAATATAATAAAACTAGTTTCTACTAAACAGGGACTTCCTGTAGGCCAGTGGTAGGCGATAAAGGCCAGTCGCACTTCGGTTGTGGGTTCGATTCCTACAGCCTTGTCCGAAGCGATGGGCTGTCGCCCATCCTGCAGGTTGTCCTTTTTCTAAAACTACGTTACTATAACATCCCATCAATAATATCGAAAATCTTCTATCCTTAAACAATACTAACTTATGTCCAACATAATCCAGTCTAATCTTTAGGCTTATACATAATACTGCAGTCCACTCTCATAATATAGTGACATCGATTACCAGAGATTTAATACTGTCATTGATCCCCACATATCATAAGATATGTCTTGTTGGTCACATTCCAAACATTCAAAGTCCTTAATCGTGTATTCTCTTGAATACCTTAGTGAAAACATGAGTGCAGTTAAAAGTTAACACTTTCCACATACCAAAATCCTCAAAATTCTATATACTCAAACCATGATATCACTTAGTCCTTATATCAATCATGAGCTCATGAATACTATTAAACATTTCATTTTCTCGTCTTCATTATGCGCATATCATCTTATTTCCAAAAAATATCTCAATCACTTTGAATACCACATCAATAAATATTGCAATACTCAATGATACAACATTATCCCATTACATAAACACTTAATCATTCCACCACATCGTTGTCATATTCAACATTGCCAATAGTGATCGCATGTGATTTCCCTTTGTCCTTTTCCTTCAGTGGTTTCTCATGTTGATCATCACTAACCCTTGGATTAGGGAAATTATTAGCATAATGCCCCATTTCCTTGCACTTGAAGCATTGAAGTGTTAGCGGTGCGTTCTCTACAGTGTTTGCTTTATTCACATCATTAGAAACCCTTTTTCCATTACTTCGACACTCAGCTGCTCGATGACCTTCTTTTCCACACTTAAAACATTTTCTAGTCCCTTTAAGACAATCTCCACCATGCTTCTTTCCACACTTTGTGCATAAGGAAACATTCATCTTCTTTTCACCATTATTCTGAGATTTCTCCTTGAACTCCATCTTTCGTTTCTTGTCAAAACCATGAGATGGATATGTAACACCAACTTCCATTTCTACCTTGATAGCACAACGCACAATTTCTTCATAGCTACTGAAGTCTCTTATAGCTAATGCCCTTCAAAGACTTGGTTTTAAGCCACTGAAAAATCGATCAACTTTACTTTCAGGTTGGATGATAATTCCAGAAGCATACCTTGCAAGTCTTGTAAAATTTTCTTCATAGGTACCAACAGATTCATCGTCCCTTTGCTTCAGTTCAAGAAACTCTTTCTCCATCTTTGTTCGAAGAATACGAGGGAAGTACTTACTGAAAAACAAGTTCTTGAACTCGTCCCATTCCATGGACTCAATTTCATCTCTTGGCCTCGTATTCTTGATAAGATTCCACCATTGATCAGCTTCACCTTCCAAACGATATACTGCTAAGATGACTTTATCATGATCAGAACATTGAAGAACTGAAAATATCTTTTCAGTAGTACTGATCCATTGTTCAGCCACAAGTGGATCAGAAGACCCACTGAAAGAAGGTGGACGTTGCCTCATGAAGGACTCAACAGAATATTGTTCCCTTCTCTGCTCATTTGGAAGTCCAGAATGATTCATAGCTTGTGTAATTATAGCAATAAGATTTTTCACTCCATCTCCCATAACATTTGTTTGTTCAGGAGGGCAATCATTGCATTGTCCATTGCATTGATCAACACGGTTCCTTCGGGTTCCAGCCATCGTCTAAAACCCAAAAAGAATAGTGTGAGAGGAAAAAATCATGATAGGGAAAACAACATAATAAAGGGGGAGTACCTTCAATATCCAACATCTTAAGTTTAATTCTATGATCGTTAGCGTAATTCTATTACTATAACCTATACGTATACTTATCCCTAGGGACATCCCTAGACATACCTTAGAAATATCTCTAGGGATCTCACTAACGTTTTCGCATCCTAGTTTCCAAAGGTTGACTAAACCTTTCCTCTGATACCAACTGTAGAGACCCGAAGCTTATCGTACATGGACATTACATTACTTTTGCGGAATACTTAGTACATAACAAACACACACACACAAGGATCGTAATAGTTTACTGTCTTTGGAAACTCGGAACGTAATCTTCTAATCGTGGTGAAAGATCTTCAATATCTCCCATAAAGATCTTCCCTTTTTTTACCTATAAACCTTTCTTTATATCCTGGGGAAAAGAAAACCTAAAAGGGTGAGCTCAAATGCTCAGTAAGGGTAAACAAAAGAAATATCAATCACATCATATACAAAAGAACATAGCTTTTTTGGAAATCTTAACCTGCAAAAGAGCTCATAATATCATAACATGGGATAAATCATAGAAGTGAAAATGAGATCCCCATAATCATAACATAAAACTTGAAACTTTGTGGCATGCACACATAATCATGGAAAATCATTTCTTGTTAGTCATGACTCATTGCTAAGACTATCTTAGTAGACAAAGTCCCTTTCTGAACCGAGTTCACTCCTCGTTTCAGTCCTGTATCACTGAACCGAAATAACCTTCCGTTCCAGCCATGTCTATCTCATGAGATATAAAATCATTAACCAATGAATTGGAGGGAGATATAGGTCCCACCCATCTTATAATGAATCCTTTCTTATGTGTGCCACATAATCATAAAACATACATCATCGCATAACACATGTAACAAAAATGGCATTCTTGAAACATCATGACATCATAAATCAATTCATATAAGATAAAGGAATTCATAAACATAATTCCATCACAACATAGTCAAATCAATGTAAAAATATGGATAAAAACAGAACCCTTTATTATCTTAGATGGAAAATAATTTTGATAAAACACTTGAATTGAATTCTTGAGGAAAATATCCTTTCTTCTTCAAAATCAATTTCTTTTCACAAAACATCATTCAATTTTAAAAGAAAGAGATTTTATTGAAAATAGTCATGAAATCTTTTAGAGGAAGCTTCATTAAAATAAGGCTTTATAAAACAGTAGAAATCCGTTCGTGCCGTATAAGTTAAAAAAAACATTCTTCATACTTTTGTCGGAAAAGTCAAAAAGTACCTCGTACGAAAAACGACAAAAGATTCCTTTCATACGTATTACTAAAAACTCACCGAAGGGTAAAAATGGATTTAAACAATTTTAGGTGGATGGAAATAATATTACATATTGAGTAAACATGGATGTGGATGATAAAATACACCCCAGTAAATACTTACGAATAAACAATCTCGGATAAAAATGAGATTGTGATATTTCCCTTACCTTAGGTCCGACATGCTTTGTAAGTGTCCGAACCTCCTGTATAATGATTTAAATCATGTTATTGACTTATTAAATAATCATATTCATTGTCATGATATCATATATGGTTCACTTATGACATTATATTACCCGTTCTTTTGTAAATTCCATGTTAAAGAAGCGTTTTGGGTAAAATCGTTTCATTTATCGTAGGTGTTTTGACTTGCTGTTCTTGACATCATTATTAATTATATCATGATTTACTTACTTCTAGAATATAAAATATGATTTATATATCATATATATTCAGTATATATATATATATAATAGGTAGATAAATAAAATGAAAAACACCGTTCATGGAGACGGTAGTCCGTACGTACGCATGAACGTTGTTTTCCTTTCCTTATTGTCTTGAAATGGAAGTAAGTAGATGAAATACATATGTATATATATACATAAATCCAGTAGATTTATAATGTCATATATTTCATTATTATCTCTTATATATACATTATAATCATTCTTAAATGGTTAACATGGAGAATGAATCTCATCACGTCGTGGAGACGGTATTCCGTACGTACGCACGAGCGATGATATCATTTCTATAAATATTGAATTGAATTGGAGTGGATTATACAATATATCAGAATCAATATGATGTTGTAATAACTATGTATAGTTATTCTTTACACCATTATACCCATCCATGTAAGGTGGTGGTGGAAAATAGATTACACCACGGCGTGGAGACGGTATTCCGTACGTACGCACGCGCGGTGATTTCTTTTTCCGTAGGATGGATAGATGGTGAAATAGGGTTGTTTCATACTTATAATAACATATCAGTATATGAGTGATACTGATGTTATTACTTCATAATGAAACAACCTAAGAAGAAGAAGTGGAAGAAGAAATAAAGATGAAAGAATTGGTAACGGTAATTACCTCTTCTTTGAAGTGCCTCTTTGAGACCTCCTCTTAGGGCACTAAAATTGGACTTTGAGGAATACCAGAACCTCTAGGATGTTTCTAGGGAAGTGGAGAGGAGAAATTGGCAGGGGTTGGCCGAGCTTGAGTGCTCAAATTGGTGTGAGGAGGAGGGGGAGGAGGTGTCCTTTTATAGGGGAGGAGAGGGGCACCTTAGGAATATCTCAAAATATTATTTTATATTAAAGTCAAAATAGGTTTATAATGGTTCCAAAGGGTCTTATTTCGAAGCTAAAGTGGGGATGGGTCGAAATCCTATCAACCAATAAGATTTAGACAAGTTTAGGTTCTTATTTTAACCTTATCAATTAGATTTAACTCTAAGTTAAATAATTTAACTTTTACCGTGTCTTTTTGTTTTCTTTCACTATATGGTTAATACACTTACTATAACATGCCAAACGAACCCCAAATTGTATATTATTAATACATATATCCTTATCTAAGTCATTTGGCCGAACCTTAGATTTTTAGGAATAAAATAACAATTAATAATATAATATTTGATTTAAAAACTCTTTTGTGTCAATTTTGACACTATTTGATATATGATTTTTTTGAAAGTCATAACAGAATTATATGTTCGAACCAAGTTGATTAAATCAACAATAATATATCATAGTAACCTAGAAAATTAGTGGAATTCATAAAAAGTCTTAAATTACATTTATTTTGGTATTTATATTATCAATTATGTCAATATTTCATAAATAAGATAATTACTGCATCATCTTTGTGTCATAAATAAATTATATTATTTGATGTCTAAAAATTACAAATAAAATACCATCATGTAGGAAATCTTTTTAGATTTCTAATTAATATTTATAGTCGAATTTATCTTATGTATAACCCCATATTAAAAATGATTTACTTATTAAACTTTGATTTTAACTATTTTAACCCTTCTTTAAATAAATTAATAATAAATGTCCTAATCTAATCCAAGTGGGCCTAAATGGTCATATTTTATTCCTAAGTTTGTTTTTGGTCGAATTACACTTGTCCAATAGAATTAGGACATGTGTTAGGGTAATATTAATATCATATTTTCCCTTAGTTACCCTATTTACTATTTACCGTGGTAAAAAAAAGTAAAAAGTTACTATTCACCAAAAAATTATTTTCATCTCATTGAATCACATTTTAGTCCTTGATATTAACCGTGTCTCTCGGATTTTCGAAATTCCATTCACAGAAGCGGTAAAATTAAGTTTTATGCAAAATTCAGTTTTTAACCCACCACTTAGTAGTTTCACTATTCATCAAAAATTGATGTTTTTCAAAACAATGCCAAAATTTCATCCCAAGCTATATTTCATATTCCGAATTCAAAAATGAAGTCTATTTTACCAAATTCATAACATAAAAGTTGCATTAATTAATTTTATAATTAAATCCCGCTGTTAAAACAAATAGCGTGTTTTTAAGAAACAATATCTATCAAAAGATTGACACTTGTTTATGTCTAGTTTAAATGTGAAATTACATCCAATGACCAACATTGTATTAAATTGTAAAAATATATTCTAAATATAATTTAAAACTACTCAAATTAATAATTTATCACTATTAATTATTTCGATTAAAAAATTTGTTTTTTAATTATAATTTAGTAATTTTCACTATTCATCAGAATATGAAAGTTATCCGAAATGTACCAAAATTTCACCTTAGGCTAAATTCGATACTCCGAATCCAAAAATGAAGTTCATTTTGAAATATAAGATTTACAGAATTTTAAAAAGTGGTTATTACTATTCATAACGGCTAGTTTTAATAATATTTTAATAGCATATCATTGTTTCGTGAAACTCAGGATTACGTACCACACACGCTATCGAGGAAGGTTGCGATTGCGTGTAATGCAAGGCAAGTCAAGGATGCGTGTTATGCAAGCTCC
This sequence comes from Viscum album, assembly GCA_963277665.1. Taxonomy (NCBI): domain Eukaryota; kingdom Viridiplantae; phylum Streptophyta; class Magnoliopsida; order Santalales; family Viscaceae; genus Viscum; species Viscum album. Next base: position 1,034,889,659 of record OY728159.1, read on the forward strand.
TTTTGGTGTAGCGTATAACACAAGACATTAGTAAAATAAAAAAGAATATTTTTCATAAAATCTTGGGCTGTTACATGAAACTTTTCAATCAATAAGTAAATGTGCATAAAGGTGAATACCCATGATGGAGACATGGGCATGGTATTCACTACACAATGACATTGGATTTGAAAATCGGTGCGATTTCAGCAGCGTAACGGCGTGACATAAGAATTCATAAAAATGGTTCATGAGAGAGAAAGGGTTTACTCAACATATTTACGTGTAATGGAAATTAAGGAGGTCATATAGATACATGTCCCAACAATTGTAATGGAATTTAGATTCATGATACAAAAGTATTGCTTGAATGTAAAAGAGGAGAGAGAAGTTCCTTTCGGAATTTCGGCATAGTAACAGGTGTACATGAGAGGAATTTAATGAAAGAGAAAGGATCTCCCATCATTAAAACATAATGATGGCAGTATTAGGGGGGTGAGAAACCATACCCCAACATTCATAATTGAAATTAAAAGGGCAAAACAACTTAAAGAAAATTGGACAAAAATGAGAAAGAAAAAAAACCCTTACATGGAAGTGTGCTTCCAAAGGCTAGAGAGAGGCTTGTGAGAGGATTCTTGGGAGATTGGGGAACCTTGGGAGAATTATAGTGAGGTGTAGGGCAGAGGTTGGACGAACTCCAAGGGCTTTGAGTGAGGAGGAAGTGGGAGGTTGGGTGGGTTTATATAAGAAAGGTGAGGTAATTCTTTATTATTTAGGTTTGGAACCCCTTATATTAAATTAATCCAAACCACAAACCATCCCATAGTTTTTGCCCATGGGTTTTGGAAAAGAGAATAGGAAAACAATATTTTATAAGGCCGAAGTCCTAACTTTTTAAAATAATAAGGTTTCTTATGTGGAGGTGAGTCACACTCCCATGGAAATTAATTTAAAAAGACAAAGTGTTGAATATGTCTTGAGGGGTCCATTAATGCTTTGAAAAGTAAGTCAAACACACCAAACATCACATTATTTTAATGTTTAAACATATATTGGATGAATATAAATATTATAGTATTTTATTACATCACTATTTGGTCATTATGATGTCATAAAATTCATTATATATTTAAACGGTATTTAATTTTTACCTAAAAATTTGACTCTCTCAGAAAATTATGAAAAATTCACCATTGGTAATTTTGACATCCTGGTTCCAGAAATAACATTTATTTTATGTAAATAATTTTCTAAATATGTTAATTTTCACTTTTAAAATAAAAACTAACATTTATCGAAAATTCATGGGTTTTGAAAGAAATGGCTTTCAAACCTTAATAAAAATTTTAATTGCATTCATAAAATTATAAGATCATTTATATTTAATAAATAGATAATTTAATAATATTATAATTATTTTATTAAAATATTATTTAATTCAAAAATCCCTTTACTTAATAAAATATATTTCTTAATTGAATAATAACTAAAAACACCATTTGTACTTTAAAAATTATTTACAATGTATCAAAAATGATTAGAAATTATATTCATTATTATATACAATAATAATGTACATAAACATAGTACTACATATTTGTTACATAACCCCTTAAAACATCCACATAAGACCTAAGGGTAAGGTGTGCGATGGTGAGAGACTCTTGGGGTGGCTTGGATAACATCGCTCGAGTGGTAATTTCAATCAACTTCCACTTTTCCTGTAGACGGTCACGTTCGAGCTTGACATAATGAAGCTCATCTTGGGCTTGGTCAAGGGTGAAGCCCAAAGATGCCACCTCTTTTCAGGGATCGGACAAAAGGGCTTCGTATGGATAAATTCTACTGGATGAGGTCATCTCTTCCTTTGTCTGAGTAAATTGGATTTGTTAAATTCCTATATTTATACTAATAATGTGATCACTATTCAACGACTATATTAGCAACGGTCAAAATTCTTAACATAAAACCAAAGAAGTTGACATTTTATATAAACATAACAAGAAATTTAATTAGATCAAGAGGGATTTCCATTAATGAAACTTTGGGTCATTAAACCCTTAGTGGGTTCCTGGCCACACTAGAGAATCCACATTGGTATTCCCTTAAGTGGCTTCTTCGATACCTCTCTAGTACACCTAGTGTTTTTTTATGTTATGGTTGAAATATAAATTCTACCAAACTTATCTGTGGTTATGAGGACACTGATTATGATGGAAATGTTGATACCCGTAAATCTTTAACCAGTTATGTATTTAGTGCATTCGATGGGGCCATTTCCTAGAAGTGAAAAATTCATTCTATGGTTTCACTTTCCACTACAAAATCTGAATATATAGCTTTGAGTGAGGTAGTCAGAAAAGCCTTATGAATCAAGTTATGTCTTCTGAACTTTGCATTTATAATTTATCTATTATTTCTTATTCAGATAATCAATCAGCAATTCACTTATCCAAAAACCTTATTTTCATGGTAATTCAAAACATATTGACATTAGGTAAAATTTCATTAGAGATGTCGTAGAATCTAGAACTATGTGTATCAACAAGATACACACTGACATAAACCTAGTTGATATTTTTACTAAAGCATTGGTTCTGTCTATGTTTAGGTTCTTTTTAGATAGAATAAATTTGGTACCAGTTATATCACCCTTAGGTGCAAGAACATCACCAAATTAAATTGAAAATGGTAGAGATTTGTGAATTGGGATGTCTTAATTATATGTTTTCATATTAATTTTGATCTATAATTTTTTTTAATATTTTCATACTTCTTCCATGTAATAAATATTTTTATTTACACCATATTTCTCTATTACACTTTTATTATTTTGTTGGATACAATATGTTTATGCTGGAAATTCGATTTTATGGTCTGGTTATCGGCTGGACATTGATAATTTCCACCTCCCTTTCTATCTTGGTGGTCCATATGTTTGTTGGCGTTCTATTCTAGGCACTCGAGGGATTCTTTGTGGCCACTTCTGTTTGGTTGGGTTGTTAGGAATTTTTGGTTTCCCAAGGGGTTTCATCACCCCTATTGTTTGATCAGGGACTAATGCTCTCTCGTTCAGATATGAGATCCTACCCACATTGGTCCCTTCGTTGGATCTATAGTTCTCTCAGTATGGGATTTTCCCTTCCTTAGTGGTGATCCTCTGTGCCTATCAAACTCCGTGGTTCAGACGAAGAATACACTGGGACAAGTTCCCAATGAAGGATGATCCAGTCCAGGTGATTCCTCTATGAAAAGTAAGGTTCATCAACGACACAGATGAACCCTACCTATGACGCGACGTGATCCAGACTACTGGGTTTCAATATACCTGGAACTGTATGTTTTTTTAGTTCTATTATTTGGTGGTTTCTTCATAGTAGTTTAGTTTTCTGTTTATGCAGAAATTTCATAGATTCTTCCACTATAATTCCAGCTTTATCTTTTCATAGTAATAGAACGTGTGTGTGAGGTGTTTGTTCCATGCAATAGGAATCCTAAGGATCTGAATCACATAAATCATCATGTTCATTTACTTTTCTTCATCATTCAGTACTTGTTTTAATTCTTGCTTTGTGAATGCAGAAGACTAGTTCGATTCTTTCTCTCCTGTGGTTGTTTGTTATCCATGTCTTGCAAATCACCAACCACAACAACTGTTGATTCATTGTTATATTGTTTCCCACATCATCAACTTGTGGTGTTCCTTATTTTTCACCATTATCAATCTTCATCAGAGATTTCGTAGAATCAATAATTGTTATTGATCTCTCTAAAACAATTGAATGATTATCCTTGTTATCAAATATCACTCTAGATTCCATATTAAGTTAGCATGACATCCACTTAAAGATCTTTGGCCCTTTATTAAGAGTAGAATCACTTCCCTTGAGACCAATACCTTTTAACCCTAATCTGGGGGTCATATATTTAAGAAGTATGAAGGAAAGATTACACATTTTAGTCTTCTTTCCTTTAATAACATTGTATTTCCTTAAATAAACCAACCCATCTTCATAATATTCACACATAATCAGTAATAAGTGGTGGAATTCCTATCCATTTCAAAGTTCGAGGAGGTTGGGGAATCCTCTATTTGATAAACATTTGAATCAGGAGAAATCTATTAACATGGATCCATAGGCCCATATTCATGGTACTTTCCACTAGAATGATTCATCTTTCACTTCTGACTAACTATTTTCTAACCCTTGGTTTCACATACACCATTATTTTCATCATCATTATCTTCAGCATAAATGTTGAATATGTTCTCTAACTTACACATAGAGGATGAATTTTTCATGACTATTTCTATATGCAAGAAAAGGACAGTACATGCACTAAATCCATGGGATCTCTAAATTCCACACTCATACACTACCAATCCGAAACATGGGAGTTTCCCTGCCAATCAGCATCCAATGTTAATACCCCACCGAAAAAAATTATTAACAATAGTATGAAACTTTATTAATTATATAATCAATAATTAAATGGTTCATAAAATGGATAAGTAATTTATAGAAGAAGAAGAATAGGGATGGAGAAGACATAATCTCAAGAGCCCGTAGGATCTCCCACCCAAGCCTTAACGGATTGTGATACTAAATTCTTTCTCACCCCCTCACAGTGCACCTCCTTCCTTTTATAACCACTTTCCTCAGTCGCTTATTCCCTATTAGGACCCTCTATAGATTCTCCTATAACATACTCCCAAATTCATGTGCCCCACATCCATCCACCCTTTGTGCAAAGCCATTTATACCCCTTTTAGAAGATGTTATCCAATATTTCCAGGTCTCTATCACTCTTTATTCATTGAAAATCAATCTTTTCCTCAATACAAAAGAAAGATAAATGATTATTGTTGATGAATCCTTCTTTCCGTGCCACTACTAGAGAATATAATAGCTATAATGGGACCAACCTCATAAAAAAGGAATATTCAGTATTGTTTTGTGGTGGCAGGACCCCCATAGGTGGCCAATACTTCCAATATAAATCAATAGGGTCTTTCCAAGGATTTATAACACTAATTTTTTTCCATTTTTTAGAACTAAAAAACATTACTAATTTAGGACCCTAATATAGAGGTCCTTAAAGACACATTCTTCCCCCACATGCTTGCCAAGAAATCCCCCATTGGTTCCTTACTAATTTTTAGATCCAATTTGGGGAGCACAGTTTTCCCCCTTCCTCTTGGAAGGCCCCGTGTGATTTGATGTGTTCTACTCTATAAGGGATGCTATCAAAAACCTTATTCATCCTTTTAGAAATTGTTTTTTCCTCCTTCATATACAATGGGACCCAAAATTATTTTAGTTGTTGTGAGTTTCCTAGCTAGGTCATTAACATGGTAGTGGGTTGTTAGGCTGTGTAATTGAACCCAACCACATGCCCCTACTTGTGATCTAGTTAGTTTCTCATTACTCATCTCTTATTTTCCATAACTACTCCCAGTTTTGTGTACCCAACCTCATCCCAAACACTCTTTAGTTTAACCAACTCCATTGGATTCCATTTTACCCATTAGACTATAAATTGGTCGTTACAGTGGAATTACAGCATACAACTTTAAATGATACTGCTTCTCTTGTTTTATGATTCCCCATAGAGATGATTCTGATTCCTTAGTAACTACTAGTGTCAAATCATCACCCTATGACAACTTCTTCCCTGGGAACACCCACTTATCTGATGTTGTCACTTAATACCAGTTCTGTGCGGTGAGGAGCTCCCACACCCCGAGTGTCAAGTTAGTCTAGAAGATTGATTTTGATTTTGTGAGAAGGTCCTTTAGTTGAAAATTGATGAACCCAGGTTTATCAACACATAGGGAACACAACACCTGACCAGAAACTAATTGAGACACATTAGTTTTCTCATTTTAATTTCTACCTAGCATCTTCTTGACTATGGTTTCCCTTGGGTGCCTTCCCAGGTGTCCCATAGTGGGATTTTTTCCCCCATTCTCCACAGCTATCGTGTGATATTCTACAGTGACATCTCCCTATGTTCCACTATACCATTTGTAGATTTTCATAATTCTTCCTGGTCCTTTATTTTATGCACTACATAATCCTCCCTTGAAACCCAACTAAAAAAGAGCATCTAGATCATTCCCCTACACTACAATAACATCAGTCATCATGGAATGCACTACAAGAAAACTGGACGATCGATCATGTGACTTCTCATGCTCCTATTTTTTTTTCAAATCCCGTAGTTGATGAGAATAGATTCTCCATGTATACTAATGTTTCATTATCCTATAATAGGTAAAAAGTAAGTAAATTACACTTCATGTTTCCACCAATAATTACCTTTAAAATATGGTTTCAATCTCATGCCAAACTAGACACAATGTCATTATCATTCTACTTCTCCACTATTTCTCAGCCTCAATCCCTAGCGTTAGCACAGAGCATCACAGAAAAACCATGTTCCACCCCCTAAATCATTGATACTCTATTTAGAGAACACGACACCATTGAAACCTCAGTCATCAGAGAAGGTTGAGTCACCATGAGTTGTTGCACCTTCACGTCTCTACTATATTTTTCATTGAAACCACATCGTGACCCTACTCCAAATCAAACTGAACTACTTCATCATGTACTTCACCTAGTTATACCTACTCTATATATTACACCATAAAAATTAGTACTCACTGATATTTAGATCATTCGTTTCATTAAGATTTGGATTACAAAGGTTGCTCCAGATCCCACTCATCCAGATGTAGTTGGATCAATGTAGGACTTTATTTTATCTTCCTAAATCGTTGGTCCACATCTTCAACTGTTGTCGCCATAAAAATTTCTTGTCGGAAAATTTTTAGTCATGGACACATCCTCTAGAAATTTTTGTTTTTGTGCATCCCTCATTTGAATGAAACTGGTAATGAGTGCCTCCTACCTTGCACTCCTCATTGGGAAAATTTTCTAGCAACACTACTCTTTAGTAGTGTAAACCTTCATAAATTAAAACTTTGAGTGTGGTGTTTCCAATGTAAAATGGTGGTGAGTCCTCCATGGAATGTGAAATGCTCGAATAGCCAAAACCCATGAACAAAGATGAGTGTTTTGAGAAGGATAATGAAAAAACTAGAACACAATAGATATTTTATAGACCAAAACTAGGTTGCTTTTTTAGAGGGGTTTTTATTTATTTATATACACACACAAAATATATGTGTGTTTATAATGCAATTAAAATCACATGGGAGCCTTAATGAGGTCAAACCACTTTGAACCATAAAATGAAAGCATAAAAGAGGTGAAATAATTAAGGGTTAGGGAAAATAACAGTGGAATTAATCCTCATTATTGAAATTAGTCAACAGTCACCCCCCTAATTTCTATCATGTTCACTGATTCTCAACAACTTCAATATTTGTTCACAACTCAAGAAACATGGAGCACCCATGTGAATTCTTGAGAATTCCCAAAAATTGTTCCCCTTTCAAATCCTTCTCATAGTGTGTTATTTAATTCTCTGCAATGAACATGGCATATAGGTGGTTAGGCTTGGATGCCAAGTCATCGGAAGGTTTGGGCATGGTGAACGTCGATATGTTATTACGGATCTAATGGAGTGTTTTTTTGCCCATTCATAGGGGTGTGTGTGGGTTTTTTATGTTGGACCCTGTACTCAACCTCTTCTTCCCCTTCTCCCTTGAATTTTTAGATGACTATTTCATCAACTTATCCACAAGAATTATCTTTCATTGGAATAGGTGTTGGTTTTCTTCACTAAAGGAGGTTGGAACGTCGGCTATAGTAGACTGCAACTCACTGGAATAGATCTCACGCAGTGTAAACCTAGGTGGTGTTGTCGCCTCAATAATGTTGTCAATGGTGAAAATCCAAAGTCGGGCATCATTGTGATCAGCATCAAGTGATTTCTACATGTTGGATGGCGGAAAGGAGAACATAAATGTGGTTAATGGATCAAGCATCACATCAATCATGCCTAGTGTTGTAGTGTATATAGATCACATGCTAGTTAGTTTGGGTGACATCCTCCGGTCTCCGACAGTGTTACCATTCTCCTTCATCCCAATTATACATATTGTTGTGTACTCTATGGTGAATGAATACTCACTACTCAATATACCTTGTTCATCATGAGCACTCAAATCCAAATATTTTGTCTCATCAAAGATGAAACCATGCGTAACATGCACATACTTTCTATTAGGGTCATACATGTGGTATGTCTTGCACCTGGACTCTTACCCAATGAAGATCATTGGCATACTCCATTCATTAAGCTTTTTCAGGTGAGGATTCACATTCTTGACACGCATGATGAAACCAAAGGTGCATAGAAAGTGCATCATTGGTAGTTTATCATGTCGAACCTCATACAACGTCAACCCATCAAGGCTATGTGTTAGTGCCCAGTTAAGGATAAAGATGGTGGTGGAGATTTCCTCACCCTAGAACATCCCATGAATGAACATTGCCTTCAAAATGCTTCAAGCCATAGAAACCATAGTCAGGTTGTATTTTTCAATGACCCTCATATATTTTGGTGAATAAAGAATCGTGAGTTGTTGTTATATGTCTCTATCTACATAGTATTCATCAAATTCCACTTAAGTGAACTCGCCACTACGATTGGTGTGGAGGAACTTCATCTTGGGCCCTGTATAGACCTCTATTGTGTCATGAAAGTGTCTTATTTAGACTAGATCTTAGTCTTTACTCATGAGTATATTGAGCCGCATGTAGCGGCTCATGTCATCCATGAGAATAATAAAATAGTAGTTACTTCTTGGCATTATTGGCATGATCAGACCGTAAATTTCACCGTTGAAAATGTCAATGACTTACTTTGTATGATGATTTTTTTGCTCAGGGAAAGACACACATTGCTAATTCCTAATTTGGTATTTATAACAGACTGGATCCACCTGATCAATCTAAAAAATCCCTCATACCATATCACATTGAGTGAGCCTACAGAGAGCCTAAAAATTCAGGTGGTCATACCTCACATGCCAGCATCATGAATTCTTTGGGGCCCTTACACACACACATACTAGTTATGCAATTTCAATTTTGAGCTTGTACATTCATCCACAGAAGTTCATCACCTTATCCAACATGCATAGTTTATGGTCATGAATTCTTAGGATTCCCTTGTCGATCAATATCTGACTATCATTCTCAACATGTTGTTTGATGCTAATGATGTTGTTGGTGAGCCTTAAGATAAATTACACCCCCATGATAATGTGATGTTCACCAGTTTTTCAGGCGAACAAGATGGTTATGCACCCCTCAATGTTGGCTATGAAGCCATCTCCAAACATCCTTGTGTCATGGATCCCAGAGATGAACTAGTTGAAGATAGTGCAAAAACCATTCATGTGGTTTGTGGCACCGATGCTTAAGTACCAGAAGCCATCATTGCACACCACCTACTAATCTAGATGTGCAAAGACATTCTTCTTGAAAAGCCTTAGAGTATTGTATCATGGTGGTAGAGTATTGGGGGTGGAAGATTGTGGCAGTGGGGAATCAAACACCATGGTGCAAGCCCTTTCCATAAAGAGTGTGGTCTTGTTTTCGTCACATTGGTTTAGAAGGGCCTCGGCCCTTTTTGGATTTCTATATAAATCTTTGGACCAATGGCCCATTTTACCATAGTTTTTACATTTTTACCTTAAGACATCACGACCTCCACCATATTCTAAGTCACACATTCCATTTTCCAGGATAACAACCCCTTTGACTACCCTGATTCAGAAGGGTTAGTCGTTTTCTTGGCCTTAGAAGTGATAAAGAATTCAAGGAGTTGATGATGATCTTTATAAATACTCTTATGATGGTACTTCTAAAGGTGGGATTCAAGTCAATAGTGTTTGTGATGCCACTGGAGATAAGATCTGATGCATATTGATGTGAAGGTATGTACTGTTTTCTTGTCGGTAAAGGCAGTTGGGACCCCGTTAGTAGGATTACATGACTAAATTATTGTTGTTAGTGGAAGTCCTCACCTTGTATATGTGTATATTCTATATTATTGGAGAGTTTTCTGTTGTTTACTCAGGCAAATATAGTATCTGGTACATCTCCACCTAGAGAGAACTCAACCTGATAAAGAGGTTTTGGTTGGAGTTTCTATGAGACTATGACTTCAATTTAGTCTATATGACATTTAAGGTAAACATGGGGGCATATTCCCTTAGCATAAAATTATATTCTCATTGGGTGGAGGAATTTACAATGTAGTTGGACTCATTAAAGTTACCCCTAGTGGAGTAGAGGGGTGCAGGTTATCTTCAGTCGATGGTGGTAACTCCACTGAATTTTCATTAGGTGTGAGTGGCTCAGTTGGGAGACATTTACTATAAAGTTCTATGTGACTATACATCCTAAGGATATGCACCAAATTGATTTTTTTGAAGTAGGGGAGAAAATCATCCTTTTTCAAAGATAGACGGTATTTCTAGTCGCATTTAGTGAGGTGGTGTTGAGGGAGTTTTCTACATCCCACTTAGAGTTAAATTTGGGAGTGGAAAAGATGTAATAGGGCCTTCAGCAGAAGTTTTAGTTTGCTGGAATGAGGTAAGTTCCTATCAAGTTTATTCCTCAATGCCTCACATGTCAACAAGTAAGGCTGGACGTCAGGATCCAGCAAGTCTAATTCAACATCTTGAGTTCTCTGAATAGCAGTGGGATGGAATATTGGTAGATTTTGTTTCAATTATTACACATACATTGAGAGTCCATGATTTTATATGGGTTATTTCTTACCAACTTACCAATTTGGAACACTTCCTTTTTATCTAAGGGTAAATCTCGGTTTAGACTTTGAGGCATTTGTATGTGCTTTTGATCATACAGCTTCATGGGGAAACCATGATGATCGTCTCCATAAATAATGCTCAATGTAATTCATGGTTTTATAGAGGTTACTATGAGGATTTTAGGACCCAATTGTGGATGAGTTCAGTTTTCCACATAAGGAGGATGGCCAGTCTAAATAGACCTCCCAGGTTTTGGAAAAAAGTGTCGTGATCCGACGATTTGGTTTTTCAGCCGAAGATAAACAGATCACATACCATTGGTGAAGATTTCTTTTAATAGTAGATATCACTCCACTATTGTAATGGAACTTTATAGATGAACTATACATGAGACCCTATAGGTCTCCCTTGTGCAAGATTTATGTTAGTGAAACTTATCTTATTAGGCCAGAAATGGCGAAGGCAGTGTTAGAGTAGGGTTCAAATGATCTATTAGAATTTCAGAACAACCCATGGTCGACTAGAATCTTACATCAACTATCATTGTAGTGATTTTTAGTTCAACTAGGGAGACCATATCTTCTTGAGAGTCTCCATGTGATGTGTATTATTGAGTTTTAGTTGTGGAGTGATATTTTCCCTGAGGTTTTTTAGGTTTTATGTGTTTTTCATGGGGTTGGTGAGGTTTCATATAACTTGGCCTTACCCCAACACTAGGACTAAGCGAATGAAGTCTTCCAGGTTTCATAGATTAGTAGATACATTCAAAACCCATAGCATATTATCAACTGTGGTGAGATGGGCACTGAGTATGGATTCACCTCCTCAGAGTACTTGGTGGAAATAAGGGACTGATAGGAGAGGATACTATATGGATGGACCATTCTTCTAGTTCGAGTGCCTTGGTGGCATGGGAGAATTTAAGAGAGCTCCTAAGAGTGTGAGAGACAGATGTGGGATCAGTACCCCCACCTTTTGTGTAGATTTTTCTTTTTGGGATGAAATTCTTTTAAGTATGGCATAATTTATCAACTTGGGTTTCATTGGTTTAGTCCTTTGAATATTTCTAAATATATGTCTATATTTAGCATCGAAGTTGGTTTTGTGTTGTGGGTGTTGGGGGACTCCAGAATTAATAAAATAAAAATATTAATGTATATTAATTAATGTGCACACATCATTTCAAAATAAATGGTTCCCATTGATTATGACCTCAGATGGGAAATTTGAGACCATGGTTGTTTCTATAATGCAGGGTTTACCCTAGGTGTGATATAAGTTTTGTCGGTATCGTATATTCAATTGAGGGTGATCATTGACAAGTACGTTAAGTGAATTAAACAATTTATTTAATTAATTTATTTAATGGATAAACCTAATTACCTCCCTATATATAAGTTTCATTATGTAAAATATTCAGGGCTAGCTGCCTAACCATATGAGATTTAGGAGGAGTAAGAAGATAGATCTTTTAGAATTGATGAACTCATGAAAATGGATCGACAAAAAACAATCAAAGGGATTCATGAGATGGATAGCGAACATAGTGGGATCATCGCCTTCTTCACTAAAGGATGTTTTATTCTACAACAATTGATCAAATCTTGAGGTAGGTATTTTTATTTGTGTATTTCTTCAATTTCTATTAGATTTTTTATCATGGATTGTGCATATGATGTATTTTTCCTTGACTAAAATTCATTACATAATCTGAAAATTTAGTCATATTTTTAATTTTGATTATCTTTTTCATTGAGCCCATTTTTATCATAGTTTTTGGTTCCACAATTTATGATCATTGGCCATATTTTTATCTTATAATGATAAACTCACTTTGTTTTTGTTCCTCTCCCATCTCTGTTCTTCATGTTCTTCATCATTGTCCCATGGGCTAAGCGATTCAACATTGTTGAACTAATTCAAGCATGATCAAACCTATATATTTATTATGATTGTGAGAATGGAAATATATTGATTGAGTATGGATGGATTGAGGTCGAACACTAGGGTTGTAGATATTTTTTCCTAGGGATCAGACCTAATTTTTAAGATAGGAGGCATAGATGATCAGGATCGGGTGACCAAAAAAACATTTTCCAGCCACCAAAGGCTGAGAAATGATGCTCATTGAATTATTACTTCAGATTGTGTGGATTTGGGTGCCCCAACAAGCATGAAAGGAATAGGAATCGGAATATTTGGCATTACACAAGGAAGAAACTATGTCTGGCATGGAAATGTCGATTACACACCGTGTAATACGGAGTAACACATGCCATGTACATCAGTTTCTCAGGGTGGATGGGGTTTCAAACCCCTATAAATATGAAACATCATGTGCAAGACCCACATGTTGTGTAACCATGGATAGGTATCTAGATGTGTACAGAAAGTACATGCCTAGGCCAACCTTGTAGACCTACACAACGTGTACAACAAAGTACACCCAGTGTACTTTTACTTAGTCATAGAACCTGTGTTTGGTGAGGAACATGCCCAGGACCCTATGTGGAAGGACACATCATGTCCTTGGGTGGAGACACTGTGTGGATGGACCTAGCCAACCGATCCATATGCAAGGGAAACATTATCCGGACCCCAAGTTGTAAGACAGGTCGTGTACCCTGATGGACACACCATGTATTTATACATGGCTAGTCGAGTCATGTACCATGTGTACACGCCCAGGACCCTCTATGACCATACACATCATGTTTCCCTAAATAAATTTTGTCTAATATCACATTGATTCCCAAAACATGTCCAATAAAGGAAATTCCAAGGTGTCCAGGAAAGGTCACACGTTGTGTGACCCTATGTACATGCCCTGTACATTTTAACGAAACATCTTCCTTGCATATCTCATTCTTTGGAACTCAAATATGGGCATGTAAGTAACCTATCCTAAGTTTTTTTCCACGTAAAAAGTTATGTTGGCCTTAGTTTTGATGGTGAATATATGATGTGAGGTAGTGTTAGCAAGATCCTTCTCCCATTGATGCTTATCTAGCAGTAGTTATTGGGTCTAATCATCATAGCAAGATTGGGGTCAGTACTCCCCTATCATGCACCATGTGGTGGGTCCCCCATATCATTCATACAGGTTGAGATGGAACTCCACCCACATAAAAAATGGTCCAGGTCCTCTATCTACAGAGTAGACTCCCCTTCATAGAGATTTGGTAGTGGTTGTAACCCTTATTGGAGTAGTACTCCCTCGACTGTGTTATGAAGTGGCGATGTGTGGTACCTCCATATTATTGAGTGGTTACACGAGTTACATTGGGTAGGAGATAGTTCTCCCTTGGATGTGACATATATAAGAGGGGATAGGGCCCTCTACTCCATATTTTATGAGGATAATTGGGGTGTGTGGAATCAGTGTTGGGACCTTTGGATCTGTAGGAAGACTCTTCGTTCCTAACTGGATGTGGAGATGGATATCCCCTTTCCCTCTTCTCTTGGGTTTCTTTTGAACATATATTTTATTGGGTTTTATTCACCCTCTTACTTTATGGGTTGATCTTTCTATTGTTTATTTCTATTGCTTCCCCTTCTTGGTTTTTAGGGCATCCTTCTGGGTATGTATATATTCACCCCTATGTGATCTTTGTACGCATGTTTTGTGCCTTATACAATCGAAGGAAAAATTAATTGTGACTATTAAAGACCTATTATTTTTTGGATCTTAGTAGTACGTGATGGCACTGGCCACGTTCAGTTTTCAGTCTCTGAGATGTTGAGTTGAGCTCTCCCCTGCTCTACACATTACAGTTGTTGTCATTTTGGGTTTCCCCTTGTATTTCTAGTTAGTCCTGTATTTTTTCCTCTAAACTTTGTTTAACTTATTTAACTCTAATATGTATTTCCTAGAGGTTTTTGCATCCATTGATTACACTCTAGATATTCAGTCTTTTATTATATCATTTCACTATTTCATGGAGTTTGTTGTGTGTGTGCATATAGGTACTTTAGGCTAAAGCATCTCATTTCAATGATATGGTCCCAATCCCGTGATATGCCTACTTAGTGCTTGTTGCTTTCCCCTAACCTATTAGAGGAAGTCTTGGGGTTTCACCCTTGACTTAAAATCATCCCAGGCGGGGCCCTGATGGGTTGGGTCATGACAAACAAAATTATTTAATAATTTGATAATAATTAAAAATAAAAAATTCATTATTATTCTAAGATAAGGTGAATACCAAACTTGAAATTCAAATTTCCATAAATATTTAGTTTTGATACGGTAATTTTTTAACATTATGTGTAATTTCATCTTCATTTATATGATATACTTATGCTTGTTCAATTGTCTATAATTTTGTTCCATGGTTTTAAATTCTTTTTAATTTGGTGGTGTTGCAAATGCAGTGGTCTTCCCTCTTTTGGCGATTTATTAGTTATCATGTGTGTGTGTGTTTCTATATTTTTATGTATATTTATTTATAATTTATATATATTTATCTATATTGATTTATAATTATATATAATTATACATAATTGTATATATATATATTGTATTTATGTATGTTTGTCTATATTTATAAATATTTATGGTTCTATGTTTATATGTATTTATATTTGTTATGGGGGTATATATATAAATAGATATTATATGTATTTATATTTATATTTATTTATGTATAGGTATAATTATTTATATTTACATGTGTTTATATATATATATACATACAATTAAATTTAATTATATATTTGTGTATGTTTGAACATATTTATGTAATATATATGTTTGTTTATACATATTTATGTAAATTTTGTTATTTTTATATATTTATAGATATTTATATCTATTTAGGAATATTTATATATATTTATATATATTATGTTGGTTTGTGTGTGTGTGCTTGTATGTATATAAATTTATTTATATTTTTATATTTTTATAATAAATTTATATATCTATAACTGTATTTAAATAAATTTGTATGTAATTGTATTTAATTATTTAATTATTATTTATTTACTTATATATCTATTATTTAATATTTATTTAATATTTATTGATTTATTATTAATTATTAATTATTTATTAAATATTATTTATTTATTTGTCATTTATTTTTTCATTATTATTTATTATTTATCATTTATTTTATATTTTTTATTATCTATTATGTATTATTTATTTATCATTTATCATTTATCATTTTATATTTTTTATAATTTATAATTTATCTTTTATCTTTTACAATTTATAATCTCTAATTTATAATTTATTAGTTCTTATTTATTTAATTATTATTTATTGTTTAATATATTTATTATTTATTTATCATTTATTATGTATTCACATATTTTTATCTGTATATATATAAGTATATTGAAATGTGTTTAGTCATCACATGATGAGCTTGGCAGAGTAGTAATGTATTTATAGAATAACCAAATGTAAAAGTTCCATATCTCACCCTACATACATATAAGCTCAATTTTAGAAAGGTAAAAAATAATAATTAATTAAATATAGATAAATTTCCGCTAAATTGTTTTCTGCAGTTTTTATAACCAGCTTAAAATGATAAGTGACATGATTTCATGACAGTTTTGGAAAACCACAGCTAAATGCTTATTTTAGTAGTGTAAGATGAGGAATAATCGCAAAATTCATATTTTGACGTAGTTTAAAAAGGGGGTGGGTTTGAATTATGGTTTCTTGAAATTTATTCAATTCATTATACAAATTGAATATTGTCTCTATGTTGGAAAGTCACATTAAAATTATCGTGTATGCACAATTAAATACAGAAACTATAAAGAGCATAGAAAAACGATTTTACATGGTTCACCCTACGTCTAAGAAACACATATCAATGATGTTTTGACATGAAAAATAACCACTAGTTCACTATTAAGTAATTAGAAACATTAAAGGTCCAATACCTCTTCATCCCCTTCACTAACTGATTTTTAAGAGGGTATCAAAAAATAATGGACACATAGGTTGATCTAATAAGAATATGATTAATCAAATATTCAATACCATACTGAAAAGGGTGTTATCCATGATACTCTTTTACTCACTTCTATATTTCAAATGGTATATACAATAATTTTATCTTTTAATCGTGATATTTATGGTAATTTAGACTGATCCAACTTCACCTTCTAATAACATATATTCAATGAACTTCACTAGTGATTCTCTATTTCAGGATCTTCATGGTTTTACTAATTATTCTCTATGGGTGATAAAACTTCCTTTTCATAATCTCTACCTAGAATTCACCAAGAATATTTAGTTTTCAAATTCAAAAAATTAGAATCTAGAATAACTTATATCTTATCATTCTTCAATTCAACCCTATAAATAATCTTCATATTGATATCCATCATCAAAATTCAAATAGGTAGTTATTATTTCCTCAAATAACCACCAAAACCTAGAAAGAACACGAGGAGATATAAAAGGAGATGTATTTTTCTTTGAACAGTAAAATATCGATGGAAGAGGATCTGGTGTCGGACCAAATATAAAAGATATTTGGTAGAGGTTTAAAGAAAAAGATTTAGTAGAAGCATCCAATCAGCCTGATGCCACTTTCTCTGATATGAATCCATACAGAGATATAGAAATATAACGTTTTTATAGATGGTATACTATAGAAGATTATGCATGGCCTTTAGCAGGAGAAGCTCAGGAATATTAGGAAGATGTTTCCAGTATTTCTTAAAGTATCCAAGAATACCAGAAACAGATCCATGATATTATTACTCGAGAGAAATGGGAACATGGGGATATAGAGAATGTATCCAAAAAATGAAAAGATCCAGAAAGTTGAATACCAACAAGACAAACGTGAAAATAAGAGGAAAAAAGAAAGAGTATAAGTCATCTACCACCGAAGGACTAAGTGTAAAACCTTGGGAATCCAATCCAATATGGCAGGTGATCACATAGAAACCAATTCTTTAGGAATGACAGAAAAGGATCGTTCAAAGTTTTTATTTGGAAGACCAATATGTAAGCCAATCCCTCATATCCCTACTATATTCAGGAATAATATAGGCCAATGAAAACACATATAGAAGGTTTTCCTCAACATGGGATGATCCTAAAGTTAGACTGTGAAAAGGATCCGGGAGAATCCATAGATTAATGGGCTCTAGACCTTCGATATTTATATGTTATTATTTGGTTTGCAGTCATGGACCACAAATAGTGCGCTTAATTTCACTAAATCTACCTTGAGAGGTAATGCAAGGAGATTTTGGGATATGCTGTTGAGACACTCCGAAGTGATAACAGTTATCTAGAAATATGTTACATTCCCAATTGAAGTTATACCAGTAGTAATTGATTTCCTTAAACAGAAGTTTGTGGGATATTCAGTGGTAGATCTAGATGGATAATTGGTAGAAAATGTTAGAACATCTATAACCAATATCTAAATTTGTGACATGTGTTACTTTGAAGAATATATTTGAGAGTTTCATCATTGGTATTATCATCATGGACCAGGAGATCAAGCATATGATCTAGATTTAAATATCTAGAAGCTTCCAGGTAGTTGGCCTGAAATTGTTCAACAGGTGTTAAAGACCCATCTTTCCCAGAGTAATGATCTACAAGACACTCAAGGAGTTTGAGTAGAAACAATAAGGTAGATGATAAGACTCTATTTTATGTAGAGTCATGTCTTACAGGATGTAAGAAATATGACATACATGAGTTTTGCTTGTTTCCAAAAAGTAGAGGGTGTTGCAGGAAGATGTGGGTGTGGTCCAACCAGGCAGGAGATTAAAAAACCCAACACAAAACATTCCAAACATAGTGCTAGTATGGCTAGTGTGGATGAAAAAAATTATTCAAAAAGGTCTGGAAATGATTTGGAAAAAGAAAATCATCATGTAGATTTTTAAGTAGAAATCCAGAAAAATATAAGTAATTTCTTTGAAGAAATATAATACAGAAGGATATGAGAGAAAACATTAAGGAAAGTTTTTTGAAGGATCCTAGATTCCCTAAAGGAGAATCCTTTTCCAGTTGTGATTTTTGTTGGTCCTGCAACAAGAAAGGTCACATAGCTAACAGTTACTCTGATGCAGATAAGATAAGGGGTAGTCTCAAAGCAATAATGACGGAAGATTCATCAGAAATATTGTTTGAGCCTATTGGGGAGAAGATATAGACTCAGATGATGAAATTTTATATTCTTTATATTCAGAGTAGTCATAGAAGGGATATTCTTCCTTAGATAAGGAAGAAATAAATAACCATATTTTGATTTATCTTCGAATAGTTAAGATTCGAATAGGGGAAAGTACATCTCAAGACTTTCTATAACTATTAAAACTAGAGGAGATGGAAGGAGATCTAGTTTAATCTTTAGAAACTGAAATCCCTTTATAAGGAAGAGATTTTCAAGAATGGATGATGCCTGGAGTTTATTGGTTCATGGTATACCAGAAATGTTGGGTACTATATCGAGAAATTACCTAGATCTTCAAAGATGAAGAGACAACTGAAGTCTATAAAATAGATAAAGGATTATTTAAAATGTCTTTTCTAAAACCAAAAATGGTTAATAAGGAAATCCAGAAAAATTCTAAGTATGTGAATTTTGGAATAATCTAGATAGGAGTAGATCTTCATGTTATAAAAGGACACAATCTACCAGTCTTAATTGCAGTTTTGGATGACAGTTTAGCCAATTTCTCCAATGCACTATTAAGAGGAGCATGATAAAATTTTCATGCAGGATCATCATGGGTAAAAGTGATACCATACATTCATATAGTTATTATGTATATAAGAATTAGTACAACTCCAGAAGTAAAGATCATCATGAGGAACTGGGAGAATACATTGGGATGTCCACCCGAAAAAGGATGTGTTAGAGTGATTACTCATCTTTATGTAAAGTTATACAATACTGGAAGACAAAATCTAAAAAAATATGTTGAAAGATTTACACATATTTTTCAAGATAAAGGAAAATCAATTAAAAAAATGGCACTGCAGGTGATAAACCCCAAGAGGATAACTTGGACTAGATAATGGGTTTCACTAGATCTAGAGGAATAAATGAGGCATAAGCTACTTATTCCATAAGTTATTAAAAAAGTTGGAAATAGACTTGTCATCTCTGTTGTCAGAGAAGAAAAGGATGATATTAAATCAGAAGGATCAAGATCAGATAGATCATATTTGAATATAGAATACTTCAAATTAGAAATACTGGAAAACCCTTTTGAAAATACAAGGATCTAAAATCGAAAAGAAGAAGGTACTTCAGTAAAAGCACCTAGAAAATCAATTTCCAGAAGTACAGTGGGACAAAGTTTATTTCGACTTCCTATCAATGAGGATAAAGAAACTCATATAGGATATATGGGATCTTAGTTACTAAGTGAAAAGATAAAGGGGTGGTCTATAGTAGTAAAATTAAGTATTAATGAAACTGCATGTATTTCCCTAGTTGATATAGGATGTACATTCTCTTGTACAAGAATCTGATTTTCAAGAGTAACATGGGAATCCTCAGAGTTGCAAGTTATAGTAGGTAATAATGCAATAGTTTTGATTCAAGAAGTATCCATGGATTTTCAGATTGAGCTTAATGGAATGATATTTATATATATTATTCTTTGTTTTATTCCTCAATTACCAGATGACTTATTGATTATAAATAGGTTTCTTAAAAGATATCATCTTGTAATGATATTATCATAAGGAATTATCCTCGATAATTATTTGATTCCAGCGAGTTCTAGAATAACAAGAATGGTTTTAGAGAATAAAGTATCAACTACTAAAGTGGAAAACTATCCATATGAATATATAGAATACCACAGAAAGATTAATAATTGGAAAGATCTATTTTTATTAAAAGTTATGAGCTTTAAGGAAGAAGATGCATTGGCTAAGATAAAAGATTATTTATCATAAAATTGGTCAGAAAACCCTCTAAAACTATGAAAGAAGGCAACTCTAGAGGCTACAATAACCCTTAATGATCCTAGTACAGTGATATGATGTAATTTAATTTGCAATCAAGATGATATGGTTAAGTAATTTGAGAAACAAATTACAAAATTAATCAATCCTGGATTAATCAGGCACAAGGAAAGTCCTCACTAGAGTATGGAATTCATGCTAATGAATCATGCAGAAAAACAGCGTGGTAAGGACGTAACGGTTATAGATTATCATGATCATAATTGTTCTATAAATTATGATGACTATAATCTTCCCAAACAATAATCTTTGATAAGAATGGTTAGGAATAAAATTCCAATGGTATATTCTATGTTTGATCTCAATTCAGGATATTGGAAGATAAAGATCAAATAAGAGGCTATACCATTGAAAACATTTACAACACCATTCGTCTTGTTTGAATGGATAATTATTCTATTTGGACTTAAAATTGCACCAGGAATATTCTAGAGAATTATGGAAAAGGAATTCAGTATATTAACATAGTTTTTAGTAGTTTATATTGATTATGTGCTCATATTTAGTAAAGATATAGAAGAGCGTGTAAAAAATTTGTTGCAGGTTGGTGAAGTTTTCAGAGAAGAAAGGATGATTCTTTCAGAAATAAAGATCACTTGGATGCAACAAATGATAGAATTATCTTGATTGTAGATCTAAGTATGTAGAAAAAATATTTAACCGCATATTGAAAAAAAGCTACAAACTTTCCCTAATGAGCTTACAGATTGTAAGAAGATATAGGTGTTTCTTGGTATACTATGTTATGCAAGAGAATACATCAGAGATTTAGAAAAAATATCAGTTCTAATATAGAAAATGTATACATTATGGTACCTTGGGATTAGATAGAAAATGATTCTAATGTAATTGGAATTTTGAATCATAAAGAACAGAATCTCCCATAATTGGAGTATCCAGATGGGAGTGAAGATCAGCTTATCATAGAAACAGATGCATTAGACTCATCATAGGGATGTATCCTATGGATAATAAAAAACCATAATTATAGTATCATTAGATACTAGAGTGGATGTTTTGATGAGGTAGAGAAGAATTATCTGGTTCAGGATAGTGGATTTCTTTCATTCCATGAAGTAATTAAGGCCAATGATCTTTTCTTGGGAAAACATTTTACTATAAGAGCATATAGTTCTTATATAAAGAGTTTTATGATAATTAAATTAAAAATATTTACCCAGGAATGACTTTTATGGTGGAGGAATGAATTGAAATACTATAAATTTATTATATAAAATATTAAAGGAAAATATAATATAATTCTAAATGCACTAACACACTATTTTGACTCTTACAGGTGCAATGGAAGAAAGTAGAAAATCAAGAAGATGTCTCATTAGCATTGATAATCATTCTATGGTAGAATTCTTGACAAAGCAATGAATGATAGGGTTGATAGACTTGAATAGAGAAAGGGTATTCTAGTATAGAATCACCTTTAGAATAAGGGATCTTCATCCACTAAGGTTTATAGACCAGAAATCATAGGTTCCTCAGCTAGAAATACTGAAAAACTAGGAAATGCTTCAAATAGACATCTAGATAGCAAGTCTATGGATAAAATTCATATTTAATGCTTTGTATGTGGTCAAAGGGGCCACTACAACACTCAATGTGTAGATAATCCGAGAAGAAGAAATGGTTGGAAGAAACAGAAGATTGACATGAATGGAATCTATAAAGGAAAAGAGAAACCTATTAATATTTTTGCTGATTACATAGAAGAAGAACATGAAAAGTAGAAAAGTTTTAGAAAGAACCCCTAATGACAGAACGTTCAGCAAGAACAAGATCAAGAAAGTATGTATGAAGAGCTAGATGAAGATCCCAATCCAGCAAAGGAAATATGGGAATATTTTCAAAGGATTCCAAATATTTTAGTGAATAAATCCACAACCATGTATAATCTGATTCAGAAAATTAAATATGACTGAATATTTCATAAGAGGTCTAAACCAAGTTTTGGACATGCTTGAAGAATTCTAATATCTTATGGAGGATTATAAAAAAATTGATCGTGATATTATTAGTATCATCATCACTGAAGATATCAGGTTGAAGGTCCAAGTTTCTGGTCTCCTTTAAAAAATTATGAGAATCAATGAGATAGGTATGGAAGAATATCTTGTATTAAAGAGGTTTTAGTGAATTTTTGGAATATTGATTCCAAAACAACACATACCTGATATAAAATTAGAATGATAAGAGTTCAATGAATTCTAGAAAGCTTTCAGCATGAGAGAAATAATGTTTTTGGAATTTTAGAAAACAAATTCCACATTCAAATGGGTGCCCAGGGTGGTAAGAAAAATTCTGAAAAATGCATATCAAAGTTTGTTGTGGCGGGTTTCACATATTGAACTTATTAGATTAGTAGACGGAGTGATCATGCTATAAAATTTTTACCTAGGGCACTTGACTAAAGGACCTATCCAGAAAGCCTTTGAAGACTCATAGTTTAGTGATGGATATTATCTAGAGTTCGGTTTGAACAAGAGTCATTACGAACATATCCAAATCGCATGGAGAAATTTTTCTGATTAAATCACAATCAATAAGATAATATTGTATATTCTTTGATGAAGACAATGTGTTAGTCTTTATCAACTCTAGAGACATGAAGCATGAAGATATGAAACATATGACAGACTTAGCGGTGGAGGCAAACACAATTCTTGAAGAACTCAAGATGTTGAAAGGATATAAAAAAGATATCATTATTTTCAGATATCAAATCCAATGCACCACAAAAGAATTTATAAAAACAAAAGATTCATAGAAAGAAGTCTCAGTTGGAGAGATGATTGATGTTCTTTACAACTTTTAGGTATAATAGACATTGATCCAAACACGCATCATATCCTACATGGATGAGCGGATCAAATCGGAAATGTCATTAACGTAGTTTATATTTATTGTAAAGTATATGGTGGAAGTCCCATAGCAGTGCATCCCACCCTTTGCTTTTACTATTTTCTTTGTCGAGATTTTTTCTTGTAAGAGTCAAGTAAACTTCTCAGGAAAGCTGTACAAAGAGTCCTATATAAGGGACCTCCGCCCCATTTGTTCGGAGAGGTGATTTTGAAAGTATCATCAAATTCCATAAGGATAGTTAGACAAAAGATTGTTTGACTACCTATCTATGGGGATTAAGGAACCCATATGGGATCTTCCTTACACAATGAAAAGATAGAGGAGTGGGCTACATTAGTAAAATTGTGTATTAATGAAACACTAGACAAACTCAAAGAGAAGAGGAAGAAGAAAGGAAATAAGTCATATCCCACAAAAAGACTCGGTATAAAACCTTGGGAATCCAAGACAGTATGGTAGGTGATCTCCCATAAACCAATTCCTTAGGAATAAATGAAAGGGTCACTCAAGGATTTCTTTCAGATGATCAATAGAGAAGTCAATCCCCCATATCCTAGCTATATTCAGGAATAATATAGGCCAAAGAAAACACATCCATAAGGTGTTCCTCAACAAGGGAAGATCCTAAAGATAGACTATGAAAAGAATTTGAAGAGAATCCATAGATGAATGGGCTCTTGACCTTTGATATTATATGCTATCAGTTGGTTTACAATCATGGACTATAGATAGTTCACTTAATTTCACTGGAGCTACCTTGAGAGGAAATTACAGGAGATTTTGGGATAGGCTACTGAGACACTCAGAAGTGAGAACAACTATCCAAGAATATTTTACATTCCAAATTGAAGTTATACTAGTAGTAGCTGATTTCTTTAAATGAGAGTTTGTGGGAAATTCATAGGTAGATCGGGATAGAGAATTGGTAGAATCATCTAGAATAAATTTAACCAAGATTCTAATTTGTGAAGTTAGTTACTTTAAAATATATCTTTTCATGTTTCAGAATTGATATTATCGTATTTGACGAAGAGATCAAGCATATGATCTAAATGTATTTATTCAGAAGCTTTCGGGAAGTTGGCCTGAAATTTTTCTACAAGCATTTAAGACTCATCATTCCCAGAGTGAAGATCAACAAGACACTCTAGGAGTTTGAGAATAAATAATAATGTATGTGATAAGACTATATTTTATGCGGAGGCATGTCATATAGGATTTAATAAATATGCCACACATGTGTTCTGCTTATTTCCCCAAAGCAGAGAGTGTTGTAGGAAGATATGAGTGCAGTACAACCAAGTAGTAGCTTGAAAAAATGCCAAAAAAATAACATTGAAAACATTATTCCAGGATGGCCAGTGTGAATGAAAGAAAACATTCAATAATTTCTAAAAATGATTTAGAAAAAAAATCATCATGTAGTTTTCAGATAGAAAGCTAGAAAAATCTAAGCGATTTCTTAGACCAAATAGAATCTAGAAGGATATGAGAGAAAACTATAAGGACAAATATGGGAAGAATTCCAGATTCCCTAAAGTAAAATCTCTATCCAGTTGTGATTTTTGTTTGTTTTCTACAAGAAATGTCAAAGAACTGACAGTTTCCCTGGTGTAGATAACAGAAGGGGTAGTTTCAAAGCAATAATGATTAAAGATTCATTGGAAATATTGTTTGAGCCTATCTGAGGAGAATATATAGACTTAGATGATGACTGTTTATATTATTTATATTTATATTACTCAGATGAAGAAGATTCTCCCCCAAGTGGGGAAGAAGGAAATAACCCTATTTTGAGGCAGCTTTGAATAACTATGATTCGAGCAGGGGATAATGCATCTGAATACTCTCCAGAACAAGTAAAACTAAAGGAAATGGAAGGAGATCTGGTTCGTTCTTCATAAACATAAACCCCTTCAAAAGGAAGATATTTTCAATAATTTAAGTTACCCATAGTTTATTGGTCCAAGTTATACCAGAACTCTTGGGTACCATATCTAGAAATGGCCAAGATATTTGAAGATGAAGAGATAACTGAAGTCTATAAAACAGATAGAGAATTATTTACAATGCCTTTACTAAAACCATGAAGGGATGACAAGGAAATCCAAAAAAATTCTACTTATATGCATTTTGGAATAATCTAGATAGGATTATATCTTCTTGTTAGAAAAGGACAAGATCTACGAGCCTTAATTACATTTGTGGATGGTAGTTTAGCCAATTTCTCCAATGCACTATTAGGATGAGCATGAGAATATTTTCATGCAGAAGTAGAATGGGTAAAAGTGACACCATAATTGCATGTAGTACTAATGGATAGAAGTATTAGTATAAATCTAGAAGTAAATATCAACATGAGGAAACTGGCAGAAGTCATTGGGATGTCCACCCGATAGAATATGTGTTAGAGTGATTACTCACCTTTATTTAAAGTTCTACAACAATGGAATACTGGTTCTAGGAAACTCTGTTGAAAGATTTACACATATTTTTAAAGATGAAGGAACATCAATTATAGCAATGATACCACAGGTGATAAACCCAAAGAGGATAACTTGGCCTAGAGAATGGGTTTCACTAGATTCAGAGGAAGAAATAACAAAAAAGCTACTTATTATAGATGTTATTAAATAAGTTGGAAATAGAATTGTCACCTTAAAGGTTAGAGAAGACGATGATGATATTAGATCAGAAGGATCAAGATCAGACAGATCAAATTTGAAGATAGAAGACTTAAAATAAAAAATACTAGAGAACCCTTTGGAAAATCCCAAGATCTCGATTGGAAAAGATAAAGGAACTTCAGTAGAAGTGCCTAGAACATCAACTTCTAGAAGGATAGTTGGACAGAAGACTATTTGACTACCTATCATTGAGTATGATGAAACTCAAGGAGGATATACGGGATGATCATTACTCAGTGTAAATATAGAGGAGTGGGATGAATTAGTAAAGTTAACTATTAATGAAATTTCATGTATTAACCTAGTTGGTACATGATATACATTCTCTTATACAAGAATCTGATTTTCTAGAGTAACATAGGAATCTATAGAGTTGAAAGTTACAGTTGGTGACAATGCAACAGTTCTGATTCAAGAAGGAGCCAAGAATGCCCTGACTAAACTCAATGGAAGGATATTTATAGAGTAGATTCTTTGTTTTATTCATCAATTTCTAGATTACTTCTTGATTAGAAATATGTTTCATAGAAGATATCATCCTATAATAATATTTTCAAAAGGAATTATCCTCAATAATTAGTTAATTCCAACTACTTCTAGAAAAACCAAAATGGTTTCAAAGAAGAAAGTATCTACTATTAAAGTGGGAAACTATCCATATGATGATAGATAATACCATAGAAATATTGAGTAGTGGAAAGAACTTGTTAGATTAAAAGTTATGAGGAATAATGAAGAAGAGGAATTCGCTAAGGTGAAAGATTATTTATTAAAAAATTGGTCAGAAAACCCTCTGAAACTATGGTTTAAGGAAATAAGAGAGGCTAAAATCATCCTTAAAATCCTATTGTAGTGATCAGAAGTAATGTAATTGCCTATCCAGATGAGATAGTTGTGGAATTTGAGAAACAAATTCCAGAATTAATAAATCATGGATTTATCAGGCACAACAAAAGTCCTCAAAGGATTTTGGCATTCATAGTAATGAATCATGTAGAAAAATATCATGGTAAGGCTGGAATGGTTTTATATTATGGTGATCTTAACTTTTCCACAAAGGATAATGGATACAATCTTCCTAACTAAGAATCTTTGATAAGAAGGATTAGGAATAAAAGTCAAATGGTATACTCTATATTTGATCTCATGTTAGGATATTAGAATATAATGATCAAAGAATAGGATATACCAGTGACAACATTTACAACGCCAGTCGGCATGTTTGAATGGTTATTTAGGCCCTTTGGACCCAATAATTCACCAGGAATATTACAGAGAATAATGTACAAGGAATTGAGTAGATTAGTATATTTTGTGCCAGTATATATAGATGATGTGCTCATATTTAGTAAAGATATAGAAGGGCATATAAAATATTTGCAGTAGGTTGTTGAAGTGTTTAGAGAAGAAGGGGTGATACCTCCTGAAAGAAAGATCATTTGGATGCAACCAAAGATAGAATTATTGGGATTGCAGATCCATGGAAGTATAGAAAAGATTCAACCATATGTTGTAGAAAAGCTACAAACATTCCCCGATGAGCTTACAGACCATAAGTAGATACATGTGTTTCTTGTTATTCTATGTTATTCCAGAGAATACATCAGATATTTAACAAAAAACTCAGTTACAATACAGATAAAGGTATCCAGTAAGGTACCTTGGGATTGGACAGAATAAGATTCTGAAGTAATCATAATTTTGAAACAGAAATCATAGAATATCCAATCATTGGAGTATAAATATGGGAGTGAAGATCATATTATCATAGAAATAGATGCATCGGACTCAGCAATGGGATTTATCCTAAAGATAAGAAAAAACCATAATTATAGTATCATTAGATACTGGAGTGGATGTTTTAACAATGAATAGAGGAATTATCCTGTCCATGAAGTAGAATCTCCTAAACTCCTTAATGGAATTAGTCCCAATGATATTTTCTTGTAAAAACCTTTTACTATAAGAACAGGCTATTCATATATAAATAATTTTATGAGAATTAAATTAAAATTTTTTACCCATGCATGACTTGAACGATAGTTGAGGGAATTTAAATACTATAACATTAATATATAAAATATTAAATGAAAATATAATTTCATCCCAGATGCACTAACACACTATTTTAACTATTTCACGTGTAGTGGAAGAAAGTAGAAAATGAAGAAAATACCCCATTTGCATTGATAAATATTCTATGGTAGATTTATCTATTATCCAAGAAATGATTGATAAGGTTGATATAATTGAATAGAGGAAGGGGATTCAAGCATAGAATCACTTTCAAAAGAAGGTATCATCATCAAGTATGGTTGAAATATTAGAAATCACAAGTTCCTTAGTTAGAAAGGCTAAAAACTCAGGAAATTATTCAAAGATACATCTATATAGAAAGTCTAGTTGAAGAGCCCAATCCAGAAAAAGAAATATGGAAATATTTTCAAAAGATTTCAAATATTTCAAACAATAAATCCATATCCATTTATAATCGAATCCAGAAAAGTAAAGATGACCGGATATTCAAAAGAGTTCTGAATCATGTTTTGGAAATTCTCAAGGAATCTAAAGATCTTATGTAAGATTATAAAAATATTTATCAAGATATGATTAGTATGATCATCACTAAAGAGATCAGGTTGAAGGTCCATGTTTCTGGTCTCCATGAAAAAGTTAGGATAATAAAAGGAATAATTATGGATGAATATCATGTATTGAAGAGGTTTTGGAGAGTGTTGGGAATATGAATTCTAAAACTCCAGTAACCAAATACAACATTAGAAACAGAAGAGTTCATTGAATGCTAGAAATATTTTAGAATGGGATCATTACAGTTTTTGTGATTTAATAAAATAAATTCCACATTCAATTGGGTACCCAGGATGGTGATAACAGTTATGAAAAATTAATATCCATGATTATAATGGTGAGTTACACATATTAAACCTATAATATTAGCATACAAAGTGAACATTCTATGGAATTTGTACCCAGGACACTGTACTAAATGACTTATCCAGAAAGTGTTTGAAGACTCGCAGTTTAGTGATGATGATTGGCTAGAGTTCATTCTGAACAGAGTCATTACAAACATATCCAAATCTTATTTATTATTTATCTAATTGAATAAAAATGAAAAGGAAACATTTCATCTTCTTTGAAGGATACATTTTGTTAGTCTCTATCAACTCTAGAGACATGAATCGTGCAGATACGACACATCTCATAGACTACTTAGTGGAGGTAGACAAAATAATTGAAGAACTCAATATGTGGAAAGGACATAAAGAAGATATCTTTATTGTTAGAGATCAAATCCAATGAGCCATGAAACAATTTATAAAAATGAATGATTTAGAGAAATAAGTCTCAGTTGGAGAGATGATTGATGATATATATGACTTGGAGGGATTCTATATGTTGATCCAGACACTCACCTTATCTGGAATGGACGAGTGGATCAAATCGGACATGTCATTTATGTAGTTTGTATTTATTTTAAAGTGTGAGGTGAAAGTCTCGTAGTAGTGCATACCACATTTTGATTTTTCTTTTGTCTTTGTAAAGATAATGTCTTGTAAGAGTCGAGTCAGCTTCTCAGGTAAGTTGCGCCCAGAGGCTTGTATAAGGGACCTCCGATCCATTTGTTCAGAGAGGTTATTTTGAATAGAAATCAGAATGATTTTAGAAATTCTCTCTCTACATTTCCTATACGCCTCTGTGTTCATCGTGCGAGGCAGTTCTCAAAACGATCCTGCGAAGTTGATGATAGGTAATCCCCTTATCCTCTTCATGGATAATTTTTTATTGTTGTTTGTTATTTTTTCAGCCTTTTTGGACTCCCAAATCTGGATCTCATTGGAGACTTCGTTGGATACTTCACCCACTAGTGTTATCAGAGTGGGGGGGGGGGGGAGAACAAATCCATCCATAGTGCTGCTTAAACATATTTTCCACTAAGGAATTTTTGGATCCCATGGTTAAAGGCATTTATTATGAGTAGAAATGATAAAAAGGAATAGTAAAGTATTACGAGAAAATAGTCATTCATGTTTGTCTTAGAAAGTATTGTAAAATTCCAGAAGCCATATTGCCTTTTGAAAATGAACCTGAAGGAATCGAGTTAGGGTAGAAAGCCCATGAAACTCATAATAAGATTGAGGATTTTAAGGCAAAAATCAAGGGTACAAAATCTCAGCTTCGACAATCCAAGTGGTTAGTCCAGAACCTAGAAAGAAAACTAGGAGATCCAGAAGGAGAATTATTCTTCTCAGAACAGTAAAATATGTCCGGGAGAGGATATTGTTTCGGACCAAACATCTAAGATATTTGGCAGATGCTTGAAGAAAAAACATTAGGAGAATCTTCCAATCATCCCAATTACACTATCTCCGATATGAATCGTCACATAGATATAGAAAGAGAAATTTTATTAGGACAATATACAACAGAAGATTATGCATGGGCTTTAGCAGTAGAAGGAAAAGAATATTACGAAGAAGTTTTTTGTATTACTCAAAGTATCCAGGAATACCAGAAACAGATCCATGATATAATTACATGGGATAAATGGGAACATGGGGATATAGATAATGTCTCCAAAAACCTAAATTAAAAGCAAACTAAAGTTGAATACCTATAAGAAAAAAATGAAGATAATCTGAAAAATAAATATAATAAGTCATCTCCCACTGATATTATATGATGTTTTATATTTTTATACAATAGATAGTGCACTTAATTTCGCTAGAGATACCTTGAGACGTAATGCGGGGAGATATTGGGATATGCTGATGAGACACTCAAAAGTGAGAACAACTATATAGGAATATGATACATTACCAATTGAAGTTATACCAGTTGTTTTTTATTTCCTTAAACAAGAGTTTAGAGGAAATTCCCTGGTAGATCGGGATGGATAATTTGTAGAAAAATCTAGAATAACTTTAACCAAGATCCGAATTTTTGACATGGGTTACTTTGAAGAATATCTTGACAAGTTTCAGAATTTGTATTATCATCTTGGACCAATATATCAAACATACTCTATAGATGTATTTATCCAAAAGCTTCTAGTTAGTTGTCCAAAAATTGTTCAACAAGCATTGAATACTAATCTTTTCTAGAGTGAAGATCTAAAATACACTCAAGGAGTTAGAGAGGAAACAATAAGGCAGGTGATAAAAATATATTTTATGTAGAGTTATGTGTTAAAGGATGTAATAAATATTCCGTACATGAGTTCTACTTTTCGGCCAAAAGAAGAGGGTGTTGCAGGAAGATATTATTGTGTTCTAACTAGGAAGGAGCTTAAAAAAACCCAACAAAAACATTAAAAACACATTTCTAGGATGGATAGTGTGAATGAAATAAATCTTTCAAGATTGTCTGGAAATTATTTAGAAAAATAAAATCATCATGTAGAATTTCAGGCCGAAATCCAAAAAAATATAAGTGATTTCCTAGACCAAATAGAATCCACAAAACATAAGAGAAAACATTAAGGCCAAATATGGTAATTATCCTAGATTCCATAAAGGAAAATCTATATGTTGTTGTGATTCCTGTTGGTTCTACAGCAAGAAAGGTCACAAATTTGATAGATTCTCAGATGTAGATAAGATAAGGGGTTTTATCAAACCATTAATGATGGAAGATTCAACAAAAATACTGTTTGAGCCTATCTAGGGAGAAGATATAGACTCAGATGATGAAATTTTATATTCTTTATATTCTGAGTACTCATAGGAGGAAGATTCTACCTCAGATAAGGAAGAATAAAATAACCCTATTTTTAGCCAGATTTGAATAGCTATGGTTTAAATATGGGATAGTGTATTTGAAGACTCTACAGAACTAGTAAAACTAGTGTAGATGGAAGAAGATTTGGTTCATTCTTCAAAAACTGAAATCTTTTTAGAAGGAAGAGATTTTTAAGAACGGATGATGCCTAGAGTTGATTAGTCCAAGGTATACCAGAAGTCTTGGGTACCATATTGAGAAATAGACATGATCTTTGAAGATGAAGAGACAAATGAAGGCTATAAAACATATAGAAGATTATTTACATTGCCTTTGCTAAAACCATAATGGGTTAACAAGAAAATCAAAAAAAATGCTAAGTATGTGCATTTTAGATTAATTAAGATGGGATTAGATCGTCTTGTTAGAAAAGGATATGATCTATCAGTATCAGTTGCAATTGTTAATGGCAGTTTATCCAATTTCTCCAATGCACTATTAGGAGGATCGTGAGCAAATTTGTATGTAGGAGTAGCATGGGTAAAAGTGATACCAGACGTGCATGTAGTTCTTATGGATAAAATTATTAGTATAATTCTATTAGTAAAGATAATCATGAGATACTGGTAAAATACATTGGGATATCCACCTGACAGAAGATGTGTTATAGTTTTTACTCATATTTATGTAAAGTTATACAATACTGGAAGACTGGATCTAAGAAAAGATGTTGAAATATTTACCCAACATTTTCAATATGAAGGAACATCAATTAGAGAAATTACACTACAAGTGATAAACCCCAAGAGGCTAACTTGTCCTAGAGAATGGGTTTCACCAGATCCAGAGGAAGAAATGAGTCAGAATATACTAATTCCAGATGTTATTAAACAAGTTGGAAATATACTTGTCATCTCTAAGGTCAATGAAGAAGAGGATGATATTAAATATGAAGGATAAATATCATATAGATCATATAGATCTTATTTGAAGATAGAATACATTAAATCATAAATACAGGAGAACCCTTTGGAAAATCCAAATATCTCAATTGGAAAAGATGAAGGTACTTCATTAGAAGCACCAAGAATATCGATTTCCAGAAGGATAGTTGAACAAATGACTGTTCGACTACCTATCTATGAGGATGAATGAAATCATATAGGATATATGGTATCTTCATTACACATTGAAAAGATAGAAGAGTGGGATACATTAGTAAAATTAAGTATTAATGAAACTGCATGTATTAGCCTAGTTGATACAGGATGTACATTCTCTTGTATAAGAATCTGATTTTCAAGAATAACCTTGGAATCTTTATAGTTGCAAGTTACAGTTGGTAACAATGTAATAGTTCTGATTCTAGAAGTAGCCAAGGATGATCAGATTAAACTCAATGGAAGGATATTTATAGGGCAGATGCATTGTTTTATTCCTCAATTTCTATATGAATTCTTGATTGGAAATTGGTTTCATAGAAGATGTCACCCTGTAACAATATTTTTAAAAGGAATTATCCATGATAATTGTTTGATTCCAACTGCTTATGGAATAACCATAATGGTTCTAGAAGAAAAATTATCTTTTATTAAAGTGTAAAACTATCTAGATGAAGAAATAAAATACCACAGAAAGATTGATCAGTGGAAATAACTAGTTGGATTAAAAGTTATGAGGATTAATGAAGAAGAGGCATTGGATAAGAAAAAAATTATTAGAAAATTAGTCAGAAAACCCTTTGAAACTATGGAAGAAGGAAATTCCAAAGGCTAAAATCACCCGTAAGGATCCTAGTACCGTGATAAGAAGTAAGTTAATTGCCTATCCAGATGATATGATTAATGAATTTTAAAAACAAATTCAAAAATTAATCAATCATGGATTAATTAGGCATAGAGAACGTCCACACAAGAGTGTGGCATTCATGGTAATGAATCATGCAAAAAACTGCATGGTAAGGAGAGAATGGTAATAGATTATAGTGATCTTAATTGTACCACAAATGATGATGACTACAATATTCCTAACAAAGAATATTTTAGAAGTTGGATTAGGAATGAATGAAAAATGGTATATTCTAAGTTTGATCTCAGGTTAGGATATTGGCAGATAAAGATCAAAGAAGAGGTTGTACCATTGACATCATTTACCATTCCAGTCAGCTTGTTTGAATGGATAGTTATTCTTTTTGGACTCAATAATACCCTAGGAATATTTTAGAGAGGAATGGACAAGGCATTTAGTAGACTAGTATAGTTTTTGTTGTCTATAGTTATGATGTACTCGTATTTAATAAAGATATAGAAGAGCATATAAAACATTTCCAGCAGGTTTTTGAAGTGTTCAGAGAATAATTGATGATACTTTCAGAATGAAAGGACATTTGGATGCAACCAAAGATAGAATTATTGGGATTCCAGATCTAAGGAAGTAGGGAAATGCGTTAACTGCATATTGCAGAAAAGATACAAACATTTCTTGATGAGCCTCGAGATCATAAGTAGAAACTGGTGTTTCTTGGGATACTAAGTCATGCTAGATCATACATTAGAGATTTAGAAAAAATATCAATTCCAACACAGAGTAAGGTATCCGGTAATGTACCTTTGGATTGGACAGAAAATTATTCTGATGTAATCAAAATTTTGAAACAGAAAGAACCGAATCTGCTAGAATTGGAGTATCCATATGGGTGTGAAGATCATCTTATCTTATAAGTAGATGCATCAGACTCAACATGGGGATTTATCTTAAAGATAAGGGAAAAAATAGTGATATTATTAGTAGATACTAGAGTGGATTTTTTAATAAGGGAAAAATTATACTTACCATGAAAGATAATTTCTTGCACTCCTTAATGGAATTAGGGCCAATGATCTTTTCTTGGGAAAACCTTTTACTATAAGAACAGATAGTTCTTATATAAATAATATTATTAGAATTAAATTAAAAAATTTTACCCTAGAATGACTTATATGGTGATGGAATTAATTTCAATACTATAAAATTAATATAGAAAATATTAAAGGAAAATATAATGTCATTCCTGATGCACTAACACGCTATTTTAACTCTTGCAGGTGTAATGAATGAAAGTAAAAAAATCAAGAAGATTCCCTATGTTCATTAATAATAAATCTATAGAAGAATGCCTAATTATCAATTTAATGAATGACAAGGTTGACAAACTTGGAAAGATAAAGGGGATTCTAGTAGAGGATCACTTTCAGAAGAAGAGATATTCATCCAAAACATTTGAAAGATCAGAAAGCACAGGTTCCTTGGTTAGAAAGGCTGAAAAACAAGGAAATGCTTACAAGAGACCTCTATTAAATATTTCTATGGATAAGAGTCAAATTTAATGCATTGTGTGTGGTAAAAAGGACCATTACAACACTCAATGTGTAGTTAATCTGAGAAACAGAAAGGCTTGGAAGAACTAGAAGAATGACATGAATGGAAGCTGTAAAGGAAAATAGATAACCATTAAGAGTTAGGCTGATCACATAGAATAATAACATGAAAAGCAGTAAAGGATTCATAAAAAACCCTAACAATAGAATATTCAGCAAGAAGAAGATCAAGAAATTTTGGATGATGAGGTAGGTGAATAGCCCAATCTAGTAATGGAAATATGGAAATATTTGCAATGGATTCTAAATATTTCAATGAATAAATACAAAACTGTTTATAATCTGATCCAGAAATGTAATGATGATTGGATATTAAAAATAGTTCTGAACCATTTTTTGTACATGCTTGAAGATTCTGAAGATCTTATGGAGGATAATAAAAATATTGATTGAGATATGATCATTATGATCATCACATAAGAGATCAGGCTGAAGGTACAACTTTATGGATTTCTTGACAAATTTAGGAGAATCAAGGAGATAGGTATGGAAGAATATCTAGTATTGAATAGGTTTTGGATAATGTCAGGAATAGGGGTTCCAAAAATCCACATACAAGATATGACATTAGAACTGGAAGAGTTCATTGAATGGTAGAAAGCTTTTAGCATTGGAGCAGTACAATTTTTGGGATATAATAAAATGAATTACACATTCAATTGGGTACCCAAGATAGTGAAAACAGTTCTGAAAAATTCATATCGATGTTTGTAAAGGTGGGTGGCACATATTGAACCTATCAGATTACAAGACATAGTGATCATGCTATGATATTTGAACCTAGGGCACTCGACTAAAGGACCTTTCAAGAAAGCGTTCAAAGACTCAGAGTTTAGCAATGACGATTGGATAGAGTCCAGTTTGAACAAGAGTCATTATGAATGTATCCAAATCACATGGATCATTTATCTGATTGAATAAAAATAAACAATAAAGTATTGTATATTATTTGTAGGAGACAATTTGTTAGTCTTTATCAACTCTAGAGACATGCAGCATGTAGCGAGGACACATCTGGTAGACTTCGCGATAAAGGCAGACATAATTATTGAAGAACTCAAGACATGGAAAGGACATAAAGAAGATATTTTTATTTTCATAGATCAAATACAACATGTTATAAAAGAATTGATAAAAATTAAGGTGTTAGAGAAAGAAGTCTTAGTTGGAGAGATTATTGATTCTCTATAAAATTGGGTGTGATTCAAGATGATAATCTAGGCACACATTATATTTGGCATTATAAGCGGATTAAATATAAAATTTTATTTATGTAGTTTTCATTTATTTTAAAGTTTACGTTGGAAGTCTCGTAGTAGTTCATCCCATCTTTTTATTTTTCTTTTGACTTTTTGGAGAGCGTGTCTTATAAAAGTCGAGTCAGCTTCTCGTGAAGTTGCGCCCAGAGGTCTATATAAAAAACCTCTGAACCATTTGTTTGGAGAGGTGATTTTTAATATAAATCAGAATGATTTCGAACATTCTCTCTCAACATTATCTCTAAGACTTTGTGTTTATCATGAAAAGAAATTACAATAACGATCCTGTGAAGTCAATGATAGTTTTTCCCCTTATCCTTTTTGTGGATAATGTTTTGCTGCTATTTGGGATTTTTGCTGCCTTTTTAGGATCCCAAATAAATATCTCACCAGGGACCTCATCATATACTTCACCCACTAGTGGTATCAGAGCGGGGGGTGGGGAACAATGCTGGATAGAGTGCTGCTTCAACGGATTTTCCAATATGTAATTTTCTGATCCCATGGTTAAAGGTCTTTATAATGAGACGAAACATTTAGAAGGAAGGGTATTGTATTATTAGAACAAATAAAATCATATTTGTCTTAGAAATTATCTTCAAATTCTAGAATCCAGATTGACTTTTTAAACTGAACATGAATTAATTGAGTTTGGGAAGAAATCATAGGAAATTTGTGATAAATATGAGGAATTGAAGGCAGAAATAAGGTGTACAGAATATCATCTTTGACCAGCGAAGTGGTTAGTCCAAAATGTAGAATGAACACAAGGATATCCAAAAGAATAAGTATTTTTCTTTCAACAATAAAATATGACCGGAATAGGTTCTGGTGTCAGACCAAATATTCGAGATATTTGGAAGAGGCTTGAAGGAAAACCTTTAGGAAAATCATCCAATAAGCTTGATGCCACTGTATCTTATATAAATCCATAGAGAGATACATAGATATCAAGTTCATCAGGATGGTATAATGTAGATGATTACACATGGCCTTTAGGAGGAGAAGCTCAAGAATATTAGGAATACTTTTTTAGTATTCCTCAAAATATCTAGGAATACTAGAAATAGATCCATGATATAATTACATGGGAGAAATGGGAACACGGGGATATAGAGAATGTATCCAAAAATCTAAAGGAAAAGAAAAATAAAGTTGAATACCTACAATAAAAACTCGTAGAGAAGATAAAAAAGAAAGATAATAAGTCGTCTCCCATCGAAAGAGTCAGTGTAAAACCTTGGGAAGCCAAGCCAGTATGATATGCGATCTCCCAGAAACCAATTCCTTTGGAACAAAATTAATGATCATTCAAGTATGTTTTTTTGAAGATCAATATGGAATCCAATCCCTCTTATCTTAGCTATAGTCAAGAAGAATAAATGTCAAGGAAAACACATCCAGAAGGTGTTCCTCAACATTGAATTATCCTAAAGTTAGACTGTGGAAAGGATCTGGGAGTAGCCATTGATGAATGGTATCTAAAACTTCGATATTATATGATATTAGTTGGTTTTCAGTCATGGACCATAGACAGTGCTCTTAATTTATCTTGAGAAACATTAAGATGTAATGCAGGGAGATTTTGGGATATGCTACTAATATACTCAGAAGTGAGAACAACTATCCAATAATATGTTACATTATTAATTGAAGTTTAACTAGTAGTAGCTAATTTCCTTAAATAGGAGTTTGTGGGAAATTCACTGGTAGATCGAGATAGTGAATTTTTAGAAAAATCTAGAACAGATTTAACCAAGATCTAAATCAATGACATGTGTTATTTTGAAGAATATATTTGTGAGTTTTATCAATGGTATTATATTCGTAGACTAGGATATAAAAAATATGATCTAGATGTGTTTCTCTTGATGCTTACAGGTAGTTGGACTGAAATTTTTCAACATGCATTGAAGACTCATATTTCCCAAAGTGAAGATCTGCAAGACACTCTAGGAGTTCGAGTATAAACAACAAGGAAGGTGATACGAATCAATTGTATACAGATTCGTGTTTTAATGGATGTCAAAAAAATTCCATAAATGTGTTCTACTTGTTGTCCAAAAGTAGAGGGTGTTACGGGAAGATATGGGTACAGTCCAACCAAGTAAGAGCTTGGAAATACCCAACAAAGAACATTCAAAACACAATGCCAGGATGGCCAGTGTGAATGAACAAAATTGTTCAGGAAGTTCTGACATTGTTTTGGAAAAATAAAATCATCTTGTAGATTTTCAGGCAGAAAGCCATAAAAATTTATTATATTTCTTAGACCAAATTGAATCTAGATAGATATGAGAGAAAACATTAAGGCCAAATATGGGATGTATCTCAGATTCCCTAAAGGAAAATCTCTATCCAGTTGTGATTATTATTTTTTCTACAGCATGAAATGTCACAGAGCTATCAGTTTCCCAGATTCAGATAAGAGAAGGGGTATTATTAAATCAATAATGATGAAAGATTAATCAGAAATATTGTTTGAGCCTATCTAGGGAGAAGATATAGACTCATATGATAAAATTTTATATTCTTTATATTTAAAGTACTTAGAGGAGGAAGATTCTATCTCAGATGAGGAAGAAGTAAACAACCCTATTTTGATCCAACTTCTAATAGATATGACTCACTAAGGCTAGTGCATCTGAAGACTCTCCAAAACTAGTAAAATTGTAGGAGATGGAAGGAGATCTGGTTCATTCTTCAGAAACTAAAATCACTTCAGAAGAAAGATATTTTCAAGAATGGAAGATGCCCAGAGTTGATTGGTCCGAGGTATACTAGATGTGTTGGGTACCATATTGAGAAATGAGAAATATATTTGGAGATTAAGAGATAGCTAAAGTTTACAAAATAGATATATTATTATTTACAATTCCTTTTCTAAAACTAGAAATGGTTAACAGGGAAATCCATAAAAATTCTAAGTGTATTTTAGAATAATCCATATTGGATTAGATCGTCTTGTTAGAATGGAAAAGATATACCAGTCTTAATTGCAGTTGTGGATGAAAGTTAAGAAAATTTCTCCATTTCAGTATTTGATGAAGCATGAGAAACTTTGCATGTAGGAACATCATGGGTAAAAGTGATACCAAACCTGTATGTAGAATCCTATTTTTAGGATTAACCTAGGAATCATTAGAGTTTCAAGTTACATATGGTAACAATGCAATAGTTCTAATTGAAGAAGTAGCCAATGATGTTCAAATTGATCTCAATAGAAGGATATTTATAAATCAGATGCTTGGTTTTATTTTTCAATTACCAGATTACTTATTGATTGGGAATATGTTTCTTAGAAGATATAAGCATGTAACGATATTTTATGAATGAATTATCCTCAATAATTATTTGATTACAACCCCTTTTGGAAAAACTAGAATGGTTCCAGAGAAGAAAGTATCTACTGTTAATGTCACGAACCAGGCCGGGTCACCATCCGACCCGGTGCCCGACCCGGTCCGCGGCAAGACCCGAAGGGCGTTCCCAATCCCCACGGGCCGGCACAAGTGTCCGGGTATCAAGAATAATAAGTGGGAACGGTTTTACCATAAATAAAAGATAGAAAAATAACCAACAAGATAAATGAATTGAAACTGGAAACAGGCTACCAAACACAATTCCAAACTATAAACAGGTTTAGGTCTAAAATTGAGCTAAAAACCAAAAATGAACAACCACAAGAATAGAGGAATAAACTCCAAAACAAACCTCATGTGACACGAGAAGTTGTATCACCAAGATACCAACACCAACCTGCACACGAATACCAACAGCAACCAGAACCACCATTGTTGAGCATGAAGTCACAACCTAGAAAACAGAAGAAAAAGAATCTACATACACCCATGGGTGTATGTAGGGTGTGATCTAAAAGCCCAGTAGGATACCACTGATAAAAGGTTCCACGCATAATTATTAAAAGACAAATACATTTTCAATTTAACAGAATAAAATAAACAAGTGTTTAAAGAATTTTAATGAAAACGGTTTTTAAGGGGAAACTTCTCTAAAAAGAAATCAACTTCAACAAACTTACACACACGCACGCGCACACACCCACTAATGCACACACGGATGCATGCACACACGTACACACGCACACACACGTTTCTCGGTAACCCCAATGTCACACCGTGTGATGACGGTGAGCAGAAAGCAGAGGAAGAACACAGTATGTGGGAGACCCTAAAGGTACTAGCGAGAAGTGGGACCCTAGAATCTCACATCTCGGTGAACCATATCATACATTCCTATGCACGAGCCACCGACAGGGAAACACCTCCTACCATAGTGATGTCCAGTCATCGTCCAATGTTTAGTTAGTGTTGTAAGCGTCAATCCCACTAAGTGAAACTGGGCCGATGCCACTCCTGTATCACTAGCACGCTAGTCTAGTCCACCCACCTAGTACCCAGGCTTCCCATTTGTCATCAAGTAATTCAAAGTACACATCACATGTCATAATCATAAAATTAAACCCATTAAGATACTACACACTCCATGACAACCATTTGCACACACAAAAACCATTTGAAATAATACACTATCCAAAAACGTTTTCAAAACACGCTTCACACTATTGGCATAATTTAATAAACCATTTAAAATGTATATAAACAATAGAAGAAGAGTGTCACATGGTTTTACACACACACAAAAAAAATATAACTATTTATAAATCCAAAACACATTCCAACATTTCACGCACTCAAATACCATTTAAAGTGTGACCTACACTACCCAAACAGTTTGATAAAAAAAATAAAAAATAAAAGCATATGAAACAACTTTAAAGAAGTAACTAGGCATCAACCATTAACTCATTCAAGACCTTATTTTATGATAAGATGCACATGAATCTATATGAAAAACATAGTTCACACTAATTGCACATCATAACAAGATAACACTATTTTCACAACATAATAATCCAACCACACAATTTTTAAAAATAATCACTAACAACTAGATATGAGTTTTTACCAGAAAACACGCACCTGATATAAACATACTACCATGAGTTAAAATGAAATTTAACATCAAATATAAAATTCACACAATACATATTAGTTAAATAACATGCTAAATTAATTAAACTTGCAAATTGATTAATCAGATAATAATTAAGAGCGGAACCACCTACATCAGCGTCAAAAAACCTCAAATATCAGACGCACATCAAAATCGCCACAATCAACTCAAATAAACTAACACCAAAAGATCAAGCTAATTACAACAAAATTGAACCAAATTCTAAACAAAAACCCCTTTCTACAACTTAAAAAAAATTGAATGAATTACCAATAGAGGTATTT
This sequence comes from Viscum album, assembly GCA_963277665.1. Classification (NCBI taxonomy): domain Eukaryota; kingdom Viridiplantae; phylum Streptophyta; class Magnoliopsida; order Santalales; family Viscaceae; genus Viscum; species Viscum album. The sequence continues at coordinate 1,034,931,681 of OY728159.1, forward strand.
TGCACCTATAGGAATGGTCTGAAGAGCCGTCCGAGCAAGATGTATAGTGCCGGAAGGTGTCATGCCAGCTGGAACCATGCCGGAAGAAGGCACATCCAAGGGAGTCGCGACCAGGGGAGTCGTCGTCGTGTTTTTTCATGTCAAAAATGAATAAAAAAGATCCACGAGAGGATTAGGAGGCTGGCCGGTCAGCGGGGTCACCGGAATAGGGAGACAAGGCAGCGGTTGGGGCTACCGGAAAGAGGATGTCGGCTGGTTCAGTGCATTGCTTCGCCAGGGGGCTCGACCGAACAGGCGTAGGGGGTTTGTGGGGGTGGTGGCAGACGGCGCGAGAAAGGAGGTGTGGTGGTTTGTTGAGCAGCGCGAGGTCAAGAGAGGGGGGGCAGCGAGCGACACCTGCAGGCCTGCAAGGAGGCACAGTAAAGGGGATGAGCGGTGAGGGTGCGCCGGTAGGGGCTCCTCAGGGAGGGGAGAAAGGGAGGTTCGGCGAGGGAGGGGGTTGTGTGCAAGGGGGGTGGCTGGATAGGGAGGTGTGGTGCAGCGGATCGGGAGGAAGGGTAGCGAGGTGGTGGTGCAGCATCAAGAGTGGGGGGCAATGGGGCAGACGAGGAGGAGGGAGGAAAAACGACGCGGCTGGGAGAGAGGAGGAAAAATGGCGGCGACCTGCAGAAGAAGAAAACCCAGCGGCGCGATGAAGGAAAAAAACGAGGGTGGGGAGGTGCGCTATCCAACCCTAGAAGAAGAAAAAAACAAGTAAAAAAGGAATAAAAATAAAATAATACCTATAATAATAATAATAAATAAATAAGCAATAAAATAAATAAAATAAATAAGTGGTATAATAATAATAATAATTGCAATAATATCACATAATATTAACCAGAGTATTAATTAACCCCAAAAAATATTTTTTTTCATGGAAACAATTGCTTATAGTGTACTAAACTTCTTATTTCAATTTTATTTCTATTACATTATTTATTTCTATTTCATTATCCCGCTATGTTTCAACTCATTTGAAAGCTGGGCAGACCGTGCAGATCTCATAACCAGGCCTTGCCCGTACGTCTGGTGACGCAGAACTTAAACACTCATAATTATAATTATAATAATAATAATAATAATAATAACATGATAAAATAAATTGTAAACAATACAATAATATACTTAATAAAATGCTGATAATAAAAACGATACTCACTTATATTATTATTCAACATAATGATAATAATATTTTAAAGTGACATTAATAAAATTATTATTATTAAAACCATTCTTAATTCGTCTCATTTCATTAATTGAACATCGGAAAGACATGTAGTTACCAGTCAGGGTTGTATGACGACCCAAGCGAGGCCGTACGACTTCAACCGCAGCGCATTGGACGCAGTCGAGGTCAAAACACACATTTTAAGATAAGAATTCAAAATTTTAACTCGGGCTTCAACCCTAACCACCTGAGGTTCAAGTAAAATTGATAAAATAAATAATTTAAAAGAGGTGGGTGTGACAATTAAAGTGGAACTCTATCCAGATAAAGATAGATAATACCATATAAATATTGAGTAGTGGAAATAACTAGTTTGATTAAAAGTTCTGAGGATTAATTAAGAAGAGGCATTTTCTTAGATAAAAGATTATTTATCAAAAAATTGGTCAGAAAACCCTCTAAAACTATGATAGAATGAAATTCCAGTGGCTACAATCACCCTTAAAGATCCTTGTATAGTGATCAGAAGTAAGGGAATTGGATATCCAAATGAGATGGTTATAGAATTGGAGAAACAAATTCTAGAATTAACCAATATTAGATTAATCAAGCACAACGAAAGTCCTCATGGGAGTGCGGAATTCATGGTAATGAATCATGTCGAAAAATAGCGTGGTAAGGCCAGAATGGTTATAGATTATCGTGATCTTAATTTTGCCACAAATGATTATGTCTACAATATTCCTAACAAACAAACTTTGAGAAGTAGGATTAGGAATGAAAGGCCAATGGTATGTTTTGTGTTTGATCTCAAGTCGGGATATTGGAAGATAAAGATCAAAGGAGAGGCTATATCATTGGTAGAATTTAAAATGCCCGTTGGCTTTTTTGAATGGATAGTTATTCCATTTGAACTCAAGAATAAACCATGAATATTATAGAAAAGAATGGACAAGGCATTTAGTATATGAGCACATTTTTTGGCAGTCTATATTTATGATGTCCTCGTATTTAGTAAAGATATAAAAGAGCATATAAAACATTTGGAGTAGGTTTCTGAAGTGTTCAGAGAAGAAGGGATGTTAATTTCAGAAAGAAAGATCATTTTGATGCAACCAAAGAGGGAATTCTTGGGATTGTAGATCCAAGGAAGTATAGAAAAGATTCAACCGCATATTGAAGAAAATCTACAAACATTCTCTGATTATCCTACAGATCGTAAGCAGATACATTTGTTTCTTGGTATACTAAGTTATACCAGAGCAAACATCAGATATTTAGAAAAAAGCTTAGTTCCATTATAGAGAAAGTTTTCTAGTATGGTACCTTGGGATTGGAAAGAAAAACATTCTGAAGTAATCAGAATTTTAAAGCAGAAAGAACTCCTAGAATTGGAGTATCAAGATGGGAGTGAATATCAGCTTATCATAGAAACAAAATCATCAGACACAGAATGGGGATGTATCCTAAAGATAAGGGAAAAACCATAATTATAGTATTAGTAGATACTTGAGTGGATGTTTTAACAAGGTAGAGAAAAATTATCTTGACCCCTAAGAAGTTTATTTCTTGGATTCCTTAAATGAATTAGTGCCAATGAGATTTTATTGGGAAAACCTTTTACTATAAGAACATATAGTTCTTATATAAATAATTTTATAATAATTCAATTAAAAGGGTTTATACATGCATGAATTTTATGGTGGAGGAATGAATTTCAATACTGTATTTTTAATATAGAAAATATTAATGGAAAAGATAATGTCATTCCAGATGTACTAACACACTATTTTGACTCTTGCAGGTGAAATGAATGAAAGTGTAAAATCAAGAATATGTCTTGTTTTCATTGATAATAATTTTGCAGAACAACTCTCAATTATCAAAGTAATGAATGACAGGGTTAATATACTTGAATAGAGAAATTAGATTCTAGTAGAGGATCACCTTCAGATGAAGGGATCTTCATCCAAGACAGTTGAAATATCAGAAAGCACTAGTTCCTTATCTAGAAAGGATGATAACCTAGGAAATGATTCAAATAGACCTCTAGATATGATGTCTAAGGATAAAATTCATATTAAATGATTTGTATGTGGTTATAAGGGCCATTACAACACTTAATGTGTAGATAATCTTAGAAATAGAAAGGCTTGGAAGAACCAGAAGATTGACACCAATGAAAGCTCTGAAGGAAAAATAAAAACCATTAAATGTAGGGAAGATCACATATAAGAAGAACATAAAAAGAAGAAAAGAGTTTAGAAATGAACCCAATGATAGAATGTTCAAAAAAATAAGATCAAGAAAGTCTAAAAGATGATATAGATGAATAGACTAATCCAGTAAAATAAATATAGAAATATTTTCAAAGGATTCCAAATATTTTAAGGAATAAATCCACAAACGTTTTTAATCTGATATAGAAAAGTAATGATAGTCGGATATTCAAAAGAGGTCTGAACCATGTTTTAGACATGGTTGATGAATACAAAGATCTTATTGAGGATTACAAAAATATTGATTGAGATATGATCAGGATTTTTGTCACTGGAGAGATTAGGCTAAAGGTCTAAGTTTCTAGTCTCTTTGAAAAAGTTAGGAGAATCAAGAAGACATATTTGGAATAATATCTAGTATTGAATAGATTTTGGAGAATGTTAGGAACATGGATTCTAAAAATCTGTATACCAAATACAGAATTAGAACAAGAAGAGTTCATTGAATGCCAAAATTCTTTCCACATGGAAATATACAGTTTTTTGGACTTAATAAAATAAATTCCACATTCAATTCGGTATATAGGATGGTGAGAATAGTTCTAAATAAAGCATATCCATGTTTTTTTATGGTGGGTTTCACATATTTAACCTGTTGTATTAGAAGAAAGAGTGTTTAAGCTATGTAATTTGTACCCAAGGCTCTGGACTAAAGGATATGGCCATAAATCGTTTGAAGACTCACAATTTAGCGATGAAGATAGACTAGAGTTCAGTTTGGACAAGATTCATTAGGAATGTATCCAAATCGCATGGACCATTTATCTGATTGAATAAAAATAAAAAAGACAAGATTTTATATTCTTTTCAGAAGATAATTTATTAGTCCTTGTCAATACTAGAGACATTCAATATGCAGATATAACACGTCTGACAAACTTCATAGTTAATTCAAACACAATACTTAAAGAACTCAAGATGTGGAAAGGACATAAAGAATATATCTTTATTTTTAGAGAACAAATCTAATGCGCCATCAAGTAATTGATAAAAATAAAGGATTCAGATAAATAAGTATCATTTGGAGAGATGTTTGATGCTCTATATGACTTGGAGGGATTCTAGATGTTGATCCAGACATGCGTCATATCTAGCATGGATGAACATATCAAATCGTGCATGTCATTTATGTAGTTCGTATTTATTGTAAAGTGTGCGGTGGAAGTCTCATAGTAGTTCATACCACATTTTTCTTTTTTCTTTTTTCTTTGTTAAGAGTGTTTCTTGTAATATTCGAGTCAGCTTCTCGGGCAAGTTGTGCCCAGAGGCCTATATAAGGGACCTCTGACCCATTAGTTCAGAGATGTGATTTTGAAAGTATCATCAAATTCCATAAGGATAGTTGGAAAATGGACTATTCGACTACCTATCTATGAGGATGAATAAACTCATATGTGATCAGTGAAAATATAGAGGAGTGGGACACATTAGTAAAATTATTTATTAATGAAACACTAGCCAAACTCAAAGAGAAGAAGAAGAATAAATAAAATAATTCATCACTCACTGAAAGATTTGGTATAAAACCTTGGGAATCCAATACAGTATGAAAGGAGATCTCCCAGAAACCAATTCCTAGGAAAATATAGAAAGGATAATTCAAGGATTTGTTTTATAAAATCAATAGGGAAGCCAATCCCTCATATACCAGTTATATTCGGGAAGAATATTGGCCAAAGAAAACACATTTAGAAGTTGTTCCTCAACATGTTATGATCCTAAAGTTATACTGTGAAAAGAATAAAGGAGAATCCATTGATGAATGTGCTCTAGACCTTAAATATTATATGATATCAGTTGGTTTCCAATCATGGACCATAGATAGTGCACTTAATTTTTCTGGAGCTATATTGAGAGGTAATGCAGGTAGATTTTGGGATATGCTTCTGAGACACTCAGAAGTGAGAATATCTATCCAAAAATGTGTTACATTCCTAATTGAAGTTATACCATTAGTAGATGATTTTTTTTAAATATGAGTTTGTGGGAAATTCACTGGTAGATCGGGATTGAGAATTGGTAGAAAATAGCTATAAGACATTTAACGAAGAACCAAATTTCGGACATTTGTTACTTTGAAGAATATATTTGTGAGTTTTGGCATTGGTATTGTATTCTTGGACTATAAGATAAATCATATTCTCTTGATGTTTTTATCCATAAGATTCTAGTAAGTTGTCCTGAAATTTTTCCACAAGCGTTGAAGACTTTTCTTTCCCAGAGTATTGATTTGAAATACACTCTAGGATTTTGAGTAGAAACAATAAGGTTTGTGATAAGACTATTTTATGCAGAGGCATTTCTTAGAGGATGTAATAAATATTCCATACATGAGTTCTTCTTATTTCCCAAAATTAGAGGGTGTTGTCGAAAGATATCGGTGTGGTCCAACCAGGTAAGATCTTGGAAAACCCCAACAAAGAAAATTCAAAACAAAATTCTAGGACGGCTAATGTGAATGAAATAAATTGATCAAGAAGGTTCGGAAACTATTTGGAGAAAGAAAATCATCAGGTAAATTTTCATGAAGAAATCCAGGAAAATATAATCGATTTCTTAGAAAAAATAGAATATAGAAGGACGTGAGAGAAAACTGTAAATCCAAAAATGGGAAGTATCCCAGATTCCCTAATGGAAAATATCTATTATGTTGTGATTGTTATTGGTTCTACAGGAAGAAAGGTCACATAGTTGAAAGTTTCCTAGATTAAGATAAGAGAAGGGGTAGTCTCAAAGTAATAATAATGGAAGATTCATTAGAAGTATTATTTGAGTATATCCGGGGAGAATATATAGACTCAAATAATGAAAGATTATATTCATTATATTCATAGTACTCATAGGAGGAAGATTCCACCTCACATGAGTAAGAAGTAAATAACCCTATTTTGAGCCACCTTCAAATAGCTATGATTTGACCATGGGATAGTGCAGTTGAAGACTTTATAGAACTAGTAAAACTAGAAAAGATGGAAGGATATATGGTTAATTATTCAGAAAATGAAATCCCTTCATTAGGAAGAGATTGAAAATAATGGAAGATGCCTATAGTTGATTGGTATGAGGTATACCAGAAGTCCTGGGTACCATATTGAGAAATGACCATGATCATTAAAGACGAATAGACAGCTTAAGTGTATAAAAGAGAGAAATTATTATTTATAATTACTTTTCTTAAACCAAAAAGGGTTAACAAGGAAATTCAAAAAAAATATAAGTATGTGAATTTTGGAATAATCCAGATAGGAGTAGATCCTCTTGTCTGAAAAGGATAAGATCTACTAGCCTTAATTGCAGTTGTGGATGGTAGTTTAGGCAATTTCCCCAATGCACTATAAGGAGGAGCAGGATAAAATTTGTATGCAAGAGAATCATGGGTAAAAGTGATACCATACTTAAATGTAGTTATTATTTATAGAAGTATTTGTAGAACTCTAGAAGTGATGATCAGTACGAGTAACTAGAAGAAGACATTGGGATATCCAGTAGATAAAAGATGTGTTAGAGTGATTACTCATCTTTATGTAAAGTTATACAATACTGGAATACCAACTATAAGAAAAGGTATTAAAATATTTACACATCTTTTTCAAAATTAAGGAATATCAATTAGAGAAATGACACTATAAGTGATAAACCCCAAGAGGCTTACTTGGCCTAGAGAATGGGTTTCACCAGATCCAGATGAATAAAGAAGGTAGAATCAAGTTTTCTAGATGTTATTAAACAATTTGTTAATAGATTTGTTATCCTTGAGGTTTGATAATAATAGGATGATATTAGATCAGAAGGATCAAGATCAGACATATCATATGTTAAGGTTGAAGACTTCAAATCAGAAATACTGGAGAACCCATTGGAAAATCCAAGGATCTCAACTGAAAAAAGATAAATCTACTTCATTAGAAGCACCTAGACCATCGAATTCTAGATAGATTGTTGGAAAAAGGACAGTTCGACTACCTATCTGTAAGAATGAAGAAACTCATGTAGGATATATAGGATCTTCATTACTCAATGAAAAGATGGAGGAGTGGGATACATTTGTAAAATTAAGTATTAATAAAACTATATGTATTTCCTTAGTTGATATAGGATGTACATTATCTTTTACAAGAATACGATTTTAAGGAGTAACCTGGGAATAATTGAAGTTACAAGTTATAGTTGGTAACAATGCAACAGTTCTGATTCAAGAATTAGCCAAGGATATTCAGTTGGAACTCAATGGATGGATATTTATAGATCAGATTCTTTTTGTATTCCTCAATTTCCATATGAATTATTGATTGTAAATAGATTCCTTATAATATATTATCCTGTAACAATATTTTCAGAATAAATTATCCTTGATAATTATTTGATTCCAACAACTTTTGGAAAAACCATAATGGTTCCAGAGAAGAAAGTTTCAACTATTAAAGTGAAAAAAATATCTATATAAAGATAGATAATACCATAGAATGACTGATAAGTGGACTGAACTAGTTGTATTAAAAGTTATCAGGATTAATGAATAAGAGGAATTGGCTAAGATAAAAAATTATTTATCAGAAAATTGGTCAGAAAACCCTCTGAAACTATAGAAGGAGGCAATTATCGAGGATACAATAACCCTTAAATATCCTAATACAGTGATTAGAATTAAGGTAATTTTATATCCAGATGATATGGATATGGAATTTGAGAAACAAATTCCAGAATTAATAAATCTTAGATTGTTCCGGCACATCGAAAGTCCTCACCGAAGTGCAGCATTCATGGTAATGAATCATGCAGAAAATTAGCATGGTAAGGACAAAATGGTTATAGATTATGGTGATATTAATTGTCTGAAAAATGATAATGGATACAATATTCCTAACCAAGAAGATTTGAGAATAAGTATCGAGAATGAAATGCCAATGGTATATCTTAAGTTTGATCTCAAGTTAGGATATTGGCATATAAAGAACATAGAAGAGGTTATACCATTGAAAAAATTTACAATTCCAATCGGCTTTTTTGAATGGATAGTTATGCCATTTGGTGTCAATAATGTACCAGGAATATTCTAGAGAAAATGTAAAAGGAATAAAGTAGATTAGCACAGTGTGTAGCAGTCTATGCTGATGATGTTCTCGTATTTAGTAAATATATAGAATAGCGTATAAAAAAATTTCAGGAGGTTGGTGAAGTGTTCAAAGAATAAGGGATGATACTTTTAGAAAGAAAAATCATTTGAATGCAACCAAAGATATAATTCTTAGGATTTAAGATTCAAGGAAGTAGAGAAAATATTTAACCATATATTCTAGAAGAGCTACAAACATTCCCGGATGAGCTTACAGATCGTAAGAAGATACATGTGTTTCTTAGTAAACTAAGCTATTCCAGAGCATACATCAGAGATTTAGAAAACATCTCAGTTCCAATACAGAGAAAGGTATCCAGTCATGTTCCTTTGGATTGGACAGAAAAATATTATGAAGTAATCATAATTTTGAAGCAGAAATAACAGAATCTCCCAGAATTGAAGTAGCTAGATGGGAGTGAAGATCATCTTATCATAAAAACAGATCCATCATCCTTAGCATGGGGATGTATCCTAAAGATAAGGAAAACCCATAATGATAGTATCAGTAGATACTATAGTGGATGTTTTAACAAGGTAGAGTAGAATTATCATGTTCATGAAAGAGAAATTCATATATTCTTTAATGGAATTAGGGACAATGTGCTTTTCTTGGGAAAACCCTTTACTATAAGAATATATACTTCTTATATAAATAAATTTATGTGAATTAAATTAAAAAGGATTACCAAAGAATGAATTGTATGGTGGAAGAATTAATTTAAATACTATAACATTAATATAGAAATTATTAATGGAAAAGATAATGTCATTCCAGATTCACTAACACACTAATTTTACTCTTGAAGGTGAAATGGAAGAAAGGGGCAAATTAAGAAGATGCCCTATTTTCATTGATAATCATTACGTGGCAGAATGCTTGATTATGAAATAAATTAATGATAGGTTTGATAGAAATGAACATATAAAGGGGATTATATCATAGAATCTCCTTTTGAAAAAGGTATATTCATCCAGTAATGTTGAAAGATCATAAAGCAGAGGTTCCTCATCTAAAAAGTGGGAAAACAAGGAAACGATTCAAAGAGACATGTAGGCCATAAGTCATAGGATAAAAGTCATATTGAATTATTTGTATGTGTTCCTAAGGGACATTATAGAACTCAATGGGTAGATAATATGAGAAATAAAAAGGCTCCGAAGAACCAAAATTTTGACATGAATGGAAGCTCTAAATTAATAGAGAAACCCATTAAGAGTCGGGCTGGTCACATAGAATAATAACGTGAAAAGAATAAAGAGTTTCAGAAAGAACCCCAATGATAGAATATTCAGTAAGAAAAAGATCAATAATGTTTGAAGAATCTTAAGATCTTAAGGAGGGTTATAAAAATATTGATCGAGATATGATTAGTATGATCATCACTTAAGATATCAGGCTAAAGATCCCAGTTTCTGGTCTCCTTGACAAAGTTAGAAGAACCAAGGAGACAAGTATGAAAAAATATCCAGTATTGTAGAGGTTTTGGAGAATTTTAGGAACATGGATTACAAAAATCCATATACTAGATACGACATTAGGACCATAATATTTCATTGAATTCCAGAAAGCATTCAGCATGCAAACATTACATTTTTTGGGATTTTAGAAAATAAATTCCACATTCAATTGAGTAACCATGATAGTGAGAATAGTTTTGAATAATTCATTTCCATATTTTTATGGTGGGTAACACATATTGAACCTATTATATTAGAAGATGGATTTAACATGGTATGAAATTTTTACCCAGGGAATAAGACTAAAGGACCTTCTCAGAAAGCGTTCGAAGACTTATCGTTTAGCAATAAAGATTGGATAGAGATCAATTTGAATAAGTGTCATTACAAATATATTTAGATCACAAGGAGAATTTATTTTATTAAATAAAAATCAATAGGAAAAGATTGTATATTCTTTGTAGGACACAATGTGTTAGTCTCTATAAACTTTATAGACATGTAGCATGTAGAGATGAAACATCTAGCAGACTTCACAGTGGGGGCAGACACAATTTTTTGAAGAACTCAAGATGTGAAAATGACATAAATAATATATCATTATTTTCATAGATAATATAAAACATGCAATAAAATAATTGATAAAAATTAAGGTGTCAGAGAAGTAATTCTCAGTTGGAGAGTTTATTGATTCTCTATATGACTTGGAGGGGTTCTAAGCGTTGATCCAAACAGATGTCATATGCGGCATTGGCGAACGGATCATATCTGTCATGTCATTAATTTAGTTTGTATTTTTTGTAAAGTGTGCGGTAGAAGTCTCACAGTAGTGTGTCCCACATTTTTCTTTTTATTTTGTCTTTGTCGAGAGAGTTTCTTGTAAGAGTCGAGTTAGCTTCTTAAGTGAGCTGCGCCCAGCAGCCTATATAAGGGACCTTCGACCCATTTGTTTGGATGTGTGATTATGAATATAAATAAGAATAACTTTAGATATTCTCTATATATATTCTCTTTAAGCCTTTGTGTTCTTCATGTGAAGTGATTACCAAAATGATCTTACGAATTCGACGACAGGTAGTCCCTTTATCCTCTTTATGGATAATGTTTTTCTACTGTTTTTTATTTTTATAGACTTTTTGGACTCCCAAATCTGTATCTCATTAGATACCTCATTAGATAATTCACCCACTCATGGTATCATAGTGGGGGGAGAGAAAATCCATCTAGAGCGCTACTTCAATGTATTTTCCAGTAAAGAATTTATGGATCCCATGGTTAATGGTCTTTATTTTGAGAAGAAATGTTTCGAAGGAAGGGTATGGTATTATGAAAACAAAGCCAGTCACATTTGGCATAGAAAGTATCATCAAATTATAAAATCTAGTTTGGATTTTGGAAATGATCTCAAAGTAATCGAGTTACAGTTGAAATTTGGGGAAACTCGTGATAATATTGATGAATTGAAGGAAAAAATCAGGCATATAGAATCTCATATTTGACAAGCCAAGTGGTTAGTCCAAATCCTATAAATAACACTAGGATATCCATAAGGACAATTATTTTTCATTGAACAATAAAATATGGCCTGAAAAGGATATAGTGTCGGAAAAAATATCCATGATATTTGGAAGAGTATTGAAGGAAAAGCTTCAGGAGAAGATTCCAATTAGCCTGATGCCATTTTCTTTAATATGAATCCACATAGAGTTATAGAAATAGAAATTTTATTCGGATGGTATAATGCTGAAAATTATGCATGGCCTTTAGTAGGAGAATCTCAAGAATATCAGGAAGAAGTTTAGAGTATTCCTCAAAGTATCTAGGAATACCAAAAATAGATCCATGATATAATTACTCTGGAGAAATGGGAACCTGGGTATATAGAGTGTGTCTCTAAAAACCAAAATGAAAAGCTCAAGAAAGTTGAATACCTACAAGCCAAACTTGAAGAGAAGAGGATAAAAAATAGAATAAGTTATCTCCCACCAAAAGACTCCGTGTAAAACGTTTGTAAGACAATCCCGTATGGAAGGTGGTCTCCTAGAAACCAATTTCTTGGGAACTAAAAAAAGATTGTTCAAGTATTTGTTTTAGAAGATCAGTATGGAAGAAAATCCCTCATATCCCATCTATATTGAAGAAGAATATAAGACAAATAAAACACATCCAGAAGGTGTTCTTCAATATAGGATGATCCTAAAGATAGAATGTGAAATGGATATAGGAGAAGACATAGATGAATAGGCTCTAGAACATCGATAGTATATGCTATCAGTTGGTTTACAATCATGGACTATAGATAGTGCACGTAATTTCACTAGAGATACCTTGAGAGGTAGTGTAGGGAGATTTTGTGATATGCTGCTAAGACACTCAGAAGTGAGAGCATCTATCCAAGAATATGTTACATTCCCAATTGTAGTTATACCAATAGTAGCTGATTTCATTAAACTAGAGTTTGTGGTAAATTCACTGGTAAATCGAGATCAAAATTTGGTATAAAAATCTAGAACATATTTAACCAAGATCCAAATTTGTGACATGTGTTTCTTTGAAGAATATCTTTTTGAGTTTCAGTATTGGCATTATATTTTTGGACCAAGAGATCAAGCATATGCTCTAGATGTCTTTATCCAGAAGCTTCCAGGTAGTTGACCTGAAATTGTTCAACAAGCATTGAAGACTCATATTTCCTAGAGTGAAGATCTACAAGACGCTATAGGAGTTTGAGGATAAACAATAAGAAAAGTGATAAGACTCTTTTTTATGTAGAGTCATGTTTTACATGATGTAATAAATATACCATAAATGAATTATGCTTTTTCCCAAAAGAAGTGGGTATTGTAGGAAGATATGGGTGTGGTCCTACTAGGAAGGAGATTGGAGAACCCCAACAAATAACATTCAAAACACAGTTCCAAAATGGCTAGTGTGTAAAAAAGAAATCATTCAAAAAACTCTAGAAATGATTTGGAAAAATAAAATCATAAACAAGATTTTCAAGAAGAAAGCCAAAAAATATAAGTGATTTAATAGACCAAAAAGAATCCATATGGATATGAGAAAAAATTTGAGGACAAATATGGGAAGTATCCCAAATGCCCTAAAGAAAAATCTCTATCCAGTTGTGATTATTGTTGGTTCTGCAATAGGAAAGGTCACATAGCTGACAGTTTCCTAGATTAAGATAAAAGAAGGGGTAGTATCAAAGCAATAATGATGGAAGATTCATCAGAGATATTGTTTGAGCCTATCTAGAGAGAAGATATAGAATAAGATGATGAAAGTTTATGTTCTTTATATTTAGAGTACTCAGTGCAGGAATATTGTGCCTCAGATGAGGAAGAAGGAAATAACCCTATTTTGAGATAGCTTCGAATAGCTATGAGTCAAACATGGGATAATGAATTTGAAGACTATTTGAGGAGATCTAGATATTCTTCATATTTACTATACCCTACTCGAATCATAGCTATTCGAAGATGGATCAAAATAGGGTTATTTCCTTCTTCCTCGCCTGGGGTGGAATTTACCTCCTCTGAGTAATATGAATATAAAGAATATAAACTTTCATCATATGAGCTGATATATTCTCCCCTGATAGGCTCAAACTGTATTTCTGATTAGTCTTCCATCATTATTTCTTTAAGACTACCCCTTCTCTTATCTGCATCTGGGAAACTGTCATCTCCGTGACATTTCTTTCCGCAGAACCAACAACAATCACAACTGGATAGAGAATTTCTTTTAGGGAACCTAGGATAATTCCCTTATTTGTCCTTAAAGTTTTCTCTTATATCCTTCTAAATTCTATTTGGTCTCGGAATTCACTTGGATTTTTCTGGATTTCTTATTGAAAATCTACTTGATGATTTTATTTTTCAAAATCATTTCTAGGCTGTCTAGAGTGATTTATTTCGTTCACAAAGTCCATCCTAGAACTTTGTTTTCACATTTCTTTGTTGGGTTTTTCCAATATTATTCCTAGTTAGACCGCACCCATATCTTCCTGCAACACCCTTTACTTTTGGGAAGTAATCAGAACTCATGTATGACATATTTCTTACATTCTGTAAGACATGTCTCCGCATAAAATAGAGTATAATCACCTTGTTTATTGTTTCGTCTAAAACTCCTAGAGTGTCTTGAAAATCTTCACTCTAGGAAAGACAAGTATTCAACTCTTGTTGAATAATTTTAGGCCAACTGCCTAGAAGATTCTGGATAAATACATCTAGAGAATATTATTGATCTTCTGGTCTAACTATACAATACCAATTATGAAACTCTCAAAGATATTCTTCAAAGTAAAACATGTCACAAATTTGGATCTTGGTTAATGTTTTTATAACTTTATCTACCAATTCTGCATCCTGATCTACCAGTGAATTTCCTGAAAAATCCTATTAAATGAAATCATCTATTACTGGTATAACTTTAATTAGTAATGTACCATATTCCTGGATAGCTATTCTCACTTCTAAGTGTCTCAGTAGCATATTCCAAAATCTCCCTACATGACCTCTCAAGGTAGGTCTAGTGAAATGAAGTGCACTATCTATGTTCCATGACAGTAAACCAATTGATGGAATATAATATAAAAGGTCTAGAGCCCATTAATCTATGGATTCTTTCATATCCTTTTCGCATTAAAACTTTAGGATCGTACCATGTTGAGGAACACCTTCTAGATGTGTTTTCTTTGGCCTATATTCTTCATGAATATGAATGGGATATAAGGTATTGGCTTCCCTATTGATCTTCGGAAAAAAAATCCTTGAACAGTCCTTTCTGTTGTTCCCAAGGAATTGGTTTCTAGGAGATCAATTTCCATACTGGCTTGGCTTCCCAGGGTTTTGAAGCGAGTCCTTCGATGAGAGATGAATTATTTCTTTCTTTTTCCTCTTCTCTTCGATCTTGGATTATAGGTATTCAACATTATTGAGCTTTCATTTAGGTTTTTGGAGACATGATCTATATCCCCAAGTTCCAATTTCTACCAAGTAATTATATCATGGATCTATTTCTGGTATTCCTGGTTTCTTTGGGGAATACTTGAAACTTATTTATGATATTATTGAGCTTCTCCTACTAAATTCCATGCATAATCTTCTACATTATATCTTCCTGATAAAGTTTCTCTTTCTATATCTCTATGTGAATTCATATTAGAGACAATGTCATCAAGAATATTGGAAGCTTCTCCTTAAGATTTTACTTCAAGACTCTTCCAAATATCTTATATATTTTGTGTGACACCAGATCCTCTTCCAAACATATATTACAATCTAAGGAAAAATCATTCTCCTTATAGATCTCCTAGTGTTCTTTCTAGTTTTTAGACTAACCACTTGTCTTTTCGAAGTTGAGATTTTGTACGCCTGACTTATACCATCAATTCATTAATCTTATCATGAGTTTCCTCGGCTTTCTTCCCTAACTCGATTAATTCAGGTTCATTTTCTAAATCCAATCTGGCATCTAGAATTTGAAGATACTTTTCAAGCCAAATATGATCAACTTTGTTCTCTAAATACCATACCCTTCCTTATAAACATTTCTACTCCTAATAAATACTTTTAACCATGGGATCCAAAAATTATTTACTAGAAAATTCATTGAATCATTGCTCTGGTTGGTTCCCCCCCCCCACCGCTCTGATAATAAACATAAATACCACTATCATGACCAAAAATGTAATAAGAAAGAAGTGGATTAGAAATAAAAAGGTAATGGTGTAAAATAAATCTAAACATACATTAGATAAATATAATTTAATGAAATGTGTTGGCTTTAAGGGTTAAATATAGGGGAGTGAAAGACAATTTGGTTGTTTTAATGCAAAAGGAATCCATTGGAAATATGTTCACTGGAATTGTTACATGAACATTGGAAAAGTGAACATTAACAAAATAGATAACCATCTATTTAAATAAATACAAATATATGAAAATAAAAATAGAATAAATGAGTATTTACAATAGTAAATATAATAGTACATATTACAGTCTTATTCATTTTTACATAGACCACTTTTAATGGGAAGTGTGGACCTGAAGTAGCACATGATTAAACCATTACGGGTAATACTGATCCATCTTAGCACAACCTTATATTGTTAGAATATTTCATCTTGTGTGGACTCTAAATTCTAGGGGATTTACACCACTGTGACTCCTCACATATCAGCTTCCTAAATAGAGGCCACCATTTCCTTGCATGAGATAAACTCCCCCAAGATCTTCATTTCATTAAAACCCTGAAGCAAGATACGGGCCCACATATCATTCCAAGCTTCTTGTTCCCCATTCATCCAGATTTGGTCTTCTTTTGATGTTTTTACTGGTAAACCCTCTCATATCATTTTCACTATGTGTTATATAAGGAGGATAATAGTGGGGAATTTTCCTGACGTTGATTCCTTCAATATTCTAGGTTTCCCTCCACTATTGAGCTAAATAGAAGTTATACCAACCTCCTCAATGATGGCTTCCAGGTCCAAGATGACAACTATTGATGCATTGATAAAACACATTTTTATAGAATATTTTATTGATAATAAATGATAAAATTTTATCACATTATGTTAAATATTTTTATTAATAAAATATTTATGATTAGATCATTCATTCAAAATTTTTATGGAAATTTCATTTTTACCCTTTATAGTGCAATGTAGTATTTCAAATATAAATATTTTAATATTAATTTTTAGAACATTAAATTTTGTAAATGTGTTCTTGAATTAATTGGATACAACTTTAATTCAGGAAACATGAGATAAATCATGAATTTTTTGCAATAAATAGACCATGAAGTTAAAGGTGGGCTAGGCCCACCAGATTGGACATCGGTTCTGTATTTTGGCCATAAATTCTTCATCCAAGCTTGGATTGGGCCCAAAGTTTTAGAATAGCTCATCAACCCAATTTTTCACAAAAAAAAACTTTGGAATATCACCTGGTTCATAATTTTTAAAGGTTAAATGGGAGATGAAAGTTGGACTAAAATATTTTTCCAAGATTCTCCAATCACACTTGAAACCACTTTAAACCTAGCCTCCCCTCCACTCTATAAATTAGTATTTTTCTCATTTGAATGGGTTGGGATGTGAATTAATAAGTTTAGATAAGAGGATAAGTGCATACAATCCAATTCTCTAACCATTTTAACAAGGGTATCTTTTGAAGCAAGGTTCCCTTCGACAAAGCCTTCTTTTTGTTCTTCGTGTTGTAATGCTTTTGTTTGTGTAATAAACTACTTTTTTATTATTTTATTTATTCTCTTTTATTCTGTTTTGTTAAAATTTATTCTTCTATTAATCTTCCTAATTGAGATATTATTAGTAGTAGAAAATATATTGGGTTCTACCATCACTAAACCATTGCAAATGCAAAACGTTTCTACGATGACTACACCACCCATGGAAGAGTAGTTCATTTTAGTAATAGATATACCTCTCACCTACTTCATTAATCTATTCTGAATAAATGAGATACTTTAATTCACATAATATTATATATTAAGTGATTTTTAATTTAAATGAATCTAAGTAAGAAATTTAACAATAAACACAAATCACGTGAGGTCGAGAATTGTGTGAATTGTGAGAGCGCGAACTTTATTGGTAGTTCAAAACCACACAGGATCAATTTTTAGTAATCAAATATAATTCATAAAATAAATTAATTCTAATTTCTAGAGATTATATTTCTTTAATTTATTACTTACCATAAGTTAACCTTATAACATCAATCAAAGTAGGGTGTTGTGATTGCATGTTCCGAAGTTAGCCTAGGGTTAAATTAACTTCATCTTTTTGGTAAAGTTAATTCTCTTAGGGTTTGGGATTTAACAAATTAAGGGATCATAATTAATTGGATATTAATTTAAATTATAATGATTAATAAATTATTGAAGAGGTAGAGTTATATCGATTATTCCTATTAAAATATTTTCTAAAAAACATCTTCTTGTTGTGTCTTTTTAATCAAACATTATTTCAAAAAAATAAAAAACATAAAAATTATACAATCTTCTTTCAAATAAATTATTCTTGCATTATGAATGGTAAAAAAACCCATTTCATTTAAAGTAGTGTTATTATTCCATTTTATGTAATTTTCAAAATACCTATAATAAGTTGTCAAATTTACTTCCTCCTTGGAGAGACGACCTTGTTCATCCACTCCGCTGCACCTAAGTACCCAAAAACCACTAATCATTTGAGGGTTCCCATGAAATTGCCTTTTAAATTGGTTCGATATATGGGGAGGCAAGTAATTATTTCATCCAATTAGAGGTGTTTATTTTATTTTACATTTTATTCTCTTTTTCTCTTATTTCTTCCATCTTTACCCAATCTAAATTTTTTTCCTTCTTTTATTTTCATCTTCTTTTTTGACCATAAACTCAAACATTTTATCATTTATTTTATAAAATTGGGTACAACCGTGAAAGAGGAACACGACACAAGGAAGAAAATTACATTAAATTTAAATCTCGGTGACTTGACCCCTCGACCATCCCCTCACCCCCCCAACCCTTACCACCCTACCACTAACAGTGGGGCTATTATCTTTTATTTTATTATGGTCCACTTTTCTTATTTTCATTTTGGTTTGATTTATGACATGAACTAATACCGAAGATCACTTATATCTTGATCCTAAGACTGAATGTAGCCTTCGGGCTCAAATAAGACGTTTTAAGTCTATGAAAAGTTTCATCATTCAACCATTTGGAGAATTCTTCCACTATCAAACCATTGAACTTGGAAGAAATTAAAATTAATACATAAAACAAGAACCAATGGCTGAAATAATGAAAATGAACTTAATATAACCATTCGAGAATTGGTTTCACCTGATATTAATTATCAACCAAATTGTATTGCATACCCAAATCTTGAATTAGACTTTGAACTGAAATTTGGGTGAATTCACATTCTTCCAAATTTTCATGATTTATCTGGTGAGTACCCAAACAAATACCTTAATGAATTTAATGTGGTTCTATAAACCCTGAAACCAAGAAATGTATCTGATGATCAAATCATACTCATAGCATTACCATTCTCAATTTATGGAGCCACAAAAGATTGGATGTATTATTTACAACATGAATATGTAACTTGTTGGAACGATTGGAAACATATTTTCTTGTAGAGATTTTTTATAGCTTCAAGGAACATATCTATTTGAAAGGAAATATTAGGGATCAATCAAGCCTAAGGGGAGTAAATGTATGAGTACTGGGAGTGATTCATGAAGTTTGGTGCAAGATACCCACATGACCAAATTAGTGAGAAATTTCTTATCCAATACATCTATGAAGGACTCACACCTATGGAGAGAAGCACGGTGGATGTCACGGCTAGAGGAGTATTGGTGGACAAAACACCAACAGATTAACATGCATTGATTGATAAGATGGCCCAAAACATCCAACAATTTGGCGATTGAGGTACACCACACATTAAGGGAGTACATCAAGTAAGTCCTTCTTCTATTGAGAGTCATTTGATTGATACCAAGTTAGAATAATTGATCACTATGGTGAGGGAAATTTATTTGGCTCAAAAGAAATCTCAAACAAATCCTTCAAGGCCTTGTGGCATTTTCACTGAGACAAGCCACCCAACTGACTATTTCCCCCAACTAGAAGAAATAGAAGATTTTACAGTAGTGTTTCCTGGGATACCATATTAGCAGTAAAAACAACCATATCCCAAAAAGAAGCTTGATTCTTATGATCCAACATATAACCAAGGGTGGAAGGATCAATCAGACATGAGGTATGTATTTGGACAACAACAAAGGTCCCCTTTTCAACAAAATTTCCAGCATCCTCCACCCTACCAACAGGGTTTCCAACAACCCCAAATGCGATTTGAAGCTCAAGAATCAACAAGTCAACAAGGGAACTCTCAACCAAAGGTATATTCTAACACTGATGACCTTTTGAAGAAAATTTTTCTTAATCAACAGAATGAGCTGAAGAGTCAAGGTTCGGAGCTGAGGGAGTTGAAGACTCAAATGAGCCAGATTGTCATCTCCCTCTATGAACTGGTAACTTGGAATTATAGAAATCTATCTTCCCAAACTAATACATATCCTAAAGGTAATGTTAGTTACATCACATTGATATGTTTGAAGAAAACAAAGAATACATTTGCACCTATCGTTCCATTGGGATTCACCTCAACTCCAGAGAAGACCCATTCAAAACTTGGCGATGAGCAACTGATGAGAAAGATAAAGCTATGAAAAATATTTATGATGTTCCTCCTAAACCCATTCCATTTCCAAATAAGGTTGTACAAACCAAGAAGATGGATAATTAGGAATTGAAAAAAGAGGTTTTGGACACATTTAAGCATGTGGAGATCAACATCCCACTACTTGAAGCTATCACGAAAAATCCCAAGGTATGTGAAATTATTAAAAGAACTTTGTACCAATAGAGGAGGGTTCAAGGGAAATGAGAGGATAAATATTGGAAGGAATGTGTTAGTACTCATTACACCAACTCTAGAAATGCCATCAAATTGAAAGGATCTCGAGACATTAACCATCCCATGCACCATAGGGGAGTTACACTTTTCTGATACACTTTGTGATTTAGGAGCTTCCATAAATGTGATGCCTCACTCTGTATTCACTTTTTTCATTTTGGTGAATTGAAGTCGACGAGAGTAGTGGTGCAGTTAGAAAATAGCGCTACAACATATCAAGTATATTCCTTGAGTATGTACTTTTCCAGGTAAGAGACATGAACTTTCCAGTATATTTCTACGTGCTTTACATGGGGGATGATTAGGTATTTTCTCATGCTCCCATTATCTTAGGTATACCCTTCCTCAAAACTGAAAAAACTATCATAAATTTTAATGAGGGTACACTTTCCATGGAGATTGGGGATGAAGTTGTGATATTTAATGGTATGGACTCCATGAAGTACCCATCATAGGACCATTATGAATTTTTTTCTCCCATTTAAAACCTCAAAATAAAAATCCCATGGAATTTGATTATCCTATGCTTATGGAGATTATGAGTATTGGTTCTTTTATTTTGTCTAAGAGTACTTCCACACCTGTTTCTAATGCACAAGACTATTATATTTGATTTTGGAATGGATTCATATTCTGATTTTGATCATGTGAACTCTGATTATGACATGGATGTTGAGTATGATGATATATTTCATGCTTTATTCTCTGATTTTTATTATGTATATTTTGTTATTGATGTTCATTGTGAACATATTTTAGTCCCTTCAATTTCCCCATACATACATAACCCCCTTACATTAGAACTCAATCCATTTCCACATAATCTCATATACTCATACTTTTTAAGTGGTGAGAAATTACCTGTTATCATTGCTAACAATCTCTCTTTTGAACATGAAGAAAAACTTTTGAATCTTTTGGGGGAGAACATTATGGAAATAAGGTGGAACTTGGCTGAAATATGAGGTATTATCCCCTCTATTTTCCTGAATTGGATTCTTTTGGAGGATGAGGCAAAACAGGTTAGGCATCCAGAAAGGAGACTCAATCCAACCCTTCTGGAAATTGTTAAAAAAGAGGTTGAAAAATTGATCGAGGAAGGTATAATTTATCCCATTTCAGATTCTCAGTGGGGGTATCCTATTTAGTTTTTTCCTAAGGAAAGTGGTTTTATATTTGTTCAAAACATGAAAGTAGAGTTAGTTCTAATGAGGGTGCAAAACAGTTGGCATGTGTGTATTGATTATAGGAAACTAAATCAATCCACTAACAAGGACCATTTCCCCCTCCCATTTTTTGATCAAATGCTTGAGAGACTAGCTGGGAAGACACATTATTGTTTCTTGTATGGAATTTCTAGATATTTTTAGGTTTCTATTGCTCCGAAGGATCAGGAGAAGACAAAATTCACTTGTCCATTTGGCATGTTTTCCTACCGAAGGATGACATTTGGACTTGGTAATGCCCCATGTACATTCCAGAGATGCATGGTGAGTATTTTTTATTTATTTAATTGAGACCTACATGGAGGTATTTATGGATGATTTTACAGTGTATGGGTCTTTATTTGATGATTGTATCTCATGTTTGAAAAAGGCTTTGAATCGTTGTATTGAGAAGAATCATGTCTTAAACTTTAAAAAGTGTCTTTTCATGGTAGAGCATGGGATTGTCTTAGGGAATGTAGCATAAAAACATGGGATAGAGGTTGATAGATATAAGGTATATATCAATTAATCCTTACCCTATCATTCATGTGTGTGTGATGTTAGATCTTTCCTAGGGCATGAAGGATTTTATCAGCACATCATCAAATATTTTAGCAAGATTTCTCTTCCTATGCCATGATTACATTAAAAGGATTCTGATTTTTTTTTTATGATTCTTTTAGGACTTCCTTTGATGAGATAAAGAAGTGTCTGACCACTCCACCTATCATACAACCCCTACAGTGGGAGCTTAATTTTGAGATTATGTGTGACGACTCCAACTTTGTAATTGGGGTTGTCTTATCTTAGAGGGTAGAGGGACATTCACATATGATTGCATATGCATTAAGGACACTAGATTCAGTAAAACCAAATTACACAACCATGGAAAAAGAGTTTCTTGTTGTCATATTTTCTTTAGTTAAATTCCGTTCATATTTATTAGGCTCTAAATTATTATTTATTCTAACCATGAAACTTTGAGATACCTCTTGAAGAAGCCATATGCAAAGCCTAGACTTATCAGATGGATGATCCTTCTTCAGAAATTTGATATTGAGATAAAGGACAAGGAGGGTTTGGAAAACCTAATGGAAAGACACATGAGTAGGATCACTCACACACTAGTTGATGAAACCTTGGACCAGGTACCACTTTAGGACACTTTCCCCAATGATCAACTTTATTCCATCTCAGGTACACATCCTTGGTAAAATGATTTAGTGAACTACCTTTTGGCCTCTAAAATAACTACAAATTTAATGAAACATAATGTCCAAAAATTAAAGAGTGAGTCTAGATTTTATGTGTGGGGTGATCCCTACTTATGGAACATGTGTAGTGACCAAGATATTAGGAGGTGTGTTCATGATCATGAGTTTGAGTCTGTTCTGAAATTCTATCATACACTTTCTTGTGGTGGGCACTTTGGACCCCAATGCACATCTAGGAAAGTTTTGGACTCTGGATTGTATTGGCCTAGTTTATTCCAAGATTCATATGAGTTTTTTAAGTTGTGCTAATGTTACCAACACATTGGTAATATTTCTAGGAGACATGAGATTCCCCAACAAACCATATTATTATATGAGATTTTTGATGTATGGGGAATCTATTTTATGGATCATTTTCCTAGTTCATTTGGGTTTTTGTATATTTTGGTTGTTTTTTATTATGATAGTAAATTGGTTGAGTCTAAGGCCACCAGGATGGATGATTCTCATGTTGTAGTGGAATTTTTCAATACAGAGATTTTTTGTTGGTTTGGAGTACCAAGTTCCATCATCAGTGACCAAGGGACACACTTTTGAAATTTGAATTTTTCTGCCACTCCTTCAGAAGTATGGGGTAACACACAAAACATCAACACCATACCACCCCCAAACAAATGTCCAGGATAAGGTTTCAAATAGTAAGTTGAAACAAATTTTAGAGAAAACCATACAGCCAAATAGGATGGATTGGAGCAAGAACTTGGATGATGCATTTTTGTCTTATAGGACAACATACAAGACACCCATATATATGTCCCCATTTTGGATTGTTTTTGGTAAATCCTATCATCTACCTGTGGAATTTGAGCATCGGGTTTATTGGTCTATATGGAAATGTAACATGGATTTATCTCAAGCCGGAATCCAAAGGAAGCTTCAAATTCAAGAGATTGAGGAGATTTTATTGTCTTCATATGAGAACTCAGGTCTCTATAAGAAAATATTAAAAGAAGCTCATGACAAAATGATCTAGAAAAGATAATTTCAAGTTGGAGAGAAAGAATTTCTATATAGTTCACAACTAAATATGATGTCTGGTAAGTTGTGTTCTAGGTGGTTAGGTCCTTATGTTGTGACTAATGTTTTTCCTTATGGTGTAGTATAGATCTCACAAGAGGACACTAGAATGAGATTTACAGTCAATAGGAAATGTTTGAAGAAATACATTGAGGGACTTCCTATTAATGTAGTGGATTTCATCACACTACATGACCCCATCATCACTTGATCATATTAGGCAATTCTTAACTCTTTCACTTTTATATTATTTGTCCTAATTAAAGTTATAAATTCATGTGCATATATAATCTCATAGGTTCACATTGAGGACAATGCAATATTTTTATTATGGGGGAGTTGACAACATTTTGGGGTAGATTTAGAATTTTCATTTGGGTCTTTTATGTGTATTTTATATTAAGTTTTTGGTTAAAATTTTCAAAAAAATAATAAATAATAAATAAAAACTAAACAAATATATTATGTAACATTTTGATGTGGAACATATAAAAAATGCAAGTTTTCAAAATAAATTGGTAAAAATATAAGCATGAGTAATTTTTCATCATTAATGGTTGAATTTTATAAAAATTGAAGTCGTTGATGATATGAATTGTTGTGTCATTATAAAACCTTTTATATTTTAACATCATTATTTGTGATATTTGTTCATGGTAAATTGTGTCATTGAATTCTCCACACAATTTTTCACACAATCATGACTTGTGAGTTTCTCTTACCAATTAAATGTATATTCAGTATAAATAATTCTTTTCAGCTTATAACATGGTCTTTTCATACGTTCATTTCTCTTTCAATAATTTCCATCACCGTACTAGATTGAACTATGCATGTGCACCTAATATTTGACTGTTGTACACCCTCTAAAAAATCAAAAACTAAAAAGAAACTGTCAATAAAAAGGGGAGTAAAGAAACATAAAACATGTGGGAATATTTAGGTCAGGATCTCATGGTTTGACTTCTGCGAATTTTTAAATGAGTGGGTTTTGGAATTTGATTGCAACGAATGGTGAAAAGGTATAGTGGAATAAAATCAGGAAAGAAGAAAAGTTTTTATTGACTAGAATATACTAGATAAGTGTTGTGGATTTAGTAGAACACATTTTTATTGAATATTTTGTTGATAAAAAATGATAAAATTTCCTCACATTATGTTAAATATGTTTATTTATAAAATATTTGGGATTAGATCGTTCATTTTAAAATTTGATGGAAATTCTAGTTTTACCCTTTATAGTGAACTCTAGTATTTCAAAGAAAAATATTTTAATATTTATTATTTGATCTTGAAATTTTGTTTCTGTATTCCTGACTTAATGAGATAAAATTTTTTTTCATGAAATTGTAGCTAAATCATGCATTGGGTTGGACTAAATAAATCATGAAGTCAAAGGTGGGTTGGGCCTGCCAGATTGGACATTAGTTCTGTATATGAGATATAACATCTTCATCCGATCTTGGGTTGGGCCCAAATTTTAAGAGGATCTCTCCAACACCATTTTGAAAAAATAATTCCTCTTGAATAATAGATGGTTCATGGGTTTGGATGTCAAATTGGCGGTGTAATTTGCTTAAAATATTTGGCCGAGATTCCCCATTCACACTTGAAACCTCTTTAAACTTAGCCTCCCCTCCACTCTATAAATTAGTTATTTTCTCATTTGGAGAGGTTGGGACATGCATTAGTAATTTTAGGGAATAGGATAAGTGGATCTACTCCAATTCTCAAACCATTTCAACAAGGGTATCCTTTGAAGCAAGGATCCCTTCGACGAAGCCTTCTTCTTCTTCTTTGTGTTGTAATGATTTTGTTTGTGTAATAAACTTCTTTGTTCTTATTTTATTTATTATTTTTTATTATTTTTTGTTCAATTTTTTTCTTCACTTAATCTTTTTAATTGGGTTAGAATCAATAGTAGAAACGATATTGGGTTTTACCCTCTCTAAATCTTTGCAAATGTAAAACGTTTCTGAGATGACTACATCGCCCATGGAAGAGTAGTTCTTTTAGTAATCGATCTACCTATCACCTACTACATTAATTTATTTTGAATTAATGAGATACTTTAATTAACATAATATTATATATTAATTTATTTTTTAATTTAAATGAAACAATAAAATCAATTTAACAACAAACACAAATCACGTGAGGACGAGAATTGTGTGAATTGTGAGAGTGCGAACTTAATTGGTAATTGAAAACCACACGGGATCAATTTTTATTGTTAAAATATAATCCCAAAACATAATTAATTCTAATTTACAAAGAGGATATGTGCCTTAATTTACCACTGACCATAAGCTAACCTTTGAATATCCATCAAAGCAGGGTGTTGTGATTGCATGTTCCAAAGTTAGCATAGGGTTAAATTCACTTCATTTTTTGTGGTAAAGTTAATTCCCATAGGGTTTGGGATTTAACAAATTAAGGGATCATGATTTAGTGGATACTAATTTAAATGATAATTATTAATAAATTATTGAATAGGTAGAGTTAGATCGATTATGCCTTTTAAAATATTTTCTAAAAAAAATATTCTTGTTGTGTATTTTTAATCGAACATTATTTAAAAAAAAAGTATACAATCTTATTTCATCAAAATTATTATAGCTTTTTGAAAGGTAAAAACCCCTCCAAGTCCTTTCTAGTAGTGTTATTATTCCATTTTATGTTATTTTCAAAATACCATTAAAAATTTGTCAAATGTACTTCCTCCTTTAAGAGACGACCTTGGTCAGCCACCCTACTGTACCTATGTTCCCAAAAGCCACTAATAATTTGAGGGCACCCACGACAGAACCTTTCAGGCATCATTATCTTGTTTACCCATATCATCAACCTGTGATGTTCCTTCTCCCCCTCCATCATCAATATGCATCAAAGAGTGCAGAGCATCAACAATTTTCATTGAGCTCGCTAAAACAATTGAAGGATTATCCTTTCTATAAAACCATACTCTAGATTCTAGATTATGTCGAAATGAGGTTTTCTTAAATAGAATTATACATTTACTTGGATTAAAATCACTTCCATTGTAATCAATTCCCTTTCCTACAGAGTTGATGGTCATAGTTCTAGTAAGGATGGAATAATCATTACAATTTCTAGTCTTATTTCCTTTGATCACGTTGTATTCCCTTAAATAAAACCAAACCTATTCAAAATATTCACCCTTAATTGGTAATAATCAGTGAAATTCAAAACCACTTCATAGTTTGAGGGGGCTCAGGAAACCTCTTCATTATTAGCATATGAATCAGAAGAAAGATCTTAACATTGCTCCACAGGCCCATCATTGTCATACTTTCCACCAAAATAATTCATCTTTCGCTTCTTCCTAAGAGTTTTATGGCCCTCAGATTCATTGGATCATTCATTTGAATCCTCATTATCTGTAAAATAAATGTTGAATCTATTCTCCAACACTGAATCCACGGGATCTCTGGATGCCACTCTCAGACCCTGCCAATTAGAAACTTCAGAGTTGATCTACCTATTAACATCATGTTAAATTTCAGTATGACACTATATTTAGTATAGAATCTCTGTTTAACTAGTTTTTACAATGGATAAAGAAGTGATGGAAGAAGGAGAATAGGGATTTAAAAGTCATAATCTTGGGAGACCCTGGGATCTCCCACCCAATCCAAAGCGGTCTGTCAAACTAAATTCTTTCCTACCCCACTTACAGTGAACCTCCTCCCTTTTATAACCACTTTCATTAAACAATTATTCCCTTTTGGGCCCCAATAAATATTCTCTTATAACCACCTTCCCAAAATCATGTGCCCCACATCCATCGACCCTATGTGCAAAGCCATCTCTACCCCTTCTAGAAGATGTTATCTAAGCTATCTAGGTCTCTATCACTCTTCCCTTCTTGAAAATTATTCTTCTACTAAAGACTGAAGAAAGAAAAATGATTGTTGTTTTTGAAACCTTCTTCACATGCCACTAATATATAATATAATAGCTGGAAGTGGTCCAACATTATAAAAAATGCAAGTCTAGTAATGTTATGTGGTGTCAGGACCCCCATAGGTTTCCAATACTTCCAATATAAATTAATGGGGAATTTCCAATAATTTAGAACACTGTATTTATTTCCTTGGGTAGAACCAAAAAACACTACTAATCTAGTACCCTTCTATTGAGGTCTTTCAAAACCTATCTTTCCCCCACATGCATGCCAAGAAATCTCAAAATTCCTCACAAATTTCCAGAACCAATTTGGGGAGAATAGTTTTTCTCCTTCCTTATAGAAGGACCCATGTGAACTGATGTGTTCTGGGATGCAAGTGCTACTACCAAAAACCCTCTTCTTCCTTTTAAAAATTGTTTGGTCCTCCTTCATAAACATGGGGACCGACTCCTATTTTAGCTGGTGTGACTTTAATATCCAGGTTGATTACCTGGTAGTGGGATGCTGAAGTGTGTAGTTGAACCCAACCACATGCCCCCACTTGCGATTCGGCTCGTCTCTCATTCCTCAGCTCTCCTTTTTTCCTGACTGCTCTCAATTTGGTGCGCCCAATCTGAGCCCAACCACTCTTTAGTCGAACCCACTCCATTTTATTATAACTGATGAACACATGTTTCCAAACTCATAAAGGACACAAAACCTAATGAATGACTAAGGAATAAACATTATTCTTCTCTATAACTATCATGATCTGTTCTACAGTCACATATCCCTATGTTACACTATACCATCTGCATATTTTCATAATTGTTCCTGATCCTTTATTTTCTTCACTATAGAATCCTCCCTAGACACATAACTAGAACGATATACCACTTTGATCCCCTTCACCACAATAGCATCAGTAGTCAGGGAATGATCCACAAGCAACCTAGATGATCGAGCATGTGATTTCTCATGCTCTTCTTTTGTTTCAAATCCAGTAGTTTACAAGACTAGTGTTGTGATTCACTACCCAATAAGAGATATAATATAAAAATAATGGGATGAAAAATACTATTTATTTAAATAAGAACAAATTATTTCAATTACCCATCCCATGCCTCCCTTTATTTCTCTCACATGGAGCTCTCTCAGCCCTCTCACAATAGACCTCTCTGTTGGCTCGAATTGGTATAAATGTTGAAGTAAACTCCATTGGACCTCCTTAAATATCCATGGTGGGAGGTGTCAGGTTTGACATAACTCCCAAGAATCCTCCACCTACCATGGACTTCCCCCATTGATTCCAAATAAATAGGGACTGCATGTGCAGCAACCATGTTTTAAGTCTTTAGTTGGTGAGGTAGGTGCACCAGCCACCTACCATGTAGCTGGGAAACTCCAACAATTCTCCCCCGACAACTGCAATCCGCTGAAGCATCTTCAAGGGTCTAGTTTCTCTTGAGATACCACCTTTTTCAACATATCTATTGGGTTATCCTTCATGTGGATCTTCATAAGTCGCAGTATTTGTTGATCCATCACTTCACATATCGAATGATAGCGAATGTGGAAGTGATTCATCCGAGAATGGTACATGGAGTAATTGCTGAAGTCCAAAGAACATTGACTATCACAATTAACCTTGTACTCCTTCTGGAATAATCTAAGATCCTGTAGAAAATTCTTTAGCGACAACATCTCCTTGCCAGCTTCTAAAACAGAAATATACTTTGCTTCTGTTGTGGATAATGTGACGCACTTCTTTAACCTTGGCTTCCATGATACAACTCCTCCTACAAAAGTATAGATGTATCCCGATATCGACTTCCCACTATTAGGATCTTCAGACATATCTTCATCTATATAGACCTCCAAGATATGTTCATCTCCCCCATAGCACAAACCTAAATTTAAAGTACCTTTAAGATACCTCATAATCCAATTGAATGCATATTAGTGCTGCTTTCCGGGATTAGAGAGAAACTGACTCAAAATTTCAACTTCATGGGCAATGTCAGGTCTTGTACTCACCATAGAAAACATCAAGCTTCCAAAGGTTGAGGAGTATGGTATCATATCCATCACCTTGATTTCTTCCTTGGACGACAGGCATGAACTCTTTCTCAACTTCAAATGACCAGGAAGTGGAAATCTCCATGTTTTATCATTTTCCATTTTGAAAAATTTTAGAACACATTCAATATACTTCTCCTAAGATAGCCATAACAACTTCCTCTTTCTGTCATGAATGATCTGCATCCCCAAAAATTTTTGAGCTTCTCCCAATCCTTCATATCAAAATATTTGGATAACTCCATCTTCAACTGGCTAATCTTTGATTCATCCTTCTCAATGATAAACATGTCATCAATATAAATTATAATGGAAAAAAGTTACCAACCTAAAATCCTTGGATATAGACACACTGGTCCGCCAGTGTCTGCTTGTAGCTATAACTCACCATGAATGAGTAAAACTTCTTGTACCACTGCCTGGGAGACTATTTCAGTCTGTACAGGCTCTTATTAAATTTGGAGATGAGGTTTTCTTATCCAAAAACCATAAATCCTTTAGGATTCTTCATATAGATCTATTTAGAGAGGTCATCGTGTAGAAAATCTATCTTCACGTCCATCTATTCAAGCTCCAAGTCCAAGATAGCCACTAATTTGAATATGATTCGGATTGAAGCCATCTTCACCATGGGTGAAAAAATATCATCAAATTCAACTTCTTTCTTCTGAAGGAATCCCTTGACAACTAACCGAGCTTTGTGCTTGAACTCCCTTTTTCTTTTATCCTTCTTCAACCCGAACACCCATTTGTTTGTAAGTGCCTTCTTACCTTTGGGTAATTCCACCAAATCGTATGTTTGGTTTTTCATAAAAGACTACATCTCATCCTCCTTTTCATGTAGCCACATGGGTTTTTTGGGATCACATTCCACTTCCTGGTATCCTTCTAGATAAATGTTAGGTTCGGGAGGCACAACATCACCTAGCTCTTGTGATGGTTCTAAAACATCTTGTGGAGAGGATTGAGTCTCCCCCTGCTCAATATCCTTCTCCACTGCCTCGTGGTCCTATTCCGATGAGTCTTCATGCACCACCTCATCTTCAATGATATGTGGTGCTGGTATAGGTGTTGGATCATTAATTGAGTCCTCAACACTTTTCCTTTGAGACATTCTAGGATTTTTAATGTCCTTGATCATATTGTTCTCATGGAACACGACATCTTTGCTTCTAATTACCTTATTCTCTTTCAGGTCCCAAATCTTGTATCTAAACTCCTCATCTCTATACTCGAGGAAGACTCATGGAGTATATCTATCATATAGATTCTTCCTGAGCTCCTTGGATACATCTGAAAATTCCAAACATCAAAATACTCGTAAATGAGAGTAAAAGAGATGTTTACCATACCATTTTTTTTGAGGAATCTCAAAATTCAGAGGGACCGATGGTGATCGGATGATGAGTCATCATGAAAACTAAACATATTCTCCAAGTAATGGCTTAGGAAGCTTAGCCAAACTCATCATGCTTTTGACCTTCTCCATGTAATGTCCCGGATTCAGGTGCCACACAACAGGTGCCCCGAACCCAGTTGGTCACATGACCTTAAGAGTATTTCCCCAAACGCCAGATTCTGCTAAATAGTAGCGAGGGACTAGGTCTAATAGTGGGGAAACTATGCTCTCATTTGTCAAAGTGTGGTGCAGTGGAAAAATATAATCATACCCAAAAGCGAAAGCAGTAAACAAATTTAAGCGGAAATGGACAACCGTACAGAAGTAAAATATGAAAATAGTCGTATACATATGATGATGCAATATATCTTAACATAAGAAAGAATTCAAAACAGGATACACTACAATATAATTTAATACATCAAAAGATACAAGTATAGGAAAGAAAAACAAAACAGCACAGCAGGAACTCAGCAGCATCGCAAGCCTAAGCACAGTCTCAGGCTCTGCTACTCCTCTTCAACATCAAGTACCTGTATAGGGACCCTTTCCCTTATCTACACCTGAAACTATAAAAACTGTTTGGGCCGAAGACATGACCCAAATAGGGTGTGTGAAATAAAACCCAGTAGGCAACCACCAAAGTCCAGTGCCCAACTGTCAGGGAGTTTGTGCAAAAACATCGTGCAGTAATGAAATGCAGTAAACTAGGAAGTACTAAATAGTAAACCTTCTTACCAGTTCCATTTCCATTTAATTATTATTTAAAAATTCCATATAATTAAATTGTAAGTTTTTGAGACCCATCCTTAGCCTAAAATATCCTATACAGTGCCGCAACAAAACTAAAACCAGCTATCTAAAAAGTACAAGGTAAAATAATACTAAGCACGTGCATTAGGTTGGTAGGTATAACATGTGAAATAACTATAGTTAATATGAAAAGTAAATAGAGTCCTCAGACAGGAAAAACCTTACTCTCAGGTAATCAGAACCACGCCCTTAGGCTAATCAGAATCGAAACACTCAAGTGATTGCCCTCAGGCATAACGAATATTGCCCTCAGGCATACGAGCTAATGCCCTCAGGCACGGAAGCAACTGCCCTTAGGAAAATGAAAAATTTCCCTCAGGCTAAATGAAATACTTGCCCTCGGGTTGAATAGAACATTTCCCTCAGGCGAATCAGTACCTTTCCCTCAGGAAAATCCATACCTTTCCCTCATACGAATCAAAACACTGCCCTCATTCTAAGAAAGTAACTGGGGAAAGCCCAACACATAAGCAAGAAATTATTTATACATTTTCTATCAATAAAATTCAAAGCATGCTATAATCATGGCATACCCTCAGGTATCTTGGCCAAATGGCTATACAAGGGAACGCACCCACGGGGTGGCCCTGGATCCAAGCAATGATCCTAAACAGTAGTTACACATATTCAATAAATTACCTACGCAATTCTAGGTATTTAATCTGTCAAGGCCTCAGCCATATGACACCCCAACCATGGGAGCGTAACACAACAATACACAAAAACACTCATTAGTTGGAATTAAACATCATACAACCTACCTTGATCCCTCTGATCAATATACGCGAACGGTGCCGTTTGAAATATCCAAGAATGATGTAGATATTGGATAAATGAAAACACATTAAAGCCCAAATAACTTCCCCTCAGGAATGAATTGGAAGGAAGGTTTCTAGAAGAGTGAAGAACTCACAAGCGTTGTTCAATCGAGACTGTCAGCGAAGGAATTCAAGTTCTGGTGTGCAGTCGGGAGCTCCTCCAAGGTTCAGCCCGATCTTCCATGCTCTTCCAATGATCAAAGATTCCTCTGTTGAAAGAGGAGGCTACTTCCAATTTTAAGAAAAAAAACAAACTACACGATGTGTAATCTAATTTACACGATGTGTACTTTTAATTTTTTTAACTGCTCCTATGGCGGCTACTTTTCACAGTGACACAGTTCATCTGTCGACATGAGTACATGGCTTGTATTTTTTACTACACGACATGTATTTTCACTCCGCTAGAGGCTACTCCCACCGCCTTACTATTTACTTGCCGGCTGATTACACGGCGTGTATATATTATGTACATGGTGTGTAATCAGTTTTAACACCGTTCATCACCGACAGGACTACACACCCTGTGTACTCATCCCACATGACCAAAGTACACAGCGAGTGGAAAAGTACATGGTGTGTACCCACCAAATTTGGGATTTTCCCCCATTTTCCTTATTTTATCTGAAACACATAAGGAAAAAAGGAAAAGAAGAAACTCGAAACTCAAGAATAAGAACCGGGTTCTTACAAACATCCCCCCTTAAAGCAATTCATCCCCGAATTTCTCTTCCACGGGTGTCGAAGATAAAGCTCAGAACAACTCTGGCCACTGAGCACATGCGTTGGTCTCCCACTCCCAAGTTTTATCCTATACATGGACATGCTGCCATAGAACCCGTACGAGAGGAACTGACCGGCCCCGGAGAAAAAATATGCTCCTATCAACAATACGAATTGGATGCTCTTCAAAGGATGCATCGACCTAAAGTTCAACCTCCTCAGGCTGAAAAATGTGAGACCATTCTGAGTGATAATGGCATAGCTGAGATATGTGGAAGACGTCATGCATGGA
This sequence comes from Viscum album, assembly GCA_963277665.1. Taxonomy (NCBI): domain Eukaryota; kingdom Viridiplantae; phylum Streptophyta; class Magnoliopsida; order Santalales; family Viscaceae; genus Viscum; species Viscum album. The sequence goes on from OY728159.1 coordinate 1,034,965,793, forward strand.
CTGGTACCTCTGTGGTAACTTCAACCAATAGGAAACTGACCTGAATCTCTCCAGAATCTCAAACAACCCCACATACCTCGGTGAATGTTTACTCTATCTCCTGATCTACCTGTTTCCCAACCTCGGTGAAACACGCAAGAAAACCTGATCCCCGACCACGAAATCTAAAAGGTCATCTGTGGCAATCAGCATATGATTTCTGATGAGACTGTGCAGTATCCATCAACTTCCGAATCAACTGGACCTGCTCTGAAGTCTCTTGCATGAGACATGGTCCTAGTAAAGCTGTCTCACATGCCTCCGAACAAAAAAAAGGTGATCTGCATGGCCTACTATATAAAGCCTCATAAGGTGTCATCTCAATAGTTGACTAAAAACTATTATTATAGGAAAACTCAACCAGGGGTATGTTATTTTCCCAAGAGCCCCCAAAGTCAAGGACGCATGCACGCAGCATGTCCTCTAGCACCTGTATCATATGCTTTGGTTGGACATCAGTCTGAGGGTGGTAAGCTATTCTCAGAAGCACCTGTGTACCCAGTTCCCTCTGAAAACTCTTCCAAAAGCGAGAAGTAAAGTGGGAGTCTCTATCTGAAATGATAGATTGAGGAACCCCATGAATACATACCACCTCTCAGATATACAACTTCCAGAGATCATCAACATCGAAGGTCTCCTTGATCATCCAAAAGTGATCTACCTTCTTCGGTCTGTCCACAATAACCCACACGGCATCATTGCCTCGAGATGACCTCCATAACCCAGTCACGAAATCCATCGTGACATCATCCCATTTCCACTCAAGAATGGGTAACTATATTAACAGTCTATCTGGAATCAGATGCTCCACCTTCACCTACTGACAGGTGGAACATCTCGTAACAAAACCAGCTATCTCTCATGTCATACCTGTCCACCAATATTGATGTCTCAAGTCATGAAACATTTTGGTAACTCCAGGATGCACTGCCCAAGCTGAAGCATGAAGCCCCTGCATCAACTCCTCATGTATATCCCCTAGAACCCACACTCTTCCATGGACACGCAGAACCTCGTCATCGCCTATCGTCCAACCGAGAAGAGGGTCCTCACTTTCCACCAACTCCCATAGAACCAGGCCTTCAGAATCCGATAGTTGTCTTATCCTCAATCTATCCAGGAGGGTAGAAGTTACAGCTAAGGATGAAAGATAAGCTTTCCACTGACTATCGTGCACCTCTAAATGAATCTCAGAGTACAAGGCCATAAGCTGCCACTCACTACTGGCCTCCTACACTACCTATATCTGAGTCCTCCTACTCAGTGCATCAGCAACTACGTTACCCTTACCATGTGTATAGGGAAGCTCAAAGTCAAAGGACTGAAGGTATTAAACAAACCTTCACTATCTCAGATTCAAGTCATGCTAAATAAAGATATATTTAATACTTTTTGTTCTATAAACACCACAAAATATTCTCCCAAGAGATAATGTCTCCAACAACGTAACACATAAACAAATGCAGCCAACTCAAGATCATGTGTTAGGTAATTCCTCTCATGTGGCCTTAACTACTGATACTCGTACTCAACTACTCGATTGCCCTACATCAACACTACTCCCAGCCCAATACCTGATGCATCATAGTAAACTGTATATATCTTCCCTTTCTCTAGATGTATTAGGACTGGTGCTGATGTCAACCTTCCTTTCATCTCCTAAAACGTTGTCTCACAAGCTTCTGACCAAACGAACATCATACCCTTCTTAGTCAATCCTTTCAACTATGCTACTAAGTGGGAGAAGTCCTGTATAAATCTCCTATAGTAACTAGCCAGCCCTGATAAACTCCGTATTTCAAACACGTTTTTAGGCTTCTATCAAGAAACTACTACTCTTACTTTCTCTGGGTCCACTGCATCTCCTTCCTCTGAGATAATATGACCCAATAAGTGTATCCGGTCCTTTCAAAAGTGGAAATTTGAAAGCATAGCATAAAACTGATTCTCTCTCAGTGTACTCAGTACGATCAAAATATGGGTGGCATGGTCGTGTCGAGTGTGAGAGTACACCAAGATATCATCCCCAAAGACTACCACAAAAGAATCAAGATTTGGGTGGAACACACGATTAATCAGAGCCATAAAAACTACTAGCACGTCCCTAAGTCCGAAAATTATAACCAAGTACTCGTATAGACCATATCTGCTTCGAAAAACATTAAGCAGTATGTCCGATGGTATAACTCACAAATGATGATATCTGTATCTCAAATCAATCTTTGAGAACACTCGTGCTCCTCAAATTTGATAAAAAAGATCATCAATTCTTGGAAAGGGATGTCGTTTCTTGACCGTCAACTGGTTCAGCTTTCGTTAATCCACACAAAGTCTGAGGGTACCATCCACCATTTTCACAAATAGTATAGGTGAACCCCAAGGATAAATACTAGTTCGGATGAAACCCTTGGCTTGTAACTCCTCTAACTACCTCTTGAGCTCCTAAAATTCCTATGCAGCCATCCTGTAAGGATTAATGGACGTCGATGATTCTCCTGGAACAAGATAAATAGAGAAATCCACCTCTCTCTCCAGAGGTAGACTTGAAAAGGAATCCGGGAAGACATCCCTGAAACAATCAATCACAAGAGGAAAATAATTCAGAAATGTTCTCGGGTCATCTAGATATAATTTCGTAATATGTTTTTTCACTCCACCTCACCCACGATGCTCGGGTCCAGCTCGGCTGACCTGGACATCCCACTCGCCCTTGTATAGAAACTCTCACCATCTGGTGACATGAAACTCACCCTACGATGATAGAAATCTACAGAGGCTCGAAAGCGTACCAACCAGTCCATCCTGAGAATGATATCATAGGCTGTCATCTCTAAGACATAGAGGTCCCATAGGAAGTGACACCCACCAACCTCTATGGGGAAATCATTGCACTGATGCACACCTGCCGTTCTAATTCCCAACGGAGTTTCTAGTGTCATGATATCAGAAGAAGAAGAAACATAGAGCCTAAGGCTCTCCACAACAGGCACAAATATAAAGCTATGTGTAGCGCTAGTATCAATGAGTGCTGAAGACAAAAAAAGCAACTAGAATTGTACCTCTGACAGTGGAAGGTCTGGGATCCTACTCATGTTGGATCTATTGTACTACATATGCATGCCTAGCGTTGTGGCCCTATGACATATCATGTTTACCCTGAGCTGACCTACCCTACTGCCACTAGGATCCTGGTGTCTGGATACCATGGCCACGAACACCACCTCGGCCTGAACGTCCCGACGTATTCCAATTCCCTGACTGGTAAGAAGTTGTTGTCCTTGTTCCTGCACATGGAGTCTGCAAAGAACCCCTCTCACTAGCCACTGGTGGAAACTCCCTGTAAAAGCACTGCAGATGACCCACCTTGTCGCAAGATAGACACTCAACTGGGTCACGTAGACACAGAGTTCTATTGTACCCCTCCTTACCGCACTGGTATCACATCACTGGGCCACCTGAAGAATTCCTCTGGCTAGTACTGCCACCTTGAAAGAAATCCATTTGACTCTTCCTCATAATGGTAGAAATACTACCAGAAACTGGTGTTAAACCGCACCAGCCTGCACCACTAGCTTCCCGCAAGTTCCACTTAGTAATTAGTTCCAGGTTTAAAATAACATGCTCTGTAGGAAAACTAAAAACATTCACCAGTGATCAGATGTCATATCGAAGACCATAATCAAAGATTCTATCCCTTAATGTCTCATCACCCAATAGAATAGGTTCAAAGCACTATAGCTCGGTAATGTGGGCAGAATAATCCATCACTGACATGGCTCCCTGCTGCAGATTCATGAACTCTTTAGCTCGATCTTACCTTAGCATTTCTGAAATGAAAAAGTCATAAAAGATAGACTGAAAATCTTCCCATGCCATTTCTTGGTGATGCTCAGTCTGGGTGGTAACATCCCACCACCTCTTGGCGGAATCACGCATCATGTATGTAGCGAGTTTGACCCTCCACCCAGGAGGTGTCTCCAGATGCTCGAAGATAGTCCGGATAGAACCGAGCCAAGACTCTTCAGCCTGTGGTCCTACATCCCCTAAAAATGTAGGTGGATACTGCTGCTGGAATATACGTGTCAGCTCTACCATAGATGTGGTAGCCGATGGTGCTCCCTGGAAGGTCTTCATAAACCGCATGAAGCCTTCACAGAACTGCGCCTCTGTGACTGTGTCCGGTATAATGGCTGGCGCCGAATCTGGCTCTACTAAAGGATATATCAGTAGCCTGTGGCCTTCCATCTCTAGAGTATACTCATTTCCTCTCTCCTAGTGAATAACTCGATTTCATCTCGGTAGCATGACTCTACAAGGTCAAACTCGCCTCAAATTAAGATCATCAATAACTGAAAACAAGGAGTTTAATAAGGGAATAGGAGAAATAAAACATTCATGTTTTACAAAGTAAGACTACACGACATGTATAATAATTAGACGACGTGTTCCCTTAATTATTTTACATGGGCTTGTACTTCTGCAAGAACTGGTCGTGTAACACCCAAAGACACGACGTGTTGTCCACACACACGGTGTGTACTTGAATTTTCTTCCCCTGCCTGATTCCTTTTACATGGCTCAGCCACATGGCTCTATTTTGAACGAGACTACATGGCGTGTATAATAACTACATAGTGTGTACTAAACTAGCTTTACCAACCCATGTTGTCCACAAACACGGCCGGGTACACAGCTCAGACTAGACGGCATGTTCCAGATAGACTTGGCGTGTACTGCTTAGATTCCATCAGCTCGTGTTGTCAGTGACACGGCCGGCTACTCGGATGACTCTACACATCATGTTACACCTACACATGGTGTGTACACCACCCCATTTTCTCAGCTACATGGCCAAGTCCATGCAGCCTCTCACCGGTCAAGACTACATGGCATGTGCCGCAGGTACATAGTGTGTTTATGAAGAGGTGACACCGGACCGTGTTTGTTAGTTACACGGTCAGATCCCCAGGTCTGACTACACGGTGTGTTTGTCATTGACATAGAGTGTATAAATGAATATTTCCTCCATCTGTGTTGTTAGTTACATGGGCGGACACATGGTCAACATGACACGTCGTATACGGTTGGCACACGGTGTGTTCCCTCTGGAAATTCCACATATGAACTTCCCCATCCCATGTCTCTGCCCACACGGCGTACGACACGGTTAGAGACTACATGGTGTGTACTTAGGGTACATGGTGTGTACCTAAAAAATTTCATTTCTTCCCGAAAAGAAGAGTACATGGTGTGTGTTCATAGAACCACACGCCATGTTGTCTGGGTTTCCAGATAGTAGACCTCAGAAACTACTTTGGAGTCCAAAAAAACACTGAACGAACACTAAAGTACCAAATTTCGATCTATGAGGGCCTATACTCCCCGCGAACCAAATCTTGGCATCTTATATGTGTTATAATAAAGTAAACAAGTCAACGGTCCAAAAAATTCCGGTTGATGAGGACCCATACTCCTCAAGAACCAAAGTTTGGCGTTCATTCACAAAACCTTACGTAACAATACCCTATCAAATAGTAGGTATTTTATCAAGACATATATCACAACAGCAAGAATTTTCGAGCACAACATCTATCAAAACAACATAGAATTTATAATGCACCTACATGGCATGGAAACTATGCATGGCATGTGATTCTAACATGTTCCTAAATGATGCATGATATGGAATACCCTCATATCATCGGGTTGAAACTAAATAGAACCCAAGTATAAAAATATAAACATCACACAACAAGTGTGTCACCCAATGGTGGAAATCAGATCAACTGTAAACTGCAAAATCAGTAAAAATTGCAACACGAGCTAAATTGGATTTTCCCTATACACGGGTTAGCTACTCTCAGGCACAACTTATTACCAAATATCAATTACATCCTATCCCTGACTATAGTCTCCAAACATTAAGTCAAAGAAAATAAATTACCTTTGATACCACTTTGTAACGTCCGGGATCCGGGTGCCACACAACGGGTGTCCCGAACCGGGTTGGTCACATGACCTCAAGTGCATTTCCCCAAACGCCAGAGGCTGCTGACTAGCTAAGAGGGCCATGGACTGATAGTGGGGAAACTATACCCTCATTTTTCAAAGTGTAGAGCAGTGGAAAAATATAAAAATACCCAAAAGAGGAAGCAGTAAACAATTCTAAGTGTAAATGGACAACAGTAGAGAAGTAAAAGAAGGCAACAGTCGTATACATATGATGATGCAATATGTCCTAACCTATGAATACAGTCAAAATGGTACACTGCAATCTAATGTAATACATCAGAAGATATAAGTATAGCAAAGCAAAACAAAATAGCACAGTTGGAATTCAGCAGCATCGCAAGCCTAAGATCGGTCTCATACTCTCATACTCCTCTGCAACATCAAGTACCTGTATAGGAACCATTTCCCTTATTTACACCTGCAGAAATATAATCTTTTTGGGCCCAAGACATGACCCAAACAGGGTGTGAGAAATAAATCCATGTATGGAACCACCAAAGGCCTGTTCCCAACTATCAGTGAGTTTGTGCAACAGAAGTGTGCAGTAATAAAATGATGTAAACCAGGAATTACTAAAAAGTAAACCTTTCGACCTATTCCATTTCCATTTAATTATTATTTAATAATTCAATGTAATTGAATTGTTTGTTTCTAAGACCCATCTTCAGCTGACAATCTTCTATACAATTCCTAAACAAAACTAAAACCATCTATCTAACAAGTACAAGTTAAAAAAATACCAAGAATCTGCTTTAGCTTGGTAGGTATAACATGTGAAATCACCATAGGGAATATGCAAAGTAAAAAGAGTCTTCAGACATGAAAAACCTTACCCTCAGGTAATCCCAACCACGCCCTCAGGCTAATCAGAATCAAAACCCTCAGGTGATTTCCCTCATGCATAACGAATATTTCCCTCAAGGGTGAGAGATAATGCCCTCAAGCATGGAAGAAACTGCCCTCAGGAATATGAAACATTCCCCTAAGGCTAAATGAAATACTTTCCCTCTGGCTTAATAGAACCTTGCCCTCAGGGAAATCAGTACCATTCCCTTAGGTGAATCCATACCTTTCCCTCAGGCAAATTAAAACACTACCCTCAGGCTAAACAAGTAACCGGGACAAGCCCAACCCATAAGAAAACAATTATGTATACATTTTCTCTCAAGAAAATTCAAAGAATGCTATAATCACGACATACCCTCGGGTATCCTGGCCATACGACTAAACAAGGGAACACACCCACGGGGTGGCCCTGGATCCAAGAAATGATCCCAAACAGTAGTTACACATATTCAATAAATTACCTATGCAATTATAGGTATTTAATCAGTTAAGGCCTCATCCATACGACACCCCAAACATGGGCGTGTAACACAACGGTACACAAAAACACTCAACAGTTGGAATTAAATACCAAAGCACCTAGCTTGATCTCCTCTGATCAATATACGTGAATGGTGCCTTCCGAAACATCCGAGAATGACGTAGATCTAGGATAAACGAAAACGCGTTCAAACCCAAATAACCTCACCTCAGGAAAGAATTGTAAGGAAGGGTTCTAGAAGAGTGAAGAACTCACCCGCGTGGTTCAATCGAGACCATCAGCGAAGGAATCTGAGTTTCGAGCGTGCGGTCGGGAGCTCCTCCAAGGTTCGCCCATCTCTCCCACGTTCTTCTGACGTTCTAAGCTACATCTGTTGAAAGAGGAGGCTACTGCCCGTGTTAAGAGAAAAAAACAAACTACACCGTGTGTACTCTAAAGTACACGGTGTGTACTTTTCATTTTTTTAATTGTTCCTCTCGTGGCTACTTTTCACCGTCACATTGTTCATCTATCGACATGAGTACACAGCGTGTATTTCTGACTACACGGCATGTACTGTAGCTCCGCTGGAGGCTACTCCCACCACCTTACTATTTAAATGCCGACTGATTACACGATGTGTATATACTAAGTACATAGTGTGTAGTTAGTTTTTACACCCTTCATCGCCGACAGGCTTACACGCCCTGTGTACTCATCTCAAACGGCCAAAGTACAGGGCGTGTGGAAAAGTACACGGCGTGTACCCACCAAATTTGGGAATTTTTCCCATTTTCCTTATTTTCTCAAAAAACACATAAGGAAAAAGGAAAAGAAGAAACCCGTAACTCAAGAATAAGAATCGGGTTCTTACACTCCATGATGGTTTTGTTCATCCTTTTTGCAACTCTGTTGTGTTGGAGGGTGCGAGGGACCATCCTCTCATGTCGGATGCCCTCACTCCTGTAATAGGAATCAAATTCTCGAGATGTGTACTCTCCTTCATTTTCTAAATGAAGACACTTCAGCTTCCTTCCAGTTTCACACTCCACAACGGCGTGGAACATCTTGATGTAGTCCAGTACTTGGTCCTTTGTCCGCAAGAAGAACACTGACACCCTTTGTGATGCATCATCAATAAAGGATAGAAAATATTTGTTACCTCCTAGTGAATCCACCTCCATTGATCTACATACATCAGAGTGCACCAGATCCAGCAACTCTAATCTCCGTGATGTAGTAGTATTGAATGAGACTCTACGCTGCTTCCCATACAAGTAGTATTTACAAGGATCACGTGATGCATCATTGTCAACACTGATGTACTTCTTCTTTGTTAGGGTAGATAACCCTTTTTCACTCATGTGGTTGAGTCTCTTATGCCACATATTGGATGACGTCTCTCTTTCCACTGTGTTGAGGCTGTCTTCACATATCTTCACATTATTTTTGGAAAACATACCACATATGTGCCCTCAGGTGACGATGATGGCTCATTTTGTCATCTTCCATGCTCTATTGCGGTAGATGTCGTCATAGCCTTGTCAATCAAAGGCTATACCTGATAACAGGTTGAGTCGAAGACTTGAAACATACTGAACATCCTTTAGGGTGATTGTGTATCCAAAGTTCGTCTTGACTTGGATATCACCCATGCCAACAATCTCCTCCGAACGGGTATTCCCTATCATGACTACACCAAAGTCACCATCCTGATAAGTCATGAAATACTCACGATGTGACATGATGTGGTACGATGCTGCAGGATCGACCACCCATTTTGTGTATTGGCCTGATGTATGAAAGCACGTTCCTTCTTCGTCTTTAGAGAAAAGCGTGATTTCTCCAAAGACTGTTACGTGCGCGTCTCCATTTATTCTTTGTCGGTTGATACTTTAACCCTTTTCTTGTAGAAACCTTCAACAATTCTTCTTCATATAACCCATCATGCTGTAATGATAACTTTTGTATGATGGTCATCTGCCATATATGGACCTGCTCTGGCATTGGCATCTGTTTCCGACCCCTTGACCACCTCCTAGGGACGATCTCTCCATAGAATTACAATTCTGCAAACATTGGTGTAGAATCCGAAAAATTGGAGCTCACTGTTGCATCTGGAACGGTCTACAATGGCGGAATCGACTCTTGGATCGTCAAAATCAGAAACTGATTGATCAATTTATGATCCAAACAGTATTAACGGGCGAAATTGTCTGATGGTGTGGCAATGATGTGGCAATGACATGGCATGCCGGAGCAGCGGTTGGAAACTGCTGGAAACGTTGTCGGTGCCGAAACATTACTTTCTTCTCTGGCTAGGGGGTACTGCAGCACTCGATGTTTGACCAAACATTGACTGGGCCTAGGAACCTCGTTTTAGCTCCGTTTTTTATGATGTTTGGGCCGTTCAAATTGTCTTGACACAAGCTTTCATAATATGCCTTTAAAACACGATTCTGGGCAACGTGAATTTTCCTGTCACTGGAAAATTTCCACTGCTCGTCGTCATTTCACCGGAACCGCCTTTGATATCACTTGTTGTGGCTCCCTGACCACTAAGAGAGATAATAGAGGAAGAATGAGAAGAAAAACACTCTATTTCAACAAGAACAAAAGATTACAATTACCCATCTCACACCTCCCTTTATTTCTCTCACATGGAGCTCTCCCGACCCTCTCACAGGTGAGCTCTCCTTTAGCTTGAATCTCATATGAATGTTGAAGGAAGCTCCCTTGACCCTCCTTAAATAGCCATGGTGAGAGTTGTCATGTTTAACATAACTGCCACCAATCTTCCACCTATCATGGACTTCTCTCATGGGTGTCAAATAAATAGAGACTGCATGTGTAACATCCATGTTTGAAGTCTTTGGTTGGTGAGGTAGGTGCACCACCCACCTATCATGCAGCCGGACAACTCCAACAACTAGCGCCAACATGTATACTAAAGGCGTGTTATCCTGTAATAGGTATAGAGTAAGTAAATTACTCCACATGATTCCACCAATAATTACCATTAAAATATGGTGTCAATCCCATGCCAAACTAGACACAACGGCATTATCATGCTACTTCTCCCCTGTTTCTCAACCGCCATCCCCAGTGTTCATGCAGAACGCCGTGACGAAACCCGCGCCGCACCCCTGAATCTTTGAGGCTACAGTCGAAGCAGACTCTGCCACAGAAAGCTCGGCCATCAGAGAAGGTCATGTCACCTTGGGTTATTGTACCTTGACGTCTTCAGCTATATTTTCCGCTGAAACCACGTCCCGACCGTGTGCCAAATCAAACCGAACTGCATCATCACGTACTTAACCCGGCTCTCTCTCATGTGTGCAAATTCTGGACGGACCTCACCTCTTGGGTATGTTGTATCCTCTGAGCCGAGCACGATACATCCCAGAGGGGCAATCAACATGAGAGGGCTCACCATTTAGTTGTACCTTCATCTAATCCTCACTGGGGTCTCGTCCTTCAACTTTAACAGGATCCAGCCTTAAATCAGAAGGGGGTGGCACTGCATTTTCATAGTATGTGTACTCTTGCATAGAGGGACTCGAAGAGTGCACTGCAGACTGACCGGTACGCCTTGAGTTCGCCCAAAATCTTACCACTATAGCTCTATCAACGTCCCCCTCCCTTCAGCCCACACTTACATCCAGACCACTGGTATTGTCCTAGATACCTACAGGTGAATCGATAGGATCAGTTCCACTAAATTCAATACAACGGGCTACATCCTCAACGACTGGAGCTATGGGGAAAGATCTAAAACCCACTGAACCACACCTTCAAACCCAAATATGCCAAGTCAGAGGATCCTGCTTCAAATGAAGGTCGTAGGACCACCGAAAGATAGGGAATGGAAATTCGTTAAAGTGGATTTTTTAATAATTAAGGAAATTAATTTTCATAAAATATGTTTCATATTCAGAATCATGATTTCTTAATTAGGTAGGGAATTTTTTTTTCTTATGAATTTAATAAAATTATTAAATAACCAGGTAAATATAATTCAATAATGATGTAGTGATGATATCATAATGAAACAACATATTCCGCTATTTTAGAATGACATAGGTTCAACCAATATATTCCTTCATATTTAAGACCAATATTGCAAGTCCTTGTCGTTAAATAATTTTATATTAATTAATTTATCATAAAATACATCTCCCCATCATTTATAAATACCCCTTCTAACCTCCATTTGCAAGCATGTTCAAAAAAATCTCCCATGATGTAACATCCTAGAATGGGTGCCATTAAGCCGATGCCCCGAGTCAGTTCATCACATGATCTCAAGCTCACCTCCTCGTACGCTAGATATTGCTAACTAACAATGAAGATATAATAAAACACGTGGCACTACGCCAAAACAGGCTTTTTGCGGCAACTTTTCATGGTGGTTTTAAAAACCACATCTAAATGTTTTCTTGAACCGAAAAATTTGCGATGGTTTCTAAAACTGCTGCTAAAGTTTTTTAAAATATATTTTTTAAATTTTATTAATTTTTTTTAATATGTGTTTTAGCATCGGTTTTTTAAAAACCCTTCAGGAAATTGAAATGGTTTTTTAAAACTACAACTACATAAAAGGAAAAAATGTGAAAAATATATTTAATTATGATTTATTATTTACTATCATATATAGTTTATTATTTATAATTTTAATTAATTATATTGTGTTAATTAATAAGTATTTAAAATTTTTAGTTAATAATAAATTGAAAGTTAAAACAAATTTTCATTAAGTTGAAAATCAAAGTATGACATCAATTGATCATAACATCTGATCTAGGAGTCTGTTTTACCTCCAAAACTAGTCAAATCAAATCTTATGAAATGAACTAAAATCATATTAGATTTAAATTTTGTAATAATTAAAAAAAATTTGTACTTTAAAGAAAAGTAGGAAATCAAACTTGCACTTCAAACTGTCGTAACTTTTGATATAGCTGTCTGTTTAGCCTTTACCACATATCAAATTGATTCATGCAATGAGATATATTCCTTATTAATTAGGGAGTCCATTGTCACTATTTTTTAGAGGCCAAAATAGGCCCCAAAGACCTCCATAATTGAGTTTTTAGTCGGGGTACCGAAATTTTTTAACATTCAATTGATTTTCAGCCACATTTAGGGGTGTATTGTTACCATTTTTCGTTGGAGATAGAATTTATTCTTAGGGATTAAATTCACATGAAACTATGGTTTTGAAATTTTATTGTATTTCATAATGTAGTTTTATGTATAATTGAATGTATGCATATTTTTTTATATTAACTTATTATAAATCACTTGTATAAATACAAATCTATATAGAAATGTATGTTTAAACATATAAACCAAATGGACATATATAATTTTTATTCATTTCATTTAAAATAAATAATTATTGATTTTATTTACCTTATAAAAATGTATAAATTTTTATATATATACACACCTATACAAGTAATGTTTATATATAAACATGTGTGTTAATAAAAAAATATATTTATGTTAATATTCTAATCTATGTAAATAAATACATATATATGTTAGTATTTGTGTATATTTATATACATTATTAAATATTTATACATATTTATTAGTATATATTTTTATATTATATTTGAGTTGATATATATATATATAAATATAAATATATTTACTTTGTTTAGATATATATTTATATTAATATACAATTATATATCAGTGTGTTTGTATATATTTATGAACCATAAATGTGTGTTTATATATATTTATGTAAATATCTATAAATATATGTATATATATTTATGTAAATATCTATAAATATATGTATATATATTTATAGATATTTATATCCATTTATTATTATTTTTTTATTTTAATATTTTTTTATTGATTTTTTATTGATTTATTTATTTTTATAATTAATTTACTATTAAATGAATATTTAATATTTATTAATTATTTACGATTTTTTTTTGTTTATTATTTAACATTTATTTATTATTTATCTTTTATCATTTATCATTTATTTTTTATTATTATTTATCATTCACTTATTATTTATTTATTTTTATTACTTATTAACTTGTTATTAATTATTAATTCATTTAATACTAATTTATTTAATATTAATTTATTTATTACATATTTATTTATTATTCACGTAATATTTATTTATTATTTATTATTTATTATTTATTTATGACATATTTTGTATTTATTTTTTACATATTTATTTATTATTTAGTATTGATTTAATATTGATTTAATATTTAATATTTATTATTTATTATTTATTATTTATGCATTATTTATTTATTAGTTATTTATTTATTTATTATAATTTATTATTTATTATTATTTAATATTTATTATCATTTATTATCATTTATTAATATTTATTTATTTATTATTTATATAATAATTATTTATAATCTATTTATTATTTATCTATTGTCTATTATTTATTAATTTATTATTTTTTATATTTTTTTATTACATATTCATTATTTATTATTATTTAATTTCTTTATTATTTTTATTTGTATATGTATAAGTATATCACATACTGTTTACTCAAGAGATGAGCTTATTAGAGTGGTAAAGTCTTTACAGTATATCCAAAAGGTAAGAGGTTCAAATATCTCATAGTGCATATATTTTCCAAATTTATGCATGGCGTGCATGACATGAATGGAATATGCATGCATAATAAATAAATAAATAAATAAATATAATAATAAAAAAATAAAAAAACCGTCGCTAAATTTAAAAAAAACCACTTAGAAACACCGTTTTATTTTGTAGTGCGAGGAGACTATACCCTCTTTATCGGAGTTAATCAACAACGAAAATAATAATAAACATTGACATGTAATAATAATAGATTACCAAGCATCTCATATCTAACTCCCAAAATTGGGTAAGGCCAATCATCCAAAACAATAAGTGTGTCATGTCATGATATTCCAATGTTTTATTAAGGAAACCAAATAAGACATCAGTGGCAATCCCCAAACGGGTCTTACAACCATGTATGATTCCCTTATTCATGCTCTATCTCAAGTCAATCATCTATTATAGGGTCTTTTCTCTTATTCCGATCTGTAATAATAAATTCTGTTTGAGTACCAACGACACCCCGAGTAGGGTGTGAGTACAACTCAGTAGGCCACCACCAACAATGTGTAAAACAATATTTAGTCATAACAGATGTGTATGCATGGTGCGACAGAATAATAATAATAGGGCACGAAAGAAAGCAGGTTTTAATTAACCAATTACCATTTAGTCGTCTAACCCTCAGGCTCCAAAATATAGGCCACATTCCTAGGGGTTAACACTTTACATAAAAAGGGTAAGGGGAAGGTCATTGTCATTAATTTCATTTCTTTTTAAAAATGGGGTTCTCATCCAAGTACCCACATCATGTCAAAACATTTGTGGTTGGATTATCATGTCGACACTAAATCAAGAATGTGGGATGTCATTCCCATCATTCTTAACCAATGATGTGGAATGCCATGTCTGACCATCCTTATCCAAGGATAAGGAACACCATGTCCAACGTCCTTACCCATGGGTCATGAATGTCATGTCCCATATCACAAATATTACCAATAACCACTTCAAGGGTATCACACAATTAACCTTTTAACACATGATGTCAAGAAGGACATTCATTGTTCTCAAGCATTCATTAATCATATGGTCTACCAAAATTATCCTTATTTAACCAAATATCAACCTTGGCCATTTGAACATTCCAATTCAAGTCATACCAAACAACCCCTTAAGCCCCATTAACATCCCATATAACAAAGAACTAGTTTAATCACATAACCCCACTAAACCCCATTTTCTATGAACATTAATATATTCAAGTGGATGGCACACCCCTTGGTTGAACTTTATGCTCGGTATCACAATCTCAAACGGACCCAATGAAGTCGTTAAAGGGTCTCCCACATCATTATATGTCCCAATATCCTATTCCAAATTATATAAACAATTTCACTGCATGACGGTGCAATGAAACACAATGCGTACACATAAACAACATCAAGATGTTGAGAGAAAGTACTCAGAACACCTACCATAGGGTCGTCGACAAACACTCACTCAAACACGACTCTTGATTCAAAACCAAACAACATTCAATGCCAAATATATGAATTCCCTAGAAAATGAGGGTTTAGGGCTTCAGAAAGAGTGAACAAATCCTACAATGATTCTTTTAGAAAAAGGAAAAATACAAAGTCAAAGACTCAACTGGATCTTTGATTCGCACTAAACAACACTCAAAACACCTAAGGATCGAAGGAAAATCACCCTTAGAGAGTTTGGGAGCTCTTGTTTGGAATCCCTATCTATAGGAGGGTAAATGGGGTTAAAAATCATGTAAGAACCCTTTAACCCTAAGAGGAAAAAATGCAAAAATCTTCCCTTTTAAAGAGGCACATGATTTGGCCGCATGGTTTTCCAAACCATGAGCTAACCATGTGAACTCTTCTGTTTCTTGAAAAACTGAGGTGCATAGTTTTTTGGGGATCCTACACAATTTTAAAAAAATTTCTGAGTCCATCTGATTTGGATCTATCCATGGCCACACAGTTTCTAGAAAGTCATGCATATTTTACAAACTGGGCCTTACCCATTTATAGGGAACATGATTATGGGGTATGATTAGTACTAATCACACACTATGAATTATATATCCACTTTCATCCCTTTTTGTGTCCCAAACCCCTAAAAACCACCAGAAACCTTTTTTTATCCTGGGAACCATTTCATTAACCAAAATAAATGGAGATAAATCAAAAAGAAAACAAAACCTCACCCCATCAAATTTTGGAAACTTAAAACCTCCCCAACTAATAATATCTCATCCTCGAGCTACTCTTCCAAACATTATTAAGCCTCTAATGTAAAAATATCAGGCCACTTATCATACATATCAGTTTCTCATTCATATTTATCCAGATATTTAACATTTTTCCACAACACTCAGAACAATGGTAGAACTTTACCCCACAAAACATTTACACCATAATACATAATACGAATAATATGCTCCTCAAAAGGCATATCACCCTCAAGATCAACATCTTCAACATCAATACAATGATAAGGGTTAGGGTGATACTACCGAAGCTGTGACACATCAAAGATGTCGTGCATAATACTATACCACTATGGAAGGTATAACCAATATTTTATTGATCCAATCCTCTCCAAAATCCCAAATGGCCACACATACCTAGGCGCCAACTTTCCCTGTTTCCAAATCCGATAGTGACCCAATCTAGGTGAATCTCGAAAGAACACACAATCACCCCCTAAAAACTCAAGAGGTAGATGATGTCGATCATAGTATTACTTATGTCTACTCTATGTCAGGGATTTACACTTTTGAATTAGATAAACCTGCTCTGATGTCTCTTGCATTAGGCTGTGTCCCAACATCTCTGATTCTCCTGCATCCATCCAATATAATGCTGATCGGAAAGACCTATCATAAAACGCCTCATATGATTCCATCTGAATAGAATCCTGATAAACTGTTCTAATAGGTGAACTCAAAAAGTTCTTAGTGATTCTCCCACATCCCACCAAAATCCTGGATACATGCTCTCAGAATATCTTACACCTGGATAGTATGCTTCAATTTCTTGTCCATACGAGGGTTGAAAGTGGTACTAAAAATACCTGAGTACCTAGATCCTTATTCAAGAATTTTTAGAAGTGTGAAGTAAAACATGGATCTTTATATGAAATGATACCCCAAGGAACCCTGTGTAAATTCCCTATCTCTTGAACAAACAAGTCACTGAACTGATCCACTATAAATGTCTCCCAAATCGGTAAAAAGTGCACTACCCTTGCCAACTGATCCAGAATCCCCTATATTTCATAATTCTTCCAATGAGTCCTCAAAACACCCACCAAAAAATACATAGAAACATCATAAAACTTCCATTATTGATTGATAAATGACTGTACAAAACTAGAAGGCCATTGATGATTAGTCTTCATTTGCTAACAAGTGTAGCACCCCATCACAAAACCTACAATCTCCCTTTTCATACTCAGACACCAATACTATCTATGAAGTTCATAGTATATTTCTGTAAAACCAGGCTACACATACCACATAGAGGCAAGAATCTTATGAATCATATCTTCCTGTATACAATTAGTAATAATAAAGTGACCATGAACACAAAAAATCTCATCAACATCAATGGTCCAGCCAGGAGGTAGATCCCCACCATTAAAGATATCCATCAAATCTAAACATTATGGGACCTCATAATTCCTCTCAACCTGACATATAATAGAGGGATCTATGGATAAATATACAATGGTTTTTTTGTTCCTTCTCCTCCTATACATCGATGTGCATCTCAGTAAATAAAGCCACCATCTTTCATTCATACCTCAACTCTTAAACTACCCATGTTGGCACCTTCTGACTCAATGAATCCAAAAAACTATTCCACTTTCTCAACATGTATTCCATATCAAAATAAAATGAATTTATGGTAGCATCCCCAACCTGATTAGCAACTCGAATAGTGCTATAAGTCTGGGTTCCACTGGCCTTAGGCGCAACACCCATAATTCCAAGGGCAAATGACTAGAAGCGAGGGTGTAAAAGGGTAAAGTGGGGAGGCTATACCATTAGGTTATGATATAATACTGGTTTGAGTAATAATATATAATATGAAATAAAAAATAAAGACTCATCAGACTTGAACTAGACCCAACAATGGCGAAAGCACAACAATATCGATAAACAGTAGAAGCATAACTGAATAAGAAGTGGAAAAAATAAATATTCCATGAAAACCACTTGAATCACTAAACAAAACAGAGAATGCATATCCAAATAGGTCATACATCTCAGTATAACGAAAGGGTCACCAAAGGCTGACCTCAATACAATACATATATCAGAATGCTGATAGAAAAGTGAAACCAGAAAATAAATCTCCAAAAATGGCAATACCGTCAAGTCATTTTCCAACATCCCATGCAAAAATCTATTACAATCTAGCTCCATAATCATATCCCTTACCTAATCATAAAGACATAATGTCTAAATTTATTTTAAAGGACCTATATAGGGTGTGAGAATTTGTCTCATTAGGATACCACCCATGTGTGTGTACCCAACATGAATGTTTAAGCAACATTTATAAAATAAATAGATAAAGAAAAAAATTCCTAATTTAAATAATAAAAGACACACCTAGTGATCAACAACCACCAGGAAGTCATTACATGCGTCACCCAACACCGGAATAACTAGAGATGAAAGGATCGTTGGCCCATAGCTGAAGGTATCCCTTAAAGTATAACAGCCTAGGTGAACCCTCAGGTTCCACCTCAAATAAAGAAAACCAAAAACACATGCCTCTTAACACCTCATGTCTCAACAAATCATTGATTTTCTGATGGCACACCCAAACAAGAGTCTGATCCGTCAGACTGTTGCTCAATAGTACACGTCAGCTCGAAGCCCGACATCTAGAGGCAGAACATTACTTGTCCTCAAATAAAAATCACTATCGGATCATAGCATAATGTCTCGAGGAATTATGATATCCATCCTACAATATAAGTCTAGGCTCGTGACCTCAATCACAAAAAGGCTCATCTCCCAACAGATAACCTCAACACTCTCAACCGATGGATCCTCACCTTCCACATGGATTTTTACGATAAGCACCCAAACTAATTTCAAATAAGATGAAACTAATGAGGCCCTCTATCCACACAAGTGGTAAAAATCACCTTATCACTGAGTCATCCTATGCTCACATGAATTATATTGGTTCTTGTTCCATCATTGGTGAGCATAAATCATCATATATTACCTAATCCACATCATTACCAGCACCTCGTTCCCCTGCGACCATGTTTCTCAAATATGATGGCCTCACCATCCCATATCATAGGCCTTGCCCTCAAACTGACAACCTCACTACCTCATTCGACATCCATGATGCCCTACCAATGGTCAACACCACCCAAGCATATCTAGGCCAAGCCCAACCAGACAATCAACACTGCCTCAATCCTGATGGCCAAGCCATCCCAATTTCCTTAGACCAAGCCCATCATGACCCAATGAGTCTCAATAGTACATCAGAAGTATTATATATAAATACTTCACTTCAAAAAATAAAATAAATTTATATTTATTGAATTGCAAAATTTAAACAAACATAACAATTCAATGAAATTGAATTATTTAATTCCAACATATATCCGGTATATACAATACACCTCAAAATTAAATAAAAAATTCAATGATATTGAATATAATAACTAAAATTATATATTTGATATCAAGAATTCCCCCAACCAAACCACCCAAGTAGAAAAGGCCTCTAATCCATCCATGATCATAATAATTGGGCTAGGGAATGCATAAGGTAATCCCTTAAGGTCAATGATCAATTTAATATGAAGTAATAGGGTGTTTCTCAAGTACCCATGGTGTGCTAAAATGTGCACCCACCAAATTGAAGGGGAAAACACAAAAAAAGGTATGCCTGAACTACCTTGGACTCATAGACATTAGAAAATATGATATTAGGCTCTAACTCCATGTGGTTTGAGAAAAAATGGAGTTTCCATTAAAATCCCTAAAAATAGAAAAAAACTACTCAAAGATATTTAGAATTCTGAGAGGAAAGAGGAAAACCAAATAGAGGTATGGGTGAGGAATGCATTAATAATATGGTTCTATTACACCCAACGATGGCCAAATTGGAGATCAAATAAAAGAGAGAGAGAAAAATGAAGAGGAGGAAGGAATGAGGCGTGCCCCCTACTATACACACAATTTGGAGGAAAAAAGACAGATAAAACCTAATAAGGAGGGAGAGTAACTTTCATAAAATCGCCTCTTTAATTAGGCCACATGGTGAGCTCACACAATTTTCCAAACACTGTAAAAATTGTGTGGGAAATATTGCATAGTTACAACCTAACTGGAATTACCAGTGTGTCTTACCATACAGTTTTCTCAAACTATGCACAAATCATGTGGAAACACTCTTTCAAAATAATAGAGAAGTATGAATAGTCATGTGACCCCTCATATGATTTCCAAAAACTGTGATAAGTGCAACAAGGGGACCCACAATTACCCGGAAGAGGCTAAATTGTTTTCCCTAAAACATGTTCCTTAACATATGACTCCCAAAACATGGTTTTTGGGTACTGATGCCCCTAAAATTCCTCTAAACACACGAGGCAATCTCCAGTCCTCTAAACCCATCTAAAAACATGTTATAAATCTAACATAACTCTCTTAATTTTGTTCCAATCATCAAAAAATAAAAGGGAACCCCCGCTAATTCAAAAATTCAAAATGGGAGTGAATTTCAACCTGACTCAAAAATCCGAGATGTTACAATATTCCCACCTTAACATAGATCATCCCTGATATATGTAAAAAAACATGAAGATTGTACCAAACATACCCATAAATTTTAAAAAAAACCTAGACTACCCCATTTTTAAGGTCAAAACTCAACATCCCAATGGGGCTACCCACCTTATGAGTGACCTACCCTGGTCTCAATAGATCTAAGAAACCAAATCAAGAAACTATTCTAACAACCATACCCCGAACTCAAAAGTCCTCCCATGACACATCATCACTCTCTCACCTTATCAGGTGCTCCCTTGTCATAACCAAAACCCATCAAAGTTCTATACCACATCAGTTCCCCCCTTGTGCCAATATATCACATGGATCCAATGAGGCCATGTATCTCAACAGATGCTAAAAAAACCATAGTGAAGCCTGAACTGCTAGTAGTGCTTCTATAACCACTAACCATTTTACCCACTTCTAGGTCCTGATGTCTCTACCACATCCTCTAAAAGAAGTTGAATCTCTTCTAATCTCACCTGGTACCAATCCCAAACTGATATCATAACCCTGTGTCTACCCCAGTCTCGGACTGCTGGCTGTGGGAGAAGGCTTCCTACAGAACCTATCAAGATGCTCGACCTGTCCACAAGCTTGACACTCTTTTAGAGGTCACTTGAATTGTGTCCAGATATTTCTTAGCTACCTCCACTAGAAGAATACCATATAAGACCCACTATGTGTTGGTCTAGTTGAGTCCTCGACCAGAGTGCCCTGGTGGAACTTGTCTCGGCCTAACTTCCTACTATCTGATTCATCACCACTGAAATAAACTGAAGCTTCTTCTTACCTCATGTAAGACCTTTCCGTTAGGTTTCCATCAACTATGAGTGTCTGGTTCACTGCCTTGAAAAATGCGGCCTACCTAAAGATGTTTACGTGAACCTGAATGGTGTGCCGTAAACCATCCTCAAAGTGCATCACCCTCAAACTATCATCAATCACCATGTTGGGTGAAAAGAGAGAAGATTTAGTAAACATCATTTCATAGTCAATGACATACATGTCACCCTACTGAAGGATAAAAAACTCCCGAGCTATTTCTTCCCGCATCATATCTGAGAAGAATGTATTGAAGAACCTATCCTCAAAGTCCTTCTAATATAGCCCCTCATATCCTCCTGCTTGAACTTGCATGTCCCACTAGCTCTTAGCTGATCCTATGAGAATATAGATTTCCAATATGACCCTATGACCTGGAGGAATCTATAGCTGTACAAATATCATCTGTATACTCATAATCTATTTCTCAGTTGCCTATGGAGCACCGTCACCTTGGATAATCGGTGGGTATTATGACTGGAACTCTCAAGTAAGGTAATCCATGGATGGATTTACTTCTCTAATAACCCCAGTCTATCCCCTATAACACATTTACCAGGCTCACTCGAAGCTACTTGTCCAGACACAACCCAAAAACTATCAATTCTATAATCTTCCTTTCATGAATTGGGACCTGAACTCGAACCTATACCTGTGACTATACTGACGACTCATGTTCTACCAGACCCTCAGGGGCTCAACCTGGTCGTGCTCCTACGAAACTAATCCATCAATTTCCTGATGCTCCATTCAAGGAATCTACGAGGAACCCACTAAATTCCATCAACATAGTCATACAACCTAATACATATATATATAAACATAGATAAGGAAAGTAGTAATAGGTAGTGCATCCTCACTAACCTTACCCTTTCCTATCGCAACCATGCCTTGTGGAAGCCCAAACTCATGACCTCCTTACCCCTCCACAACAGATTCATGTATCAATATACCAGATCTATTCCCATCCTGACAACCAATGTTGCCTCAAACCGATGACCTCATCTCCCAACCTAGTGATCAAAATCACCCCATGCCATACATACCTTCTCCTATAAGAGCTAATCCCATTTCACACATCATATGAAATTTAAACATATATAACATGGAATATCAATTTTAACAAGGAATTTGATATCATGGAACATGAATATTTAAAATTAGAACATCTTAATATGTGCCTAAAAAAATAATAATGTGCATCATAATCACTCCATGTCATAATAGGTCAACGTCACAAGTCATTACTTATAATGATAACATTTCAAGAATACCAATCGAAGTGAAAATCATATAAAGCATAAAATGAGAAAAATAAAATAGCAATTTCCACCCATGGTAATTTGGTCGATCCCTCATACATGGGGATGTAGGCACCTCAGCATGAGCGATAAATCTAGTTAGAACAACATCATAATCTTCAGTCTACCATATCCCAAATAGTAATACTAGTAGAAAATAAAAGAAAAATATTTCTCAATCTCATTACAGTTAGCCTTACACTTCTACTAAATCCCAATCATGAACTCCTCTAATACCACTTTTAGAATCCCTAACCTAATTGGCCACCTAAAAAGTGCTATCAGGCTGGGTTCTATTGGACTTAAGCACACCTCCCCAAACACCAAAGGTTGCTCACTAGCAGTGTGGGTGTAAAAAGGACAAAGTGGGGAGGCTACACCCTTAGGGAATGATATATTACTGGTATGAGTAATAATACATAACATGCAGTGGAAAATAAAGTCTCAGAAGACTCAAACCAGACACACCAATGGTGGAAGCATAATAATATCGATAAAAAATGGAAACATAACTGAATAAGCAGTGGAGACAATAAACATGTCAACAAAACCACTTGTATCAGCAAAAAAACAAATCCTACATATCCCAATAGGTCATACATTTCAATATATAGAATGGGTTTCCAAAGGATGACCTCAACACAATAAATATATAGGCATGCTGATACAAAAGAGAATCCAAAATAGAAATCTACAGCTAAGGTAAGACCCTCAAGATCCCTTACCAACTCCTAGGAAAATAACTGCTATGATCTAACTCCAAAAGCCAATACCTTACCAGAATGTAAAGACATAAAGTCTACACACATCCCTAAGGACCCATGTAGGGTGTGAGAATGTGTCTTAGTAGGATACCACCCAAGTGTGCATACCCAATATGAGTGTTAATCATTTGTGATATAATAAAAAGGTAAAGAAAAGCATGTGTAATTTAAATAAATAAAGACTCCCTTGGTTCTCAAAATCCACCGAGGAGTCATCACCTACCACGAACGAAGCTAGAATCACTGAAGATGAAAGGATCCTTAGCCCATAGACCAAGGTATCCCTTGAGGTATAACATCCCAGGTAAACCCTCAGGTTCCACCTCAAATCAAGAAACCTGGCACACCATTCCTCCTAACACCTCATGTCTCAACAAATCAATGATGTCTTGAAGGCATGCCCAATCATGTAACCATTCCCTTAGGCCCTTGCTTAATAGCACACATATTCTCGAAGCCCAACATCCATAGGAACAATGATACTTTTCCTCAAATAAAAATCACCTTCAGATCATAGCATGACGTCCTGAGGAATATTGATTCCATACTTCAATATAATTTTAGGCCCACAACCTCAATCACAGTGAGCCTTAACACCCAACTGATAGCCTCGATCCTATCTACTGAAGGCCACTCACCTTCCCCATGGATTTCTATGACTGGCATCCCTAGTTCAAATTCACTTAATACATAACTAACATGTCCTCTACCCACATGAGTGTTCCAAAAAACATCATTATTGGGTCCTTATGTGTGCACACGACTTATATTTGTTCTCTTTCCATCATGAGTGAGCGTCAATCACCATATTATATGTAATCTTCATCATTACTAGCACCTCGTTACCCTATTACTATGTCACTCAAATATGATGGCCTCTCCATCCCATATCATGGGTCGTTACCTCAACCCAATAGCCTTGCCACCTCATTCGACACCTATGACACCCAACTGAAGGTCAACACCACCCAATCATATCTAGGCCATGCCCAACCAGAAAAACATCATTTCCATAATCCCATTGGCCAAGCCATCCCAATTTCCTTGGGCCAAGCCCATAAAAACCCTATGAGTCTCAATAGTACATCACAAGCATCATATATAAATAATTCACTTCAAGCAAGAAATTCAATTTAAAATAATTAAATTGTGTAATTTAAAAAAACATAACAATTCAAGGAAATTGAATTGATTAATTCCAACATAAGACATGTATATACAATCCACCTCAAAATTAAATAAACAATTCAATAAAATTTAATTGAAGAACTAGAAACCAAAAACAATTCTAGTTGATATAAACAACACCCCCTGGCCAAACCACCGAAGGAGAGATGGCCTTTTACTGGGCCTTTCTCATAAGAATCGGGCTAGGGAAAGCCTAAGGGAATCCCTTAAGGTAAATGATCAATATAATATGAAGCAACAAGGTCTCTCTCAAATTCACATGATGCACTAAAATATGTTCCCCCAAATCGACTAGCAAACACAAAAAAGGTATAAAATACCTAACATGGACTTGTAGATGTAGGAACGTCTTATATTAGGCTCTAACTCCGTGCGGTATGAGAGTTGTTAATGTTTTCACCATAATCCCTACAAATAGAGTTAAATGGATCAAATGGATTTAGTAGAAAGAGAGGCATGAGAAAAAAAAAGAGATGTATGGGTGATGAATGCCTTACCATCAATGTTTTATTGCACCTAATAATGACCAAATCAAAGATCAAATGAAGGAGGGTGATCAAAATAAAGAGGAAGAATGAATGATGCGTTCCCCAACTGTATGTGTGATATGTAGGAGAAAATAGGGAGAAAAAATAATAAGCAGGTAGTGGAAATTTCATAAAATAACCACTTTAGTGAGAACACACAGTTAACTCTCATGGTTTTCCAAACTATATACAAACCATTCGTGCTACAATGCATATTTACTGCCTATGTGGTAGTACCCATGCGTCTTACCGCATGGTTTTATCTAACGATAAAAAAACCAGGGGTCATCCATCTATCAAAACTGTAGATAAGGCTACATGGCCTTGTTATCACCTCAAAAAGTTTTCCCAAACAATGATCAGTGAAAAAGGGGATACACCATTATGTGGAAGTGGCCGCATGATTTTCCATAAACTATGCACCTTAACATGTACTACCAAAATAGGGTTTTTGGGTTCCAAAACTTTTGAAACCCATTTTACCTCACAAGGAAATCTAAAAGCCTCTAAAACATATAAAAACATGATATATAGCTAACCAAACTCTCATAAATTGGTTTGGATCATCGAAAAAGAAAAGGGTACCCCCACTATTTAAAATATTCAATACATGAGTGATTTTAGACCCGACTCAAAAACCCCATACGTTACATTCATATACATAACCCATCTCAGCTACCATATATTTGAATCATACTTTGATAATATGTATTGAAGGCTCTTATGATTAGTAAAAAAATAAACTTTTCACCCAAAA
Source organism: Viscum album (assembly GCA_963277665.1). Classification (NCBI taxonomy): domain Eukaryota; kingdom Viridiplantae; phylum Streptophyta; class Magnoliopsida; order Santalales; family Viscaceae; genus Viscum; species Viscum album. Next base: position 1,034,991,944 of record OY728159.1, read on the forward strand.
GATAATGTCGCCAAAAATTTAAGGCATAAACCACCACAACCAACTTGAGATCATGCATATGATAGTTCTGTTCATGAGTCCTAAACTATTGTGATCCATATACCATAACTTGATATCCTTGCATCAAAACTACCCCATGTTCAATCCAATATGCATCAAAAAATAGAGTATACTTTATGTTCCAAAGGATTGAATAGCAACAGGGAAGGGGGGGGGTGAATCAGTTGTTCAATTTTTATAAGTTTCAACACTTTTAAAATTTAACCCCTGCAACATATTAAAGTTCATATCCTTATTATTTTTAGTAAATAATTATACATGAAAAATTAGGATATAAATTAATGCACACATATAAGGCTTGAGATAAGTGGGAGAACCTACATCCTTTCCATAGACACTCCTGTGAGTATATCGAAATTCACTATAATGAAGAAGTGATTAAAATTTGTGACAAATACAATTAGACACCTTATATCTTATGAAAGGAAGTATTATACTGACTCCTACCAGTTTTCAAATTTTTATTACGAAAAATTTGATTAAAAAAATAAATAAAAACTTTGTTCAAACTGCACCACAAATTCTCAGTCTGTATACTTAGTCCAATTTGGATGGGTCAGATTCTCTCAGTCCCACGAGGGTTGGTCCAATAGAATCAATCTGAGGAATTCAGTTCGACGAACATAGTAAGACAAACTCATTATCAGTTTTCATTCCTCAAAAATCTGATCAATTACTCAGTATGATCTTCCTCAGTCCGATCTTCTCAGTCTGGTAAACAGAATATTTAGGTGTCTGACCTTCTTCTGAGATCTTAGTCTAGAAACAAAACTTGACAAGAATTATTCATCACATTTCCTTTTTATCACTCATTAAAAGATATAATATATTAATGTAATATGCTTCTATTTATAGGATAATCATAATAGTAAAGGTGGGAAACTGAAAAACCTTTCCCACTTACTCAAATTTTAATCCTTTTAAAAGAACTCACATTTAAAATTCATATTTGACCACTTCAAACCTTCTCAAGATTTCTCCTAAATGAGTCTTATCAATCATACTAAACATTATTGAGACCAATATAACTTCCTTATCTTCAATCTAATTATCTTTCTCAGCTTCAGTCCAATTAACTTCCTCAACTTCAATCCAATGTGACTAACTTCTTCTACTCATTACGATATGAATATCTTCCTCTGATCATTACTATATGACTATCTTTCTATCCTCATTACAATATTACTATATTTATTTATTCATTATGACCTAACTATATTCCTATACTCATTACAATTTTACTATATTCCCTTTTTCATTATGATATGAATTTCTTCCACTACTTTTTATGATTTTACTTTCTTCCTCATCTCATTATGATCTAATTAACATTCTCTGCTCATTAAAATGTGACTTTATTCCTCTTATAATTACCATATTTCTATATTAATCTTCTCATTACGATATAATTATCTTCCAATGATCATTATGATATGATTTTCTTCTTCTTCTCATTACAATCCGACTGTATTTACCAGAGTTAGTCTGATGGACTATCCTTCTTTGAGTCAGTCCAATTAACTTTCCTCCTCAGAGTCTGTATGATGAAATCCTCATAATTATGGAATTTTACTTACGATGTAATTATCATTATGATGTAATTATAATTGAGATGATAACTACTCTCTGATACATTGAAAATCTTAAATCCTCATTATCTATACTCATTCGGAGTTCTAAAGACACATGTTCCCGATACTTCTAGATTTGATGAAAACTTTTTCTTAATCCCTAGAACTGATACAATATTTATGATTCTACTATTTTTTTTCCAAATCTGTTATCATGATAGTTTTCATGATTTATGAGAACTTTAATATTGGAAAAGAATAATCTAACTTAAAATGAAATGTATTTTAAATTCCCTTACTTTCAACACCTATATTCTTTGCAACCAAAACTCAATATGATTGGAAGCACCTATTCTCTGAATTTCCTTCACAAGGATTGTATCACAAGTATTTTAGACAACTTATGATATTTTAGAATTAAAAATAGGCAAATCATTATCTTGATAATGGTTAGAAAGTTTAATAACTTTCTAACTACAAACATCACTATCTTCATTCAACCTATTTATAAATATTCTGAATTTCATTCTTAGAAACATATTTCTAACAAAAAACTTGTCTGATAGATATTTAACTTCATGCCGATGAAACTGAGTCTGATGGTGCATCCAATCAATATTATTACCGAACTTCGGGCTTCCATATTCCTTAAACCTTCTCCATCTAGTACTACTTAGTCCTAAAACATATGTCTGAAAACCTATGTCGGAAAAAACATTCTCAAATATAAAATTTTTTCTCCACCTTTGTGTTTGGATTCATACATTCAATAACATTTAGCTTTATTAAAAAAAAACTCATTTCTATGGTCTCGTTATGATCCCGAAGAACAAAAAAAATTATTTTTTTAAAAAAAATCAGTTGTCAAAAAATACGAAACTTTTTCAAAATAATTCATCAAAATGGTTCTTCAATCCCCCCTTCATATTTATTGACAACATTTGTTAACAATTTTTTCAACTCTCAGAATTTTTTTACAACTCAATGTTTTTAAATTTTATCAAAACATATCCATTCCCAAAAGTGAGTTTCTTAACACCATGTTAGTAGATAAAATAATTTTTTTGAAGAATTCCAACCCTTAGGGAAAAGATATTTTTTCAGTCATGTTAAGATAAAATCCCAATCACTTTTATCTTCTAATCACTTTTTCCTTTTTTTTCTCCCACATTTTATTATAACCACAACTTCATATTCATAAAAAAAAATAATAAAAAACTTATTACAAAATTTTATTTTAATTTCTGTCTCCCTTTTCAACATAATCCAATGTATGGCGGGGAAATTCCTTATTAGATTTAGGAAGTCATTAAAGGAGTATGAACATGAAATTTCATCCTCAACTCAATAAACCTTTCTTTTGGAATTTCTTTTGTGAGGATATCAACAATTTGATAATTCATTGAGATATATTCTAGTAAATCATCTCAAATAACAACTTTATATTTTATAAAGTGAAACATTATATTAAGGTGTTTTGATCTTGAATGTTGGATAAGATTTTTACAGAGATCAATTTTACACTAATTATCACACAGTATGTTCAATGGTTTATAAACTTTTACTTTCAAATATTTCAACTGAACTTTCATCCAAAATATTTGAGTATAAGGTTGAGTAGCTATTACATATTCTGATTCTATTGTTCTTAATGTCAGTGAACATTGTTTCTTACTATTTCATATCACACAACATTGACCCAAGAAAATTGTTCTCTCTGGTGTTGATTATATATGATTACAATCTCAAGATCAATTGATATTAGTATAACCATGAAAAATTTATCTCATTATTTATTTTTTCTAACAAACCATGTGACATTTCTCCTTTGAAATATCTCAGAATTCTCTTTGATACCAACAAATGTGATTATTGTGGATTACTTTGATACCTGACATAAAAGTCACAAAATAAAAAATATCAGTATTTGAGGTTGTATAGTAAATTATACTTCCTATCAACTTTTAAAAATCTATTTTATTCATACTTTTCCTGGACTCATGTTTACTGAAATTTTTGATCATAGATATACGAGTAGAAACTTCTTTGGAATCTTGCATCCCAAACTTCTTTAACAATTCTTTGGCATACTTTTCTTGAGATAAGAAAATGTACTTTTTTTGAACTTTTAATATAAAAAAGAATGTTATTACTCCCAACATTAACATTTCAAAATTAGTTTTCATTTACTCAACATACTCTTCACAAACTATTTCTTCCTCTCCATTAATAATTATATCATCCACATAAATAATTACAATTATAGTTATAGAGTTAACAACTTTCACATATAAGACTCTATAAACATTTTCATTAGAAAAAGTTAACATTATAAAACATCTATCATGTTTTAAATACCAGTAACGTGAGGCCTGGTTCAAACCATACATGGGTTTATTCAAAATAAAAACCTTGTTTTCATCATTATCAAGCTGAAAACCACAAGGATGTTCAATGTAAACTTCTTCCTCAATCTCAACATTTAAAAAAATAACTTTACATCCATCTAATTAACTTTTTAATTTGATGTACAACCACTAATATAAAAAATCTAATAGTTTCTAAAATTGAAACTAGAAAAAATCGTTTTCAAAAATCAAACCTTCCACCTGTGCATAGCCTTTACAAACAATTATTACAATGTTTATTGAAACCTCTCTAGGATCAATAAATTTATTTCTATAAAACAAGTTTGTTCTAATAAATTTTTCATTTTCTAGTTGTGGAATAAATTCCCATGTTTTATTTTTCACAATAATATCCAACTCTTCATTCATAGAATTCACCCAATAATTTCATTGAATAGCTTCTGAAACTGATTCCAGTTCAAATTTTTAGATAAGTGAAGTCCGATTGTCTAATATAAAAATTATTCGGTTCTGAACTAGAGATTTCTGATTTAAAATAATGTTTTTGGATTGAAAAAGTTTTTTTATGGTAGGAAATTTCTATGTTTCTCTTCTAGCTGCTCCTTCCTTATCATACGATTCTATTAAATCGTGGTAATGATGTTTTGACTCAGTTTCACTATTATTAAAAATCACCAGTTTATCCTCCTCAGTATTCTCAATAACTTTTGTTAAGGAATTTTTATTTTCAATTATTTTCACATCATATGAGTCCACCAACATTTATAAGCATTTGTTCCAACATTTGTAACTTCTTCCATTGGGTGAATAACCTATAAAAGTCCCATCCCAAACATTCTAATTAATCTTTACGAGATCTAGTTTATTGATTTTAAGTAACCATGTACTTAAAAAATCATCTAAGTACTTCAATGAAGGTTTTTTTATACCACATTTAATATGAACTCTTATTCATTTTCAGTCTCCAAAAGCATCTGATTAGTGCATGTACAACATTATTAATAGATTCTCTCTAATAAAACATTGAATGTTTGTATTCTACTAACATACTTTTTCCCATTTACACCAAACATTTATTCTTTCTTTCTAATACACTAGTTTGTTGTGGTATATAGGGAGCACTATACTGATGTTTGATACCAAGATTTCTCAAAGAAGTTTTAAAAACATTTATTTTGGATTCAGTACCATTATCTATTCTCAACCTCTTTATAAAAACCCCTATTTCTTTCTCATCTTCTTTTTTGAAGGACCTAATCATTTATACATCCTATGACTTATGTTTCATAAATATGATGCTTTTTAAGTGAGTAAAATTATTAATAAAAATTATAACGTATAAATATAATTTTTTTTGATGTCTCAACAACCCACATAAATTGGAATGAATTAGTTCAAGAGGATTGGTAGACTGAATCTCAACTCTCTTATTACTTTTGTTAATCATTTTCCATTTTTGACAAGTAACAAAAACATATTTATCTCTTCTTTTTAATTATGGAAAATAACAGACAACATAAAATTTAGAATTTTTTTTCATGTTTTTCTACCCATAGTGCCCAAGTATTCAGTAGAACAATTTATTTTCATCTTCAGTACTCAAGTAATAGGAGTTACAAAACAATCCGAGTTGAAATAAATTACCAGCAGTTCTTTCTCCTTTTGTGATAACTTTTCTATATTTCATACTGCTGATGATACAATAATATATTATGAAAATAACTTCTTCTCCATCATTAAAAAGTCGAATTACATTATGTAAGTTATGTTTTATAACATAAAAAAATAAAAATTTCTTATATGTCAACTTTTATACATTAATCTCAATTGTTTTGATTCCTTTGATTTTTAAGGAACTATCATTACCAAAGGTAACTGCTCCTCCATCATGAATTTCAACTTGTTTAAATATTTTTATATCACCTTCCATATACGAAGAACAACCACTATCATGTATCCTTGGTTTCTTCATTTTACTTGCTTTATTTATTCTTTCCATATTCAATTTATATTCTACTATAAGAAACATGTTATTGAAGGAGTTCCATACATGTTTTTTCATGATTAACTGCCTGATCACATATTCCAAAAACATATTCTAGATATTCAAGTTGATTTTTATGGAAATATTTTAACATACTCAGTTTTTTATTTTATAAATTATTATGTTTTAGGAAAGTTAATCACCAATCTTCCACCATGTATTTATATTTGTTCAAACCATCTTCCAAGAAGATACAAGTTATGCCAAAAATTATAAGCTCTATTCCCATACATTACACAACACCAATAATATCCAGAAAATCTTAATTTTCTACTGATGTAAGATGTGATAGGTTTCTCACATCCCTTCTCAATCCAAACTTTCCCAGCAATTTTCTTATCACCTAAAATGTTAGAATGATCATATAAAAAATTATTTTTTAGGGAATTGAATTTCAATTAATTCTTGATTTGAGTTTTCTAATCAACTCTAAAAGTCTCAGACTTTACATATAAGTATTATCTGAATTTTTAATTAATCTTCCTAAATGTATATTCAGACTCAAGAAGTTTTGATTGAAACTTGTTAACTTCTTCTTCTTTAGCTTCCTAATTCATACTAAGATCTCTAACCATCCTTCCATATTAAAAATTATTATTGTTTAACTTATGATCTCTTGTATGTATTCTTATTCTTGAATGACAACATTTTTTTACCATCAATAACTTTTCCATTGTCTATCTTTGTTATCCTAGATTCTTTCTTAAGAGATTTGTTTCGCTCAAGAAATTCATGAAGTTCTATTTTGAGATGATACTATCTATAAGATTCTTTACCTTCATCTTCTTCACTATTTGAGGATTATTCCATTTTCCCAAATTTTACAAGGAATATTTTATCCTTTTATGTACTTTCATCTTCTAAAGAATTGTTATCAATTGATTTTGATTCATATTTCTTACTCAACATACTTCTCTTGTACCAATAAAATTCTTTTTATATTTTTTGGATGGCATTTCTTCTTTATCATTTTTCACACTACATACATCATGTTTTTTATCATAAACATCTTGATATTCACTAACTTTATTCTTGGGGAAATTTATAGAAAATTTCCATATTCCCCCACAATCAAAAAATTTGAGAAAACGTTTACCTCCATACTTTCATCTTCCTCTTCAATAGTTTTTGGATATAAGAGACATGATTATTCATTCTAATCATCACCCAATTTATCTTCATAGTCATAAGCATTAACATTCTCAATATATTGTATTTTCATTTTTCTCATGGATTCAAAATCCATTTCACATTTTATCTTCTTTTTGAACATTGGAGTTTTTATCATTTCGTAATCAATAATAAAGTTATGAAACTCATCTAGAGATAAATCATATTTATATTTTAAATCATAAATTTTAGATTCAAACATGTATGAAAAGTTTCGCATAAGTTTCTTCACAATTTTAGAATTTTCTAGGACATATCTGAATCTGATGACATTGCAAACAATTTAATTTATTCTAGTAACGTATTCATCAAATGTTTATTTATCTCTCATTCTAATGTCTTCATACATATTATTCTAGATTTTTATTTTTTCTTCCTTCACTTTATTATTACCTTAAAATATAATTTCTATCTTGTCCCACATACTCTTTAATGTTTTCAGACCTATCACCTTCATATAAACATTTTATGATAAGTATATAAGGATAAAATTTATAGATTTTACATCAACTTTGATAATTATCTTACCAGTAGAAGTCATAGGGGAATCCTTCTAAGTAGGTCTAAAACCAATTGTAGGAGCATCAACAACATTAATTCCCGGATATAGGAGATAAGGAATCATCCTATTTTTTCATCCATAATATTTTTTTCCATCAAAGTTAAGAATTACTCTAATATTAATAAAATTGATATTATCCATGATAAAGATTCAAAAAAGGAACCTATATCTGATCCCAATTGAAGTTCAAAAGGATTAAATAACAACTAAGAGGGGGGGTTGAATCAGTTGTTCACTTTTTATAGGATTAAATACATTAAAAACTTAACCCCTATAACCTGTTAAATTTCATATACTTATCATCTTTTAGTAAATACTCATGAATATAAAACATGGAAAGAAAGAAAATAACATAATATTTACAAGGTCCAACCTCAGTGTGAGAACCTACATCCTTACGATAGCATCTCCCATAGGTCTATGGGAATTAAATACAATAAAGAAGTGAATACAACTTGTAAATCTCTTATTATACACCCTCTATCTCTCGATAGAAATGATTATACTAAATCCAGATAATTTATAATGGTTTGTTACAAACAATGAATCCATAACAAAAGAATAAATTATTTTTTCAAACTACTCCACAAATGCTATGACTGGATCCTCAGTCCGGTTTAGATGGGTCTAATTATCTCAGTCCAGTGAGGCTGGGTCCGACGGTCTTATTCCGATGAATTCAGTCCAATAGACTCAGTACGATGAACCCCTTATCAATCTTCATTTCTCAAACTATACTCAATTTATATGTATTTTATTCTTCAGTTTGATCTTTTTAGTCTTGTAAATAAATCTTGACAAAAATCATGTAGTGCTCTTCCTTTTCTAAACTCATGAAAAGTTACAAAGTATGAATGTCCTATGATTCTATTTATATGAATCTGATAATAGAAAAGGAGGAAAATTAATTTTTTCCCACTTACTCAAATTTAAAATATCCTAAAATAACTCAAATTTAAACATTAACATTTATTGCTCCAAATATTCTCAAGATTTATACAATATTAGTCTTCTCCAACATACTAACTTTTCTTCAGACCGATATAACTTTCTCAAGTTCAGTCTAATTAACTTCTCTAGATTTAGTTTGATTAACATCCTTAGCTTCAATATGATGTGACTGTGAATAACTTCCTATTCTCAATATGATATATCAATATTCCTCTACTCAATATGATCTGACTATCTTCCTCTACTCATTAACATATTACTATCTTTTTTTTCTCTCTACGATCTGACTATCTTCCACTATGCATTATGATCTAATTATATTCCTCTGCTCATTATGATATGACATTCTTCCATCGCTCATTAAAATCTAACTTTCTTCCCCTTATCATTATGACTTGACTATATTCCTCTTCTCATTAAAATATGTATTTCTTCCTCTACCATTTCAGTATGACTATCTTCCTCTGATCATCATGATCTAACTATCTTCCTTTGCCCATTACAATATGACTATCCTTATTAGAGATATTCTAATTAACATTCCTTATCAGAGTCAGTCAGATTAACATTCCTCCTTAGATTAATTTTTATGGAATCCTCATAATTATGGAATTTTCATTACGATTTAATTCTCATTATGATAGAAACTCCACTATACAACATTGAAAATCTTCAAACCTCATCAGTAGTAACTCATTCATACTTTAGAAAACATCTACGACTGATACTTCTTGATCCTATGTAAACTTATTCTAGATCCATATAATGAATAAAATCTATTCTATTCTTCCATTTATTCAAAAGATTTTATCATGAGAGTTTTCGTGATTTATAAGAACTTCAATATTAGCCCTATAGGGCGCAGATCAGTGGTTATGCGCCTGTTGTACCTGTGGTGGTGAGTTGAGGAGGTCCTGGTTTCGAGCCTCCACGTTTGCATATTTTCAATCCTTTGTTTCCCTCCACCGGACCTACCATGTATAAGAAATTCAATATTGGAAAAGCATCATCTGACTTACAAAAGAAAGTATTATTACTTCCCTTGTATTCAACACCACATTTCTTTCCAACCAAAACTCAATACGATTTGCAATGCCTATTCTACCTCTTTCCTTCATAAGACTTTAATTACAAGTGTTATAAGTTCCTTATGATATTTTATAATTAAAAATTAGTAATTAATCATCTAGATAAAGGTTATAATGTTTAAGAACATTCTCACTCCTAACATCACTCTCTTCTTTTAACATTTTTAGCAACATTATAAATTTCATTCTCATGAAATTATTTCTAAAAAAATTGTTACTGATAGATCTTGAACATCATTCTAATGAATTTGATACCAATGGTTCATCTGATCAACAATATTACAGAACTTCCACCTTCAATATTCCTTACACCTTTTGCATATGATACTTCTTAGTTTGAAAAACTGTGTCTAAAAACCTGTGTCTAGAAAACAACTTTCTCAAAGATAAAAACTTTTCCTCCCCATTTGTGTTTTGATTCAAACATTCATCAACATTCCTATTTATTTTAAAAAACTCATTCTGATATCCAGGGTATGATCTTGAAGAACAAAAACATTCTTTTATAAAAATGTTACTTGTCAACAAATACAAATATTTGTTAAAACAAATCATCACAATGATTATTCAATACTCTTCACCCAGACTGAGTAAGATTAGAATTGGTGTTATTTTCAAACATTTATTTATCTCATATAATTAATTCTCACATGATCTAAACCATTCAAACTTTACACCCTTCATAGCTAGGATCGAGAGAAGCACTTCCATGTGGGAAAACTTTTTGATGAACCTTCGGTAATAACCCACCAATCCTAAGAAGATTCGAATATCAAAACCATTCTTGGGATGCTCCCAAGTAACCATTTATTGAACTTTATCTATTTCACTAACAAAACCTCCTCCAAAATGATTTGTCCCAATACATTTACTTTATTGATCTATAATTTTCTCTTAGATAACTTCTCTTAAAACCAATGCTCTCTTAGTGTACTATATAAAATGTAATTTTTTTGGCATAATCATCACGAGTCTTGGAGTACACCAATATTTGATCAATGAAAAAAACCAATAACTATTAAAAATACAAGTAAAATATTTAATTCATTAAATATATAAACATAGTAGGAGTATTCGTTATCCCAAACAACATTACAATTAACTCATAAAAACGATAATTTATTCTTAAATACATATGTGGTATATCAGAAGGTCTCACCATCAGTTTATGATACCCCAGTCTCAAATAAATCTTAAATAATATGCATGGACCCTTAATTTAGTCAAAAATATCATCCATACATGGAAGATGAAATCGATTCTTAATATTTATCTAGTTTATCTTTTGGTAATCGGAAAAAAATTGCAATGTATCATCATCTTTCCTAAAAAAATAATGATCTTCAATGTGGCACAATCATAAGGATAAATCCTTTATAATCCAACTCTTCTAGCAGACTCTTAATCTCTTGAAGCTATTCTGGTTCCATCCTATAAGGAATAAAAATTGGCTTATCTCTTGGAATCAACTCAATCACAAACTCAGTGTCACTCTTAGGTGTAAACCCTAAACATTCATTAAGAAAAACATCATGAAATTGATCCAATATAGAATGGAATATGTCATTATCCACTCCCCCATTATCAAGCATTAGAATTTCCACCTGGTTTGTGAGATCATTCATTTTTTTAAGAACTGTCCCTATAAGAACTGCCTGGATATCCCATTCCCCACAATGAATATAAGAGTCACCCTAAGGAGCCATAAAAATCAATCTTCAACAGTAATAATCAATATAAACTTGACACATAACCAACCGGTTCATTCCCAATATTAGGTCAAAACTTGAAATATTAAGTATGAACAAGTCCCAAATGATATGTTACCCACCAATTTCAAGGGTTCACTCGTTGCGATGAAGTATAACCTCTGATATCACCCCTAAATACATGTTTATTGACAGAAAACCAAACATATACTCCACCACTGAAAGAAATCATTTTATAAACATAGAATATAAATAATATTGAGAAGACCCTATATAAAATAAATAACTAACAAGTGTGTAATATATAATAATCATACATTGGATAGTTGATGATCCAATATCGCTGCCAACATGTGCTAGATTAACTACATGAAGGTGGATTTTAACTGTTCATTGGTCTCTATTCTATGTATCGTATGTTTCACTACCCTATTGATATGGATACTCTTGTCCTGAAGTACCACACCCCACCCAAACTAGTACAATTAGTGGAACTCCAATAGCCTGACTGGTATGAGTTAGTCAATCCCCTTACACTACACTGCATTGGCACAATTCATCCATCGCTACCCATATATTGAGGGTTTATTCAAAACCTCTGAAGGTTCCCTATCCTTCCTTAGGCACAAAACTCCACTGGTGGTTAAATGAAGCAACCTTGTATGTGAAAAGTCCTGACACAATAATAAAAGAGTATGTGACTACTTCCCTAAGTGGATAGTCCACTCCCTTGGTCTCTCTATCTACCACCACCTTGGTAAAAGTTCTCATAATGACACTTCCTACCATTAGAATATATACCACCATATAACCTAGATGATTCTACCTATACAACACTAGAAGCCTCCTTCATATTCCCATTATAATTGAGTGTATAATTTACTACCTTAGAAAAATTCTATAACTAGAAGATATTTATCTAAGACTTAATCTAACACCCATTCCCATATCAATGTAAAATTAGAAGTATAATAAAATTAAAAGGTCTAAATACCAACACACCAAAACTAAAAAAGAACCCAAACCACTACAAAGCGGTAGATACCCAAAATAAACTCCAAGATCCATTTTAGATACATATTTAACAACTAATCTCCACCTTCTCTTGGTCCACATAAGACTATGCTTAAAAGCCTATTGTATGCATAAGACATGAAATGTGTGGAAAATACACATATAGTGGTGAGTATAAACATACCCATTAGGACACCCTGAATTCACCAAACATAAATATTCAAGGGAGTAAACAACAAATCATTATAAAGATATTTTAATAAGAATATGAGACATAATAATACAAATAACTTAGATATGATCAAAGGTGGAAACTAAGTCTCAAGGTGAGGTCACATCCTCACTGCCAACCAAGGATTCAACTAGAGGATCAATGAAAATATCTTCCTAAGAGAATACATGTTTCAGGTCTTGCTATACCGATGACACTCATCCGATAGGATATACTCATTGGGTCTTTACATGAAGAAGCGCCAAGGAAAATGATAGAGATCATTTGATATACTCACTTGATCATAACACAACTCACTGAAAGTAAATAGATATCAATACACTGATGGGGTATCATACCTAGGGAATTTATGGTATTCCCGAAACTAAAAGGAATACCCTACTAGATAGGGGATCAGGCCTGCATATGTTAGTTACGTGACTCCTAATAGCCTAACTATAGAAGAAGATGAAGGGAATGAGGATACAACCCATAATCCTCACTGAAGGATTCCTTCTATATTCCACCAAGGGGATATTATTCAATGCTCAAAATAAGATTTCACATTGAACCCTCATAGAGGAAGATTGAGGAAACTCACTCTAAAAAAATAAAAGGAGAGAATAAACCCACACTGATACAATTTGAGAGAACACACCCAATATCATACCATAGCTGGTCAGAGAAGAGAAAGGGTTTTAATTTTCCCATTAAGGAGTATAGAGTGTGTCCTATGGGGTATACGATGTGTCTAACTATGTTTGGAACTACTCGTGTCTTTTTTGGCTTATACAACACGTCTTACTACAGATACACAACATATCCACTAGGGGTACATGACATATAGTGGTCGAGATGGAAGACAATGTGAATATTATGGTCTAGCCATGCACTCTGGCTCATGCCTGTGTACTATGGTCATGACCATAATGCTGACCCTATCAAGGTACTCTCTAGAGTATATGGGGTGTACACAACATCACATGATGTGTAAGGGCTAGGCCAAAATTAGGTGTGTGCTGCTCACCAAAGCCTATGTACCATCCAAGGTATACGGTGTGTGCCCCACTACACATGATGTGTGGGACCACATGGTCTCCTATGAGTGTACACAATGTACATGAAAATCCATTTGAGAAGGGGTTACATGTTGTCTAATCCCACATAATGGCATGTAGGGTCACATGAACTCCTGAATGAGTACTCCATGTACATGATGTGCATGCCAAATAAGGGTCACAAATCGTATGGTCCCACCACATGATGTGAGATATCTAACTCAATGTGTAAACCCTATCTTCTACATATGGAGGACTACATGATATGTGTTACAGAACTACATGTTTTGAATGTTAGGATTTTTCATAACCCGTTGGTCTCTACATGGTTCTACTCATGCTGACTCCTCCCTTGTTCCAGTGTCAAATCACATACATATATCTATAGATTAATGTTTCCAGGTCCTTGAATATCACGAGTGGTCGGATTCCAACCACCTTTTAGTAAAAAAACACAAATCAACCCCATCCTAAATCCACCACATGGGTCAAATCATGGGAAGACCTCTGTCTACACCACAGCTAGATTCCCATCATCATCGGTGGACAAATTATTTCTACCAAATCTATGTGTGGATCATACTCTATTTCACCACTTTACTGAATTCTGAATCTATGCATAAAGAAGACTCGATCCGGTCCCTGTTCCATGTCTGATCTTCTGTCACATCGCTTCACACCTCAACTGTACTTTTGATCCCAAACCAGAGCCCATGGTAACGATCTGTTGGGATAAATAATTATTATACAACAATTGTATATCAATTATTTTTTGAACCACCAACAATAGAAAACATTGATGATGAACATGAAAATAATAATGGGAGTAATGCACAAAACATAAATTTGAGTAATGAACTTTGGCATTTGTTCAGGTTAGCCTCAATCTATTATTATGGGGTTGATGAACGAATGGATAATCAATAATAAACAAATAATAACAATTCCAAATTCTTAGAAGATAAAATCAACAATTTCAAACAATGATCTACCCATGAATAAATTTGTTTAAAGGATTGATTCATGTTCATTATGGGATAAAAAATGTGGAAATAACCAAGATAAAGAAACATTTGATCTTGATTTTAGATCAATTTTGGATGAAGAATAGTTCTACATAATTTTCATTGGTGATATCGAAGAAATCTATTGGTGAATAAAAAATCCACTATATCGATCGTTGATCCACAATTTGGTTGACGTCCACCAACTCACTCCCATATACTCTCTCTCCATATCCCTTTGGTTATACAGGTTAACCTAGGATTTTACCATAATTGGACATAAATAGAGGTGAACTAGGTCATTGAAATTAATTAAATAATAAATAAATAATTAAATTTATTTATTTATCAATTCTCTTGTGAAGAATTTAAAACATAGAAACAAAAACACACAAAGGTTATGTAGTTCCTAGGGTAAACATCACATTTTGGATTTGATGACGGTATCATATTTTCCACATGGAACATCACTTAAAAGATATTCCATTATTTCCATAAAACTACACTCACATGATATATTATATTTAGTATTTTTAATATATCTACACTGAGGCTCTCAAGGACTTATAATTCAACACCGAATTTATGAGTATCTCTAGAAACATTCTTTAAAATATTTCAAAGTGTAAAACAAAAATTTTAGAGTTGAAAGATGATGTGAATTATTCCCAACAATAGTATACTTTTATGGAAAATAATTTCATCATGAAATAAAGTAGGTAACATTTGAAAATATTTTGAAGTAGGTAACAGTTGTTATAGGATGTGATTAATAAAATGAATATAATCTATTGGAGTAGTTATAACACCATATAAAATAATAATATGTTCATATCATGAAAATATGCCATAATAAATGGAAATTGAGACTAAAATCTTTAAAAACATCACAATTCATGAAGTAGGTAACATTTGACAAGTGTTTTATGTAATAAAAAAGTAAATAAACGAAAAATAAGTATGAAATTTAACATAATAAAATAATGGGGTATAATATACCCAACTTATAAGAAAAATGTTTAAGATGAACAATCATAACTCAATGAATGAAAATTGAGTTAATTAAAACACACAACTTTAGTCTAGACTTCCATTAAAGAAAATTAACCTCTCGTGTCATAAAAATAACTACCAAAATCACTTATTTCAGAAATTTAATCATTAATAATTCAATACATACATTTTGATTAAAATAAATCATTATTCATTAATTAACTCATTAATGTTTGTTATCATTATTGTGTGTTAGTAATTTTGATTGTTTCACATATGTTTTATAATGCTCACATCCAACCCCATTCTTTAATCCAAATTTCATCATTATATGATTATAAAAAATACTAATATACATTTGATTTAATAAAACATGAATCCCAATAATCATTTGATGGATAATAAATGATTTGTGAGAATGGAATCCATGACAATATATGTTTCTAGTAATTTAATGAAGTTCTTAGAAGGATCAATTATATACACTGAGGGGGGAGGGTATCAGTGGAAGGTGATTTTTGAAATTTATTTTAAGAAAAAATAATCCTCTATAAATTTGTTAAGGATATACTAAATATATATAAACTCAACCACACACAGTCATGCAAAAAATAAATTATAAGGAACACACAAACTTTTACAAGGCTTGGATCTAGTGATGAATCATACGACTTACCATTGATGGTTATTCCCCCCAACCATTGAATCTTTTCATTTTATCCCCAAGTGTAAGACTCTTAGAATATTTTGTGTGGAATCCCACCCCACATGTTAGGAGTCACAACCAACATCACTACTTTACAATGTAGTATAAAAGATGATTACACAATAAAGAAGGTCACCAGAAAAACCAGGTTTCATAAAAAACAAAGAATGAAGATCTTCTTCCACGAGCCTCTAGGATATATAAGAAAATATTTCCCACAATGAAATCTTTTAAGTGATGTACAAAATATTCCTAGACTCGAATTACATCTTCATAATACATGATTTTCATCAGATGACAATAACTAAAGATCAAAACTTAGCTTCAATCACCTCTTGTTCTCCCCCTTTATCACATAGTATAAAACCTCATCATTTTTTGTTTCTCACAACTCATATTTTTTTCATATCTATTTTTTGATAAAAATATTCCACCACTCATACTATCATTAATTTTTTTTTAAAATATAGGAGACATGACATGCGATCTCCACACTCTATATTCTGATACACCATCGATATCACACCCCATGATCTATTTATTCACCCCATGATCTCTGTGACTTCTAACAAAGAGAGTATCAGCATCGTGGCCCAAAATGATTTTACAACATATTAAAATAAACATTTAAATATCCTTATGATTAAATGTTAGCTCCTTTAAATCATGTTGGAATTTTAGATTAAATATCAAGGCCTCTGATTATGGAAAAAATTAAAAATAGTTCAAGAAACATCAAAATTTATCCTCTTTAGAATATCTGAATTATATAAATTTGTAGAAAACCAATCCATATGTAGCGAGAAATCTAAATTGGCTATGGGGAGGAAAAATTGATATATAGAAATCGACTATGTGGTTCTCAATAGAAAATATCTATGTAGTATATTTTCCAACATGAATTGACTATGTGAATCTGCATTCGACTATGTTTCCAATCAGTTATATCATTCTCATCGTAAATCATCCACATGACTCATTTGGACACATCACTAAAAATATCAACATTAATTAAAAAATGGTTATGTCCATCATTTAGATACATGGAACATTTAGTTACATACCTGAATCGATTATGTGATTTTCCTATAAAACAAATATGGTTATGTGAATTTCCTATATGAATTTCCCTTTCACCAAATTGGTTACATGAAATAAATGGCTACCTGAATCCACCCTTAAAAAAATTGTCTATTTCAAACCAATATTCACCCAAACTCAAAGCGAACAACTTTAACAGAACTTCATCCCATCTCAGAAGCACTTGATATAATCATGAAACTTTCTTCCATGATATATAACTCCGTATAAACTAGGCTATGAAATTTCATACTTACGAGTTCCTCAAATAAGGTTGTCAACAAATACAACAAACCATACTCATAAAGAACCATTGGATATTCAAGCTTTGTCAAATCATGAAACACATACACATGGTTCTTCAATATCCACCTTTGGATTTGTTAACAATCAATTATAAACCCCTTGAATCACCAAAACTAATAAAAACTAAGTTCTTGAAGAAACATAACCTTTTCATTGTATCTGAGGTGATAAAATTATTGAATACCACTACTTCAACTCCGACGTGTCACTACCTTCAATGTCGCCTAGGATAAATTTTTAAAGACCACTATAACAACTCTAGTGTGTCACTTCCTCCACCCCCACTAAGGAGAATTATTGGAAGATCACTCAACTTCAACTAAACTAGATAAATACCTTCCTCACTACTTTGATCACAAATTCCAATAATGATTTATCATCATATTGATAACATATTTAGCATCACCAAACTTAATAAAAACAAAAACCCCATAAAACCTACACTCCCCATTTATCATAGACATATCCACCCATTTGAAAACATAATCCAGAGGATCATGGGGGATCTCAAAGAAACAAATACTGAAGTGTATGGGGAATAATGAACATGAAATTTTAGTCTTAACTCTAAGAACCTTTCACATAACCCATATTTTATAAATATTTATACAAGATGTTATTTTTTGATAATATATGTTAGTTTTATTTCACCTGAATCCACCTTATTTTTGATAAAATGATATATAATATTAATATGTTTATAATGATAGTGTTGAACGTGATATTTTGAAAGATTAATAGAGCTCTCATTATCACTAGACATTTTTTTACTATACTAGAACACACAATCAACATCAATAAAGAACACACCACCAAATATGGATCTATGATATGTACAGTCACCTACCCAATCTACACATGTTTATGAAATAAACTCTAGATCCAAACTGAACTTGTATAGAAACAAACAATTCAAAGTTCCTTTTATATATCTAAGAATTATTTTAATTGAAAGAAATTTTGACTCCTTAATCTCACTTGGATATCATGCATAAAAATTCACCACATAAACAATTTTTGTCTGGACGCTGTGAGATATAAAAAGATACCAATCATGCTTATGAATGTATTATGATCAACCTTCCTTCATTTTCCATCTTTTCTCAACTTCATGAAAATAGATATGGGTGTAGAATACTATTTTTATTTTTTATATCCCAAAATCCTTCAATAATTATTTGGAATATTTTTCTTGTGAAACAAAGATATGATTTGAGTTTTTATTAATATGTAAGCCCAAATAATAGTTCAATTCCTCCAATATAGACATCTCTAATTTTTTTTTATTTTTTAAGAAAATTCATCACATAATATAATATTATTACAAGAAAAAATAATGTAATCCACATAAAATATCACTACTAGCGTGTCTATGAAATCCTTGTTCACGTACATGTTTCTGTCAACAATGCCTTTAGAAAACACCATTTTTCTTAGATAATCATAATGTTTTGAATTCCATGACCTTGGATCAAATTTAATCCATAAAATTCATAATTCTATATGAAAACCATTATTCCATCATTATCAAGAATGGATCCTTTTGATTGTTAAATAATAACTTATTTAAGAAGGACACCATTGATAAATGCATACATTGAATACATTTTAAAAACATTATAATTCTTATGAGTTTCCACTTCTAAGAACATATTTATTTTCAAAAGTCTATAAATTGGATAAAAATTTTCTTTAAATTAAATTCATTCCATTTGTGAATAGCCTTTGAAAAAAATATATCCTTGTTCTATATGACTTCACCTTTTTCATTAATTTTGTTCCTCAAAAACCATCTTGTACGGATCAAATTTTTGGTTTTGTCATGGGAACATGTTTCCATGTAGGATTATTCTCAATTTAATTGAGTTCTTCATTCATATATTTCATTAATTAATCATGCTCAATATCTCTAAACACTATTCTATGTTAAACATGTGATAAAAGAGTGTTTTGATTTTCAAATATTTTGACACTTTTTAGTCTAAACTGGTGAATTTTGATTCCCAATGATATTCTCAATGTGAATTTTTTTGTTATTATTCAAAAACGATTTCTTTTATCACTATAACCTATATCATTATAAATAGTTAATTCTTAATTTTCATCAAATTATTTCAGTCAGATTTCAAAAACTTTCCCATCTATGTTGTCAGAAACTTTCCTGCAATTTTTTGTGAGATACTCAAAAATATTCTTAAATTTGATGACTCATTTTTCCAATATTTTCATTAAATTTTATATCCAAACACTCAAAAATTTTATGTAATCTATCATTCAAGCATCTGTAGCAATTACCACTAGATAAATAGCCCATAATGACTCTATTATTAGCATTTTATTTAATTTTTTCCATATTTACTCCATTGATTTTGATATAAAAAGGAATGATAAAGACCATGATTTTTTTCATTACAATATTTTTTTGGTACCATATACTATAGGGTGCATAATGTGTTTTGGGTTTGGTGTGACTTTCTTATCCAGGTCGATTACTTGGTAGTGGTTTTCTAGGATGTGTAATTGAACCCAACCAAATTCCCCCACTTGTGATCCAGTTAGTGTCTCGTTACTCAAATATCATTTTTCTCTGGCTTCTCTCAGTTTGGCGAGCCCGATTTAAGCCGAACAACTCTTTAGTTGAACAGAATCTATTGGCTTCCATTTTCCCCATTAGAAAGAATAGTGGTCATTGAAGCGTAATGATGACATGAAACATTAAATAATTATTCTTCCCTTGCATTTAAATTCCCCATAGAGTTGAGAATGATTACTTGGTAACTATTGGTATCAACTTCTCTCCCTGTGGAACCTTTTTCATTGGGCACAACACCTCAGCAGATGTTGTCGCTTCATACTAGTTCCGTGTGAGGAGCCGCCACACCCTGAGATTCAAGTTTTCCTAAAAGATTAATTTATATGTTGCGAGTAGGACCCTTAGATCCTAAATGATGAATGCAGGTTGCTCAAATCATGGGGTGCACAACATCTGACTAGAGACAAAAAACACATTATTCTTCTCAGCTGTGTTTCTACCTGGAATTGTCATAACTGTGGTTTCCACTAGGCGCATTCCAAACTCTATGGCATCCCATGGTGATCTTGTTTCCTCTCAGACACATAGTTGTCATGTTCTATTCTATAGTGAAATCTCTCTATGTTTCACTATACCATCTATGGATTTTTAGAATTCTTCCTGATTCTTAATTTTTTGCATTGTAGAATCCTCCCTTGACACACAACCAAAAAGAGCTGCCACATTGCACCACTACACCACAATATAATTAGTCGTCTTGGAATGCACAACAAGTAACTTGGATGATTGAGAATGAAATTGTTCATACTCCTCTTTTGTTTCAAATCTCATAGTTGATGTGACTAGCTCCTCCATGTATACTAATGGTTCATTATCCTATATAAGGTAGGGAGTAAGAAAATTACTCTACATGCTGCCACTAATAACTACCTTTAAAATCGGGTGTCGGTCCCATTATTGACTAACCAAAACTACATTATCATTCCAATTCTCCCATGTTCCTAAAATTCCATCCCCAACGTTCATGTGGAATGTTGTGCCCAACATCGCACCGTGCCCTTGAATCATTGAGGCTCCAGTCAGAGTAGATTATTCCATAGAAATCTCGGTCATCAGAGAAGGTTGAGTCACCTTGAGTTATTGCACCTTCATGTCTTGAGTTATATTTTCTACTGAAACCTAGTCCTGAAAGTCATCCAAATCAAACTGAACTGCTTCATCATGTACTTAACCTGGGTGTACCTCCACCATACATTGCATAAGAGAAATGATTCTCATAGATATTTAGCTCATTCTCACCGTATGGATTTGGCTCGCATATATTGCTCGAGATCCTGCTCAGCCTGATGAAGTTGGATCAATGTATGAATTTATGTTATATTCTTGTTTCCACATATTCTACTATTGTCACCTTTTACATTTCTTGTCAGAAAATTTTCAACCGTGTGCCCCTCATATAGATGTTTTTCCGGTTGTTCATGCCTCTATTGAATGTAATTGGAAATGCATGCCACCTTCCTTCCACTTCTCAACTAGAAAATTTTCAGTCAGTACTTATCTCTGGTATTGTTCATCTTCATAGGGGCAAGATTTTAGCATGGTGTTGCCAACATAAAATGGTGGTGCGTCCTCTGTGGAATGTGAGTCATCTATGAAAGCCTCCATCGAGAAAATGTCAGAGCATGAGCGTCAGACACATGACGATTGGTAACATCCTCCGAAAGTGATAGGGCAAGGCATGAATCCATAAAAAAAGATCCTTTAGTGTTTGAATCCTCTAATGGATATGAATCTAGCAACAACGATTGCAGAAACCAACATAACTTCCCTAAGTAATGAGAGAAAAACTGGTAGCGCCCCCACTCCTATTAACGTAACTCATATGGAATTCGATGGCAGGTCAAACCAAGTGTTAAGACCCAACCCCCAAACAATTGTATTAATAATAGCATGACACTATTTTAAGTATAAAATATTGGTTTAACCAGTTTTTACAATGGAGAAAGATGTTATGGAAGAAGGAAAATAGAAAGGGAGAAGATGTAATCTTGGGAGCCCATAGGATCTCCCACCCAAGCCTACCGACCACCAAACTAAATTCTTTCTTACCTCCTTAGAGTGACCTCCTTCATTTTATTACCACTTTCCTCAACCAATTATTCCATTTTTAGCTCCAGGAGAAACCTGAGGGATGCATAAATTCTCACAAAGCGAACAAAAAATGTTTGAAACCAGGTGTTGAGGAGGTTGTTGGGACATCTTCCTTCCTCATATGTGAAAATTATAGATGGACCACACCTCCTGGGTATGTTGTATCCTCTGAGCTGAGCAATATAAATCCTAGAGGGGCAATCACCATGAGTGGGCTCACTATTTAGTTGTACCTTCCTCTTATCCTCACTGGGGTCTTGTCCTTAAACATTAACAGGATCCAACCTTAAATCAGAAGGGGGCGCCACTTCATTTTCATAGGACCTATACAACTACATAGAGGGACCAAAAGAGTGCAGTGTAGACTGAGCTCTAGGCTTTGACACTATTTTTGGTCATGTTTTAGTAAAATAAAAGAAATGATATATTAATCAATACAAAAAAGAAATGATTTTGATTTTCCTTCAATTTGTTTAGATGTGAAATTTAGTAAAATAAAAGAAAT
The DNA here is from genome assembly GCA_963277665.1 of Viscum album. Lineage (NCBI taxonomy): Eukaryota > Viridiplantae > Streptophyta > Magnoliopsida > Santalales > Viscaceae > Viscum > Viscum album. The sequence continues at coordinate 1,035,015,029 of OY728159.1, forward strand.
GATTATAATTTCTCTTCATCATGTTTGGTGACAATTTTTAAAAGAAAATAAAATAAATGTTTTGGAAATATGACAAAAAAACAACCCTTATTAAAAAATATAATTTTCCAATACTCATTTATTCCAAATAAAAAAATATTATAATTTTAAATTGTATCTTTCCTTTTTAAATAAATAAATATATTTATTATAAATATATAATTATAAAAAGACGCATTCATAAATATAAATATTTATAAAATAAATTTTTAATCATATATATATTAATATATTAAATATATATTAAAAATATATTTATAAATTTTTGTTATTATTATTTATAATAAGAAAGTTTAGATATCAAGCATACTTAACCCTAAAAATTTATTATTTAAAATAAAATTATAACAAAATAAAAGCATGTGGAACATCAAAGGCCACAAAAACATCAAAGTGGAAAAAACACCACCCAAAACAACAACCAAACATAGATTAAATACATAAACCATTTAATACGCTTGATTACCCATCTCATTAATGAGTAAAGTCCCAAAAACATCACTAATATGGTCACAATCACAATGAAATGTCATTGTCACCTAATCAACACTTTGACACCATTGAACACCCAATAACATGTGGGAAATATCCTACAAACATTTATTCTATAGGATGCCATGGTTCACAAACCCTATAGAAGGTTGTCAACTGAGGCCAACTCGCATCCGAAGGCTAGTACTGCTGGCCTGAGGACAAACCACTCCTACCATCCATTGACGTGAATGAAACCCTATTGTCAACATGTCCCCTAAAATGCATCCCAAAGTCACACACATCCCACGGTCTTCACGTGAATACGATCGACTGAGGTTCTCATACACACTATCCCCTATGCTCGTAGAGTTGTAGATAACATCCATCCAATCACGCTGAGGTTGTCGCTATCCTCCACCCGGTCTCCATCCCCACCATCACGAGGTCACCTACTTCAGGGTCATCACACGCAGTCACTGATTAGCCTTGAACACCGTTGTTGAGACTCCTTCTACTGACATGCCAGCAATGCCCGAGAATGACCATAGTCAACCTGAATCCCATCATCACCAGTACCCCATGACCTAGGGTCATCTCCGCTAACCATACCACTCTTGACTTCTATCACCATCATTCAACAAACTTGTTGACTGCCTCGTCGCCTATCCTATCACCACCAGGCCCAAACATCATTTTCGGGGTACCAAACATGCCATGCCACTTGTCACTGGAGATCCATCACTGACCTTAAGCTCTCCACCATAAGTGTTCTATAAATTATGCTGAAAAAATATTTATATACACATAATCAATTTTTTTATACACTTAATTATTTATAATGAAAATTATTTATACTTAAAGAATAAAAATTATTTCTATTAATAGATTCAAAATTATCAATTCATGGTAATAAGAATTATTTATAAATTATTTATATAATTTTTTAATTCAAAATTATTACTTAAAGGTAACAAAAAATATTAATTCAAAAATATTAATTGAAAATAAATATTAATTCAAAAAATTTAATTGAAAACAATTATTAATTCAAAATTATTTGTAAATTATTTATATTAATTATTTATATTAATTATTAATTCAAGATAATATAAATTATTTTTAATAAAAATTATTTATAAATTATTTAAAATTATTTATATACAAATAATCAAAATTATTAATAATTGTTTTTTATCATTACTTGTAAATTATGTTAAAGGTAGAAAACCCATTATTTACAAATTACTTTAAACAAAATATTTATATAAACATAAAAACACTATTTTTTTATTATTGATAATCATAAAGGTGATCATTTATATAAATATTAATTCACAAAAACATTGAATAAAATATTCATCGGGGGTAATGTAGCTGATTTAAAAAAATTGCATGAGATCTCTAGGTTTCCTTCAAAATCACCCTGATTTTGGGGTGATTGGAAATCTATAGTGGGGGAGAAATTGATTTCTCTCCGTTTATCCTCAGATAATCATTTTTTTCCTATAGTAGAACTCACCAAATAGTAGAAATAAAATATCGGACTATAAATCATTTATTTTCCATCCAAATCACTCCTTCCAAATGAAGCATGAGTTCGCCAAAAACATTGAACTATAGATCTGTCACCATTCCCCTCAAACCATCACACAAATTCATCCAGATAAATGGTATTATCCTAGATACCTATATGAAAATCAATAGGAACCATTCCACTAATATCAAAACAATTAGATACATCCTAACAAACTAGAGCTATGGGGAATGATCTACAACCCACTGAATCACACCTCTAAACCCAAATATGCCATGTTATAGGATCCTGCTTCAAATGAAATTCATAGGACCTCTGAAAGAGATAGAAGCATAATTCATTGATGAATTGTGGGTAAGAAGACCAGGCAAAAACCAAATCATTATCCTTTACAAAAAAATGTGAAGATGGACAAAATCATGAAAGCTAATATCTGTGGGATCTTATAACTCCCATGAATCTGGGAAGAACCAGTCAAAATCATCAACCAAGGTGTTATTCCAACAAAATCGATCCAACAAGGATTTATTAAGAAAGGCTGATGTTTCTATGAACTCTAGTAGGCCCAATGGGAGATTGGGAAATCCCCAATCGAATAAAGGACCTTCATACTGAGCTCAGAGAAAGATAAATGTGGGAGAGAATCCGAAATCATGGGAGGAGAGGAAAGATGAGGTCGTTATATTTTTGGTCCAGATTAGCCCCTCCACCTCTCTTAAAGGGAACATATGGCAGTGGCGAACATTACCATTATGCCATAGAACATGGAGAGGCAGAATCTTGCATTAGGGAATCCCCTTGGATACCCAATGTGATTCTCATCGATAAGAGCCTATTTCAAGTAATAAATATATTTATTTAATTTATAAAACAAAAATGATGTATGTATTTCTAGTAATTTTTTAATATGGGGCCAAAGAATCTTTTTTATTGAAACAAATGATCTCTTTCTTTGGGTAGAGGAGACCCATTTCATGGCCTGTAGGTCCATTGGACATTGAAACAGATCATATTTTTGACCAAAAGGACATCCAAAGAATAATACTATTATAGTACCTAGGCTGCTATAATACCTACTCAAGTACTTCCACCACTATAGTTCCTACTACAGTGCTCACCATCGCTATAATGCAACCAATGCTATAGTACCACTACTGCTACAATACCGCTATAGTGCTACTGTAGTAACCTGCGCTCAATGAGTTTTGAACCCTCATCCTTGATTTAGTAACATGGTATATCATTTATTTAAAATTTGTATTTTAAATTCAACTTATATATTAAAATTATATAATTAAGAAACTTATTTTGAAAAATTGTGTAAATTTTTTTTTCCATATATAAAAATTATTAGAGTGTTTTTTTTTGTAATTTTTTAAAATAACAGAATATTTAATTGAATAATAAAATATGATAAGAAATAATATTTTTTTTTCGAACAAAATATCAATTATTAGTTGTTTTTTTAACGTTAGATTTTATTCTTATACAATATTAGATAATTTTGGATGATCAGACTAATATTATTAAAATATTTAGAAATACAAAACATAATAAAAAAATATAAACTAAGGATTTTAAATTGGTTTTATAAGAGTTATGGAAATTAATTTTCATAAAATACATTTCGTATTTGGAATCATGATTTTCGAATTAGTTTAGGGTACATTTTTTATTTTTTATAATTATTTAATGAAATTAGTAAATAACTAGGTAAATATAATTCAATAATGATTAAATAATGATATCATAATGAAATGACATATTCCTCTATTTTAGATTGACATAGGTTCACCCAAATGTGTGTGGAATACCATTCCTTATAATATTTATTTCCAATATTGCAAGTATCTATCATTAAAAAAATTTATATTAATTACTTCATCATAAAATACATCTCCCCTTCAATTATAAATAACCCTTCTCACCTCCATTTACCAGAAAGTTCCAAAAAATATCCTATGATGTAACATCCCAAACTGGGTTCCACTAAACCAGTGCCCATGGAAGAATTGTCCCATGATGTCAAGCGCGACTCCCCATATGCTAGATATTTCAGACTAATAATGGGGATCTAATGAAACTCATGGGGATACTATACCCTCTTTATTAGAGTAAATTGATATTAGAAATCATAATAAACATCGATAATCAATATTAATAGGTTACCAAGAATCTCATATCCAACTCCCAAAACATAGTAAGTTCAACCATCCAAAAAATAAGTGTTTCATGTCATGATAGTATAATGTTTTATTAAGGAAACCAAATAATACTCTAGTGAAAATCCCCAAATGATTCCCAAAATCATGTCTAGTCTCCTCATTCATACTTCATCTCAGGTAAAGAATTTATTATAAGATTTTCTTCCATTATCTTGACCTGTAATAATAATGTCTTCATGATTACCAATGGTTCCCCAAGTAGTGTGTGAGTGCAACTCACTAGAGCACCGCCAATAGTGTCTAAAGTAATATCCAGTCATCACAGATGTGAATGAAAGGTGTGGTGGAATAATAATAATATGACACAAAATAAAATAGGTTTTAATTAACAAATTACCACTTAGTCATCTAACCCTCAGTCTCAAAAATATTGGTCATAGGTATAGGGGTTAACAATTTATATAAAAACTGTAATGGTAAGTTTGTTTTTCATTTCATTCCATTTCTTCATGCATAAGAGGTTCTCATCTGTTAGGTCCACTAAGTGGAATACCCTAAGGGGGGGGGGTGAATCTGGGTATGGAAGATTAAAACATTTTCCCTTTTGGACCTTGTTTTGTTGTTAGAAAAAACTCAATTCTCACTTCCTCCCATGGAAATATACAGACTGATACGAAATCATGCACATGAAACAACTATTTTAACTTGGTTCACCCTCACTGGGCTACATTCAAGGAGTATACAATGGAAATTTGTAGATGTACAAAATTCACTAAGGATCACGACCAATAATCAGTACAATGTTTGGGCTAGATCTTTTATACCCAAGCTCATTTCCTTTATAAGGTTTAGGGTCTGCTCACTACATTCCCCTGGGTCACTCCCTATGACTCATTCTCTAGCTCACTGCCGGTGGAAATGGTCACCGTCTTTATCTTCCTTCGCTCACACCTCCTAGAAAAGAATCCACTCAGAGTTTATCAAATTGTATGTAAAACACAGTTTATGGATATGTAGGTACCTTCATTTTCATGAATTCCTACTTCCTCAACTATAGGTAGATGCTATGTTAATGTTTTTTTCACCAGTAGATGAATAACACCTTCCCTGGTACTGTTAGGTAACAAAAAATACTTTCATAAACTGAATTGAAGCTTTTAAAGCTTCCATGATCAAACTGAAAACCACTTTCCTCTCCTGCATACTGAGTATGAGGTTTGGTACGCATGAAACATTCTTTACATACCCCCACTACTTCCACAAACCACCCTTCATTCGTAGACTGTCTTCACCTTCACGATCCCCTACCAGAACCGCGTACTAATTCCGCGAAGCTCTTATATGAATCACCATCTATCCACAAACTATTCATTGTTCACATACTCCCTTCACTTCCGCATACTGGAGAACTCCCTTCACATACCTCTTATGGAATTTTCCTTCTCACATACCAGAGATTTGTCTTTTGCGTACCGAGTCTTAAGTGAACTCAACTTTCGACTTAAGTCCTTTAGTGGATATAATTCTGCACGAACCACTCTAGCCTTCACATGATTATCCCTCACGGACATCCTTTATACTTCAACGAATTCCCAGAGAAAAATCATGTTCTCTAATGATACTCAATCTCTATAGCAATCGGAAGGATTAGTATTACTTATAGAGACAAAGATACCTGCTTAATCCATTAAATCAAGATTTACCAAATCATGATTCGATGCAGCCCCCACCGCGTACCGAATCTTCTGCTACCGCAAACCATAGGCCACCCGAGAAACATATTCCAATGAGCTCCAAGTACAACCTTTGCTCCTACGCGGTTAACCTCCTCCACTGACGCTAAATAATCCCCGTATCTCACTTCCCTCCACCGCGAACCATTTTTTGTTTTGTGAACCACATCTGCATACCGTTCCCACTGCCTAGTACGCAGCCACGTACCCTTCCTAGACAAGGTATGAAATCCATGTACCAGGCTCTTCATTCCACTTACTTTGCCGATTTCATTCGCCATTATTCACAAAACTTATCTATTTTGAGGACCCAAAATTTCACAAACACTAGGAAACTGCACCACCTTAAAAACCTATATTCGGAAAACACCGAACATTCTCATTTGTGGTCATCTAGCATTGTCAACAAACACAACCACACCCAAAACAAAGCGAGAGGATTCCTTGAGGGATTTTTTCCCAACAACATCCATGTACCCATATCATGTCAAGATGTTTTTGGCTGAACTATCATGTAGGCACTGAATCAAGAATATAGGACATCATGCCCATCATTCTTAACCAATGATGAACAATTCCATGTGTGACCATCCTTATCTAAGGATAAGGAATTCCATGTCCAACATACTTACCCATTGACCATGAATTCCATGTTCCACATCATAAATATAACTAATAATAATTACAAGGGTTTCAAAAATTATTTTTTGAACACATTATGTAAATAAGGGCATCCATTATTCTCAAGCATTCATTAATCACATGGTCTACCACATTTAACCTTATTTAACCAAATATCAACCCAGACCATTTCAACATTTCAATTTAATACATACCAAACAACCCATTGAGACCAATTAACATATCATATAACAAATAATCTCTATAATAACATAGACCCACTAAACCCCATTTTTTAATTCACATTACAATTTCAAAAAGGATCACACACCTCTTGGTTGAACTTTATGCCCAGTCTCACATACTCCAATAGACTCAATGAGGTCTATGAAGGGTCTCCCACATCATTATAAGTCACAATACAACATTCAAGATTCAATAAACAAATTTTGATCATGAAAACACAATGTAACACAATGCATATACATTAAAATGTAATGAGTTTGCGTGAATGTACTTCGACCACCTATCTTAGGGTCTTTAAAAATCACTCTCTTAATTATGGATCTTGATTCAATCCCAAAAAAACTTTAATAAATATTATATGAATTCCCTATAAAACGAGGGTTAATGATTCAAAAAGAGAGAAAATAAACTATAATGATTCTTCCAAATAAAGAAATGAAATAAAGTCGGAGAATTACTCAGAGTTTCGATTCCCACTAAATGACACTCCAAACAGCTAAGGATTGAAGGAAAAATCATCATTAGAGTGTTTGGGAGCTCTTCGTTTGAATCCCTACCTACTATAGGAGAAATGGGGTGAAAAATTAGGTAAAACCCCTTTAATCTTGAGAGGGGAAAATGGAAAAATCCTCCATTTTAAAACGACAAAAAGTTTTTCCGCAAGGTTTTCCAAATAGTGTTCAAACCATGTGTCCTTATATGTCTCTTAAAAAACTAAGGTGAAAGGTTTTCTAGGGATCCCACATGGTTTGAAAAACTATGTGTAGGTTGTGCGGTTTGGATCTATCCAAGCATGTGTGGTTTCTTCCTTGCTGTGCAACATTTACAAAACCATGCCTCCCCCATTTACAGGGTGCATTGTTATGGGGTATGGTTAGTACTAACCATGCTATATGAATTGTATAGCCACATTCATCCCTTTTTTGTGTCCCAAACCCCTGAGACACTACCCCAAAACCTTTGATACCCCTGAGAACCATTCCATTAACCAAAATAAAGGTATGTAAACCAAAATTAAAACCAAAATCTACCTCATCAATGTTCAATACCATAAAACCTCACCACCTAATAAAAAATCATCCTCAAGAAGATCTTTAAAACATCACTAATCCTCCAAGGTAAAAATATCAGGCCACTTAGCCAACATATTAGTTTCTCATTCAAAAGTATCATCTTGATATTAACCATGCTTCCACAATACTCAAACTAATGGCATGACTTTACCCCTTAAAATGTTTTCACTATGATCTATACTAAAAAAAGATTATCCTTAAAATACAAATCAACCTCATGCTCAACATCATCAACATAAACAAAATGATAAGGTTGGGGAGATAATACTGAAGATGTGACACATTAAATACATTGTTCATAGCACTATATCACTTTATAAGATCCAACCAATATGTTTCCGATCCAATCCTATCCACAATCTCAAATGGACACATATACCTGAGTGCCAGCTTTTCCTATTTCCAAATCCAATGGGGACCCAATCTAGGTGACACCTGAAGGAACACAGAGTCACCCCCAATACACTCAATAAATTGACGACATTGATCAGTGTATTACTTATGTCTACTCTATGTCATGGACACAAAATTCCAGATCAACTAAACCTGCAATGATGTCTCATGTATGAGACTCTATCCCAACATCTCTGATTCTCCTGCTTTTATCCAATATAATGCTGAATTTAAAGGCCTATCATAGAGAGCCTCATATGGTTCCATGATAATATTCTCCTAAAAACTATTCTTATAGGTGAACTCAACTAGCTCTAGGTTATTCTCCCACATCCCACCAAAATATGGGATGCATTTTCTTAGAATATCTTCTAAAACCTATATTGTACGCTTTGATTTCACATCCTTTTGAGGGTGGAAAGAAGTAATAAAAAATACTAAACTACCCAGTTCCTTATACAATCATTTATTGAATATTTAATTAAAAAATGGATCTCTATATGAATCAATACACTAAGGAACCCTATGTAAATGCACTGTCTCTTGATCATAAAATTCACCCAACTAATCCACAGTAAAGTCTCCCAAATAAGTAAAAAGTGCACCACCCTTTTCTACTGATCCAAAATCACCCATATTTTATCATTATTACAAGGAAAACTCAGAATAACAATAAAAAAAATCCATAGTAACATCATCCCACTTCAATTCCAGAATGGGAAATGGCTGTAGAAAACTAGTAGGTCGTTGATGTTTCGGCTTCAACCGTTAACTGGTGTAGCATCAGATCACAAAACCTAAAATATTATTTTTCATACTCGATTACCAATACTGTCTATGAAGGTCATAATATATTTTGTCCAAACTAGGATGAACTACCCACTTAGAAGCATGAAACTCACGAATCATCCCTTACATCATACAAATAATCATAATAACATGACCAAGAATGAAAATAAACTCATTATCATCAATGGTCCAATCAGGAGGATGATATCCACCATTAAATTTTTCCCTTAAATAAAAAACATTCTAGGACCACATAATGCCTCATCTTGACTTGGATTAGTAATATATGTCTCTATATATAATGATAAAAGGGTTATCTATTCCTTCTACTCTTGGAAATCTGTGTACATATCAACAAACAAAGCCATTATATTTCACTTAGAACTCGACTCTTGAACTACCTAAGTTGGGATCTTATTACTCAAGTAATCTAAAACACTATTCCCCTTTAACGTCATGTATTAAAACTCAAAATAAAATTACTTCATGTACTTAACCCATCTCATCTAATGAAGATTTAAATAACACCAGGAGAAGATGTATTTATGGATCTTATGATTAGAAAAAATAAACGACGTTTGACATGAAATAAAATAGAACAAACACATTAAGGAATAATCCAATGAATCTTAATTGAGATCTTTTGTAGGATTTTATTTCACGAGTCCACAAATATCATGATCCATTACCCATAACTCAATCTCATCGAGTCAAAATAGCCCCAAGATTGATCATAGATGCATTACAAAAATAGAGTATACTCTTCACCTAATTTGAGTAAGATAAAAATTGGTGTTCTTTTATAACATTTCTTTAGCTCCTTGAATTTGTTCTCACATGATCAAAACCATTCAAACTTTACACCTTTCTTAGTCAGGTCCAAGAGCGGAACTTCCAAGTAGGAAAAGTTTTGGATGAACCTATAGTAATAACCCAAAAAACCTAAGAAAATTGAAATATCAAAATAATTATTGGACTTATCCCAAGTAACCACTACATGAAACTTTTTTAGGTCTATTGAAACACCATTCTATGAGATCATGTAGACCAATAAATATAATTTACTGATATATAATTTTTACTTCGATAGCTTGGATTAAAACTGATGCTCACTCAGTGTATTATAGACAATGACAAAATGTTTGGAATAATCATCATGATTTATGAAGCACACCCTGATTTCATCAATGAAAAAAACCAAAAACTGCTCCATGTTTGGGTGAAAGATTCAGTTCATAAAATCTATAAACACAACAGGATCATTCATAAGCCCAAAAAACATCATAATGAACTCATACAAACAATAATTTCTCCAAAAATAAATTTTTGGTATATCATAAGGTCTCACCATCATTTGATGATAACAAAATCTCAAATAAATATTAAATAATACGTATAAACCCTTCAAATGATCAAAAATATCATCAATACATGGAATGTGATACTAGTTCTTGTTCTTCATCTGGTACAACTTCCGGTAATAAACACACAAAAACATTGTCTCAACATCCTTCGTAGAAAACAAAAATTGAGATCCTTAATATAACACACTCGGATGGATAAAACATTTATCATACAAATCCTCTATCAAAGTAATATGCACTTGAATATGTGCTGGTGCCATCCTAGTAGCTGGAATAGAAATTGGCTCATCTCCTAGCATCAACTCCATCATGATCTGAATCTCCCTCTTAGGATGAAACACTAAAAATTAAATAAGAAACATGTCGTGAAATAGATCCACTATAATAGAGAACACACCATTCTCTAATCCCCTATCATAAATCATAATACTTTCCACAAGGTCTATGAGCTCATTCAAATTGGCCCTAAATGGACTCCCTAGATATCCCATTCCCCATGGAGAATATAAGAGTCACTATCAAGAGATGTTAGCATCACTCATCAATAGTGATAGTCAATATTAGATTGCAAGTTAACCAACTTGTTCATTCCTAGTATCAAGTCAAAACTTTTCATCTTATGTATTGAAAAGTCCCAAATGAGATGGTACCCACCAATCTCAAGGGTGTACTCCTTACAATGAAGTATAACATCTGATCTCACCCCTAAAGAGTTGTTTATCAACATGAACCTAAACATATAATACACCACCAGAACTAAATCATTTATAAACCTAGAAGATATAAATAGTTATTATCACCTATATCAAATAAATCACTATAAAAAATGGAATCTATAAGAATCATACATCAAATAGGTGATGATCCAACCTTGCTACCAAAAGGTGGTGGATGAACTGCATGAAACTAAAATGTACCCCTTCTTTTGGATCCAGTCTATGTCTTGTGTGTTTTACTACACTATTGATATAGATACTATTGTCTTGAATTAACACATCCCCCACCCCAACCCGTACGGTTAGTGGAACTCCAACTACCTGATTGGTATGAGGTAGTTGATCCCATTCCACTGCTATGCATTAGCCTAAGTCCTCTATCACTACCCATCTTTCAAGGGTTCCTACAAAACTTTTATACATTACATATATTTACACACTTCCAACACTCTACTAGTGTTCAAAGGCACTAACCTTGAATGTGACTTATCTTGCCCCATAGATAACAGATTATGTGACTACCGCCCAAAGTGGATGGTCCACTCCCTTTGTTTCCCTTTCTACCACCACCTCTGTCCAAGCTCTCATAATGACACTTCCTACCATAGGAAGACACAGAACTAGATTTAATACCTGATCCCACCTATCCATCACTAGAATCCTCGTTCAGCTTCTACTCAGAAATGAGATCCTGATTTACCACCTCAACAAAATTCCACAACTAGAAGATATTTAATCAAGACATAATCTCTCCCATATCAAAGTACAATAATAAGTATAATAGAAGTAAAATGACCAAATATAAGCACAAGAAAACTAAAAAAGAACCCAAACCACTAAAATAAGGGGGAAGCTACCCAAAAGAAACTAATGGATCCATTTGAGATAAAACTAGCACACCTAAGCTCCAACATATCTTAGCCCACCAAGGACCATGCCAAAAAGCCTGTTGTATACATAAGACATGATATGTGTGGAAATAATTCATATAGGGGTGAGTTTAAACATACCCTATAGGACACCCCAAAATTACCAAACATAAAGCATCAAGTGAGTAACTATATCATCATAATGAAGATATATCAATCAGAATATGAGACATAAAAATAAAAAAACACATATTTTCTCTAAGGTAGACAATAAGTCTCAAGGTGAGGTCACATCCTTATTGAAATCCTAGGATTCAACTAGTTTCTAAACGGAAAATTCCTCCTAAGAGAAAACACTTATCAGGTCTTGTTATACTAATATAACTCATAAATAGGATATAATCATCAGGTATTTCCATGAAGAAGTACAAAGGAAACTAAGAGGGATCAATTGAGATACTCACTTGATCAGAATATAATTCACTAAAAGATAATAAATGTCGATACACTGATTTGGGATCATAATTAGGTCCTATGAGGTAAGCCTAACCCTAACTAGAATACCCTTCTAGATATGGTATCATGCCTTTGTATGTTAGTCACACGACTCCTAAAATCCTAACTATGGAAGAAGATGAAGCGGATGAGGATACAAAACATGATACTCACTAAGGTATTCCTGCTATATTCCATTGAGGGGATCTTATTCACTGCTAAGAATAAGATGCCACACTGATCCCTCAAGGTGGGGGATTGAGAAAACTCACTCTAGAATAACCGAAGTAGAGAATAAACTAACACAAATAAAGTTTGTGGGAAAAAACCCAAGATCATACCATAGCTAGTATGAGAAGAGAAAGGGTTCAAAAATTCCCTTTAAAGAGTACAAGGTGTGTCCCATGGGGTACAAAACGTGTCTCTTTGAGCCTGGAACTTCCCGAGTCTCGTTGTCTCAGATGACATGTCTTAATCCAAATACACAACATGTCCACTAGGGGTATATGATGTGTAGAGTTTGAGCTGGAAATTGGTATGCGTTATATAGTCTATCCATGTACTCTGGCTCGTGCCTGTGTAATGGGGTTGTTACCATGAATGGTGGCCTATCTATGTACTTTCTAGAGTACATGAGGTGTACTCTACATCACATGACATGTAAGGGATGGGCCAACACTTGGTTTGTGATTCCTTCCAACGCCCATGTACCATCCAAAGTACATAGTGTGTTCCCCACCACAAACGATGTGTGGGACCACATGGTCTCCTGGGAGTGTAATCCCTATACATGTTGAGCCATTTGAGAAGGGGTTACGCGATGTGTGATCACACCACATGATGTGTAGGGTCACATGAACTCCTGGACATGTACTCCCTGTACATGATGATCAATTTGACTAAGGGTCGCACATCATATGGTCCCACCACATGATGTATGATATTTAACACAATGTGTAAACCCTGTCTTCCATATAGATGGAACTACATGGAATGTGTTCCTAAACTACACGTTCTGTATGTCATGATTTTCTATAACCTATTGGTATCCACACGGGTTTTCTCATTCTGAATCTTCTTTTTTTTCGAGTATCAAATCACAGACATATATCTGTAGATCTATGTTTACAGGTCCTTAAATATCGTTAATGGTTAGATTCTGACCACCGGTTGGTCTAAAAACCCCAACCAACCCCATCATAAATTCACCACACAGGTTAACTCATGGGAACACCTCTGTATAAACCATTACCAGATCCCCATTGCTGCTGGTGGCTACATCCCATCCACCTAACCTATGTGTGTATCATCCTCCATTTCACCACTTTACTGAATGCCGAACCCCTGAATGAAGAACACTTAATCCGATCTATAATCCATGTTTGATCTTCTATCACATCGCTTCATGCCTCAACTGTACTTTCGATCCCAAACCTGAACCCATTGTAATGATCTATTGTTCTAAATAATGATAACATAATGATTGTTTACCAAGTACTTGTTGAACATCCAATAATAGAAAACACTAACGATGAACTTGATAAATTCATAAAACATAAACATAAGTAATAAACCTTGACATTTTTTAGGTTGGCCTCATTCTATTCACGTGGGGGTGATGAATTAAATTATAATCAAGAATAATCAAATAATATCAACTCTTAATTATAGGAAGATAAAATCAACACTCAAAAATCAATAATCGATCCACAAATCAATTTATTTGAAGGATTTACCATCTTCGTTGTGGGATAAACAATGTGGAAAGAACCAATATAAACAAACATTATACCTCACGTTTAGATCAATTTTTGATGAAGAATAGTTCTAAATTAGTGTCATTAGTGAGATCGAATAAATCTGTTGGGGAGTAAAAACTCCATTATGCATATTGTTGATCCACAATCTGATTGACGACCACCAAATCATTCCTAAATACACTTTCTAAAAATCCTTAGGGTTATATAGTTAACCCTAGGATTTTACCACAATTGGACTTAAATAGAGGTGATCTAGGTTATGGAAATTAAATAAATAATAATTAATTAATTAAATTTATTTATTTATCAATTTTCATATAACCACTTTTAATTTTAACAACCAACACACAAAAAGGGTATGTCGTGCATATGGTAAAAATAACATTACATATTTGAGGGAGGTCTCATATTTACCATATGGAATATTACTCATGAGATATTCCATTATTTATAAAAAACTATATACACATAATATATTATATTTAGTATTTTTCATATATCTACACCGAGGATCTCTAGGCCCTAGAATTCAATAGTGACCCCATTCCCAACTCTTGAAAAATTCTTTAAAATATTTCAAAATATCAAATATGAATTTTAGATCTATAATAGGAGGTGAATTATTCACAAAAACAATATACTTTTATGGGAACGAAATTCATCATGGAATGATATTTGAATAAAAAATTTATTTTTCATCATAGTGGAAAAGAAAGAAAAATATAACACAATATAATGATAGAAGAACTCAATAATGGAAGAAAGAAGTTCAAGAAGAAACAAAATTACTCAAATAAAGAATTGTTGAGTTATAAATATCAATTATAGATATTGTATCACCTAAATTGAATTTCCTTGAAAATAGAAAATGATATGGATTTGTAAGCCCCTTAAATTTCATTAAAATTGTAGCACTGGTTGATTTCAAGTTACCCTTAATTTATATATTTTATGTATATAAAGTTTTTAGGTGATTTCAGGGAGGGTTTGGAAGCTTTTTGGAATGTTTTTTGGGATTTTATAAAGGTTCACTGTTGGTGCATAGTTTGTAGAAACCATGACAATCCTACAGGAAACCATGCACAGTGTGTAACACCCCGGAATGATAAATGGTAATATGGATAAATGATATGACTCATGTCAACAAGGACCACCTTTATTTTCGGGAGCCTTCTTGATTAGAACTCTTTAGTTAAGCGTGCTTGGCCTCATGTAGTGATCAAGATGGGTGACCTTTTGGGAAGTTTCTGAGGGTGTGTGAGAGTGAGGACAAATCACACTAGAAAGGACATGTGTTGGCCTGTGGGGACTGTCATTAGTAAGATGACCCGTGCAGGCACATTGTTTGGGCCCCATGGTGGGGACCACATGTCTTCAGGGAAATAGGTGGTACCTGGAGGGCAAGGACCTGATGACCATGTTAAGGCGGGGTGTCTGTGCTGTCACCGGGACCCGTCTATTACATTTGGTATTAGAGTTGATACCCAACCTTAAGTGTAGTGCACTGCCTGGGTTGAGATGTATGGCCCACAACGAGGACGTTGTTCACTGGGGGGGGTGATTGTAACGCCCTGAAATGATAAAGGGATATATGGCTAAATGATATGACTCATGTCAACAAGGTGCACCTTCCTTTTCGAGAGTCTGCCTGATTAAAACTCCACAGTTAAGTATGCTTGGCCAGGAGTAGTGATCAAGATGGGTGACCTTCTGGGAAGTTTTGCAGGGTGTGTATGAGTGAGGAAATAACAAACTGGAAAGGACTTGTATTGACCTGTATTGGCCTGTGGGGACTGTCATTAGTCAGATGACCTGTGCGGGCATGTGGGTGGGCCCCAGGGTGGGGACCATGTGTCTGCAGGGAAACTAGTGGTACCTGGTGGGCAAGGACCTGATGACCATGTTAAGGTGGGGTGTTTGTTCTGTCACCAGGACCCAGTTGTTACACAGTGAGACATGAGATAAAGGGAAGGCACACAAGTAGAAACACAGTTTGTCCAAACCGTACTACCACTTTATAGAAACCATGAAAACTGGGACAGTGATATTTTTCACGATTGAGGCAATAATTTTTTTTACCATGAGATCCAAACATTTTAGGTCCTCCCTGAGGCAGTGGTTTGTGCATAGTTAGCGCAAGATTTTACCTTATTGTGTGACTAACTGTGCATAATTTAAAAGAAAGATCATAAAAAAGTGGATCTGGGTGAGGATTAATTTTTAACCCCTCAGTTTTACTCAAAATCAACACTAAAACAATATTTTATCCTCTAAAAGACTATGGAATCTTTCCCCATTAAATAATATGTGATATGGAGGCTTTCCTTAGTGCGTTGAAGCCCGATTCCAGTGGAAATTCATCTTTTATGGTAGTCTTTCATGGTTTTTCATAGATCTACATTCCTTCCTCTTGTGCTTTCTTAGATCTAGTCTAATGAGGAGAGATCTAAGGTTTCTTATTCCAATCATGATTATATTTAGCCTTTTTAATTTTAGGGGAAAATATCGAAGGTGGGTTTTTGGAGATTCAACCTTTGTTTGGGGGCATTTTCATGTCGTTCTTCGTTTTCGCCATAATTTCCGAGGTAAGTGGGTTCACTCCTGACTCCAAATCTTAGAACTTGAAGGATTCGTTTCAAATTGTCTAAATTTATTGAAAATTGTTGTGAATTTGGTATGAAAATCATTTTATAAACCATCTTTAGTGATGTTTTGAGTATATTTTTGATTTTTGGTGAAATCTTGGAATTTTGGAAACTGGTTGTGCAATGTGCTTTGTTTTATTGATTATAAAATGTTGATTTTAAAATATGGATTTTCTAGATTTTTAGTAAATGGTTTAATTGAAATGTTTTCAATAAAATGATGATTTTATTAAAATGTTTTGAAATGGTTTTTATGAAAGGTTTTCATTAAAAAATTGGTTTTATTGAAATTGTTTGAATTTGTTGGTTTGAAACGGTTTCTTCATACATGGGTTATGTGAGTTCATGCTTTTGAAATGACCCTAAATAAGGGCCATGTACCATTGGGGTACAAAGTGATGTGACCCTGGATAAGGGGCATGTGTCATTGGGGATCAAATGGACCAAACACTTTATGGTGAGTTAGTGGATGGATGAGAAAATGCTCATGAGTATGGAACTATCAGAAAAGCATACATGTGTGGGTGTGTACTGAATCATCGAATGGGTGTGACAAAAAGGAATGTTAAATGGTCTAAATCATTGTTTGGTAGATTTTCCTTGGAAATTGTTCTGGTATGTAAAACTATTTTGGTATTAAACTACATGGTGTTGATATAAACTATATTTAATTATTTTATATAAATTTTTTATATAAATGTGAAAACAAGATATATCCTAGTGGAATGAGTAGGGAATTAATTTTAGGAAATCTTACTGAGTTTCATTACTCACCCCTTCTTTGGCACTTTGGTTCTCTTGAAGTTATCATTTATCGAGACATAAGAAATGGTAAAGTATCAAACTTCTTTAGTGGTGGATCATGATACTTGGGTTTTTTGGAGTTAGAGCATGGAACGTGTAAGAGATTTGGATTTATATGTATTTTCATTGAGTTTTATTGTATTTTTATTCCACTTTGTACTATTATGTTATTCAACTTCAATTTTGGTACTCCATTGTAGTTTTTTATTGATATCAATGATATTTATTTGAGTTTAAAATTTTTATCATGCATCATGTTTCAGTTTATTTTTTTATGGTATGTTTGATTTGGTTGTTTTATTTTTAAAGGGAAAATCATCACCCATTTTTTAGTGAATACCTTGGAATATATTTCCATCCATTAGCATCTTAGGGATGTTTCTTAAGTCCAAGTAATGTCCTTCCACCTCCTGAAGACAATGAGGAGGGGTGGGATGTTACAAGTGGTATTAGTATTGGTCATTAAAAATATCTTTTTGGAGTAAGTGGTATCAGACTTGTTCCTACCAAATATCATTTTGGAACAAGTGGTATCAGTCTGGGTCCTTCCAAATATCTTTTTGGAATAATTTGTATCAGAATGTTTGGTCCTTGACTAATAATTGGTCATTAGTTTTATTAGTCTTGGAGTTGAAATTCATTCTAGTTTATTCCTCAAGTCGGGATGGTAGAAAGTAGTAGGATTATAGGGAGTTGAAATGCAGATCATAAAAACACATAAATAACCATTTTATTCTAAAATTCAATTTACTTGGGAGTTAGGTACATAAGTGTTTTAGAGACACATATAGGATTCGGAATCTCATTTCATTGGTTTAGCCAATGATATGAGAATGACATGAATTGTATAAATGAATTACCACTAGTATTACATATTTCATTTTGATCAATGATTCATGATTGTGTAAAAAAATGATGCCTTTTGAAAAGTGTTGATTTTTTTTTCAAATGTGAGATTATGAAAAAGGAATGATGCGAGTATTTTGAAAATGGAATGATATTGGAAAGTATGGTGGAATTTTCAAAACTAGTTGAACATGAAAAATGATGAATTTTGTAAAGAAACGTTTTGATAGTATGATGTGATAGAATTTGAAATTATTAATCATTCAATTTTTAGAGAGTGATACTTAAGGAGTTTTTTGTGTTTATAGAAAATGGCACCCAATATGCATCATAGATTCTTACTGAAGGAAGCTACTAAGAATGTAGTTACAACTAATCCACAGGTTAACCACCAAATGGATCAGAGTATTCTCCAAGATTTCCATGCTATGAACAGAGGGAGAAAATAGGATGAACTATGGAAAGTGGATCACTCCATCCAATTCTAGATGTAGAATCCACCCATCTTTTAGGGTTATTCGATGCCATAAAAGAAAGAGGTCTGGATGAATAAGTTGAATCAAATATTATATTTTCCTGGAATACTAGGAGAGTTTAAATTCATTATGGTGACGTATATACTGGAGGATCTTTTACGTAAATTGTGGGTTTTAGTAGTTCATTCTAAATTAAACCAAGGCTTGTCATAGGAATATTTTGAATAATTGTTCAATAAACAATTATATCCCTTCATGTTCAGGATTTATAGAATGATAGTCATATTCATCTTGAAATATGAGAGCCTTACAATGATGGATTATGTGGCTAAATTTATGAATTTAGTCCACTTTTCACCTGAAGTTGCTGCTAGTGCGTCCTTTAAGGCACGCATCTTTGAATCAGGGATGAGGCAGGATATTCTCTTAAATATTTCTATCCTCTATATTATGGATAATATATATTGTTAATAGAGATACATTGGTATAAAGGGACATCTCAAGAGATACATGTGGATGGATAATGTTGATACCAATGGGAAACAGTGGGAACTCTAATGCTAGAAGCAAGTGGAAGAGGGACACCGACTTCCAAGGTACTGGTATAACTCAGAAGTAGACAGATGGATTAGTAATTCTTCCTCCAAGACCCAAGATAAATGTTGGATGTTTCCAATGTGGTTCATTTTACCACATAAAGTGGGAGTGTACTAAACCACCTAGAGCATTCAATAATTTCAACTAGATGGGGCATCATCAACACTATTGTCGTAGTGATCTAAGGTCAAGTGTATGGGACACTTATCATGTGTCTCAAATTTTTTATGGTTCAATGGGACAAGGGAAGTATAAAAATAATCATCAACTGAACAGCGTTCACCACAATTATTATATAAATACTCTTAATTCTTAGATAGTATAATAGTAATAGGGAAACAAATAACAAAGTTTCATGAGTAAGAAATTATATGGAGTTGAGCACATTATTGCGGATGAACAATCTAGTCCATCTATGGTGATAGGTAAGATTATTTTGAATTCTAACCTTATATAAGTTTTTTTTGATATGAGTGCATCTAATTCCTTTATTTCTTCTTGTTTTTTTGATTTTCAATGTTTAAATGATGCTTTTGGTGTTGAAACAGTAAACTATTCTTGGCCAAAGATAATGTTGGGACTTTATGTGTTACATATGTTCTATAACTGTAGATAGAACAGAGATGATATGGGATTCCTCAGTTCTTGATATATATTTATATGATATAATCCTAGGAATGGATTGGTTGACAATGTTCAAGGCTCACATGGATTGTTATACCTGAATGGTTAGTTTCACGACTAATGTTGGAATCAAGCATCTTTTTATAGGATAAATAAATGTAAAGGAAGGTGAAACGGGATTGCTGGAACAAAAATTAGGAACAATCTCATACTATCCTGAAGCGTTAAATTTTTTATTAATGAAATATTTCGAGGATAATAGTTTTCTAGCAGTTTCTCATCAGTTTTAGGATGTTTTCCTAAAAGTTTCTTAGTGTTTCCACCCATGGGAGAAGTGGAGTTTATGGATGATATCCTTCTAGGGACCAGTAATATTTCACTTCCATATTACTGTATGGAACCAACAACATTAATTTAACTGAATGTGTAGTTGGAAGAGATAGAAAGAAAATGGTTCGTTTAGATAACCACGTCTCCGTGGGCAACACCGGTCTTGTTTGTTAAAAATATAGATAGAAATTTTTGGATTTGTGTGGATTATCATAATGTTAATTATGTTAGAATAAAATATCTCTATCCAATTCCACTCCTTGATAATCTATTCAATCAATTAAGGGGAGATTAGTGGTTCTCTAAAATTGACTTGTGATCATGATATCACAAATTGCATGTTCGTGAGGAAGATATTCCAAAGACTTCTTTTCCAATGCATACATGACCATTATGAATATGTCGTTATGCGTTTTGGTGTTACGAATGAACCAATGGTATTTATTTCATTGATTAATTATATATTTCAGTGGTATCTAGATTCTTTTGTGGTGGTGTTTGTGGATGATATATTGGTATATTCATTGAAAATAGCTAAACTCAAGAAACACTTGGTGACAGTGTTGGGAATCTTGTGGGATAATTTTTCGTATTATAAACTATCAAAGTGTGATTTTTGGATACAATATCTACATTTAATTAGACATTTAATCTATTAAAGAGGTGTTTCTATGTACCTAGAAAAGATAGAGGTTGATATCTCTTGGAAACTACCATAGAATGTATTTGAGATATGCATTTTCTTTGGTCTTGTTAGTTATTAATGATGCATTGTTCATGAGTTTTCATGAATAGATTCAGAAATTATATATTTTACAGGGAATAATGTTCCATTTCAATATAATGAAGAATGAAAAAGTTCATTTCATTTTCTTAATGTTTTCCTTACATCAACACCTATCTTGATATTTCTGGAATTAGGAGAAGGGTACATGATGTATTGTGATGCTTTGAGATTAGGGTTGGGATGTGTTCTCATGTAGGGAGATCATTTTGTTGATTATGACTCAAGATAATTATTCTTTCATGATAATAGCTACCCAAAACATGATTTGGATTTATCTTCCATAGTCCCTTCTTTGAAGACATGACATCATTACCTCTTTAGTGATACATTTACTGTGTTTATGGATCATAAGAGCTTGAAACAAATTTTCTCACAATGGTATTTGAACCTAATAAAAATTATATGGATATAGTATCTCTAAATTTTTTACGTTGACTTGATTTACACACTAGGTAAAGCTAATAGGGTGGAAGATACATTAAGAAAACATTTATATGCTCAGTTGGCCTTAGATGCTTTAGACTAGTGTCATTTGATGTCTTTCATAGCTAATACGTTCTTGGAATGTGAAGAGAAAGGTGATGCTGAAATTTTCTCTCCATTTTAATTTGTTATTGATTTTTTTGAGATAGTTAAGAAGGAACCAACATCTGATTCAAAATGTATTGTGATGAGGTCAAAAATCAATGGTGATTAGACCACTGAGGGATGAAAATTGGATTTGAGTCCAGTGTTGTGGTTTCAAATCAGATGGTAATACCTTTTTCTTGTCAAAAAAACTTATTCACACTTACCACCATTCAAAATGGACTATTCATCTTAGGATACAAAATATGTATATTGTATTGAAATCATAGTTTTGCTGGGGCGACATGAAAATGAATGTGGTTGAGTTTTTTTCGAGATGCTTATCATGTTAGAAAGTTAAATAAGAGCATAAATGAAAAATAGGTATGTTGTAGTATTTAAATATCCTTGTTTGGGAATGGGAGAAGTTATCCATGTATTTTTTATTAGGTCTCCCAAGATTGGTTCAGAAACACAATTCCATATGGGTTATAATGGATCGACTCACAAAGTCATCTCATTTCACCCCTATTCATAAATCTCATATAATGGAGAATATTCAAAAATATATATATGAGAAGTGTTAAAAAAGCATGAAATACTAATTTTGATCGTGTCAAATAAAGATATGAGGTTTACATCTTGTTTATATAAAACATTACAGAAACCCCTCAGGACTCAGTTAAATATGAGTACGACATATCATCCTCTAAAAGATGAAAAATCTAAAAGGATTATAAAAATGTTGGAAGATATGTTGTGGTATTGTGTAGTGGTTTTTGGTGACTCATGGGAAAAGCATATAACATTGTTGGAGTTCTCATATAAAAAAAATATCAGGCCTTGATACATATGGATACCTTGGAAGCATTGTAAGAGATTCCTTGTTTCTCTCCACTTTGTTGGATAGAAACTGGCGAGACTTAGCTAGTGTGTCCAAGACTTATCTAAGAAGAAATGAAGAATATTTAGTTGATCAAAAAATATATATAAATGGATCTGATTCATAAAAAAATTGTATGTGGAAGGCCATTCTCATTTGAGGTGACCAATCATATGTTTTTAAAAATATTTAAAGGGCCAGGACATCATCGTTTTAGAAAAAAGTTCAAGTTATCTCCCAAATACATAGGTCTTTTTGAGATAATTGAACAAGTTGGTGAGTTGGAATATCAGTTTGAATTAACACCATAATTTAGTGTGTTTCATAATGTGTTTTATGTATCTTAATTGAAAAAGTATTATCTTGATCCTAACTATGCTATTTGATGCTATAACATTGACCTAGATCCAGATGTTTTGTTGGTTCACATGCTAGTGTGGATTATGGATATGTAAGAGAAATTATTTAGTGGCTAAATTATCAGTGTATTGAGAGCTTTGGTGAAACATGGGAAAATTCAGGAAAAGACTTGGGAATGTGAAAAGGAAATGAAATAGAAATAGTTAGAACTCTTTCAGATCAATGATGGTTTTAAACTTTTTAGGGATGGAAAGACCAATTTTGGTGAGAATTTAGCACCCTTAATTTCATGTAAGTAACCCTTCACTTATTTATTTCAATTATATAAATTGTTTTTGTGAAGTTTGGGAGGGTTTTTATTAATTTTGGAATGTTTTTGGGGATTTTATAATTCTGAAAAATTGGTTCACGGTTTTTTTAAACCATGAAACTCATACAGGAAACATGAATAGTGATACAGGGGCTAAGGGGAAGGTGTATGGGAAGGCACATGGTTTTTCCAAACCATGTGACTGCATAAGAGAAACCATGTAAATTGGGATAATAGGCTTTTTATGGTTGGCACACAGTTTTTTTAACTACACAGTTCATCCTTGGGAGGTCCTCCTTGAGGCAGTGGCTGAAGCATAGTTAGCACAAGGGTTTTCTTAACTGTGTGACTAACCATTCATGGATTAAAATCAAGATCATAAAAAATGGTTTTTGGTTGGGATTAAGCTTTAACCCCTCATATTTTACTCCAAATTGAATTTAACTCAATATTTTCTCCTCCTAAAGGTTGTGGAAGCTTTTCCCATAAAATTTGAAGTGATATGGAAGAATTTCTTGGGGTGTTGAAGCTCGATTCCCATGGTAAGTCATCATTTATGGTAGTTTTTATGGTTTTTATTAGATCTACTTTACTCCCTCTCTCAATTTTTTATATCTATACCATTACATATAGATCTATGTTTTTTAATGCAAATCGTTGCTATATTTGGACGTGTTGTTGTTAGGGAAATATATCTAAGAAATATTTTTGAAGATTAAACTGGGTTTTGTGGGAATTTTTAAGTCATTCATTATTTTCACAACAATTTCTGAGGAATGTGGGTTCACTCCCGAATCCTCTTATTAGAACATGAAGGCTTAGTTTAATTTTTTTTAAATTTATTGAATTTGGTTTTGAAATTGGTATGAAAATCATGGTAGAAACCCTCTTTAGTGACAGTTTGAGTATTTTATGGATTTTTGTTGAATTTCTGAATTTTGGAAATTGGTAATGCAATTTTCTTTTTTATTGATTTTAAAATATATATTTTCGGGATTTTTAGTAAATGGTTTAATTGAAATGTTTTCAAAAAAGGATGGTTTTATTAAACTGTATTTAAATTGTTTGTTTGAAATGTTTTCAATAAAAGAATTTTTTTATTGAAATCGATTGAATTGGTTGATTTGGAATGGTTTTGGAATACATGGGTTATGTGAGTTTATGACTTTGACATGAACCTGAATAAGGGGTGTGTACCATTAGGGTACCAAGGGACATGACCCTGGATAAGGGGAATGTGTCATTGGGGCACAACGAGTTTGGCCACTTTGTGATGACTTAGTGGATGGATGAGAAACCACTCATGAGTATGGAACTCTCAGAGACGCATGCATGTGTGGTTGTGTGGTGAATCATGGAATGTGTATGTCAAAAAGTAATGTGAACTGGTTTTAATTTTTTTTGTTTTTTTCCTTGGAAACTATTTTGGTATGGAAAAATGTTTTGGTATTAAACTTCTTGTCTTTAATATAAACTATTTTCAATTTTTTTATATAAATTGTTTTATATAAATGTGATATCATGTTCTATAATAGTGTATTGAGTAAGAAATTCATTTGGGGAAAGCCTACTAAGTTCGATTACCCACCCCTTCTTTGTCACTTTGGTTCTCTTACAGATATCAATTATCAAGACATAGAAAAAGGTAAATTATCATACTTATTTAGTGGTGCATCATGATACATGGGATATTTTTTGAGTTATAGAAAGTATTATGTGGTAGATTTGGAGTTAGGTGGATTGTCATTGAGTTTTGATGGATTTTTCTTCCACTGTGTAGTTTTATGTTAGTTTATTTCCACATTGATACTCCAGTTTAATTTGGTATTGATATCAATGATATTGATTTGAGTTGTCTTATATTATTATCATGCATCATTTAGTGGTTTATTTTTTATTGTATGTTTGTTTAGGTTGTGTTATTTTCAGTGGTAAAATATTCCCCCATCTATTAATGAAACCATTTTCAGTAATTATGAGCCTTTGGAATCTTGGGGATGACACTTAAGGCCAAGTAATTTCAGTTAACCTCCTCAAGAAAATGAATAGGGGAATAATGTTAAAAAAAATAACAAAAATCATCCATAGGGAAGTCTATACACCACATAGGAAGAAACAAGTGGTGAATATAGCACATGTCTCAAATAAAAAATTTGAGACAATAAAATCCAATATAAATTTTGTAATAATCGAATCAAGAGAATTGGAAGGAGGGAATCATGATAATGAATTGTAAATAACATTAAAGAAACATTAATACTATAAATATAAGACATTAGGGAAGTAGTAACACCATATAAAATAATAATACATTCATAACATGAAAACATTCCTCAATAAATGGAAATTGAGATTAAAATCATTATGAACATCATAATTCATGAAGTAAGTAACATTTTAAAATTGGTTAATGTGATAAAAAAGTAAATAACCAAAAAATATATTTGAAATTTGACATAATATAATAATGGGTCATAATATAACCAACATATAATAAAATTTTAAAGACGAATAATCATAATTCATTGAATGAAAATTGAGTTAACTAAAACATATATATTTAGTCTCGAATTCCATGAAAATGATTTAACCACTTGTATCATAACCACCAAAATCACTTATTTTGTCATGAACCAGCCCGGGTCGACCTTGAACCGGTCACTCGAGCCGGTCCGCGACAAGTCCCGAGGGGCGTTCCCGATCCCCCCGGGATGGCAACAAGTGCCGGGCATTAAAATTTCAATCGTTGGGAACGATTTCAGCCCAAACAAAAAAACAGGATCAAAAGAACGAATATAAACTAAACAACAGACAAACACTAAAGCCATAAACAAACCTACACCACGACATAACTCCTCGTGACCTCGCGGGTCACCACCCAACTAGAACCAACGTCGCTCCCCCACTGAGCGACTCAAGCAGGAAAACCTGAACACAAGGAACCTGCAACTGAAAAAGGTAAAAGATAGGCGTGAGCACAAAAGTACTCAGTAGGTGAGCCCAACAAAAAATCCCAAAGCACTTCCATTAAATAAAGAATCTACCTAATTCCAGGTTTGAACTACAATGTATAAAAGTAATCTTTCATAATGCTTTACTTGAAAATCAAACACGAGACATTTCCATTATTGTTTTTGAAAGTTGGTTCCCTTTTATCAGTTTTAAACTCATCCTAAAAAAACAAAGTGTTACATTTTCAAATCTTACCCAAAGAGAATAAAGCATTTTCATTTGAAAACCATTTTCCCAAAGTCTAACAGTACAGGTTGTGAAGGATGACTGAAAGTAAACAAGCAGGGAAAACAAGTGCAAGTAAAGGGAAATAAGCAAGGAAAACCAAGTGCAAGAAAAATAAACCAGGAGTTATCAACAATAACCATGGGCGATCCGGAAAATCCCTAGAAAACCCCTGGACGTACTCGGGTTCAGACTACCTGCCGGCGTGGTACTCCATAGTCAATAACCAACTGGCCGCCCTAATAGCCAACCAGTGGCACATCCCTCCTGGCCTGTCCACAACTCCAGGGGGTACTAACCCGTCTAATCAGGGTTAGCAAGCAACCGTCACTTGATAATCTACAAGATGCCCAGGAACCCATGGTGGTTTTAGTAACACTGTGTAAGTGGGAGACCCTCGCACGTGTGACTCATCTCACCTCACATGCCAACCCCTTACACGGCTATCGCTACACGACAACCCTCGAAGGGAAGTCCCCCTGTAGAAATGCCCTCACAAGTACATATATATATATAAATATATGTATAATCACTTCACATTTATTAAAGTGCCAACCGGGCCGTCATGTCACTTTCATTTTGACCATTAAACACTAAATCATCTTTAAAGGGATATGACACACGCCATTTCAATGAAAACCAGAAACACACTTAAAACATTATTTAAGAAACTCAAAACAGCATATTAAACTTGAAACACACTGGCATCACAAGAAAAAATCATTTTCCAAC
Organism: Viscum album; assembly: GCA_963277665.1. Classification (NCBI taxonomy): domain Eukaryota; kingdom Viridiplantae; phylum Streptophyta; class Magnoliopsida; order Santalales; family Viscaceae; genus Viscum; species Viscum album. The sequence continues at coordinate 1,035,042,498 of OY728159.1, forward strand.
ATCCAAACGCATGCCAATTTTATCAAGAGCCAAACGGGCCTTTAATCATTTTTTTTGAAGGAACACTACATCTTAAATGAAATCCAAACTGTTGTTCGCGGGGCAAAGGAAAACATTTTTCATCAACCAAGAACCAAACTTAAGGTTTCCAAAATCAAGTTTAAAGATCATACAGTCATTTTCTCTAATCCGGGTTCTAAGAAACACCTTTTTCAATTAACAATACACCTACTAATTTTCACACACCAAAGACATTTCAAAACACAATTCAACATAAATTTCATTTTTTAGGAAGAACCATTTAGCAACACTACCGTGGAAACACACAATTAAATCCAAGAAAACGCTTTCAATGAACCGCTAGAATTAAAACAGCTTTAATCATTAGAAGATCACCACACTATAAACAAATACTTAATAATACTTTTAAATTTACTGAAACTTAATAAAAAGTCAAGGAATAAATAAATTCTAAATTTAAAGGCGAGTGCAAAGGGAGACCTACCTCAAGATCCAAGCGCGACGGTATAACGACCTTGGAACCAAGTCGCGATGACACGACGTGTGTCCGAAGCCACGTGCTAAAGTCCAACAGTCTGCATAATAGATATGAAGGACTCAGACACATACAAAAACTCACTAGAGCATGCGAAACCAAGCGTCGGGGAGAAACGCTCACCTCGAAACTGAGGCGCGGAGACGGCGGAACCTCGAAAACAAGGCGCAGCGATGGCGCTCTCTCAGAAACGCCCTGCACGGGTCCTAAAATCCTTAACCTACAAAAAAAATATAAGTTGATGAAAAACCCCTAAAAAAGAAAAAGTGAAAGCCTGAGTAATAATAATGATATAATAATAATAACAATCATAATATGACATAATTATAATATAATGATACAATAATAACAATAATAATTTAATAAATAATAATAATAATAGAATAATATTAACATAATAATAATATATTAATAATAAAATCACAATAATAATAATATAATGATAATAATAATGATTATTTAGCATAATTATAATATAATAATATAAAAATGATAAGATAATAGTAATTATAATAATAATAATAATAAAATAATCATAATAATAATATAGCAATAATAATAAAAATAATAACTTAATAACTTAATAACATGATAATAATAATAATAATAATAATAATATGAAATGATAATAACAATAATAATAATAATAATAAATAATAATAATATAAAAATATTAATAAAAATAATAATAATAATATAAAATGATAATAACAATAATAATAATAATAATAAATAATAATAATATAATAATATTAATAAAAATAAAAATAATAATATAAAATGATAATAACAATAATAATAATGATAATAAATAATCATAATATAATAATAATAATAACATAATAATAATAAAATAATTATAATATTATTAATATGATAAAAATAATAAACTTTATGTAAGGAAAATAAGATTAACTAAAAAAAATAAAAATAAAAATAAAAGTAAAAAATAACTTACAACGGAGGGGGCTGGGCCTGACAAAGGGAAAGAGGGGCCGGGCGCGGTGCGCGGGACGGGGAGCGGCGGAGAGGGCCTGGGAAGCGGCTGGGGTTGCTGGAGGCGGCGGCAGGGAGCAGGGAGGGCGGAGGCTGGGTTTAGAGGGGGTGAGGCCGGCAGTGCGGGCCGTCGGAGAGGGAACCGCGCCGGGGCTGAGCGGGAGCGGGGTCGGACAGGGGGGTCGGTGACGGGAACAGGCGGAGAAGGCCGAGGAAGCCGGGACGGTGGCTGGCTGGGTGCGGCGAGGCGGAGAGCACAGGAGGGGAGGGTGCAGGCAGGAGGTATGGCGCCAGGGGGAGAGGGCAGCGCGGGGTGGCCGGGGCGCTGGGGAGCCGGGTGCGGGGAGCGGGGCGGAACGCCGGAGGTGCTGGGGTGAGCGGGAGCCGGCGAGGTGGAGGAGGCCGGGACAGGGAGGCCGGGGCGGCGCGGCGCTGGGACAACCGAAAGGGGAGGGAGGCAGGGACGGCCGTGCGGGGAGAATTCGGAACGGAAAAGCCGGGCGAGGCCGGTGCAGGGGAGCTGGGATAGCGGGGAGAGGGATCCGGGACGGCGGCTGGAGTTGCAGGAGGCCGGCGGCTTGGCGCGGCGGGACGACGAGCGGCGGAGAGGGTCGGGGAAGCCGGGACGGTGGCGAGGTCTGGCGCGGGAAGGCGGGAGTAGGCCGCTGTCGCCGGAGCGGAGCAGGAGCCAGGTGCTGCTCGGTGCGGTGAAGGAGAGACGGAACGGGACGCGGGGTGCGTGAGAAGGAAGAGAGGAGAAAGAGGGGGGAGAGAGAGAGAGAGGGGCTGCGGGAAGAGAGGAGAGAAGGGACAGGGGTAGGTAGCTGGGGTAGATTTAGGGTTAGGGTAAAAAAAACTATATATATATACACATTAACAACAACAACAACAACAATAATAATAATAATAATAAAATAATTAGAGTAATAATAATAATAACAATAATAATAACAACAATAAAATAATTAAATAAACAGTCAAATCTTAATAATAAAAATAAAACATCAATGGAATAAAACTTCATAAAAATAATAATAATAATAGTAATAATTAGAAAATTTATAATAATAATAATTTTTAATCAAAAATTTAATGTATTAAAACCATTTGAAAATAAATGTGCACGTGCGTGCGCGGGCGCGCACACACGCATATATATATATATATATAGACATATATACATATATTTAAACATATACAAACATATATATATATATATACACATATAAACATATATATACATATATACCTATATATAAACATATACACGTAGATACAATATATATACATATATATACATATATAAACATAACATATTAAAGTATATACATATATAAACATAACGTATTAAAGTATATACATATTTATATACATACACATATATAGACACATATATATATATACTTATACACAGAAAATAACTACAATAATAATAACACAACTCAAATAGTAATAATAATAAAAAGTCAACGTAAAAACTTTAATATTTAAAATGCCGGGTGAACACATAGTCACCCAGGCCGAACGCACGATCACCGCTAGCGATGCGATGACCGCGCATCGGTGCGAAACCGCCGACACAACTAAACCTCAAAAATTTTAAATCGGGACCAAGAAAGAACTAAAATAAAGATATCTGCGGTCGGGGTGTGACAGTTCTCCCCACCACAGACACTTTCTGCCCCCAGAAAGTCACCAAGTCACAAGTCAGCCAAAAACCAAGTCTATGCCCAAACAGAACTAAAGGAACTGAAGAGAACTGAGATTTTCAGGATAACCTTACCCCACACAGGTCACACCCGACCCATCCAAGAGAAAACTGGAGTCCGAGGTTGAGGGGAGAACACGAAGGGGTTCTCCCCACCACAAGAGCTCAACTTGTGCAGAAAAGTTGACCATCTAAATAGAAAAACCTAGGAAAGGGGGGGTCGATGCGGGAACTCCCAACTGATTCAAACCAACTCTTATAGCACGATTAAAACAACACCTCCGTCGAGACATTGAATCCTCGACTAGAGTCAACATCCTTCAACACCAGGGAAAACCCATAGAAAAACATTTAACCAACATCAAATTGGAGACATGATCCATTGAAGTCCACAAAACATAACCACATCGACAACAAAACTAAAATGAGGTCAACCCACACGAGGGTCAAACACACTTTTAAGAAGGACACATGATTCAGAATATTACGTCCACACGACAAGCCTGCTTGGATTTTCATAGAACAAGTGCATCATAACTTTATGAAAAAAACAATGCATTTACAATGCTGTTGGAACTTTAATAATAGGAAAACAAATATGAAAAGGTTTTTAATTACTCCACCTTCAATACGGAAAAACAGAGCCTGGACCAAGGCTTCACAACCCTGGGGACTCCTGACTGCGCGCGAGCTTCACCCCAAGACCTGTGGTTGGGGCTCTGATGGCTGAAGCATCTTCTGCCTCACAGTCAGGTACTGACATTCTCCAATCACAGCTTCCTCTTCAAGCGACGCTTCTTTCAAAACTTCTCCAGATGACCCAGACAGCCGCATCGATGACACGTCTTCGGAGGAGTGCGACAAGACGGCTTTGAATGCCCGAAACGACCACACTGATAGCATACCATTGAATGATCTGATGAACCGGAAGATGGGACCAAAGGGGATAACTCCTTAGGAACAGGTATCTCTGGCGCCTTTTCCTCACCAGAGGGCAAACTCTTACGAACAATAGGGGATGCTGAAGTATTAACCACCCACACACCGGAAACCAACTCAGCCATGAAAGCTTCTTCCACCAGCTTCTCGAAACAATGGTCTTTATAAGGGAGGACTCACTCCTTGATCTCTGGACGAAGACCCCCAGGGAAAAGAGAGACCTTCATGAGCTCATGCGACGCTACCTCTGGAGAAAAGGAAACCAGTTCCTTGAAATGGTCAACATATGCCTTCACCGTCTGTTGGCCTTGTTGAATATGCACAAACTCTCCCTTTTTCTCCAGCTTCACTTCCTCAGGTACAAACCATTGGATGAAAATGATTTTAAAGACATCCCACGTCATTTCAACTTGAGTTGATGATGGGGTAACCTTCTTCCATTGGTCCAGAGATGGACCCTCAAATAACTCCATAATTGCACGAACCTTAACATTATCGGGAGTTCCCAACATTCTAAAGACATGCTCCACTTCCTCGAGCCATTTAACTGCCTCTAACGGACCCTGATCACCATGGAGAATAGGCAATGTCTGAAGAGGACCAAAAACTGGGCATGACCTATTAGAATCCTTAGAGACCATTATGGGCGGCATTTCCTAAGTGACATATAAAACACAAAGCGAAAACCAATATCAACCCAAATCAACCTCAATAAAAGAGCCTTCATCAACAGTCAACACAAAACCAAACAAACACAAACACCACCCAAAATAAAAACTCTTTTTTAAAATCCCCTTTTTATTTTAGACATTAAAACCACCCTCTTTCAATACTACTTTCCAAAACCAATCCACTTTCAAACCAAAAACTTTCCAAAACTGTTTCCCCTTTAAAACCGATTTAGAAAATAGGGTCAAGCCATTAATTTCAAATACACACCCAGGAAATCTCATGAACCGTTGCACATGTCTTCATCTACTGTCCAATAATACTCGCACCAACATGCACCTTCCACAAATTCTCGCACATGTGAAAACGTTCCTAAGGAGGACCTGAAGTTTCTCCCCAAATCATTCATAACCAATTCCAAGAAAACAATAGATTTCCAAATCAAGAGATTTCAGTTTCAAAACCAATTTCGTACATTTAAAGCCTTTTAAAAGAAACCAGTCCAATTTTTTTTCCAAAACCCTTTTTCATTTCCAACAATGTACTTACACTGACCAAAACAAAAGAAGCATCCAAATTTGCATCAATCAATGAAATGAGGGACTAGTAGTCACACTCAACCTGGTGACATGGTAGTGGGCCATGTCCCAAGTCAGCGTCGACCACTAGGAGGAATTCAAACCACGTACTCGGAATCCACATGGGTCACTACTCCATGTGAAATTACGATGTAACGTCGGCTTGCCTCAATTATCATCTCTCAATCCAAGAAAAACCTGGAAAGACAAGGACACAATTCCCGAACTACCCCTGGTAACTCGAAGATCAGTGCGAGCAAGAGTTCGCGACGCTCTTCCCACACCTACCCCACGAGTTCCGACAGTCCTAATCTCATTCTACCGGACAACCCAAATAACAAGAACCAGCCTCTAATACCATTTTGTCACGAACCAGCCCGGGTCGACCTTGAACCGGTCACCCGAGCCGGTCCGCGACAAGTCCCGAGGGGCGTTCCCGATCCCCCCGGGATGGCAACAAGTGCTGGGCATTAAAATTTCAATCGTTGGGAATGATTTCAGCCCAAACAAAAAAATAGGATCAAAAGAACGAATATAAACTAAACAATAGAAAAACACTAAAGCCATAGAAAAAACCTACACCACGACATACCTCCTCGTGACCTCGCGGGTCACCACCCAACTACAACCAACGTCGATCCCCCACTGAGCGACTCAAGCAGGAAAACCTGAACACAAGGAACCTGCAATTGAAAAAGGTAAAAGATAGGCGTGAGCACAAAAGTACTCAGTAGGTGAGCCCAACAAAAAATCCCAAAGCACTGCCAGTAAATAAAGAATCTACCTAATTCTAGGTTTGAACTACAATGTATAAAAGTAAGCTTTCATAATGATTTACATGAAAATCAAACACGAGACATTTCCATTATTCTTTTTGAAAGTTGGTTCTCTTTTATCAGTTTTAAACTCATCCTAAAAAAACAAAGTGTTACATTTTCAAATCTTACCCAAAGAGAATAAAGCATTTTCATTTGAAAACCATTTTCCCAAAGTCTAACAGTACAGGCTGTGAAGGATGACTGAAAGTAAACAAACAGGGAAAACAAGTGCAAGTAAAGGGAAATAAGCAAGGAAAACCAAGTGCAAGAAAAATAAACCAGATGTTATCAGCAATAACCATGGGAGATCCTGAACATCCCTAGAAAACCCCTGGACGTACTCGGGTTCAGACTACCTTCCGGCGTGGTACTCCATAGTCAATAACCAACTGGACGCCCTAATAGCCAACCAGTGGCACATCCCTCCAGGCCTGTCCACAACTCCAGGTGGTACTAACCCGTCTAATCAGGGTTAGCAAGCAACCGTCACTCGATAATCTACAAGACACCCAGGAACCCATGGTGATTTTAGTAACACTGTTTAAGTGGGAGACCCTCGCACGCGTGACTCATCTCACCGCACTTGCCAACCCCTTACACGGACATCGCTACACGACAACCCTCGAAGGGAAGTCCCCCTGTAGAAATGCCCTCACAAGTACATATATATATATATATATATATAAATATATGTATAATCACTTCACATTTATTAAAGTGCCAACCGGGCCGTCATGTCACTTTCATTTTGACCAGTAAACACTAAAGAATCTTTAAAGGGATATGACACACACCATTTCAATGAAAACCAGAAACACACTTAAAAATTTATTTAAGAAACTCAAAACAGCATATTAAACTTGAAACACACTGGCATCCCAAGCAAAAATCATTTTCCAATATCCAAACGCATGCCAATTTTATCAAGAGCCAAACGGGCCTTTAATAATTTTTTTTGAAGGAACACTACTTCTTAAATGAAATCCAAACTGTTGTTCGCGGGACAAAGGAAAACATTTTTCATCAACCAAGAACCACACTTAAGGTTTCCAAAATCAAGTTTAAAGGTCATAAATTCATTTTCTCTAATCCAGGTTCTAAGAAACACCTTTTTCCATTAACAATACACCTACTAATTTCCACGCACCAAAGACATTTCAAAACACAATTCAACATAAATTTCATTTTTCAGGAAGAAACATTTAGGAACACTACCGTGGAAACACACAATTAAATCCAAGAAAACGCTTTCAATGAACCGCTAGAATTAAAACAGCTTTAATCATTAGCAGATCACCACACTATAAACAAATACTTAATAATACTTTTAAATTTACTGAAACTTAATAAAAAGTCAAGGAATAAATAAATTCTAAATTTAAAGGCGAGTGCAAAGGGAGACCTACCTCAAGATCCAAGCGCGACGGTATAACGACCTTGGAACCAAGGCACGATGACACGACGTGTGTCCGAAGCCACGTGCTAAAGTCCAACACTCTGCATAATAGATATGAAGGACTCAGACACATACAAAAACTCACTAGAGCATGCGAAACCAAGCGTCGGGGAGAAACGCTCACCTCGAAACTGAGGCGTGGAGACGGCGGAACCTCGGAAACAAGGTGCAGTGATGGCGCTCTCTCGGAAACACCCTGCACGGGTCCTAAAATCCTAAACCTACCAAAAACAAATATAAGTTGATGAAAAACCCCTAACAAAGCAAAAGTGAAAGCCTGAGAAATAATAATGATATAATAATAATAACAATCATAATATGACATAATTATAATATAATGATACAATAATAACAATAATAATTTAATAAATAATAATAATAATAGAATAATATTAACATAATAATAATATAATAATAATAAAATCACAATAATAATAATATAATGATAATAATAATGATTATTTAGCATAATTATAATATAATAATATAAAAATGATAAGATAATAGTAATTATAATAATAATAATAATAAAATAATCATAATAATAATATAGCAATAATATTAAGAATAATAACTTAATAACATGATAATAATAATAATAATAATAATAATAATATGAAATGATAATAACAATAATAACAATAATAATAAATAATAATAATATAATAATATTAATAAAAATAATAAAAATAATATAAAATGATAATAACAATAACAATAATAATAATAATAATAAATAATAATATAATAATATTAATAAAAATAAAAATAATAATATAAAATGATAATAACAATAATAATAATGATAATAAATAATCATAATATAATAATAATAATAACATAATAATAATAAAATAATTATAATATTATTAATATGATAAAAATAATAAACTTTATGTAAGGAAAATAAGATTAACTAAAAAAAATAAAAATAAAAATAAAAGTAAAAAATAACTTACAACGGAGGGGGCTGGGCGTGGCAAAGGGAAAGAGGGGCCGGGCGCGGTGCGCGGGACGGGGAGCGGCGGGGAGGGTCGGGGAAGCAGCTGGGGTCGCTGGAGGCGGCGGCAGGGAGCAGGGAGGGCGGAGGCTGGGTTTAGAGGGGGTGAGGCCGGTAGTGCGGGCCGCCGAAGAGGGAACCGCGCCGGGGCTGAGCGGGAGCGGGATCAGACAGGGGGGTCGGTGACGGGAACAGGCGGAGAAGGCCGGGGAAGCCGGGACGGTGGCTGGCTGGGTGCGGCGAGGCAGAGCGCGCAGGAGGGGAGGGTGCGGGCAGCAGGTATGGCGCCAGGGGGAGAGGGCAGCGCGGGGTGGCCGGGGCGCCGAGAGCCGGGTGTGGGGAGCGGGGCGGAACGCCGGAGGTGCTGGGGTGAGCGGGAGCCTGCGAGGTGGAGGAGGTCGGGACAGGGAGGTCGGGGCGGCGCGGCACTGGGACAGCCGAAAGGGGAGGGAGGCAGGGACGACCGAGCGGGGAGAAGTCGGAACGAAAAAGCCAGACGAGGCCGGTGCAGGGGAGCTGGGATAGCGGGGAGAGGGAGTCGGGACGACGGCTGGAGTCGCTGGAGGCCGGCGGCTTGGCGCGGTGGGACGGCGAGCGACAGAGAGGGTCGGGGAAGCCGAGACGGTGGCAAGTTCGGGCGCGGGCAGGCGGGAGCAGGCCGCTGTCACCAGAGCGGAGCAAGAGCCGGGTGCTGCTCGGTGCGGTGAAGGAGAGACGGAATGGGACACGGGGTGCGTGAGAAGGAATAGAGGAGAAAGAGGGGGGAGAGAGAGAGAGGGGCTGCGGGAAGAGAGGAGAGAAGGGAGAGGGGTAAGCGGCTGGGGTAGATTTAAGGTTAGGGTAAAAAGAAAACTATATATATATATATACACATTAACAACAACAACAACAACAACAACAACAATAATAATAATAATAATAATAAAATAATTATAGTAATAATAATAATAACAATAATAATAACAACAATAAAATAATTAAATAAACAGTCAAATCTTAATAATAAAAATAAAACATCAATGGAATAAAACTTCATAAAAATAATAATAATAGTTATAATTAGAAAATTTATAATAATAATTATTTTTAATCAAAAATTTAAAGTATTAAAACCATTTGAAAAAAAATGTTCACGTGCGCGCGCACGCACACACACACGTATATATATATATATAGACATATATACATATATTTAAACATATACAAACATATATATATTCACATATAAACATATATATACATATATACCTATATATAAACATATACAGATAGATACAATAGATATACATATATATATATACATATATAAACATAACGTATTAAAGTATATACATACACATATATAGACACATATATATATATATACTTATACACAGAAAATAAATTCAATAATAATAACACAACTCAAATAGTAATAATAATAAAAAGTCAACGTAAAAACTTTAATATTTAAAACGCCGGGTGAACACATAGTCACCCAGGCCGAACGCACGATCACCGTTAGCGATGCGATGACCGCGCATCGGCGCGAAACCGCCGACACAACTAAACCTCAAAAATTTTAAATCGGGACCAAGAAAGAAGTAAAATAAAGATATCTACGGTCAGGGTGTGACATATTTCATGACTTTATTCAAATATAATTCAATTTATATCTTTTAATTATAATCAATCATTATTCATTCATTATCTTGTTAATGTTTATTTTTATTATTTTGTGTTAGTAATTTTTATTATTTCACATATGTATTATAGGGGCCATGTTGATCCCCATTATGTGATCCAAAGTTCATCATTCCTAGATTATAAAAGATATTTATATCATTTTGATTTAACACTTTATGTATCCTCATATTCATTTTAGGGACATTACATGGATAGTGATAATGGAATCCCTGACAATATTTTTCTGGGTAATTTACTGATGTTCTTAGTAGGATCATTATCTACACCGGGGGGGGGGGGGGTTATTACTGGAGAGATATTGTTGAAATTTATTTTAATAAAAAGTTTTCTCTATAACTTTTTATGTATGATCTACTCAGTATATAAAAACTAAACATCACAAAATCAGGAAGAAAAAGAAAGTACAAGGAACACATGATTTTTACGTGGTTTGGATCCATTGAGGAATCATACTTCTTTCCATTAAGGTTTATTCCACCCCAAACATTGAATCCTTTAATTATATCCCCATGTGTATTACTCTTAAAATAATTTGTGAGGAATCCCACCACACATGTTAGGAGTCACAACCAACATCACAACTTTACAATGTAGTATAATAGATGATTACAAAATAAAGAAGGTGACCAGAAAAACCAGTTTTCTTTGAAAACAAATAATTAAGATCCACTTTCACAAGCCTCTAGGATATGTATGAAAATATTTCCCACATTTTAATCTTGTAAGTGATGAAAGAATTACTCCCAGACTCAAATTATATCTTTAGAATACACATGTTTCATCATATTCTAACCACTGAAGTTCCATCCTCAGCATTAGTCACCTCTTATTCTTCTCCTTTATCACATGGTAGAATACCTCATCATTTGTTGTTACTCACTAATCATCATTTTTGTTCTCTATATTATTTTTGGAACTAGAAAACACACCCAAATATATTCCAAATGCATCCATACATGATTCAAGATCATAGAACGTTTTTCAAGTTTTGTTTTGACTGGTCGTAGAGCCTGAAAAAATATATGGACTAGGAGTTACGAACATTCGAAGTTGGGATGGAAAATTGGTTCTTGGAGCCCATTTGTGAAGCTCCCTCTGCGATCGCCGAGCAAGGGAACATGAAAGGAGCCTCCGTAAGCACCGTATAGGTCTATGAAGTTTGACTCCGTAGTTACAATGAACTTGAGAACATAATCAGAGCCTCCGTGAGTGAAGTGAAGGCCGATGCCGGACTACTTCTCAATTTCGAGAAATTTGAGGGAACTCCCTTCGGTTGCAGAGCGCGATACCCTTCGCGAAATAATTTTCTCTTCGAGATGCACATTTTTGAATTGTGTCATGCTCCGTTGAACTCCCTTGCCTATAAATAGCCATCTAACCCCTTCATAAGAAGGGTTACGCTGCCCCTTGGGTGGCTGATCTCCTATTTCGTGGAGCTCTCGATCACCGTGAAGTAATGCCCTTCGCAAAGGGCTCCACCCTTTGCGAAGGAGGAAGCTCATTCAGGTTGCTTGAGGCTTTGTGAGCCACTTTTCTCTATGAGACACTTTTCTTCGAGATCTTCTTTACTTTGTGAGACACTTTTCTCCACGAGCTACTTTTCTCAACGAGTCTCTTTGCTCCGTGATCCGCTTTTCTTCGCAAGCCGCTTTACTCTGCGAGTCTCTTTGCTCCGTGAGCCCATTTGCTCCATGAGACCCGAGGCTTCACGATGTACTTTTCTCCATGAGACCCTAAGCACTATGAGAACCTATTCTTTACAAGGCCCCATGCATCGCGAGACCCCATGCTCCATGAGTAGCTTTCCATCGCGAAGCTGCTTCACGAGACCCCATGCTCCGCGAGCACCTTTCCTTCACAAAGCTACTTCACGAAGACCTATATTTTTCAAAGATCTTACCTTTGCACCCATCGATCCATAGCATGGGGTACGCACTCCCACTTCCCTGCTTGGGTCCAGTTCCATGGTTAGGTCCCGGCTATCCGGGCCAGTCCCTTCACTTCTGTCACAGACCCCCATGAAAAAGGGAGATTCGCACCACGAACATTTCGGGCCGGGACATCAGCATTTTTCATTGCGCCCTTATCTACAGCCACAATCCACTTATGAAATACCAAAATTTGAGATACTCCTACTCACACCATGAAACACCTTGAGTCGACATATTCTGCCCAATTCGTCTCCCATGTCGTGAGTTTAGATTCTCATCATCAATTCCCCGAGTACCTTGAGTCGAGCCATTACACAACTAACTCATCCAACCTCTATCACATGGCTCCTATGCTAGGTTGAACCAGAAAGGGATGCCCTTGTATATATAGCAACCCAAGCCTTTTACATAAAATATTTCAAGATTTTAAGCATAATTAATCATCAAAGTACTGTCCAAGGATCATTAAGTCTAGTGTCTTGGAAGACGAGGTACATATAACATAAAACATGGGACTAAAAAAACACTTCTTTATTTAACCTCAAAAAAGAGCCTCTAACTTTATTTGAGCTCTTAAATCTGCATAGGGTACCCTGGGGAACACATGAACAAAGGGATGAGCTAAAAATCCCAGTAAAGGAATGAACATAAGGATACATCTCAAGCACATGAGTTAGGAGGTATGACATAATGATATTGAAAGAATGAAAATTATAAAATAATTTAATATAATCATGGGATATTATAAACATGGAATCATATAAATGTGGAAAAATCATAAATCATATATTTAGTATGGTTAAGCCTAACCGACGATCCCGTTTCCCATTTTAGTATGGGTCAAGCCTAACCGCCAATCTAGTTTCACATCGCATCCCATGAGATATATCTTTACCCAATGCATTGGATCACAATCTTGGCGCACCAATGTCAATATATTCATGAATATTATTTCCACATAAATAATCCTTCCAGATAAATTATCATAAAAAATCAACCATACATAAACATAAGGTTACCCATGGAAAGAGTTGGGTACCACAATCATAACATAAAATATATCCAATGGGTGTATCACAAAAATGTCCATGAAAGGAAGAGATGTTAACATAGATGGACATTAATAGGGTAAATAGGCATATAAAATGGTAATTTGTGTCAAATATAAGTGACAACATATAAAAATGTATTTTAGAAACATTAGCTTAAAAAACATTTTTGTGCGGTTTTAAGGAAACACTATAGAGCTTCTCAAATAGAAAAGAAGAAATTTATTTATATAAAACCATAATTTAACCAAGAATTATTTCATAATAAAAATAATTATTTTATAAATTCAGTGGTGTTTTAAAACATTAGATAGAGTCCACTTGGAATTTGGGTAAAATTTTGGGAAGACCCCTTAAACAGGTTGGCTTATCGGAATGTTCTAAGGAGGGAATCTTTCAAAATCATGTATATCAACGAAAGAATGTGATGGAAGGGTCTTAATATAAGAATATTTTATAACTAAACATAATTCATAAGACTCATATAGATATATAAGATAACTTCATATTGAAATAATGATAAGGAAACTCGAAAGAACAAATAAGGCTCAGGTAGAATTCCTTACGATTTTATCGGCATGGTGTCGGGTGTGACCAAGAGGGATTGATGAGAGAGAAATGGGGTTTCTCGTCACTTATAAATCCAAAAGGATATATGGGGGAGGTTCTTAAACATACCCCATAATTTTTTAGTACACATATAAAGGCAGAGTATAGAGGATAATCTTGATTAAGAGAGAAAAGAAGAGGATCCCTTACCTCCAATCCGGTGGTGTTCTCCACATGTTCTTAATGACCTGAATAAACAAATTAGGATTATTAATTCATAAGTCCATAAAATCTTGTATATTTAATTTATTTATTATAACCCCTTTCAGTTCATTAAAAGACTTTTTATTAGTTATTATAACCCCTTTTTGTTCATTCACTTATATTGAACATTGGATTATATGCTATATGAAAGTGGTTGTCCAGAATTGAAGTAATATTATTTAGTTCATATCCAGGATAATTCATGGTTTTAATTTTAATTAGGTTACTTAGAGTGATGTTGAATTATTACATATAAAACCTTAGTGATAACCATTTTTTTAATCGGTGGATTTTATTACAAAGAATGTGTTTTCATCATAAATTAATTCCATTTGTACCAAAAGATTAAAGAAACAAAAATAGTATATATTATATATATAATAATCTTGTTCAACCATAACACAAATGGTTTCATGACCTGAATTAATGATAATGATAGAAATTGATAAATCGTTGTCCTTGAATGTGCTAAATTAGCACATCTCAAACGGTGCATTCACTTCTTTCAAATAAAAGTGTGGGAAAATGGGAGAAGATAATGAAATATACCACTATCATGAAGACATTTCAGTATATGTATGTTACTGGATTTATCATACTATTATGGTGAAGGGAGGTGAGGAAATAAAATAAAAAGAAAATAACTTAAAAGAAAAGAAGAAATTTGGGAAGAGGAATTTACCTCTTGAGACTTCCACCATTGAGAACTTCTCAAGGGGAGAGGTTTTGGTATACTGAGGAGGTGGAGAGATTTTTGAAGTATGGGAGGACATTTTTGAGTTGTTTGGGAATTTTTTTTAAGTCATAGAGCTTGAGAGGATTGGAGAGAAGAGCGAGTGAAGGGGGTATTTTTTAGTGGAGGAGAGGAGGGATTTCATGATATTATAATCCTTAATTTATTATTTCTTCACAAGACAAATAATAGTAAATATTACATGACCAATAATATTAAATGGGTCATGTTAATTCTAACCATGTTGGATTACATCAGCATAACATCATCGATGGCTCAATTAATCCAACATTTAGCATTTATTGTGAATTATCAGATTCTACTATTCTTCAAAAATTCCAGTATTTAAGAAAAATCACAAAAAATCACCCTAACCATTTTTTGATGTCTAGAATCCAAAAATGAAGTCCATTTTTCAAAAATAATTTTCTAAATATGATTATTTTAATATTTAATTAAAATAATAATTTATTATCAAAACCAGTTTAAAAACATTCATTAATTCATTCTACAATATAGGTATATCGTACTTCCAACATGAATATAATTTTTATACCACCATAGGTGAAGTTACTATTAATTAGGGGATATCACTATCTATAAGGGTATGTTACTATTCATTACGGTAGGTTACTATTCACAAAAAAATTATGTTTTTCTTATCGGAATCCAAAAAAAATCATGAACAGAACCATGTTTGCCGGATTTTTGAAATTCCAATCACATAAGTGACAAACATATTTTTGAAGGTCACTTATCACATAATAGTTCATTATGTTGTGTTTTCATGTTATTTTATGACATAAATATAAGAAGAAAATTTCCATTGAAAATCATTGGGTCATTACATTCTTCCCCCCTTATAAAATCTCACCCTTGAAATTTAGTTTTACATACTAAAAAAATATAGGTGTGGGTAATGTTCCTTTATTTCTTCCTCCAATTCCCATGTTTATTCCTAAAAATTATGGTTCCTCCACAACACTCTGAAAATATGGGTTGTCTTGTGGCATAGAACTTTATCTCTCTGATCCAGAATCTTTACTGGAAACTCCACATAAGAGAGATCATCTTCCAGCTGCACCAACTCTGAGTTTAGTACATGTGAGGGATTAGGTATGTTCTTCCTCAAGAGTTATACATGAAAATAATCTTGAAATCGAGCCATAATCGGCATAAGTGCAAGCCAATAGGCCACGTATCCTATACTGTCAAGGATCTCAAAGGGGCTAATATATCTGGGTCTTAGCTTCCCTTTCTTCCCAAATTGCATGAATCTCTTCCATAGAGATATTAAAAGGAAAACTTTATCTCCCACGTTGAACCCCAAGTCCCTTTGATAGTTGATAGCATAGATCTTTTGCTAACTTTGAGCAGCATTGATGTGTTTCTGGATGACTTTAACCTTCTCTGTCATCTATTGAACAAGATCGGGTCCAAGTAGCTTTCTTTCCCCAACTTCATCCCAACAGGTTGGATTTCTACATCACTTTCCATATAGATCTTCATATAGAGCCATCTTAATACTTGAGTGGAAGCTATTGTTGTATGAGAACTCAACCAATGAGAGATGATGATCCCATCCACCTTTTAATTCTAGATAATTGGCTCTAAGCATATCTTCAAGATTATGAATAGTTCATTCAGACTGGCCATCAGTTTGGGGGTGATAGGCAGTGCTGAAATTTAATTCAGTACCCAAAGCATGTTGAAGACTTCTCTAGAATTTTGATGTGAACCTTGGATCGCAGTCAGAGACAATTGATAGTGGAACACCATGTAGTCTCACCACTTCCTTCACATATAACTTTGCAATTTGTTCAAGAAAGATATCTTCTCGAATTTCGGTGAAATGGGATGTCTTGGTGAGTCGGTCAACTACAACCCATATCAAATTATTTCCCATTGACATCTTCGGGAGACCCGTGAAAAATTCCATAGAATAATTTTCCCATTTCCACATGGGTATAGGAAATGTCTACATCATACATTTGGACTTTTTTCGCTCAACTTTAACTTGCTGAAATACCAATCACCTTGATATATATTCCGCAATCTCCATCCTCATTTTATCCCACCAGAAGTTTTCTCGGAGATAATGGTACATTTTGGTACACCCAGGATGGATAGAGAAGGTCGAGCTATGTGCATAATTTAGTAGCTCTTTCTTTATCTATTGATCATATGGTACACATAATCATGTCCCAAATCTCACGACTCCTTCCAAATCAATTTTGAAATCGGAGGATTCCCCATTTTTAACAGCTTCCACCCTTTTTTGAATTTCCTTATCCTTTCTTTGAGCAACCTTTTTTTTCTCCAAGAGGGATGGTTGAGAAATCATTTGATAAGGGATTGATGATGTTACTCCCTTAATGATTCCCTTATCCATCCATTGAAAATCTAAGAAGATCAGATCCCTTTGAATTCTCATCATTGATAATGATGCAGGATCCTTTCTACTTAGAGCATCCTCCACCTTGTTTTCCTTACCAGGATAGTAGTGGATTGAGAAGTCGTAATCCTTGATGAGCTCTATCCATCTTCGTTGGTTCATATTATGCTCTTTCTGTGTGAATATATATTTGGGACTCTGGTGGTAAGTATATATCTCACATTTTTCCCCATAGAGATAATGCCGCCAGATTTTCAATATAAAGATAACAACCACCAAATCAAGATCATGCGTGGGATAGTTTTTCTCATGGATTTTCAACTTCATTGAGAAATAGAATATCACTTTATCATTTTTCATTAGCACACAACCTAATCCTTTCTTAGAAGCATCACTATACACCACAAATTTTTCTCCACTTGAAGGGAGTGTGAGTACCGGCGCAGTGATAAGCCTCTTTTTCAATTCCTTGAAACAGTCTTCACATTCCTGTGTCCAGAAAAACATTTCTCCCTTCCATGTTTGCTTGGTCATTGGGTTTTACAATCCATAAAAGTTCTTCAAGAATCGTCGATAATACCCAACTAGACCTAAAATGTTGCGGGTCTCCATTATAGATGTTGGCATCGACCACTCTTCAATTGCCTTCGTCTTGTAAGGCTCCACAGATATCCCTTTACTGGTGATAACATGCCCCGAGAATGATACTTACCCCATACAGAACTCACACTTATTGTACTTTGCATACAACTTCTCCCTTCACAATGTCTTTAACATAGTTTCCAAATGCTCCTCATGTTCCTCCTTGATCTTGGAGTATATCAGTATATCATCAATAAAGACCACCACAAATTTGTCAATGTAATCTCTAAAGACTCTATTCATTAAATCCATGAAAATATCTACAGCATTAGTGAGTCCAAAGGGAATCACTATGAACTCATAGTATTCATACCTCGTTCAAAACGCAGTCTTGGGAATATCTTCCTTCCTCACCTTTAGTTGGTGATATCCCGACCGAAGGTCCACCATAGAGAAATAATTGGACCCACGAAGCTGATCGAACAAGTCATCTATCAGTGGAAGGGGATACTTTTTCTTTACAGTGATTTTATTGATCTCACCATAATCAACACAGAGGCGCATTGAATCATCCTTCTTCATGACGAAGATGACTGGAGCACCCCACGATAAAGCACTCGGGCGTAAAAAACCCTTCTCCATATTCTCTTGTAACTGCTTCTTCAGCTCTTCCAGCTCTATGGTCGCCATTTTGTATGGTGTATTTGAGATTGGTAGAGATCCATGGATAAGTTCAATTGAGACCTCAACCTTTCGGTCAGTGGGAAGACCAGAAAACTCTTCGGGGAATACATCAATGTAATCACTCACGATGGGCATGTTTTCAAGAAACATTCTCTCCTTTATCTCAATCATTTTAGCTAGGTTTTCATGCTCATAAGGAAGCAATATCCAAACATGAGACTAATATTCTAAAGGATATTAATCTTTCTCCTTGAACTTGTAATGAATCAGAGGATGCTTTGGGATGTAAAGAGTAATCTCCCCTTCACGAAAATTGATGTTGGCCTTATACAAAGATAACCAATCCATGCCCAAGATATCGTCAAAATCCACTAAAGGAAGTATTAATAGATTTTTTGGGAGGTTTCTTCCACATACATTAACCGAGGATGAGTTATAAACCATGGATATGATAATTTACCCATTCACTGTTCTCATAGATAACTTTCCTTCATATTTTTGGGTGGTGTTTTAATAGTTCAAATAAACTTGCATGATAGGAAAGAACACGTAGAACCAGAACAAAATAGTGCGTTCACTATTATTGAATGAATAACAAGCGTACCTATCACTACATCATTCTCCGGCTCCACCTCAGTAGTAGTTATAGCATATGACCTTCCTTGTTGCCTTGGAAGTTGTTGCTGATTACCTCCGACAACCCTCATCTTAGGGAAATTGTTCACATAATGTCCATGTTCCTTGTAGTTAAAACACTACATTATAGGCTGAGTGTTGATATTAACCTTCTCTTATTCTTCAACATTAGCGGTATTTTTCATATCCCTTCGGCAGTTCTTGGCCAGATCTCCAAACATTCCGTATTTGAAGCAATTCCTGGATCCTATGAGACAGTCACCAAGATTCTTCTTCCCACAATTCTTGCAAAGGGGAAAGCCAGGCTTCCTTCCATCATGGGATTTTTTTGATGGACCACCCTTGTTGTTCTCTATTTTCCTCTTCTTGTCACTAGGCCCATGAGACCACTGAGAGTGTCCAATCTCTATTTAAACCTTGAGGGAAAAACATACAATCTCCTTATACCTATTGAAGTCTCGAATTTCCAACACTTTTCGTAGACTCAACTTTAGTACGCTAAAGAAGCGATCCACCTTGATTTAGGTGTTCATGAAAAAGATAGAGGCTTACCTTGTAAGCCTTTTAACTTTCGCTTCATACTCCCCGATTGACTCATCTTCCTTCTTCTTGAGTCCAAGGAACTCTCTTTCCATCTTGAGACAAAGGGTTAAAGGAAAATATTTGTTGAAAAACATCCTCCTGAATTCCTCCAATTCTATGGAATCAATTTCCTCTTGGGGCATCGTATTCTTCATCAGTGTCCACCACTGATCATCTTCTCCATCAAAACGATAGACTTCCAGTACAACTTTCTCTTCTTCCGAGCACTGGAGGACAGAGAAAAGATTTTCAATAGAGTTAATCTATTGTTATGTGAGGAGGGGATCAGAAGACCTGCAAAACATGGGAGGCCTTTGCCACATGAAGGATTCTACGACAACTTTCTCTTTCCTTTGAGGAGAGGGACATTCCACCTAATTCAAGTTAATATTCATAACTCGAGCCAGTTGAGCAAGTAATGCCATGAAGTTTTGAGAACCCACTTCCGTCACATCAGGAATGTCATTAGAGAAATCATTACATTTCCTATCACATGTGTTGTTGGAATGTGTTCTTCTATTTCCCACCATTAACTATGAAAAAGAACGTATAATTAGAGGTCTTGAATAAATAGCTACTGAGAATAAAAAGGAAACTTTGAACATTAAAGTATAATCTTATAAAGAAGAAGTACATCCTAACCTATGATTACATAGGTTTATATCTAGTTTATCCTCGATCTATTTCTTAACTTATATTCTTATGGGCTTTTTTGTCCCTTAATTATGTTTTTTACTAATCTCATGGATCTACAAATTTATATCCCCTTAGAGTTTCAAACCCTAGAGTGAACCAAGGCCCGTTGTCATGCACCAGTTCTTGTTCGAGTCTAGCTCAAAGCGGTGTTTCTGGGTTTTACCCCTAGATACATCTTTGCCAGAGTCGCCTCTACCTGCTCGTATCCAGACAGGGATGTATTTTCTTGATAAACCACTTACAATACACTCACCAAAATTTAGGACTTTTTTCTTATACTCAGTCTCATCCTAAAGGTTCTCACTAAGGTGATCTATTCCTAATCTCCAAAAATAACTAGACCATCCTCTAATACCAACTATAGTGACCCAAGCCTTTAAAATAAAACATTTCAAGATTTTAAGCATAATTAATCATCAGAGTACATGCCAACGATTGTTAAGTCTAGTGTCTTGGAAGACTAGGTGCATATGACATAAAACATGGGACTAAAAAAAACTTCTTTATTTAATCTCCATAAAGAGCCCCTAATTTACTTTGAGATCTTACATCTTCATAGGGTACCCTGGGGAACACATGAACAAAGGGATGAGCTAAAAAGGCTAGTAAAGGAATGAACATAAGGATACATCTCAAGAACATGAGTTAGTAGGCATGAAATAATGATATTAAAAGAATGAAAAATATAAAATCATTTAATATAGGCATGGGATCTTATAATCATGGAATCATATAAATGTGGCATAATCATAAAACATATCATTAGTAGGGTTCAAGGATAACCGCCTATCCCGTTTACCATTTCAGTATGGGTCAAGGCTAACCGCCAATCCAGTTTCACATTGCATCACATGAGAATTATCCTTAACCAATGCATTGGAGCTCTAACTAGGCACACGCATCTCAACATTTTCATGAATATTCATTCCACATAAATAATATTTCCACATAAATAATCATACACAATCAACCATACATAAACATAGGGTTACCCATGGAAAGAATTGGGTACCATAATCTTGACATAAAACATATCCAATGGGCGTATCCAGAAATTGTCCATGAAAGGAATTGATTAGAACATACATGGACATTTATAGGGTAAAATTGTAATATAACATGGTAAGTGGTGTCAAATATAAGTGAAAACATTTAAAAAATTTATTTTAGAAACATTAGCATTAAAAACATTTTTGTGTGGTTTTAAGGAAAACACTCTAGAGTTTTTCAAATCGAAAAGAGGACATTATTTTATATAAATAGAGAATTGAACCAAGAAGGGTTTCATAATAAAAATAATGATTTTATAAATAAAATGGTTTTTTAAAACATATGATAGAGTTCACTTGAAATTTGGGTAAAAATTTGGGAAGTCCCCTTAAACAGGTTGGCTTATCGGAAAGTTCTAAGGAGGGAATCATTCAAAATCATGTATATCCCCGAAAGAATGTTATGGAAGGGTCTTGATATAAGAATCTTTTACAACTAACCATAAGTCATAATACTTACATAGATAGATAAGATAATACCATTTTGAAATAAGGATAAGGCATCCCGAATGAATAAAGAAGGTTCAGGTAGAATTTGTTACAATTTTATCGACATAGTGTTGGGTGTGACCAAGAGGGATTTATGATAGATAAATGGGGTTTCTAATCACTTATAAATCCATAAGGATGTATGGGGGAGTTTCTTAAACATACCCCATCATTTTCTAGTACACATATAAAGGCATAATATAGAGGATAATCCTGATTAAGAGAGAAAAAGAGAGGATCCCTTAACTCAAATCTGGTGATGTTCTCCACTGATTATTAATGACCAAAATAAACAAATTAGGATTATTAATTCATAAGTCCATAACCTCATATATATGTAATTTATGTATTACAACCCTTTTTAGTTCATTCAAAGCCTTTTTGATTAGTTATAAGGTTCAATTTCATTGTTCGAGATCATTTGTTTACTTGGCTTTAAAGATCGGTCCACTTATATTCAATTTTGGATTATATTCTAGATGAAAGTGGTTTTCCAAAATTAAATTTATATTAATTAGATAATATCAAGGATATTAAATGGTTTTAATTTTAATTAGGTTACTTATAGTGATGTTGAATTATTACATATATAACCTTAGTGATAACCATTTTTGTTAATCGGTGGATTTGATTACAATGAAAGTGTTTTTAATTATAACATAATTCCATTTTTACCAAAAGATTACTGAACAAAAAATAGGATATATTAAATATATAATAATCTGATTCAACACTAAAACAAATGGTTTAATGACCAGAATTAATGATAGTAATAGAAATTGATAAACTGTTGTCCTTGAATGTGCTAAATTAGCACATCTCAAACGGTGCATTCATTTCATTCAAATAAAAGGGTGGGTAAAGGGGAGAAGATAATGAAATATACCACTATAATTAATAAATTCCAGTACATGTATATTACTGGATTTATCATAATATTATGGTGATGGGAGGTGAGGTAAGAAAATAAAAATAAAATAACTTAAAAGAAAAGAAGAATTTTGGGAAGATGAATTTACCTCTTGAGACTTCCTCCTTTGAGAACCTCTTAAGGTGAAAGGTTTTTGTATATTGAGGAGGATGAGAGATTTTTTAAGTGGGGGAGGACATTGGGGAGAGGTTTGGGATGAATTTAGAGAAGTCTTGGAGCTTGAGAGGAGTGGAGAGAATAGGGAGTGAAGGGGGGTTTTATAGTGGAGGAGAGGAGGGAATATTAAGTATTCAATGACCAATAATATTAAATGGGTCATGTGAATTCGAACAAAGTGGGATTACATCAGCATAACATCATCAATGACTCAATTAATCCAATATTTATCATTGATTGTTAATTATCAGATTCTACAACTCATAAAAATTTCATGAATTTCAGAAAAATCCCTAAGATTCACCCTAACCATTTTTCGATGTTTCTAATCCAAAAATGAAGTCCATTTTTGAAAAATTATTTTCTAAATATGATTACTTTAATATTTAAATTTAATAATAATTTATTATCAAAATCAGTTTTAAAACATTCATTAATTCCTTCTAAAATATTGGTATATCGTACTTCCAACATGAATATTATTTTTATACCACCATAGGTGAGGTTATTATTCATTAGATTATATCAGAATTTATAATGGTAAGTTACTATTCTTTAGGGTAAGTTACTATTCACTAAAAAATTATGTTATTCTTATCAGACTCCAAAAAACATCTTGAAGAAAACTGTGTATGCTAGATTTTCGAAATTCCAATCACATTAGTGACAAACTTGTGTTTAAAGGTCTTATAACTTAGTAGATAATTATGTTGTGTTTTTATGTGATTTTATGACATAAATATAAGAAGGAAATTTCCATTGAAAAACATTAGGTCGTTACAACATAGGTCCCAACACCATCAATTGAGAGGTGCCTTATGTCTGGTAGTCCTCTCTACATGAATATAAACTGTAGTACAACCTATATAAAAAGTATAGGATGCCTCTTTCTTCAACAAGAGATGCCTTATGCACCAAAAAAAGATGCCTAATAGTCCTCTCTACATGACTATAATCTGTAGTAATTTTTATTTAACAAACAAAGGATCCCTCTTTCTCAAAAAAAGATATGCCTTATGCACCAATAATTATATTCCTAATAGTCATCTCTACATAAATATAAAATATAGTGCACCCTATGTTACAAACATTAGATTCCTCTTGCTCCAAAAAAGATATTCCTTATTCACCAAGAATAAGATTCCAATAGTCCTCTCTACATGAATATAAACTATAGCATGCCCTATCATTTAATAATAGGATTCCTCTTGATCCAATCATAATATTCCCTATGTTCCAATCATAAGATTCCCATAGTCCTCTCTACATGACTGTAAACAGTTGTACTCTCTATGTGACAAAGATAATATTCCTCTTTCTCTAAAAAAGATATTTCTTATGCACCAAGCATGAGATGCCAATAGTCCTCACTTCATGAATTTAAAATGTTGTGTGCCCTATAATTCTATAATAAGATGCCTCTTATTCAAAATAAGAGATGGCTTATGTTATAAGAATAAGATACCTTATGACATGATTACAGTTGAATAACCTCAATAGCGTTGGAATCTATTCAAGCATTAAATCACTACATGTCATGATTTTCGTGTACTTCATTCAGATATTCACACTCTTTCATGTTTAAATGGACCCCTTGACGGCCTAGTCTCATGCCGCATTATCTCACCTACCGTTCTGGGCCAATTCCCTAGAAGACTTGGGACAACACTTCAAGTCGGGTCTTGGGTTTCTAACATGGTCAACAGTCAAAACTCATTTATTTGTCCCCATTTTAGGCTAACGAGATATGGATGTTATCTTTCAAACATAGTCAATAGTTATCCTCTATCATCATGCCTCCCTATCCATGTTACAAATGTTCGATATGTGATTCTATCTGCCTTTCTTCGGACTGATTCTAGTGCTTCTTGGTGTTATCCCACGTGTGAACTTGAGAAAAGGCGTTGGACCCAATTATATACATCAAACCATTATTGAGTTGGGAAGACCTAATAACCAAACACGAAGAAGGCACTCGGGCAGCTTCCATGCGTAGGCCCCATTCACAGTTTCATCTCTTTAGCATCACCTGGATAGCTTCCACACATAAGCCCCATTCACAATTGCCGCTCCTTAGTTGCACCGAAGAAGCTTCCATGTGTAAGACATATTCATCATTATCGTTCCATAGAAGCACCTAGGATGTTTCCAGGAATATTCCCCATTCACAATTTCCCCTCTATAGTAGCACTTGGGAAACTTCCACGTGTATTCCCCATCCACCATTACTGCTCCATAGCAGTACCCAGACAACTTCCATGTGTAAGATCCATTCACCATTTTCGCTCCATAGAGGCACCCAGAAAGCTTCCATACAAAATCCCCATTCACTATTGGTGCTCCATAGTGGCACCCACGATGCTTCCATGCATAATCCCCATTCACCAACCTTCGCAGCCGCACCTTTACACCACAATCGTCAGGTCTGTTTTTGCCACTTGTTTCTCACACCGAGCATGAATCATGTGAGATTAGAGTAAGAATCGACCATGGAATCATATCTGGGCGGCCTTAGAGTGGAATCCCCAACCCCTCCCAAACTACATGGACTTTGATCCTTGGAATGGAAAATTTATTTAAGAATCCCCCTAAGGTTCAATCCCAACACCTACTGGTACTATCTCCCATCACATCGGTTCACCAAACACTCCCAAACTATGTGGAATTTGATCCTTTCCAAGACAAGGTACGTAGGAAGCCTCCCTAAGGTTTAGGAAGAATACCTATTGGTCCCGAACCCCTTCATGCCAGTTCACCAAACAATCCTGAACTGCGCGGACAATGATCCTTTCCATGGAAATGTACATTGAAAGCCTCCCTATGGTTCAATCCCAAAACCTATTGGTCCTGACCCGTTCATGTTGGTTCACCAAACACTCCCGAACTATGTGGAGTTTGATCTTTTCCAAGTCATGGTACATTGTATGCTTCCCTGAGGTTCAAGCCCAAAACCTACTGGTCCCGACTCATTCATATCAGTTGACCAAACTACCTAAACTACATGGACGTAGATCCTTGTCAAGGCATTGTACATAGGAATCCTCCCTAAGGTTCAAGATAAACACCTAATGGTCTTGAACCATTCACGTATGTTCATCAAACACCTCTTAAATACGTGGACTTTGATCCTTTCCATGGAAATGTATATTGGAAGCCTCCCTGAGGTTAAATCCCAATATTTGTTTGTTCCATCCCCTTCACGTCAGTTCACCTTCATTCCACATGATGTTAAGATATATAATCCTTTATGAACTATATGGACTTTGATCCTTTCCAAAGAAAGGTACTTATGAATCCCCCCTAAGGTTCAAGCCCAACAGCTACTAGTCCCAACCCCTTCAAGTTGGTTTACCTTCATCCCACATGATGTTAAATTGAATCTTCCATTATGAACTATGTGGACTTTGATCCTTGCTAAGGAACGATATGTAGGAAACCTCCATGAGGTTCTAGACCATCACCCAGGTCTCATCCTGTCTTTTCCCTCTAGCCTATGTGTTTCGGGAAGGTCATTCCACAACCTGGAGTTTCTACTTCCTCCGAGTCCCATCCATATGTCCATTCTCATGGGTCGCCTCCCCAGGTGTCCCATTATCTCACCAAAAAAATATAGACTTCGATACCTTACCATGAGGATATGTAAGAAGCCTCTATAAGGTTGAATACTAACACTACCATCACCTTTACAATAGTTTCATTTCATCTCCCCTTTACTTCATTCAACTCTCCATCATCCATCCTAATTCTTACTTAAGCCTCCACATCCCAGTGAGATCATGTCATTCATCTCAGTGCTGCTCCTTGCGACGCCTGAGAAGCTAACCATGTATAATCCCAACAAAATCTAAAAACATCCAACCAAGGATTCCCCTATTGTGATTGGACTCTGACCATGAATAAGCCCTAACATGTCTCCCGATCATTGTACATTTTGTACACGATTCATCACCCCTTTGATCTATGTGGGTTTTGATCCCTATAATATACACATGGTACATAGGAATCCCCCACGAGGTTCAATCCCAACCAATGGTAAACCTTTGTGTCCCCCATTATGGGGCATACTCTCCCTGATCCACCCTCAGTGGTGTCCAGATTATCCTTCATGGTGTGACGTCTTCCCTTTATGGGGAACACCACCCTGGGTTTCCTCTCATTGAGAATTCTGACATACCTATCCAATGATCCCAATTCTGGGGTGTAATATTTCTGATCCACCCTCAGTGGTGTCCAGATCATCCTTCATGGTGTGATATCTTCCCTCTATAAGACACACTACCTCAGATCCATCCTCATTGGGTGTTCCGATCCATCAATCTGGTAACCTTCCTGGTGTTCTCTCCTAGGGATGTACCTATATGATCCATCCCTATGGGGTGTTCTGATCACTCTTATCGCATCTCTGAAAGAAATTAAACTCGCAGCCTTCCTTTTGTTAAACATGAGATTCCTGAGGAAAAACATGGAGGACATGCCTTCGGTGTAACCGTCTCCGCAAGATGTTAAACTCGCTGTATACCCCGTGTTAAACATGGGAAGCTAGGGAAAACCTCAAATACATGACTTTGGAACATGATACCCCACAACCGAAATGGGATGCCTCGTGTTATACACACTTGAGATTACCTCATATGAGGAATGATTTGGGTTCCCCAATTCTCATGCATCCAAAGATTCCCCAACACGCCCATTGTTATCATCTACTCTGATTGAAGGATTTTACCATATCAAGACCCCATGGAATTTCCTAATAGAAGTAGTGTAATTAACTGGCATCCAAAATGATATGGCACATGGAATGAGATTAAAAAAACGCGACTCAAATATAGGAGGGAGACCTAGACTAGGAAATGAGTTCTGTAGAGGGATCCAGGGAAGGAGAAACCGACATCCCATAATATTATTTCAATCAAAGAGAAAATTTCCCTGAATAAGCGACGGATGCCACCCGCCTTTGGAAAGTAGGAATGTAGTGATATAGATGTAACAGCCCAAGATTTTATGAAAAATATCATTTTTTAATTTCACTAATGTCTTGTGTTGTACGCTTCACCAAAAGGAGCTTGCACAACACGCATCCTTGACTTGCCTTGCATTACACGCAATCGCAACCTTCCTCGATAGCGTGTGTAGTACGCAATACTGAGTTTCACGAAACAATGATATGCTATTAAAATATTATTAAAACTAGCCGTTATGAATAGTAATAACCACTTTTTAAATGTTAGAAATTTTATCTCTCAAAATGGACTTCATTTTTGGACTCAGAATACCGAAATTAGCCTAGGGTGAAATTTTGGTATTTTTCTGAAAACTTTCAATTTTTGATGAATAGTGAAACCACTAAGTGGTAGGTTAAAAACTGAATTTTGCATAAAACATAATTTTACCACTTCTGTGAATGGAATTTCGAAAATCCGACAGACACGGTTGATATCAGTAAGTAAAATGTGGTTCAATGAGATAAAAATAATTTTTTAGTGAATAGTAACTTTTTACTTTTTTTACCGCGGTTAATAGTAAATAGGGTAACTAAGGGTAAATATGATATTAATATTATCCTAACACATGTACTATTTCTATTGGACAAGTGTAATTCTACCAAAAACAAACTTAGGAATAAAATATGACCATTTAGGCCCACTTGGGTTAGATTAGGACATTTATTATTAATTTATTTAAAGAAGGGTTAAAATAGTTAAAATCAAAGTTTAATAAGTAAATCATTTTTAATATGGGGTTATACATAAGATAAATTAGACTATAAATATTCATTAGAAAGATAAAAAGATTTCCTACATAATGATATTTTAGTTATAATTTTTAGACTTTAAATAATTTAATTTATTTATGACACAATGATGATGCAGTAATTATCTTATTAATGAAATATTGACATAATTGAGGTTATAAACACAAAAATAAATGTAATTTGAGACTTTTTATAAATTCCACTAATTTTCTAGGTTACTATGATATATTAGTGTTTATTTAATCAACTTGGATCGAACATATAATTCTGTTATGACTTTCACAAAAATCATATATCAAATAGTGTCAAAATTGACACAAAATAGTTATTAAATCAAATATTATATTATTAATTGTTATTTTATTCCTAAAAATCTAAGGTTAGGCAAAATGACTTAAATAAGGATATATATATTATTAATAAACAATTTGGGGTTCGTTTGGAATGTTATAGTAAGTTTATTAACCATATAGTGAAAGAAAAAAAAAGACACGGTAAAAGTTAAATTATTTAAGTTAGAGTTAAATCTAATTGATTAGGTTAAAATAATAACCTAAACTTGTCTAAATCTTATTGGTTGATAGGATTTCGACCCATCCACACTTTATCTTCGAAATAAGACCCTTTGGAACCATTATAAACCGATTTTGACATTAATATAAAATAATATTTTGAGGTATTCCTAAGGTGCCCCTCTCCTCCCTTATAAAAGGACACCTCCTCCCCCTCCTCCTCACACCAATTTGAGCCCTCAAGCTCGGCCAAACCCTGCCAAAATCTCTTCTCCACTTTCCTAGAAACATCCTAGAGGTTCCGGTCTTCCTCAAAGACCAATTTTAGTGCCCTAAGAGGAGGTCTCAAAGAGGCGCTTCAAAGAAGAGGTAATTACCGTTACCAATTCTTTCATCTTTATTTCTTCTTCCACTTCTTCTTCTTAGGTTGTTTCATTATGAAGTAATAA